>OX637491.1:3902500-4554000 GCA_951800055.1 Cenopis cana | reverse complement strand
ATTTGTTCCCGTTATATAAAACCATTAAATATGTAATCAGTTCCTAACAGCTGCAAAATATGTAGGTATACAACATGTAAATCTCCAATAAGCTACTTTATGTTCTTGCTATACTTATGAAACAAACTTGAATAAAATGAACTGACAATTCACGAAAACAGTGCAGACTTGTCAGTGTATATATGTTTGTCTCACATTTTGCGATCTACACGTCATAATTGAAAGAAGAACGGTGGTTTGTGTCAAACTGTAAAGATATTTACGTAACAAGAGTTGTAAGCAAAACAATGTACGCTTGAACGTAAAGTTCCAAGTGCCATACTGAATGTAAACCTATTTATGGCACATTGACAGTGAATCTTATTCTGTAACATGCAATGTAAACCTATTATGTCACAATGTGTGTAAATGATTTTATGGAAGACAAATTGTAAACAGAACTTTGGTGCATTAAGTGAAAAGATGAAACTGTCATATACGTTGTAAGCATGTTTTTGTCATGTAGTGTGTAAACTTATTTAAACGTAAAGATATTTTTGTCACACTCAATTGTAAAGATATTTTTGACCACGACTGTACATGAACAGTATTTTATTGTTTACTTTTCATCATATCAGCCGAAAGACGTCCACTGCTGGACATAGGCCTCCCCCAAAGAGTGCCACAATGACCGGTCTTGCGCCACCCGCATCCAGCGGACTCCCGCGACCTTTACCAGGTCATCAGTCCACCTTGTGGGGGGTCTACCCACGCTGCGCCTTCCGGTCCGTGGTCGCCACTCGAGAACCTTTCGGCCCCAACGGCCATCGGTTCTACGTGCAATGTGCCCCGCCCACTGCCACTTAAGTTTAGCGATTCGAAAGGCTATATCGGTTACTTTGGCTTTGTTTACTTTTATCTATAAACAATCTTTCTCGGATTGGCGTGTTAACTCCTCCAATTTGAGTACAAATTATAATCACGCCATACTTACTGAAAGGGTTTAAGTGATTTGTACACAAATAATTATTCCAGTCAGGAGACTAATAATAAAATTAAGTTGTATATAATATATAATATCATTTATTTATTTTAGACTAACTTATTTATGAGTAGTATATTAAAAGAAGGATTAAAGACGATTACCTATAACTTGATAGCGATCTGATTAACTTTTTCAATCACTAAACGTAACACGTAAACGAATTGGTGAAGGACAATCGTCTACAAAAAGACGTATCCATTTTTTTCACCTTGAAATGGATGCACGCTGTATCTTCCTGATTTGATGATTTCATGTATTGTAAGTGTTGTTTTCTCCAACAATTGACATCCATGTTGAAAATACCTCTGTCCTGACTTTTTCTCAGCATGAGGACGTGGCATGATTGTATGCACTATGCACCTGCAAAACATAACATTAAATAATAAGATGAGAGCGTAGGAGGTATGCGTGTATTTTTGAAATTATGTCTCTAATTATCTACTATACCTATTTCAAAGACAACACGAAGAAGAAAGTGGGTTTCATATTCGTTTATCGTATAGCTCACGTAGTTCAATACTCAAACGTTTATATTGCTAAGTAATCAACTGTTTTCGTTGATATTCATTTATGTATGAGCTGCATAACCACCCGCGGCAAAACAGACTACCTACCTAAATAAATCAATTGATTGGAATATAAATATAACATCGCATCGGTGTGAACAGGGATAGTAAATAATGAATTAAAAAATACTTACTTAACTCGGCGTATCCGATAACTGCTTTTCACAAGAATAATGCAGAAAATCTTATAATTAATTAAGATTGTTTTATTTTCAATATGTTGACACGTTATTGACACACGTGTTATTTCAATATTTAAAAATAACCATGGCAACCATACGACCATAGAGTATTATAAAATTTGTGAAAATAGAGTTGAAAAATAAATTTTTACGATAAATTGTAACGTTCCTTTTCACGTTCAGCTTTGATTAATTGTATTGGGAAAGATGAAATGAAAAGGAAACCTGCTTGAGACGGATTACACAAAATATGTCGACATCAAATATAATAGGAAGCAGCACTTTCTACGCCAAATTCACGCGAAATTAGTCTTTTCTTTAAGTTTCCTCCCCCTGGTCAGGCCCTTGGTATTTTATCCATCACTCTTGGCCATTAGGTATTTTGAAGTTAAATGTCACCGTATTTAGGGACAATAAGAACTACTTTCCATGAGAATTTATTTGAAATATGATCTTTACGGAAATCGGTCAGTCTGGCTATCCGATATTGGACTTTGGAAACGCTTTTTTAGGGACAATAAGAGCTACTTTCCATGAGAATTTATTTGAAATATGATCTTTATGGAAAATCTTAGGATTGTCTCAGAACAGTTAGAACCTTGGCTTTCTAAGAAGACCAGCTGGGGACCCCTCGTAACATAGCAATCACGATACTAGGAGGGGTCAACTAACCTGGTCATAGAATTTATCGCGAGTTTATACATTTTTCCCCAGTACAAAAGTGCTCAGCGCCGCTAAAGAAGTTTTCACTTCAAAAAACTACGACACGCGCATAGCGTGTTTGTTTTAAGTATGACAAAAATCATGTTAGTAATTTAAAGATGAAATGTTGTTTGTGAAGCTCGAGATAACCTGGGGCGAGGTCGCCCGATACGCGGGCCAAAGGTCTGAGCGCGTACCGCGTACCTATTGCACTCCGCTAGTGCTCAAGCGTAAAAACATTGGGACACGTACACACGTAACACCTCAAACATATGCATATGCAACCACTCATTCTCACCTGTCACCTCACCCCTCACTCGTTTTTAGGGTTCCGTACCCGAAGGGTCCAAACGGAACCCTATTGTTGTCACTCATGCGTCCGGCCGTCGTCTGTCACAAAATTTTGATCCGAAGAATTTTTCAACTTCCCTTTGATCTATGAACTTGAAATTTGGTGATAATGTTTATTATTACGTATATTTTACCAACAAATACTAAAATATTGATAAATCACATTTTTGAGGTTGGTTCGGAACCCTAAATGTGCGAAGTCCGACTCGCACATGGCCGGTTTTTAATGGAAACTGTCAAATGTCATTTTGTCACTTTTTAACAGTTTCCATATAAAAACGGGTGAGGGGTGAGGTGACAGGTGAGAAGGAGGGGGTTTGTAAATAACAGCCAAACCACGAATTGTGGGGCAGTGGCTATACCGTCAACCACGGCTCCCGCCCGCTCCCGCGCCGCTCCCGCGCCGCTCCCGTGCCGCTACCGTACCGACCGCTCCCGCGCCGCTACCGCCCGCTCCCGCGCCGCTAGTGCGCTACCGCCCGCCCGCTCTCTGTGTGGCTTAAGTTTTAGTACTCGTGTCTGGGCAAATGTGATAAAAATGAGTTTGAGCCCCTTGAAAGAATCGAAATGTACCTACCTCCATTTTTGCGGCATAAACGGCCGCAGCTTCAAGGGGCTGCAGAAATGAGTACCTAAGTACCTATATGATTTTAATTTCTACTTGATACCTTCACGCGCTCCCGAGAAAAATGTCTTTGATAGACAGACAAACGGACAACAAAGTCCTATAAGAGTTCCGATTTTTTCCTTTTGAGGTACGGAACCCTAAAAATTACACTAACCCTAATATATTTGGTGCGGTGGTAAGTTTTACAAACAGTTTAAAGTTTTATTTATCGGTGTTCTTGAAATATGATGATATGATGATGACACGGCAACGCAGCGTGGCGTGGCAGTCATGAGGGTTACGCAATGAGCTACAAAGTAAATATATGTATAGTACAAAGGGTAATGTGCTATACCTCTACACGGATGCATATCTATATCCCACAACGGAGATACCTACACTGGCGGTCAAAAATTTCGGGTCACCCAGTTTAAATAGCCTCAACCTCAATAAGTTTTGTGAAATATTCTACACTCGTTTTATTTACATAATATACTATTCTTCGTATTGCCCAACTGTGTTAGAAATTTCCGGGATCCTATCATAAAAATATCAATATCCGAAAATGACGATTTTCGCGATATCTCGCTCCGTTAACGTTGTTTTTTTCATGGATTTTTACGAGTCCGATTTAAACCTTGAAACGTAACTTTTTTGGCTGTTACTTTTGCAGTAGGTATAGATGTAAAATTAAATAAAGATAATCACATGAAAAAAAAAAATAACTTGGAGCGCTCGTGGCCCAGCGGCGCCTACGTACCGCTTGCGGTATCTAAGGTTAAGCAACGTGGGCAGCGGTCAGGACTTGGATGGGTGACCGCTTTGAGTGGTTACTAACTGAGCGCTCCCGTGCTTTGGAAGGCACGTTAAGCCGTTGATCCCGGTTGCTGTCTATGGCAGCATTCGTTAAGCCAAGTTGGAGACCTTCGGGCGGCTTGAGAACTTCTAACAGTCAAGTTGCCCACTCACTTGACAAAGCCTAATCCCAATAAGGTCTAGTTTACCCTCGAGGTTGGAAGGTCAGATGGCAGTCGCTTCCGTAAAAACTAGTGCCTACGCCAAATCTTGGGATTAGGTAGCGGACCCCAGGCATCCTTCAGGATGCAACTGTACTGGGATAACGCTAGGAGGATGATGACACGAAAAAAATAACTTCTAACATCGCACTATATTAGGAAATATGATGTTTTTTTACCGACCTATAAGTATGTATGAGATGTATGGATGATTAATAAATATGTATGTACTAGTATATAAGCAACCCAGTTGTGAATAAAGATATATAGTTCATAGTGAGTACGAGTACAGCTTACTTCTGAGTCTCACTGAGTGTGGACTTCCAGAAAACCCTCTGGGGTGAAGTCCACACTCTCCCTACCAACTTTCCTTAAAAGTATAATGGCAAACACAATGCCTAGAAAACTGAGTTTCTGTTTTTTTTTTACCTACACTGTAGGATGTACATGTATGGCCTTTAAGTTCCTGAAGAAAAGTACCTATCCAACTGATAGTGATAGACCTTTCACAAGGAAGCCAGCTTACTTTTCAATTTGCTCTGATCTCGATAGACCTAAACTAGGTGTTAATAAAAGCGAAAATATTAAAACAAGTAATTTAAACTTTGTAACGACTTAACCAATTACAACTTGTTGAAATTAGGTCGATTGCTGGGAAACGCGCCTCAGACCAAACCATATTACCTAACATTTGGCAATAAGAGTCAATAAATTGTCTATTCTGTAATATGTATTTACTTTGCAATGTAGATATTTTATACTTTTTTATAGTTTTACATTTTGATAATGTAGGTAAGTTTGTTATGTCATGTTTTATTGACTTACTTAATCTTAATAGGTAACATAGTCCATCCGCCGGTCTAATGCAAAACAGCCATAAAGATAAGCTTATAGGTCGAAATATCGTGAAGCTTCTCATTTCTCGAATATGCAATTAGTTGATATTTTTCGTGATGTCCAATATTTTATTTTTCACTTCTCATGCTCGAAAAGTGTGTAATATAAGGCTGGTTTTCCACTAGAGCTATGCTACGCAGCTATGCTGCGAGGATGCGCTACGCAACCGTTTCCACTAAAGCTACGCTATGTAGCTGTGCGGTTCCAGGTAGATGCGTTATGAAAATGCGCAGCCGCGAGGCAGCTGTGCGAGGAAGATGCGCAGCTCGAGCTATGCGATGTATCGACAGCGGGCGCGGGGAGCGGCAACGCGGTGAGGGGGGAAGCGCTCACGCATCCGCAGCTCGCATCTTTCCATATAAAAAACATAGCTTAGCTGAACCCTTTTCCACCAGAGCTATGCTATGTGAATAAAGGAATGTGATTGGTGGATTTCAAACGCATCCATAGCAACATAGCATAGCATAGCTCTAGTGGAAAACCAGCCAGACTTGTCAAACCAAAATACAGTTATACTAAAATCAACCAATCAGGAAACAGAATTTATTTCTCTAAAGGTTAGGTTTTGTTATTCTATTTCATAATAGTTAAGAAAGTGATTCAATCGTTTGTGCAACGCTCTGAAGCGCTTAATGGAGTAACTTTTATTCGCGCGTGAATGTCGCGCACGAACCGCGGTGTCAACAATTTGTAGCCATCTCGTAGTAACATGGCTTACTTCAGTCACAACTTGGTTCATCTAACCTCAGTTGAACTAAGTTGTTACTTGTGAATCACACTAAAGTAAAGGTTGAGTTTGGCCGTTGGGGCTATTCATAAATTACGTCATTTCAAATTGGGGGGGGGGGGGGGGTCATAACATTGGATGATGGTAGTATGACGTAGGAGGGGAGGGGGGTCAATCCCAAGATGACATCATCTCTCGCATCTTTAAAAAGTGTTAATGAGTAAAAAAGGAATGAAATTCGTGTTTCTATAAACTGTTAAAGCTATAAAAAATTACCTACTAAACTTGAATCAACAATAAATTGTTATAATAAATAAATAGCTAATGAAATTGGCTGGAGGCTCTGATCAAGAACCACATGATTCCAGGCCCGATTTGATTCAGAACTTGGAGGAGTGGGTGAAGTCCCCATGGGAAAACACTAAATGAATAAAAATTGTTATTTGATATTTAGAGTTGATTCTTAATTTGTTGTTTTGTTGATTGTTTTAACTTTAAAGAAATAATAATAACTAAATCATTTTAAATAGTTTTTTATTGAAAAATTAAGCTAAGAACGCATTTTTTAGAAATGACATCATTTTATTTGATAGGGGGGGGGGGGTCATTCGAATTATGATGGTTGGATGATCTTAGGGGGGGGGGGGGGGGTCCAAAATCGTCAAAAATAGATGACGTAATTTATGAATAGCCCCGTTCCAATTAGCAGCTTAGCAACAAAGTCGGGGAAGAAGTTTGATCAACATTGGCAAGCTCTTATAACAACCTGTTGCCGTAGTTCCTACAAAATAGTAATTGAAGCCTCTATACAGAACGTCCCTATAACCAACGCCAAAATAAAGAGGGGTACTTCGAAAATCTGTACATTGAAAATAATAGTAAAAAAAACAACGGGTTGCACTCCGGGAGTGCAGGCAGAAGTGAAAACTCTATAAAGAAAGTAAATAACAAAGATATTCATATCCGTCTCCGTATCGGGATCGGTATCTGTAAATCCGTATCCGTATTTATATTCATATTCATACTCATGTTCATATTCATATTCGCATAATCCATTCACATATATACATAATATATTATGTCCCCGAGTATCATTGTGTCTTACGCATCGTAAATCGTAAGACCAGCTGAGTTTAGCTGAGTTGACCCCTCCTAACATCGCAATCATGATACTAGGAGGGGTCAACTAGCTGGTCTTACGAATCGTCGCGAGTTTAACAATTTTCCCCCATCACAAAAAGTGCTCAGCGCCGCTAAAGAAGTTTCCACTTCACAAATGATGCACGACATTAGGTGTAAGTTTAGTTTTTTTGGTGGTATGTATACAATGACAATTTTTTGATGCGATTATAAAATTTCTGGGAACGCTATAAGCAAATAAAATAGCTTTAACTGCTGGAATAATAGGTATGACTGTTTAGGTGACCCGAGATTGATGATCGATACATTTTTTTGAATGTTGAGCCTTATTTTAGGTTTCGAAAATTTGGTGATATCAAAAGTTATTTAGGTGATCATTTTATTTGTTCCCGTTATATAAAACCATTAAATATGTAATCAGTTCCTAACAGCTGCAAAATATGTAGGTATACAACATGTAAATCTCCAATAAGCTACTTTATGTTCTTGCTATACTTATGAAACAAACTTGAATAAAATGAACTGACAATTCACGAAAACAGTGCAGACTTGTCAGTGTATATATGTTTGTCTCACATTTTGCGATCTACACGTCATAATTGAAAGAAGAACGGTGGTTTGTGTCAAACTGTAAAGATATTTACGTAACAAGAGTTGTAAGCAAAACAATGTACGCTTGAACGTAAAGTTCCAAGTGCCATACTGAATGTAAACCTATTTATGGCACATTGACAGTGAATCTTATTCTGTAACATGCAATGTAAACCTATTATGTCACAATGTGTGTAAATGATTTTATGGAAGACAAATTGTAAACAGAACTTTGGTGCATTAAGTGAAAAGATGAAACTGTCATATACGTTGTAAGCATGTTTTTGTCATGTAGTGTGTAAACTTATTTAAACGTAAAGATATTTTTGTCACACTCAATTGTAAAGATATTTTTGACCACGACTGTACATGAACAGTATTTTATTGTTTACTTTTCATCATATCAGCCGAAAGACGTCCACTGCTGGACATAGGCCTCCCCCAAAGAGTGCCACAATGACCGGTCTTGCGCCACCCGCATCCAGCGGACTCCCGCGACCTTTACCAGGTCATCAGTCCACCTTGTGGGGGGTCTACCCACGCTGCGCCTTCCGGTCCGTGGTCGCCACTCGAGAACCTTTCGGCCCCAACGGCCATCGGTTCTACGTGCAATGTGCCCCGCCCACTGCCACTTAAGTTTAGCGATTCGAAAGGCTATATCGGTTACTTTGGCTTTGTTTACTTTTATCTATAAACAATCTTTCTCGGATTGGCGTGTTAACTCCTCCAATTTGAGTACAAATTATAATCACGCCATACTTACTGAAAGGGTTTAAGTGATTTGTACACAAATAATTATTCCAGTCAGGAGACTAATAATAAAATTAAGTTGTATATAATATATAATATCATTTATTTATTTTAGACTAACTTATTTATGAGTAGTATATTAAAAGAAGGATTAAAGACGATTACCTATAACTTGATAGCGATCTGATTAACTTTTTCAATCACTAAACGTAACACGTAAACGAATTGGTGAAGGACAATCGTCTACAAAAAGACGTATCCATTTTTTTCACCTTGAAATGGATGCACGCTGTATCTTCCTGATTTGATGATTTCATGTATTGTAAGTGTTGTTTTCTCCAACAATTGACATCCATGTTGAAAATACCTCTGTCCTGACTTTTTCTCAGCATGAGGACGTGGCATGATTGTATGCACTATGCACCTGCAAAACATAACATTAAATAATAAGATGAGAGCGTAGGAGGTATGCGTGTATTTTTGAAATTATGTCTCTAATTATCTACTATACCTATTTCAAAGACAACACGAAGAAGAAAGTGGGTTTCATATTCGTTTATCGTATAGCTCACGTAGTTCAATACTCAAACGTTTATATTGCTAAGTAATCAACTGTTTTCGTTGATATTCATTTATGTATGAGCTGCATAACCACCCGCGGCAAAACAGACTACCTACCTAAATAAATCAATTGATTGGAATATAAATATAACATCGCATCGGTGTGAACAGGGATAGTAAATAATGAATTAAAAAATACTTACTTAACTCGGCGTATCCGATAACTGCTTTTCACAAGAATAATGCAGAAAATCTTATAATTAATTAAGATTGTTTTATTTTCAATATGTTGACACGTTATTGACACACGTGTTATTTCAATATTTAAAAATAACCATGGCAACCATACGACCATAGAGTATTATAAAATTTGTGAAAATAGAGTTGAAAAATAAATTTTTACGATAAATTGTAACGTTCCTTTTCACGTTCAGCTTTGATTAATTGTATTGGGAAAGATGAAATGAAAAGGAAACCTGCTTGAGACGGATTACACAAAATATGTCGACATCAAATATAATAGGAAGCAGCACTTTCTACGCCAAATTCACGCGAAATTAGTCTTTTCTTTAAGTTTCCTCCCCCTGGTCAGGCCCTTGGTATTTTATCCATCACTCTTGGCCATTAGGTATTTTGAAGTTAAATGTCACCGTATTTAGGGACAATAAGAACTACTTTCCATGAGAATTTATTTGAAATATGATCTTTACGGAAATCGGTCAGTCTGGCTATCCGATATTGGACTTTGGAAACGCTTTTTTAGGGACAATAAGAGCTACTTTCCATGAGAATTTATTTGAAATATGATCTTTATGGAAAATCTTAGGATTGTCTCAGAACAGTTAGAACCTTGGCTTTCTAAGAAGACCAGCTGGGGACCCCTCGTAACATAGCAATCACGATACTAGGAGGGGTCAACTAACCTGGTCATAGAATTTATCGCGAGTTTATACATTTTTCCCCAGTACAAAAGTGCTCAGCGCCGCTAAAGAAGTTTTCACTTCAAAAAAAATCGATGGACGGATGGATGGATGGATCTAAGAATCGATAACAGAACACATTTCAACGGTTTTTACAATTTTTGTCTGTTTGTCTGTCTGTTTATCTATCACGTGAAAACTATAGCGAATGGATTTTACTACAGCCTTCACTAATGCATCTTTGGCCAGGTTATAGGCTATAAAATCATACAAATTGGGTATGAAAACAGGGGGTTGAACTTTGTATGGGAAGTCCTTCAATTCGTGATTTAAGACTATTGTGAACCTATCGTGCGAGCGAGAACTGGCTTCCCGGAATATTCTTGCGTGCGATAGAGACAGTAGTAATTTCAAGCAGAATTAGTGCTTCGGGCGCCAACCGTTCACAATTTCAACAAGATGGCGCTCTAGTAAATAATGTAAAACACGGAAAATATTTCGATTAGTTTTAATTTCCCGCAGGCTAGATTTCCCCCCTGCACCCGACATTATATTGATACCGAAATAAAGTTATTTTTATTTGTAGCCTACAAATAATTAAGACACAACGATGGCTAAATTAATCTTTTATTTTTAATCCATTCTCTAAATTAGCATTCAAACCAACATTGTTATGTTCAAACATTTTTCCAAACAACGAACTGTACAGCTCATTCGTGCTCTCATCAGTCCATGTAGTGCATTTCTCAGGTGCCATATAGTTTACTAGTTGGTTATGTACAACATACTTAATTTTCCGTCCTTTAGTGGCCTTTGTATCTACTTTACGCTTCATTTTACTTCGCATCTGTTGCAGAGCTATCCACTGTCTACTCAACTGGACCGGATCAGATATATCTGCTGATTTACACTCGATAAGCTCCCGAAGCAACTGATGGTAGAAGTCACTGTCGTCAAATATTTCAGAAATATATTCGTCATCATCTTTTCTATCCTTCATTACTGGATTCTCCACACCATTTGACGGAGTCTCTAGATCGGAAGGCTTTTTGTAGCCAACTATGTCATACTCGGACCGCTTCAGCTGTGTCCGTTTGATCAGTTTATTTCTATCAGACAAGATAAAAGAAATCTGCTGTAAAATTGTGTTTGTTGGCGTATTTTTCATGTTAGTAGCAGTTGCGAGACGGGTCTTTTCATTCCATTTCTGAATGGTGGCATCTCTAAATGGCTTGAACACTTTGTGTGATATAGCCAGTTCACTTTCATAGTCTGCTAATTTACGTTTCTTCTGTGGTTCTTCTTTGTTTTTACTGTTCTTTGGAGATTTGTGTTCTACTGGTGCGTTGTCTTCTTCTTCTGTGTCAGACGGTATTTCTTCATTGTCTGTGTCGCTTGGTATCTCCTCATCACTATCCTCTTTGTTCTCAGTAGTTAATTGTGCAGCCTGTTTCTTAGTAGAAAGTGTTTTTGTCTCGGGAAAGCCTTTTAGCAACATACTTTGTAGTGATAAAAACCTGAAACAAAAAAAATATAGAATATAGAAAATGTAGTAATCATTGAATTACAAATATGGGTCAAAGAAAAGGTGAATATTGTGTCATTTCTAGTTATCTGAAAAGGGACACATGGACATTGCTTTTATAATATTTATGCGATGATACCTTTTGCTGATCAGGGGGGGATATTGCATGACTTTTAGAAAGAGGGCTACTAGGACATTTTCTGTTACAAAAAAAATATCTACCTACACATAATAATGGGTGACTTAACTTCAAATTATAGTAAAGATTACTAACCAATATATGCCAAGTCAAGTTTTATGATATGAAAAGGTCTTCACTTCATACCACATTTATGAGGTAATTTTATTGATTTATTTAACCACATAATTTGGCTAATTACGTTTATCTTTTTAACTCTTTAACAGTCAAAATTAAAATTACTTGATAATTCAAGTCTTTTGCCTCTGTCCTGATGAAAAAATAGCATCAGTAAAAAGGTGCCCATTATTTGGTGCTACTTTTTACCTCAAGATTTTGATTTTGATGGGTTAGGGTTATTTTTGTTAGTTATGTAAAATATTGACTCGAACAGATAATTAAGTTTTTTATTTACACCTTGCCTTAAAACATATCTCAGCTTAATAGCAGCTATTCCTTTTAGCATCTGTATTTCCGAGTTCATATAACCTGGACCTCTTTGAAGCACAAATGAATAGGCATTTTCTGGGTGAGCTCGCTTCACCGTCTCATCATTGCCCCCTGACTAGATCCTGGCCATTTTTAATAAAAAGATAAAAACAAATAAATAAAATACTCACTTGTCTAAGATGGTAGCAATATTGGTTGTAGCAGCACTGCAGGCCTCAGCAAACTCATTGCTCTCCTTCAACTCTTGATGGACTTCCGGAAACGGCATCTGGTTGGCCGTAGTCATACACCGCTGCAGATGTATCCTCATCTCTAATAATCCTTCCCATACCAACAACTGATTCCGCACACAAGCACCTTTCTTGGCTTCTTCAGAGACATTCTGCTTTTTCATGTGCTCAAATTCTTCTTTTACCGGCTCCTCCATTTGGCTGATATCGTAACCTTCCCCATCTTCGTCTTCTTCTCCATCTTCTTCGTCGGACTCGCTATCCGACCCTTTTGGGCGTTGAGTAATACTGTAATCATCACTCTCGCCGTCCGAGCTTAAATCTTCTGAACCTGAAGCATTTTTACCCTTTTTAGTTTCTGTTTGTTCTTCGTCAGATTCATCAGAGTCCTGTTGAGAAAATTTACTAGCGATAGAAGCCAATTTAGAATGAAATCCGCCTTCATCAGAGCCACTCTCAATCTCACTTTCAGTGCTATTTCTATCAAGATCTTTTCGCGTCACTACTTGCCCTTCGTATTTTTTACTGATCTCACTTAGTAAGTTAACATTCCTTTTCCGAAAATCACTAATTGCGGCGTCATCTTCGCTTTCTGATGAGCTAAAATCAGCCCGAGAAACCGTGTGAGGTTTTGTGCCAAACACTTGGTCGTCCTCGATGTCCGCTCGCGGTTTTATCGTCAAAGCATCAGCAATTTTATCTGATAGCAAGGGTTTTGCATTTTTCTTCGATTTAACCTTCATTTTATTAGTTTTAAGTGATTTTATAAAGTTAAAACACCACACCACACGTGTTTACGACATTGACGTTGACGTTTGAGTTTGACGCATTGAGAATTGAGATATTTGAGATTGACATTTTTGACAACTTAGTGACAGCAGCACAACTTCGTAGTTACTGTTTGAGTAATGGTTAAAAACGACAGTCATCTGTAACTGAACAATTCCACCAAAGATCAAATTATTCGTTCATTTTTGTCAGTTCCTGGGCTGCTACCGCGAAGGGCATTCGAAATTTTACCTCTCTGTCGCACTTGCAAGTTTACACATAAGTGCGACGGAGAGAGAAAACTTCGTTTGTAGTTCGCGGTAGCACTCCTGTGTTACTTTTATAAAGTTTATCGCAAATATATTATGGCGCTACTACACTTTGCTATGCGCTATGCGTCTATGCGTTATGTGACTGCGCCGTATTTGCGTAAATATTTGTTATGTGCGCGAATAATAAACATACCCATCCACACTTCGTGCTGGTTGGCCGAATATGCCAAATATGTGTGTTATTTGTGTAATCACAAGTCATATTATTATTTTTAACATTTTTATTTAAAACAATCTAAATGCAACTCACCAATACCGGTTTTATAAGTACAAAGTTACTAAAACACCGAAAAATAGGCGCTGGTGAGTAAGTGAACGAAGTGTGGGCAGTTGATGCGCTATTTGACTTATGCGTGGCCTTTGATGTGTACCAAAAAACCGACACGTCGACGTATACGCGTATTCGCTATTCGCGCTTATGCATTATTCGTGCCAATAGGGTTTGCAAGATCCGTTGATTTTAAGGATCCGGATAATTCGGATCTTCATATTCGTAGGATCCGGATATCCGGATATTTCGGATAAAACGGATCCATTTCAATATTAACGACTTTTCGATTAACAAATGCTTTTTTCAAGTAAGTAGCTGCTGTATATATATTTAAAAAGTGTAACTAGCAATTACAGATTAAATAATTGCCATATTAACGAAATAATAAACAAATAATCATCAATCAATCAGTCAAATCACAATCACGCACGCAGGAACACTGACAATATTCCAGGTAGACGACCCAAAAGCAACTAACTGACTGTGTACCTGCACTAATATAGTAATAGGTTGCTTCATCAAAATTAAATGAACCAATTAACGTTAATAAAAAAAAACATTGAAATGTGGCTGAGATTAGGATTAAAGGCCTAATAATAATGTAAAGGTTAATAATATTTGTTTTATCGGAAGAAAGAAATAAAGTTCTAAAGTTTTGCAAGAGATCTGTTGTCTATCGGCCAGAGTTAGCTTGTAAAGCTGAGAAGTGAGGATGGTAGAATCGTTTGGTCCAAACCTGGGCTCTTGAGTGGGATACTCGTAGAGGGTTTTTATGGACAGCTGTAGCTGTACACATCAAAAACCCATTCCTAATCTAGCTAACGACTCACGAGTTAGATTAACCCGACATCTTACCGAAGATATACCGGACGTTAGCCTGTACGACATTAGAATGACATTCAAACAGGCACCAGGCGATGACGGAATAACGGCTTGAAATCCTGAAGGCGGGCGGAAAGCCAATCCTTAGGCCGCTTGAAAAGCTTTTCGATTGCGCCATACTCAAAGGCAGAAAGCCAAAAGCATAGAATAAGAGTGTGGTGGTCTTGTTCTTCAAAAAGGGGAGATATCACCATGCTGAATAATTATAGGCCCATCTCAGTTTTGAGCCATGTCTACAGTTGTTTTCGAGTATTTACGAACCATCTCTCACGCAGGTTTGACGACTTCCATCCTCCTGAACAAGGCGGTTTCAGGAAAGGCTTTCAGTACCGTAGACCACATACATACGCTTCAGCTTCGTCAGATTGATTTTACATTAGGGCGATCGAGTCCGAGCCTATCTGATGCTGGAGGCCATAGCGACTCCTAAACTACATATACACAAGATACACACGTCGTGTTTGGGCTCCTTATAACCGAAAACGAGTAGTTTGATGACTGTGGAAAAAAAGTACAATCGCTAATGAAGGCTCGTACGGAAACTGAAATTTATATATGCCAGAAACTTATTTATTTTGTATTTTTGTTTAATATACATTCCATTCAGATTTACCATTTAAGTATAGATAATACAAGCTTTCTTTTAGTTCATTATCGTATTTTTGATCAAATTTTGAAAGATCCGTTAGATCCTAAATATCCGGATCCTGAAAGCCTTAGGATCCGGATCCAAAAAACGGCGGATATCCGGATATTTCGGATATCCGGATTGCAAACCCTACGTGCGAATAAAGCAAACATCAGTGTTGCCAGAACGTGCTTTTTAGCACGGTTTTACGTGCTTTTTTGGATACGAACGTGCTTTTTACGTGCGGTCCTCAAAAACGTGCTAAAACCGTGCTTTTTTTAGGTGCTATGGTGCTTTATGATTTTACTACTAAAATAAAGAGGTAATGTTGGTTTGGTACTCTCTAAAACTGTAATTTTTTTTCTAACAATCATTGTGTTAAACAATCTTTCTCTCCTACCCTACGCTTTGACATCCTAAAGTTAAAAGTTATGTTTTATCTGTGGTTGCAGGAAAGAACTTGTCCTGCAACTGCAAGCTCTATCGTTCGTGTCGTGCAATGTGTACATGATGTAGTAAAGGCTCAATAATCTGTATGTGACGAAAACCAGCCAAGTGCGTATCGGACTTCGCACATTTAGGTTTCCGAACCAACCGCAAAAGTATGTGGGCGTTTTCCAAAAAAAATATTTGGGTAAAATATCGCTGTCTCCTGACTTTGAAGTATTTTTTCTCCATTAAATATTGCATTAAACGGTAATCTTTGTATGAAAACATTGTAAAGCAACTTATTTTCTGCATCTTAATAGTAAGAAAACACCATAAATCCTATTTAAAAGTATAATTTTGGTAAAAAACCCGAAGAAAAGTAGTGATTTTTTGGCTGTCTCACGTCTACCTTGCAAACTTTAGAGCGAAATATTTATATACCTGTCTCCTTCTAGCCCCGGGTATGGGTGTTGTGTGAAAAGATCATATAATCCAAAATGTATTTTAAACCTTATTTTGTAGTGCCTAAAGTAAAAAAATCGTTAAAATCGCAATTTATTGTTGTCCTTCAAAATTGACGAGGCGGAAAGTTCCGCCACGCTACGGCGTTTTTACCAAGATGCGAACATTAAACTACCAATAACCGCTGCGTTTTTACAAAATGGCAACATAAACATCCTAAAAATACTAGTTGTTTACCTTTTGAAATTAGTTTCGCGCGAAAAATGCTTCGAGATGGTAGTGCGTCACGGTGCATCAAAAAATTTCTTCCACTACGAACGGAGTATTTCTAAAGGTAAGAGATCACTTTTTTACTATAGGTTTGTCAATTATGATATATTGATAGCTCTAGTTTCTTACGTAAGCATTAGAATCGGATAATTTCCAGTGATTTTACTAATATTTCGTTTCAAATTCAATCCGGCATGCCTCCGTCACGTCCGCCACGTTACGTGATGTACTAGGGAAACAAAAATCGTGACGTATGGAACGAAAATTCGTGGTTTACATGGCGCGGCGGCTGGTCTGACACACATTAATTAATCGCAGTTGTTGAGATATATATAATATATATATAGTTAAAACTAGCAGCAAAAAATAATAAGTACCTATGTTAAAAAAACAGGTTGTCATGTAATTATTTTATAAAGAATTAATTTTATTGAATACATAATTTTATTGTTCTTATAGTTTAGTAGGTAGGTATCTTACTAGAATTGTATATACTAGTCTACTCGGCCTCGGTTCTAGGGCATTCCGACTTTGTGCGGTCATTTTATTTGCTATTAACTACTAGATACTTGTTAGGTTAGGTTACCGCACTCCATGTCTGAGGTGTTCATTTACTACAACATTAAATTTTTATGGGTTTATAAGGGGGGCTCCAATACAGCTAATAGGGGGGCGCGAAAAAAAAATGTTGCCGTCCCAATCAAGTGGGATATTGTTGAGTAGAGCTCGTTGAGTGCAAAAGTACAGCATTTTTTGTTTTTCGAAATATTGAAAAATAAAGGAATAATCCACCTATAAATAATTATATAATTTTACTTTCCCCCTTTAAAATCTCATTAAATATTAATCCTAGCGAAAAAGTTTATAGAACCTTTTTTGTAGATGATTTTATGTAGATTATTTATGCCTAAGAACGTTTTTTGCTATGGGCCACCGTTTATGAGTTTTTTTATGAAAAAACGAAAAATGGGACTCAACGACCCGCCCTCCCTACCCCCCAGGAGCTGGCGGATGGCTACCGGGCTAAATTAGCTTAGACTTACATATATTACATCCGTGCCAAGTTAATTCATCCGATACCAAAATGTGCACCTACCATACATTGGGTGATAGGTCACACTACTTCCCGTACTTTAGTAGCATTTAATAGAAGTCTATTTTCCGGGCGCATGTAAACCTTTCACGTAGTTCCTAAACGTGACAATTGTTTCACTAACGTCACTTTGTCCTACTTTGGCTGTGCTAGATTTTGTAAGAATTTATATTAATTATTAAGGATAATGTCCAGTATTTAGATCTCATTTGTTAAAGTAATATGTGCCAATTGTGATAAATATAACTTTTGCCAGTTTTTTACCACAGTTTCCATGCTAAGACAAAAGCTAAGCTGTGATGAAACCCAAACGTAGCGTAAAGGAAAGATTATTGTTAAAAAACTTTATTGTTTTAGAAGACATTGCAAATGTGTTTGGTTTTTATAAGATTGTTATTGTGTTAGATTCCATTTAATAAATATAAGTTTGCAAATTACACCCTGAAGTTTATATAAAATGTACCTAAAGTTTGTAGCGTAATGGAACGTCACATTGGTAGTGATCAGGTTTAAATTCATTTATTGACGATATTTAACAATATATAGCAACAAAGTAATATTTTTCTTGAAATATAATAAAAGGAGAACCAAATAAAACCATTTTTATCAAAAAATTTTTTTTTATTTGGGGGTGGAATTCCACTACGTGACAGAACTTTATTTGGAAAACGCCCATGTTGCTTGTAACATGACAAATAAGGAAATTTCCAATCAAAAAAACCTGTAGTATTTCTTGGTAAGTATACCCGTATTAATGAACAGTATCACCAAATTTCAAGTTTATGGGTCAATGGGAAGAAAAAAATTATCTTATGAACAAAATTTTGTGACAGACGACTGACGGACGAACGGACGCGTGAGTGACAACAATAGGCGTCATTTTCGACACTTCGGGTACGGAACCCTAAAAACGTGCTTTTTATTCCAAAAACGTGCTTTTTTGGACACCCGGCTGTGCTTTTTGACGGAGGTGCTCTGGCAACACTGGCAAACATAAACGAAAAAACCCTCCACACTTCGCCGAATACAGGCGCATAAGCCGCATAACGAATAGCGCATAGCGAACTGTGGTGTGGTGGCAGCATTATATTACAATTAAATAAGAAGCATGCATGAAAGTGTGTAAAACTTGTCATTTTTCACTCTAACTGTGTTAAGTGTAGGTATTAGTCGGCACCTCGGGAACGGGACGCGACTTAGAGCCTTAGAGCTAGGCTCGGTATTATAAATAATAAAAAATTTCAAAACACGACTGCACTAAAGGATAAAATAACTCAAGGAAATATGGAATAAGGTAAGTAACTTAATAGATAAATTTTATTTTCAGGTAAAATTTGTCTAATTTGTTGAGTTCTTTATTATGAAAGTTGTTTTTATATTTTTCGTAGGTACAGTCGTGTATTATTTTTTTATAATTTTATTATATTTAGCATTTTTTTTTTGTTTGTAATACATACATTACTTATATACTCACCGGCAGAAAATTTGTCCCAAATTAGAAAAATGCATTTTTATATATTAAACATTATTTAATTTATTCAATTTATAGTTTGAAATCACGAAAAGTTTTGGGCCAAATTTTCTGCCGGTGAGTGTATGTATTTTTGAAATCGTCTGTTCAAATGCTTCATTTTGTTTTGATACCCCACTTGCTAGGATCATTTTTTTTCGGAACACAAAATTAAGTCCATAGTCCGCCATATTGTTTTTATTGCTACGTCACATACCTATGCCACAAAGTAAATAGCGGCGGCGCGCGCCGGAGCAGAGAGTCCGCTCAGTACAAAGTGCCATTTTCGCCGCACGCACACAGACGTAACATTTACAGGCATTCTCGGTTGATCTCGGCAATGCTTAGTCGCGACTGTCGCGAGTGCTAGTTGTGCGCGCGTTGATCACTTGACGTCCCCGCCGCTACGTAGGTACTTTGTGTCACGTAGTACGTCAAAATGAATAACCGATATTATTACAGTTGGAATGTATTTTATTGTTTAAATACAACAAAAAACTGTGCCTACACTTTCTTCAAATTTTCAAACGATATTGAAAGGTAAATAAAAAGGTTTTCTCATTTTAGTAGTTACAATACCTAGGTAGGTAGGTAATTTTTTGAAAGTAGCCGCTTTGATAACGACGATCAACCATTACACATTCATCTTATCGTTCGCTGGTAAAACGCCAGTATTTAAGTACTATGGTAAATGGTTTAATTAATTAGGTATATTCTTTATTGGCGCTCTCGACCGCCGCCGGTCACAAGTCACAACTCGCAGCGGGTCACGCATCAATTTATTAGGGTTCCGTACCCGAAGGGGCAAAACGGAACCCTATTGGTGTCGCCCAGACCAGACGTCCGTCCGTCCGTCCGTCGTCTGTCACAAAATTTATTCTGAAGAATTTTTAGACTTCTCATTGACCTATGAGCTTGAAATTTGGTGACAATGTTCAATATTACGTATATTTTAACAACAAATACTAATATATTGATAAATCATATTTTTGAGGTTGATTCGGAACCCTAAATGTGCGAAGTCCGACTCGCACTTGACCGGTTTTTTACCAAGATACGCTGGTTCATATTGAAATGTCATGCTGAAAAATTTTTAATATACCTGCTCCTTTTTAAAATTCAGAATCAATACAGAAGCAACCCTGTGAGTCGGGCAAGTTTAGGTATGTATTTTCAAGAACGGTGGGAACGGACCTTCTGTATATTTTTTATTTTGTGCCTATGCTATGTTACTCGGGATGACGTAAGGATTCCAACGATATCTCACACATCTAAATCGGTTAAGACGTTAAGAAGTTCTGGGGGAACAAAGAACCTCACTTACATACATGAAACCTGAAAACATTTTACCCCTTCTTTGGGCAGGGCAGTCGTGTAAAACACTCCTTTTTTTGGGCATTCGTGTAAAAACAGTCTTAAGCAATCTTCTTTGCCTATAGTACCTAGGTTCTTGATGGATTGTCATGCAATATGCACCTTTACAACAGGTTTTTTAAACTAGGGTAAAATAAAATACCCTGTTATAGGCTCGCAGGATATTTTCCCAAGTCACTACCATTTGTTTTGAAACGACGTTCATTTCATAAGTGTTTCATACACAATATTTCACTATTTAAGTAGTACTTAAGTAGATTAGCACACTAATTCACTTACTGGTAGGTTATAAAATAAAACGAATAAAAATAAAAACTATTTTATAATTATTAGCTAACTACATCAAAAATAGTCCTACTTACCTAAACATACTTATTGTTACAAAATCGTAGGCACATTTTGATGTTGCATCTTAATAAATTCGTGAAATGAAGACAAAAAAATGTGTTGTGGTGGTTGTGATACAAAAAGTGCCTATTTACTTATTTACAATAATTAAAAAGGTAGGTACCAAGTACAAAGATATTCGTACATCTTCGGTACTTCGTACGTATACGGTCAGCTGCAGAGAAAAGGGACCCCCATTGCATTGAAGTTTGAATTTGAATGCATGGGGGTTCTCTGCAGCTGACTTACTGAAATGTTATGCGTTGTATATTGAGCAGAGTCGAAAAATCGACAAATTCAGTTCTCAAAAATTGTCTATCTACAAATCTACCTCTAAAATTCTAATTTATTTTTAATTAGTTTATTACAATGATTGCATTAGCTAATAAACAGTTGTCAAATAAAATATTATATTCTACAAATACCGCCTTTTATAGCAAGTCAGTGGCAAACAACCGTACGGCCCGCTTGATAGTTGCATACCTATTCATAGCTAACTATAACCTAGTGTAACGTTTCGAATAATTATGTATAAGGCAGGGCTCGGATACTGGTATTTTATCCATACGAAAATACCAGAATTATTACGTTCCTTTTCGTTCTTTGGTTTATAGGAATGAGCGAAGTTCTGAATAGCAAAACTACTGTCATAATTAAAGGTAACATTATTTATGCGTAGAAACAATCAATTTCTAAAGTATACAAATGTGCAAAAATAAAAAGTATGTCAGCACTTCCTGTCATTTACCAGAAAAAGGGCAGTTACTAAACCCTAATAAGTACTCAGTTCTCGAGAACGTGCTCGATTGCCGGTAGTGTTTTGTCAAGGGCCTGAACAGCATTATCTATCGCTATCAGATATACTGGAGCATGAGACGTGCTCACAAATATCTGAACACGACTTTATTGTCAAGGTGTTAGAGTGCATGTTCAGTTCCTGAGTACCCTGAAGAATGATATACTATTTGATGTCCAATAGCCTGTGACGCGTCTCACAAGTTCTCAGCAATCATGCGCATCTGATCTTTAACATGCGTTTCCATGTTAGAGAAGTCTGTGAGGGCCTCCTCGATCATTTCTACGAGGATGGTTGGCCATTGCAGTTCCAATGCGCGCAGGCGCTGGGCAGCACCGCTGGCCAGGTCAATGGCATGCGACAGTTGGCCTCTTCCACGAACTCGCCAGCTCATGTCCTCCTTTAAATACATAATGCCTAGTTAAATAATTATTCTTGCCATTTATACGAGTAACCAAGGCGGCATAGCATTCGAATCTGAGGGTATACAGCGCACCGAAAACCAACGAAGTTCGAATTTCTCCCTCTCTGTCGCACTTTGCTAATTCGAGTAACAAAAAGGGAGATATTTGAACTTCGTTCCTTTTAGGTTCCTTCGGCCCTCTCGTTCTGCGTAAGTTTTCGTTTTAAGTATCCGCATGAAGCGGTAAATACTGAACGGTTTATGATGAGTAGGTAATCGGTTACATTAACATAGTACCGTAGATCATAATGTGTTCATAGTACTGTATCCAGTACAACTATAAGATGCTTGCAACTCCAGAACTACAAATACATGTTGAGACCCTTAAAAGTTGACAGAAATGATTTGGTTTATTCACTATAGGATTCTTTCCCAAACAGTCAACACAATGAATCCTCAGAAGCTATAAAATCTGCTCAGTAGGATTAGGATTACCTGTGAAACATGTCCTTTCTTGAACTGTAAAGCCTCTTTAGCTATGACATCTCTTAAAGCTGGATCAGCAGCCCTCAACCACGCCTTGGCACTGACGGTACTGTTCCCACTCCTTCCTAACCTCGCCAAAAGAGGCTGCAGAGGTGCGTCAGGCAATGCACGTAGCACTATGTCGCTGAGCCCGTTATATGTCTGGTTAGCTTCCTTTATCTCTTCCTCAGTCACCTGCTTGTAGTTTAAAGTATTATAAAAAGATCGTGGGTCGTGGGTAACTACATTATTTATTACACCTCAAATTTAAAAGGATTATTACTTTCCAAGCATAATAATCTTATTCTAAAACTTTTCATGAACTCACATACTCTTTACCTACTGCACGTCTCAATAAAAGTACAAACAATTCGTCATAGTAGCAGAGGTAAACAACAGGTGGTATTATCGCTAAAGAGCGATATTTTCCAGACAACCTCGTAATAGTTATTTGTTCAACAAGAGAGCAAAGTAGATTTTTGCTGCGAGTGTTGATGTTGAGTCCCGAGGAAGCGAAAGATTCTATAATTGAATCACGAGCGTAGCGAGTGATTCAAAATTAGAATCTTGAGCGTAGCGAGGGACTCAAAGACACGAGATGCAAATATCTTTGCTCTCGCGTGATACATACAACTTTTCACCTCAGCGGCGAGAACATATTAAACTTTAATAACATCATTTACGGCTTATCATAGGCTTTACGTACGTGTCTCGTGATAAATCAGGCAGATTTAATTCAGCATTGATTAGGAATCTCCTGCTTGTCTTAACTCCTCAGCTAAGCCAGCACAAGACGAACGCAAGCGCGCGACTCGAGTTTAGGCGCGGCAGATTTCAGGTACATAATCGCGCGATCTAATTCACATGCACACTAAAAATTAGTTGTATTGTTGTTAAAATACAGCCTATGTCAGTGTCACAGATTTCACTTACCTACGTATTTTAGTTACTTGAACAATATATGTAGCGCAAGAATGAGACAATAACACTTTTTAAGTAGGTACTCTTCTCACTCGAGCCAGCTCGCGTGTACACTAAGACGCACTGTTTTCTAAGTCTAAATACACCCTTCATCACTAATGTTTTCTAGATATTTTTATAATATTCAACACTGATTATTAATTAATGTCTGTTAGCGCAAGACAGAATAAAAGTAAAACGAAAAAAAACGCACTAATTTCAGTGTTGCCAGAAGGGTTTTACGTTTCGTTACGCGCAGCTCTTAAAAATAGTACGCAAATTCAAGTTTGGGTACGCCGAACAACATTTATTGACAAACTGTGCTTTATGCAGCTGGTGCATATAGTGTACGCCGTACGATAAAAAAAACCGCAAATCGATGTACAGTTTAGCCGTTAGGCACACACATACTAGAGGTCAAAACAAAATTTTTGACCCGCAGTTCCTAAAAAAAAATCCCTTAGGGGGGAGAGCCGAGACATTCTTTTTTTTGTATGAAAAAAAGAACATTTTTTTTCAGAAACCTATCGTGTGTAGTATCATATGAAAGAGTTTTTTGAGGCGGTTCTGAAAACATACCACATCATTACATTTCAGCTATTTTTTTTTAATTAAATCAAAAATAATTTTCGAAACATACCAAGTTTGAGGTCCTCCAGACACGATACGGCTGATTTTTATTTTGTACAATATACCACAAATGATACTTAATATCCTCTTTTCTAACCTCAAAAAAGCAATTTCGAAATGATTTTTGATTTTTCAATAATACTAAGTGACGCGGTTCTACTTCAATAGCTGTTTTACGTGATTGATGGAACTTTAGTGCAGATACGGTACATATTAATCATAAAATGATACGTAGTATCCATATATCCAACGGGAAATACCTCTTTAACCCTTTAACTGCACCTTTTCATCAGTTGGTATCACTATACCAGGTGGTAGGTGGTGGGTGGGTGGTGGGGGGGTAAAGGGTTAAAGAGGTATTTCTTTCCCGTTGGATATCCATATACTCCGTATCATTGCATGATTAATATGTAACGTATCTGCACTAAAATTCCATAAATCACGTAAAACAGGTATTGAAGTAGAACCGTGTCACTTAGTCATATTAAAAAAATCGAAAAAAATACTTAATGAAAATCTTTTCAAAATTACTTTTTTGAGGTTAGATACGAGGATATCACGTATCATTTGTGATATACTATATCAAATAAAAGTCAGCAATTTCGTGTTTGGAGGGCCTCAAACTTGGTATGTTTCGAAAATTATTTGTGATTTCTATAAAAAGAAATTGCTGAAATGTAATGATGTGGTATATTTTTAGAATCGCCTTAAAAAGCCCTTTCATATGATACTACACACGATAGGTTTCGGAAGAAAAATATTTTTTTTTCCATACAAAAAATAGAATGTCTCGGCACTCCCCTCCTAAGGGAATTTTTTTAGGAACTGCGGGTCAAAAACTTTGTTTTGACCTCTAGTATGCGTGTGCCAAATGGCTAAACTGTACATCGATTTGCGGTTTTTCTTTGAAATTGGGCCTGTACGGCTACCACTAATAAACAAAGACCTTAAAATAACACATTTCACCGTTTCATGGATTTTGGATTTTGTTTTGGTTGTCAGCTGATGAAATTATACACCATGATAATTAATATCGGATTATATTATTTATTATGACAGTAAAGCTGCCTACACAAAGCCCTGCCTGCAGGGCCCTGCTTGCAGTGCCACTGCCAAATCGTATACGCGGCACAATACGATTTGGCAGTGGCACTGCAAGCAGGGCCCTGCAGGCAGGACTTTGTGTAGGCAGCTTTAGAGACTGTGTATAGACCTACATAAATTTCACATTTTTAAATCATAAGCCTTATTACAAGTTTTAATTTTTATTATTTCATATTTTGACAAAAGTATTGATAATCCAATCAAATTAAAGACAATATATAGTAATACTTACTCACAATTGATCCTGTCCTATTTTGATCAATACGATCGATAAAACAATAACAAGCCGCAACAAATTGTACTACAAACTTAACTTGTACTTGACGTGAAATGACATGAAAAAACATGGAAAAAACCGCTTTATTTAATTTTACCGAGAGCCAAGATGCCAACAGCACAGCGCAAACCAAATCAAAACTGCGGCGCTGACTTATGAACAGTTATAATCATACAGTACAGTCAAACTAAATCAAACCGAAATGTAACATCAATATGTTCGATTTTGCCTTGACTATTATGGTGTCTTAATGTCATTTGAATTTGTTTGGCCATTGTCAGTGTCAGTGCGACAGCCACAGATAATCTATAGAAGCATGATAGAAGCATGTAGTTAATTTTTTGGATGCGTTCCTAAATAATATTAATCGGAAAACCTCAAAAATATTTTTTTTGTTAAGTTAAGCTAGGCTGTCAAGTGTTAAAATATAAAAATAGTACGCAAATCGAAGGATGAGTACGCGAGTACGCAAGAACATAAAATAGTACGCAATGCGTACTATTGCGTACCCATCTAGCAACGCTGACTAATTTTTTAAAGGGTGCGTTCTGAAATGGCTCCGCTTTTATTCTTCTACTAAAATAAAGATTGTTAAAAGTAAAATTAATAATTAAAGTGATAAACTTTCTGTTTTTTTTCTGCAATAAAGGTTTTATTTATAAATATGTATTATCATAATAATATTGTATTTAAAAGAACCGTTGCCAACAACTTCCTGATAATTATAACTCTTAGGTTACTTTATGAGTTTTCGAACGTGTTTTTACGTTACTTTTAGCGCCTTTTTGGGAGTCGATTTGAGTCGATTAGAGAATTTGAATATCAAATTAAGAATCGACCTATGTGGGCCCTCTCTTTTTTAATATAACGAATTGAAAGGGACCGAGCGATTGAAGGTCAAATATATCGAATTCGTAATATACCCCGAACTACGGAGTGGCAGACCTTGGCATTCGTGGACCAAAAATTAAAAAGCTACTTTGATCCACGCTCGCAGCAAAATTGCATTTTGGCCACTGGTTTCAAGCAGCAAAACAGCCGTGTTCGAGCCGCTGAGGTGAAAACAATATTAATCAACCTTAGTTTAAAGCAATCGTGGAAAGTAGTGAAAGAAAATCCTTCAAAAATTTTCAAGTCTACGTTAGTATAAACATTGTTTAGTAAAAAAAGATATAATTACATGATTAGAGGTTCTTATAATTACCGGTTCGTCATTAATTTCCTTCAAGCCCCAGTGGCCAAGCCTGTAAATGGCGTACTCTCGCCATATCTTCCCATGTATCGGATTGCCTTCTGGCAACACGGTCAGGCCGGTGAGACCCCGCAGCTCGGCTAAGGCATGGAGTTGGCCGAGCCACTGCAGACCAGTAGCTCGGACCGATATGTGTGTCACATTCGGAAATCTGGAATTCGATAAATTGCCATAAAAACAACCCTCAAACCATATAAAGTTAGAATCATCAGTTACCGCAAAGTGCAAACCAATACAGTAAAACATTAAAAGTGTCAGAAGAAAACTAGAAAGACAATACGGTACTCTCATGAAAATTATCCGTTTATAATATTAATCTTTATAAGTACAATTAGAATACACCAGGCGAACGTGATAAGATGTATATTTCTTCAAATCAATAACAAAGAAAGAAAAAAAACACAATTATAATATTAATAATGAATGAGCGTTACAAGAAAAAAACAACAATTACGGTTTTATTTTATTTTCTGATTAATTAAAAGGAAGTTTGTAAAAAAGTGCGTTCTTACTTCGTCTTCAATTCCGTTAAGGACTGCGCAACAGCGTTGAAATGCACGTAGTGGAAAGCCGCCCTAGTGACCGTCCTGGCTCGGTCCCAGTCCCAATCCCTTGCCAGCCGTCGCACAGCGCCAGCACCCCAGGCGCTCACCACTCCATCACCTACTTCCACCAAGTAATCTACTCCTGGAAGCATACATTTAAATGTAACATTAGATATCCTAGCTGGCTTAGGATATGGATAGAACCAATTTGCTCCCATACCGACCTTGTTCTCTATCCTTAGAAGTTGGCACAGCCTTCGGTACCGGTTCAGACGATTTCAGGTTAGCCAGACTCTTTCCTGATTTCGCCCGAGCAGTCGATGCCCGATTACCCGAAGCAGATGACGCTCGTTCACTTCTCCTCGCTATTGTAGCACTTCTGACCGTTCTATTACTTAGCCTGCTGTTTACAGAACCCTCTCTCCTTAAAATCCTACTGTTCTGATCACTCCCTGACGTTGAGGACTGAACTGAACCGACGTTAGTACTGCTAGAAATGTTACTAGCATTTTCACTCATGTCTGAATTCTTGGCTTTAATTCTTCTGCTCTCAGGATCACACACAGATTTGGATCTCATAGTACTGAAATTTGCTCTCCGCCGAACTGCTGTTGGAATTCTTTTGATTTGTCTTTTATTACTGTCGTCGTCGCTTTCTGTGGACGACGTTGGCAGCGAGCTGAATGAAGAATCGATAATTGGATCGACACTTGATAAACTTTCCCATCTTTTTAAAACTGGTTCAGCCCCATCAGTAAGTCTTACGTTTTCTAAAGACGATATTATTGGCAAAAGTATTGGTGGTAATCTCAAGTCACTGCTAGTTGAGGTCGAGTGTGACGCATCAGTGTCTTGGGAAGCACTTCTATCCGAGAAATTAACACGTTTTTCAGGAGCTTTTCTTGCAGTTGAACTTCTTTGTAGTTTTCGCATCGGAGATGGTGACTTTTGTGGTTCGGCGTTTGACTTACTATTGGGTTCATTGGTGTTCTTGCAATCAGAGTCTTCAGTTTCTCCTTGTGGCAGCAATACGACAACATCGGGTAATGCCGCCATATTTAGGTCTTGCGTGCCTTCGTTTGGAGTGATTGTCGCTGCTGACGCTTCTAATACGAATTCTTTTTCCAAGTCTATGTTCTTCGTCGGACTAGAGACATTGGTAAAACATTTACTTTCTGACCTGAAAGAAAGCAATAAATTTAAATATCATTCGATTTATTAAAGTTACGTAAAATTTCCCACAACCTTTTCTCCGTAGGGAGCAGATAAGACTAACCGCTAATGATAATGACACCCGCGTGCACGCAAAGGTGTTTTTGATCCGTTAATTAATGTGATATTAATGCCATGGAAATTATCGACCAAACCTGAGCAGCTCCCAGTTGGTCCGGGCGTTGTTGATAATCTGGTCACGCCTTGCAGCTTGCTGGGTCGATCCCCCGAGGGCACAGTAGGCAGCATGGGCGGCCTCCTTATTACTCCTCCAGGCCAATGCTGCTCTCCGTACCTAAGTATACATAATTATCAAGACCTAATCATCTAAACGTACCTATAAAAATATTTTCTTACTGCTCGCAACAAACCCTAAGTCTAAATTGTAAGTAAATGAACTTACTTGGTCCGTAACGTGCATGTTGGTTAAAGTTAAAAGATTCGGAAGATACGATACTAGGAACGGCGTGCAGTCGCCTCCTAACGCGACTGGATTACCATCTAAAGAGACTTCAATAAGTGTTTTTGTTTCTGCTAATGTTGAAACGTCTTCCACACTGGAATAAATATCTTAATTAATATTTATAATCAAGTTAAAGGTATATTTTTACTAAAAATCGTATTAACTATTTTATACCTTTGTAAATCATTGTTACCAAGATAAAGCTTTTGCAGTTGTGGCGTGTTCTGGAATCCTAAAAGCTTTCTCAGTCGATTTCTTTTCAGATTGAGTTCCCGAAGAGACACTAAACCTTGAAGATCAGTCTGTCCAATACATTTTATTTGGTTCCCAGCCAGATTGAGCACTTTAAGTTCGGTCAAGTTCGATAGTCCATTTACTCTACTTATCCTATTTCCGTGTAAATCTAAAACTTCTAATTTTACGAGGTTAACCAATCCCTCTATCCTCTTTATCCTGAAAATTAAACCAATGCTTTAATTCATCCCCGGACACCTATGTTGCTCGTAGATAAGACAGACTTGCACTGTGGTCATCAGAGATAAGTAACTACAATCAACATTCATTAAGATTTTTGGTTAATACTTTTATACATACATAATACTATGAGTAACATGATACCTGTTTTTTCCCATGAGCAGAACTCTTAAGCTAAAAAGTCTTTCCAAGGAAGTTATTTTGTCGATCTGATTATCATACACGTCGAGGAACACCAATTTCCCTAAATCTAAAGGAGCTAAGCCTGATAGGCTGTTAATGAGGTTGTGCTGCAAAGATAGAAGCCTTAGCCCCGGTTCCCCTACAATGTGTGGGATCGAAGATAAACCTCGCCTGAAAATAATACAAAATTGCAATCTTAGAAAACTTGTACAGTCACGAATTTTAAGTTGGGTAAGGTTGACAGTCCTGACAAACTATAGAAATTCAAAGAAAAAGTTTGCGAAATCCACACTAATATACTAATATTATAAATGCGAAATTGTGTATGTCTGTCTGTCCGTCTGTCTGTTATCTCTTCACGCTAAAACCGGTGAACCGATTGAGATGAAATTTGGTATGGAGATAGTTTGAGTCCCGGGGAAAGACATAGGATACTTTGTATCCCGGAAATCATGCATTAAGGGGGTGGAAGTTTGTATGGAAGAGCCATATCTAGGTAAGCGCCTGATATAAAAATAGCAATTAAATTCTATTGCGATAGACGAGTTCCACGCGGACGAAGACGCGGGAAAAACTAGTGAGTCATAAATTAACGAACCTGACCGTACCTAACGGATAAGTGCTAAAAATATGTTATATTTTTAACCGCGTTATGATAATGACCATAAAATTTGGGTAAGAAATATGTCACCTAAATATTGTCCCAACCTATTGGTAAGCTTTGTGTTAAATTATTATATAACGAACCTATCGAGACTGATCCTATCAGGTAGTCTATCCTTTTCCTGTGGCGTCCGGGAGAGCTGGACCTTTCCTTCGCCCACGGCCTGCAAGTCCACCGAGTCATCCTTGCTGTCTTGTTTGATGATTCCATCACCCCTGTCAAACGTTAAATGTCTTAGGTACCTTACAAATACAAATCGGTCAATGGGAAGTTGATAAAATGTTCGGAACAAAATTTTGTGACAGTCGACGGACGGACGGACGCATGAGTGACCACAATAGGGTTCCGTTTGGACCCTTCGGGTACGGAACCCTAAAAACCGGCCAAGTGCGAGTAGGAAGTCTGTATTTCCGAGTTCATAATAACCTGGACCTATTTAAGGCAAGAGTGAATAGGCATTTTCTGGGTGAGCTCGCTTCATCGTCGGCCTCATCTTTGCCCCCTGGCTAGATGCTGGCCAAGAGCAATCCCATTATTAATAAAAAAAGGACTTCGCACATTTAAGCTTAAGCCACACAGAGAGCGGGAGGGCGGTAGCTGCGCGGGAGCGGGCGCGGTAGCGGCGCGGGAGCGGGCGGGAGCGGCGCGGGAGGCGCGCGGGAGCTACCGCCCGCTCCCGCGCCGCTACCGCCCGCTCCCGTCCCGCTCACGTCCCGCTCACGTCCCGCTACCGCCCGCTCCCGCCCCGCTACCGCCCGCCCACGCGCCGCTTCCGCCCGCTCACGCGCCGCTACCGCCCGCTCACGCGCCGCTACCGCCCTCCCGCTCTCTGTGTGGCTTAAGCTTTAGGGTTCCGAAACAACCTCAAAAATTTGTTCGTAAAATATACGTAATAATAAACATTATCACCAAATTTCAAGTTAACCGGTCAATGGGAAGTTGAAAAATTCTTTGGAACACACGAGTGCACGAGTCACTTGGTTACACCGGTTATGGTCGCGGCAGTACTGTCGTCTCAGCAAAAAAGGTGTCAGTAGACAAGTTAAATACAAAAATATCGCATTAGACCCGTTAAAACAAATCTTTTAAGCAAATTGATTATGTTTTTTCCTTACCCAGTGAGCAAAGTGTTGGAGCGGTGAATAGGCGCCCTGTGGTCAGCGAGAGCAGGTCTGATCTGCAGGAACAGACGTTCCCCGCCCGCGCTGGGGTCGCGCGGCCCGGCATCCAGGGACTGAGCTGAACGCCCTCGGGCGCGAAATGCTAACTTCCGGACCTGGAGTAATGTATCTGTTAGAATTATATTATTTGTCTATGCCGTACATTTATGTTAATCTGTGGCATGCTGTTTACATTCTCTTTGATCTCCTGTCGTCTTAGGTATAAGTTGTGAGCGTCCCATTTATTTTATATTTTATACAATTTTATCTTTACAACTATCATATACATAATAAGAATTTAATGCAATAATCCCTGTATTATCTGACCATAATATAAGTGATTATACTGAAAGTTGTTGGCGTTTACTTTAGTAGTGCTACTCATGTCACGCGATCCCACTGTGCCCAGACGGCTTTGCTAACAGTATCAAATTATCAATCATAAAAAAAAATTGCTCCGCAACTATACTTGCATACGCTTACTAGGCCTACGCATTAAAGGCATTTCAGTGAGTCATATAATGAGAATTAAAAATAGCGCCAGATAGTGCATTTAAAGATATGCTGCCAAATTTAGGGTTCACATTAAACACATTATAAAAAAATATTAGGTAGGTTTGTTTCCATGTTACATAGATTTATTTGTATTATTATTACCTACCTGGCTAGGTGCTGCCCGGTTGAAATTCTTATACATCTCTTTCATTCTAATACATTGGAATGAAAGAGATGCAAGTTAACGGTAACGTCATATGTGTCATATTTTCTAGCTTCAAACGAATGTTCGGCACGCAACCTCTAGTACCTATACCTACGTACCTATACGTATCTAAACTTCTTGAAATGCCATAACAAATAAAAAATAATATCTATACTCCTTTAATTGATCAGTCATTAAGGTTAAAATACCATTGATTAACACCAATAACACCTAAAATTAAGAATAAAAAATCATATAAACTTGCCGTTTCGTTTCCGTTTCACGACTTTCACGTAATCTTAAATGTCGTTAAAAAAAAATTACGCGTCTCCGCGGGCTGGGGTTTGTATTTTTAAAAAGAGAACATCAATCTCTACATGTTTGAACTTTTGGGCACCCAGAAATCCTGCGTCCCAATTGTAAAGCACACCCATTTATTTTCAGCAGGGTTGAAGGTTGAAGGTGCCAACCATGGGTATGTTTACCCTAATAAATGGTACTGTACGGCGTCAAACTACTTAAAAAAATACAGTTAGATACGTTAGTTCATAGGAATGAACTACAAAAACCTAGTAAACGTTAGAAATACTCAATTACTCACGTTTCCACGACTGAATGTGATAGGCATTAGTACCTCAACTAGATTCATGAATTATATTTTAAACACTTATATAGGACTATAATTAATTGGCCCCATTGATACTGTTTTGGTAAAAATAAGTCTATCTATACGAAAATGCATTTTTGGTCCGTTTCATCAACATATCAACTCGTTGCTTAGCGACAGTATCAACGACCTTGAATCGATTTAAACGAATTTCCATTGAAATTCGATGAGTTGCAATAAAATACGAAGTTTGCGAGTGGCTCTTGTCAGATACCTAGTACCTAGTAAATAACCTTGCTAAGTTCAATGTTTGCTCTAGGTGTGCAGTATAGAGTATAGATAGATTATATTTTGTAGCTTTGTGAGTAAGAGCAATGCCCCATGCTCTAAAGTACACTGACTTTAGCAACTAGGAGGACGTACAGTCAGCATCAAAAGTAGCTTGATATATAAAGATGTCAAAAGTTCTTATTCCTTTGTAATAAAGACTTTTGACCTTTGCTTTTGACCCCATCATGTGTCGCTACTTTTGCTGACTGTACGTAGTCAATCGTGTTAATATTTTTTCGATGTGCAAGTGTAGCACTTTCTGACCTTCGTTATTAGGTAGGTACCTACTTAGTCTAGCGAGTAAAATAAATTTCGTTATATGATAAAAATTACGTAACGTTATGTTTGCGGTTTGCTAGCACATGCATGTCATGCATAGACCGCATTAAAAGGGTTAATATTTTGGGGTTAACTTTCTTCCAGGCCCGACTTCTACCAAAGCATTAAACTCATGCAGTTTATGTGTATGAGTATTATTTAATAAATAAAATATTGTGAAAAAAATTGTACGATTATCTTATGCATTATTTTATAGAAATATTTTTAGTGTTACGGAGTTTTTGTATCGAGCTTAAATAGCTTTCTGAGCGCAAGACCAAAACGTCAAAATCAAAAAACAAAGTCAAACCAACCAAAACAAAACACTAAATAAAGAAGAATTTCAAAGAAGAGAGTGAGCGATTGAAAGCCAACATTACATTTCTGTATGAGTGCTAAGTTTTTTAAGAATCCCTTTAGAAAACATTCGGCTGCCCGAGTAGCCGCGATGGTGAGGTATTTTCCTAATACGCTGAATGATTACACGCCGGGTGCAGAAGTGTCTATCGCCAAGGAAAGTGTGATTCCACAGATAGAAGATCATGTACAGAACATCCTGAAGCGACTGCCGCCGTCGCCCAAGCATGTAGACGGCGGGCTTTACGTAGGGATAGCCGGCGTCGCCTACATGTTCTATAACTTATCCAAAAACGAAAAGCTTGCCGAAATGAAAGACTCTTACCTCCAGAAATCTCTTGAATATTTGGAGGTAACTCTACAGAAACCCACATCAGATAAAACTTCTTTTCTCCTTGGTGATGCTGGTACTTATGCTTTGGCTAGTGTGATCAAGAAAAGCGCTGGCGATCAAACCTCTGTCGACACTCTCAACTGTTATAGAGACTTGTATGATTGCTATTTGGATCCAAATTTTCTTAAATGCGGAGGAGATGAGTACTTTGTTGGCCGTTCAGGGTACCTGGCCGGAGCCCTGTGGATGACCAGTGAATTGAAAACCCAAGTGTTATCTAATGAGGCAATGCACAACCTCTGCAACATCATTATAGAGTCCGGGAGGCAGTATGCTAGAAAACACAAGAGTCCATGCCCATTGATGTATCATTACTACGGGACGGAGTACTTAGGAGCTGCTCATGGAATTAGTTTCATACTACAGATGGTTTTGACAGTGCCTGAGTATTTGCAGAGTTTTACTTCACATGCGAAAGACATCAAAACGACTATTGATTATTTGGCTTCCATTCAGTCAAAGGATGGTAACTGGCCGAGTTGCATGGAGGAGCTGGACCAACGGGAGCACAAGCTCATTCACTGGTGTCATGGAGCACCTGGTGTTATATACCTCATGGCTAAAGCATACCTTGTGTTCAATAACGAGAAGTATTTGAATGCTTGTGTCCAAGCTGGGGAAGTTGTTTGGAACAAGGGCTTGTTGATGAAAGGTCCTGGGATTTGTCACGGAGTTGCGGGCAACGGCTATGTCTTCCTACTTCTGTACAGACTTACAAGGGATGCTAAATATTTGCATAGAGCCAAGGCCTTTGCGGATTTCATGAACTCTGAACAGTTCCTATCTGATGCCCGAGTTCCTGATAACCCGGAGACGCTGTATGAAGGCACTGCTGGCACTGTGTGCTATTTGGCTGATCTCCTTGTGCCCGATAAAGCTCAATTTCCTTTCCAAGATGTGTTTGCTACATACGCTACACATGATACATAATAAATTTCTTCATTTTGATTTGTCTAATGCTATTTATTAAACTAATTCTATGACAACAGACTTTTATTTTATAGATACAACACTTATCTTTGTCAATTTAGTCTTCTAATATGCAAATAACCCAGTGACAGCAATGATCAACTGTAATCAGGCATCATTTTCTTGTCATCTAGTTCTGCTTGGGAAAATATTTATGATAGAATAGTGGCAGCCTTTCAAACCGCTGTTTATTTGTGAACATGAACTTGGCGGCATACAATGCTGTTCTTACTATATTATCAGCAGCAGAAATCAATCTCATTAAAGATGTGTTCAGAAATAAAAATTTGCATTTTGGGACAATATTTCACTGTTCGAATACAGGAAATGCTATTACCTTACTAAAATATTTATACAAATTCGATCTCCGATTTTCGAGTATTAGTTATAATGATTTTAATTCTTCACGCTTCGTACCAACTAGCGACAGCAGAGTCGGGATTATTCTGAACACATCATGTGAGAATTGGACGCAGGTCTTCGATCTTTTCGATTCCACTTCATTCAAAAAAGCTAAATACTCTTGGTTCATCTTTACTGAAGACGTATCTTCTACTTCCGAAGTATTATCCTCGTACCCGATAGAAGTTGATTCTGATGTCACCATAATATCCCCAAACGAGAAATCCTATGACCTTTACGAAGTATACAACACAGGGTTTTATACGAACGGACGATATCATCTGGAGCCTGTTGGGTGCTGGTATCACAAGCTGCGTACGAAGCATCATAGAAGAACTGATTTGAGTGGTGTGGTGCTGAAAAGCGCTGTGGTCGTGACGCACAACATTTTGCATCAAACTTTTGATGAGTATATTAGTCGGTCCAAGCCTGAAGTGGATTCGTTACATAAGCTAAAGTATTTCACGCTCTTGAAGTATTTGAGAGAAATGTACAACTTCAGGTGAGTAGCTTATGTAGACCTTTTGCCATCCACTTACGAGTAGGTATCTATATTAACAGTTAATTAAGAACCATCGCTACATCTGTCGTCAGAATGATTTGTTCATATTATTGCTGCTTTAATTAATATGAAAATAAATCTTTTCACACGAGTTTTTCAGAAAAGAGTCATTGTTGCCCTCGTATCAGAGATTAAAGTCGTACTTTTCTTCTCTAATTTGAGGGTAACAATGAATCTTTTCCTCATAGAAGGTATGAAAATCAGTATGTGCTAGCAAAGTATTTGTAAGACGTTTAATTTTTTTTAGTAGCGAGCCTCATACGAGGTGTGAAAAGCAGTGTGTCTCACGGTAGCAAAATTATTTCCACCTTGTGCGTAAACACTTGAATCCCTCCTTCCTCTCCTCCTCGCTCAAGATTCTACTTTAGAATCCCTCGCTACGCTCAGCTCAGGATTCTTTTGTAGAATCTGTCGCTTCACTCAGGATTCAATATACGGCCCTGTCGTAAATATATCATTTTGCTCCCTTGACACAATCTATTATTCCGTTGCTACATCTTTGAGTAGGCGTGGTTCTTTTGTTTTTAAACAAATAGTAAAGTTGATGGTATACTCTATGGGTACAGTCTTTAAAAGGGACGCTGTGAATTGACGGTATTTTTCACATTAACTACACGGCGCCCTGCGTACTTAAAGGGGCGTAATACGACTGTGTGGTGTAGATAGTCATATAACCCTGACTCCATTCCAGCTTCGTGCTCCAACGTACCAACTCCTGGGGCTACCTAACGAACGGCAGTTTCGACGGTATGGTGGGCACGCTGCAGCGACGCGAGGCCGATATCGGCGGGACACCGGTCTTCATCAGACCGGACCGGGCCAAGGTCATCCACTACGTGACTGCAACTTGGCCTTCTAGGTAATATTTTTATTTAATTTCCGTCCAACCCTATAGACCTTAGAACGACTATTCTGAAAATGTGATCTGTTCTTGGAAGTCACAATGACAAGTCCTTTCCTAAGGCAGCGAGTTTTATGACATACACCTTCAGTCGTCTGAGAATAGCAGTAGGTATAATAAGGCCGCATTCACGTACGGTCAACCAATTTGATTTCAGGGCCACTGCGTACGGTCACGCGCTTTAATTTATGACCCATTTCGCGAACTTTTTCTTTGACTTTCTATACAGTTTGACAGGACTGTCAACCTTAAGGGGGTCCGAAATTAAAACTCGTGACTGTACCTTGTCACAGTGACATTGATATAAGATCTCTAGCGGCTTTCATATTGATTTTCACTGTGAAAAGGTACTAAGTGGCCTAGAAATCAAATTAGTTGACTGAACCTATAGGCTAATAATGCCGCGCTGACACACCACAACCAGTCGACTACGACGTTTCTCGCCTCCGCCGCCCACCGGCCATAGTCGCCTGAACGGCCGCGTGGTGTGTAGCGCAGCTTAAGGTCATTGTAGTTTATAGTAGAGCAGCATGAACGCGGCCTTACAATAACGTCGACTAGACTAAAAATACCAACGAAACCCAAGTGTAAGATACCTAAGCCAAAACAAAAAATAAATGTGTAGTCGTAGGTATGTGCACAACTGCACACTTTGTTCAAAATCTGTGTCGCGCAAGATTGGCGTGATACCATTTTTGACGCGCCGCCACTGCTGGTATATACCGCGTCAAAAATATTCTTAGAGGGAAGCCGGAAATAATTTGCCTTTCTTATTCTTCATGAGCCGTAGGAAAACAACTGGATTGTCTGAAAATTAGGCAAGCCGGTGAGAATTGAGTTGTATGGATGCTCTGCCTAGCTCTGCGATACACCAAAGGCATTGGCTGACGGCTGAAACCCGCAATCACACGAACTTTCTCCCCCTAGACCCTGTTTCATCTTCCGTCACCCAAAACACCCAGGAGGCTTCTTGACCATCTACACCCGCCCGTTGTCCACAAACGTCTGGTTCTGCATCATGGCTCTGCTGGTGCTTGCTGGCTCGCTCCTGTGCGTTCTGCTGAAGCTAAGAGCGATAAGGATGGAGGGAGAAGATATTGATTCGTCGGCGAGTCTTGCTCTGCTGTCGGTTTGGAGTGCAATGTGTCAACAGGGTAAGATTTGAAGGAACTGTACTGACATATTACTTAATCCATGAACTAAGAACCTACCAGGTATGCTGATACTAGTCGCGGTTGAGTTCTACAGCGTTTTCGTAGCTTCGCCATAAGCAGTGAGACGAACACCGTGGGGTTTTGACGGCGGACTCCCGGGAGTCCGTCATACCCGCCTTGGCTTCCCCGGCCGGGCGGGATGCGTAAACGCATTTCCCCACAAAAAAAGGTATGCTGATACTTACTAACCAAATATTAACATAGCTACCTATTAAAAACGTTAGTTGCTTTTATAGGTAGACACATATCGAGCACGGCTTCTAATCGCAAGCGCACTTAATACTTAGTAGATTATTATACACCAAGGGGATAAAGCACTGTTTTATGTCACGGGCGCGATATTGAATCCTGAAAGTAACGAAGGACTCCAGATTTAACTCCTGAGCGTAGCGAGGGTGCGTAGCGAGGGTACTATGAGTTAGCTCCCGAACGAAGCGAGGGAATTAAGACTGACTCCTGAATGCAGTGAGGGATAGTGCGCTCTAGACAAAAACATTTTTATCCCCGAAGAGTATTCTTAACTTTTCTCACCTCTTGGGAGACTACTAGAAACAGAATTAAATCAGTCAGTGGTGTAAAACATTATAATGGTGTGTTTCTGTGTCAGGAATGACCGTTAACCGCAGCGCTAATTCAGTGAAGCTGGTGCTCTTCTCTTCATTCCTGTTCTCGCTGTTCGTGTACCAGTACTACAATGCGCTGGTGGTGTCGACGTTGCTGCGGGCACCTCCGGTCACCATCCGGTCGCTGCATGATCTGTTGAAAAGCAAGCTGAAGGCTGGAGTGGAGGATGTGCTGTACAATAAGGATTACTTTAGGGTTAGTTTTAGCTCGGTCTGTTTTCGTTCCTCCTGTCCCTGTAGTCATTAGTGTCATTAGATACCTATTATGTAATTAATACAAATGTCGTGACAGTGAGATATAGGTAGAAGAACGACTGCAGGGTTTGCATTAGCTATTAAAGGCCCACGGCACATACTGTTACGGTGTATTACATATACACCGTAACAGTACATAATGGGGCCTATAATGTCACGATCCTCAGTATCATAGGGCATTTCATGATCTTGTGCTTTGTTTGTACATAATACGTGCTTACTAAGTTAAGGACTGATGATAATCATCATAGGTATAATAAGTATATCTAGTTTCGTATAGTGCGTGTCATCCACGAAGGCGCGCCCCTCCAGAGCCCAATCCGTACATTGCACGCACGCACGCATTGGATGACACGCGCTATATACCTAAGTATTGGGTTAGACTTAAGTTATTAAGTTGACTAACGTATCTAAACTTGCAGCGCACCACAGACCCAATAGCACTGGAGCTGTACTCCCGCAAGATTGCAAGCCCCCGCCCCAACTTCCTTCCACCCGACCGCGGTATGGCGCTGGTCAAACGAGGCGGCTTCGCGTACCACGCGGACACAGCCTACTCCTATCCCATCATCAGGTAGGATACTCCAAGGCTAAGTACAGGCCTCTGTTCCTCTGAACTTGTGCTTCCCAGTAGCAGAATATCCCGGTGTGTCCATGGCCAACCTGGAGGGCGCTAAACAGGCTCAGATCGCAAGTTGGCCGCTGCAAGGAGAACATGGCCAAATGGGGACTGCACCGGAGACAGACACACTACCCAATGTGTGTGCGATACAGCACCGCAAACCATGGCACACCTGCTGTCGTGCCCCGCATGCCCAATCTCCTGCTCAGAATACGACCTGAGAGACGCGACGGTCAAGGCTGTCTCCATCGCTTTCGCTGCTCATTGGGCATACCTTGTTTGAGGACACGAAAGAAGAAGAAGTAGCAGAATAAGCTTGGGTAAGCCCAAAGTCAGAGTACTTTTGATCCAATATCTTTGTTTCCAACATAGATTTTACAGTATAGGTATCCCTAACTTTTTACTCTTTGATTAGACGAACCTTCACCGAGCGAGAGATCTGCGAGCTGCAAGAGGTCGAGCTCTTTCCTCCGCAGAACATGTTTGCGGTAATGAAGAAAGGGTCGCCGTATAGCAAGCATTTGAGTTACGGGTGAGAATGTTTTTAACGATCATTATTATTTTGAATCTCATTTAGAGTTAACCGTAGTTAGAGTGGAGCGCTCGTGGCCCAGCGGCGCCGGGTACCGCTTGCGGTATCTTAGGTTAAGAAACTTTGGCAGCGGTCAGGACTTGGATGGGCGACCGCTTTGAGTGGTTACTGAGCGCTCCCGTGCTTTGGAAGGCACGTTAAGCTGTTGATCCCGGTTGCTGTCTATGGCAGCAGTCGTTAAGCCAAGTTGGAGGCCTTCGGGCGGTTTGAGAACTTCTAACAGTCAAGTTGCACACTCACTTGACAAAGCCTAATCCCAATAAGGTCTAGTTTCCCCTCGGGGTTGGAAGGTCAGATTCTAGTCAATTACTGATGCCAGGATCCGCAAGATGGCCGAGTCCGGGCTGACGCAGCGGCTGAAGGCGATTTGGGACGAGCCGAAGCCAGAATGTGTGCGTACGCCGGACTCCGGTGTGTTCAGGTATAATTCCAAATTGAAGTGGTATTTGCGCCGTTAATTTTGAGGTACTTCGGTTGGACCAAATATGAGCAAGATGTCATTCTGTTACTGTAGACTTCGGCGTCAAAATGCTTGAATTTGAATTTTGGATGATGGTGATGTTCGGATGATGAAGAATAACAGTAGTCGATTAACTTTGAATGACTTTTAATGCAGGAAACGTTACAATAAGGTGTTACTAGGCTATGACTACACCACTTGGGCACTGATTTTATAACTGTAAAAGGGCGTAAGTCTATGTGCGCTCGGTAACAGCGAACGGCGTAGAGTGACATGCAAAAATTGATGCAGTTGCGTCCCCTCTCCCCTCGGAGATCCAGTGGTAGCTAGTTTCTTAACAGTTACTTATAACTCAACTCTCTTTAAATTTTGAGCCCCAGCGACGGCGACACCTATAGGTGTTAATGCGTAAAATGTCAATAATACATGCCACATTTCAAATAAATTAAAAAAAAAAATGCTTCGTGGAAAATTTGAACCTGTTGTGTGTGACACACATCTAACCGACAAAAGGCGTTCCAAGGGTTAAACATAGTAGAGTTGCTGCGGGTAAGGGTTAGCCTTAATATTACAAACGGAAGTCTCTTTTCAAACCCTTTTATCCGATAGGACTTCCGCTTGTAATATAATTTAAATCAATATGCAATACAATAGCCAGAGCAGCAAAAGTTTTACAATCAGCTAAGGAGCAACTAAAATGGTCGCTGCTGAAATGAAAAACGAGAAACATTGTATAAATTTATTTTAATCTACGTAAGTTCAATTACTGTACACATGTTTTTTAAAAGGTCTATGATACTTGAAATAAATGAATGAACAATATGCAATACAATTGAAGGGATGTTTACAAAAACAACATAACTGACTAGACTGGTCGACATAGCTGCTGTCATTTCAATTGTTCTTGACAGAGTGTCAACCAGTCTAAGACCCTTATCACACTGGCGACTTGCGAGCGACTTGGAAGCGAGGCGAGTGCGCAACGAGCTCGCCGCGAGCGCGCAGCGAAGTCGCCGCGAGCGCTCAGCGAAATCGCTGCGTACTCGCGGAAAAATCTCTATACTTTAGATGCGGCGACCTCGCTGCCCGTTCGCGGCGAGCTCGTTGCGCACTCGCGGCGAGCTCGCTGCGCGCTCGCATCGCTTCCAAGTCGCTCACAAGTCGCCAGTGTGGTAAGGCTCTAAGCAGTTATGTTGTTTTTGTAAACATGCTTTCAATTGATTGATTATTTTTCAGCGTGTCGCTGCGCGAATTTACAGTGCCACTGCTTATCCTGTGCGTGGGTATTCTCGCAGCCTTCGTCGTGTTGTTGGCTGAGCTGCTGCTCCACAGGCTACGGGGGAGGAGGATACAGTTTACACACTAAAAAACCTCTTGACCAGCCACTGTAAATTAGGTACGGTCAAGAATTTTAATTTGGGACCCCCTTAAGGTTGACAGTCCTGTCAAACTGTATAGAAATTCAAAGAAAAAGTGTGCGAACACTACATAGGTAGTATAAAACAAAGTCGGTTCCTGCTGTCTGCCCCGTTGTATGCTTCTTGTATGATCTTTAAAACTACGCAACGGATTTTGATGCGGTTAATAGATAGTGATTAACCAAACTAGACTTAGAGCTCTGACTGTAAGTTACAGTCAGAGCTCTTAAGTCTAGCTTTGCTTGCGTTCGTTTGACAAAATTTAGTCTTACAGTTGTGTCCGAAATTTATCCCTACTTAGTTACGATTTAACAATGTCACAAGTCCAACTGACAGTTAAGACTGCATTCAGTATGGGATCAAAGAGAATAGAAATCACTACGTTTTATATGGGATGTGATCCCACAGCGGAAGCATGGACTCCTGAAAAAATGGTTCATGTCTCACATTGGGGGCACCCGGACGGGGAACGTGTTAAGACTGTTAAGAGGCGTTAAGGCGTCACATCCATGGTTAAACACGTTCCTTGTCCGGTGCCCCCATTGTGTGGACATGAACCATTTTTTCATGAGTCCATGCTTCCACTGTGGAGTCACATCCCCATACTGAATGCTCAGTTAGACTTGTGACATTTTTTTATAGAACGACGGTGGCAAACAAGCGTTCGGTAGACCGAACGCGAGACCTGATAGTAAGTGAACACCGCAGCCTATAGACGCCCACAACTCTAAAGCAGTCACGACATTATCAAATTGTTTTGAATGGGGCCAGTGAACGCTTTCACATTTGAATGAAGTGATCACTCACACGCCAAGCACTGTTGAATTGATGTAACGTTTAAACCAATAAAAACAATTCATACCTAATAGATTTTATTCATGATCAATGTACACTATCACTCCGACCTTTTTAGTGGTTGTTGGCGTGGTGGGCACGACACACGACCACTTTATAGGTTCTTGGCGTTCAAAGGGTTAAATAAGCGATCGAATATGGCAATTGTAACGCTACTATACAGGCAAACAAAAATAAAGCACAATATCATCTTCCTTCGCATTATTTATTTGGGTATAACCTCACATTACTGTTCCACTTGCGCCGTGAAAAATTATAAATATCCAAAATCCAGCTTCCTCGTAATCATAAATTATTTTAAGCTAATTGTTTATATAAATATAAAACAGTGAAGCACTGCTTACAATATCAGGTCTGTAGAAACTTCAACAGCATGCGCAAAGTTCTTAAAATGATTCCTTGCGTTATAGTGCGCGCCATCCACGACGAAGCGCCCCTCCACAGCGAATCTCATACTAATCTGTGCGCAGTTGTACGGCGCGGGCTGTGGAGGGGCGCGCCTTCGTGGATCGCGCGCACTATACCTACATATCTGGTTACATTTATAACGAATCAATCAATAAGGCAAAACCTCATTTCTCTTTCGACCAAGCGTCTGAAAACAAACACGTTTTAGCAAAATAAATTCTGTAATTCGCTTCTAAGTTTTCTGTTTCTCATTTAACTTCTATTTATTTTCAGGCAAGTAGGTAAAAATGCAGTGAACCGGTTTTTAATTTTGGCGGGTTAGTATAGATCAAGGGAATGAATCAATTTTTTTTCCACTAAATCAATCGTAAGTTCCGAAACACACGTCAGTTTTCCGGATCAGGTTTTATGACACGGTTTTGGCATTATAGCGCGAGTACCAGTTATTTCTATATTTGAGCACTTTCGACAATAAATGCTACGAACGCTGAGCCCCTAAATTGTGTCAGGGAAACTGATCCAGTACAGTCAGTCATGAAAGTGTTCTACCACTTTCCTATTTATGTATTAAGGCAGACCACTTGGTGTCTGACTTTTTTTTGCTTTGAACACAATGGAGCTTTTTTGAACTGACACAATGCTAAACCCGCCATTACAAAATGTGTTGAATACTCTGTTTAACCTTTTAAGCGCCGAATGTCAAAATATTAGTTCTATCGCAATGTTCAACTTTGTCAATATATCACGAAGCTATCATTTAAATTGTCACTTTGTCTGATATATACCACTGTGGCGGTTAAAGGGTTAAACTCTGGGTCGTCGGTGGGCGTGTTTCATACATTTTAGGATATTCATGTAAGTTTAGAGACATTAAAATATTATAAATAGGGCGATCGGGCGAGCGATAATCGACCTTAAAGACAAGAGCGACCCATTTCACTATATTTTAATGTGGTATATACATGTTAAATATAAAGTAATATTAATTATAAATTTTGCCATATTATGCGGGTCTATGAAGCTCGCGTGACAGAATAAGATACCGATATATACAGTTCTTATCTATATATGTATACAGGGTGGATTTTCTTTTTGGGTCAGTGAGGGCAGCTACCAGATCCCGTGCTGCTACGCGAAAATGATCTTAGAAGACCTTCCTTTGATTTTGAATTAATGAAGATTGGCGTTTTCTGATTTTGGAAAAAACATACAGGTTGCGAGAATAAAATTTCAGTATTTCTCCATAGTAAATGTATGGGAAAAGTTTTCCTCGATTTGTGGCTTTTCTAGCCGGATTTTTTTTTGATCCCATACAAGCTTTAGATCCTGGATAGGAATGGGATCGATTGGCAAAAAAAAAAGGTTGTCAAAAATGACCTTTTTCTCGCACCTTTTTTCCGAAATCTGTTAACGCCAATCTTCATTAATTCAAAATTAAGGGAAGGTCTTCTAAGACCATTATCGCATAGCAGCACGGGATCTGGCAGCTGTCCTCACTGACCCAAAAAGAAAATCCAGCCTGTATATAGCCGTGTCAAAAACTAAAAACGAGAGCCGACGAGAGCTATTAAATTACTCTTGAAACCGTCACGCATACTATGAACGTCATTTCCAGTCTCCGACCATTAGGGTAATAATGCCTATTACTGGTCACTCTCTTCGCAAAAATATGTACAAGCAAAACATTTGTAAAATAGCTATAGACTGAACTGTTTTCTACATTCTAGAGAGTTGTAAAAATATTCCAAATAAGAGCATCAGTGTTTAAAATTGATGGAGTTCCTTAAGAGTGGGTTGCACTTTACGATTACAGACACTATCATTTTAAAGAAATCGCTTACATCGATTTTCAATTCGCCGAAAACTATTCCACGAATTTCATTACGTTTTTTTTTTCTAATCACATGATCATCAATTCATTGGTTTTTATATAATCGAACAACTTTTCATCGTTAATCGTTTCAAATTTGTGCCATATCGCCGCGTAACGAATCCAGGGATCGGTTACCGGTATTTGCTCCATACAAAATGCCGGTATTTATATCGTTCTTTTTCGTTCCTTGGGTTATAATTCCATTTTTAATGGCACACACTAGTAATACTAAGTTGTTAATTAAATACATGATTCAGTCCTACGTAAATACCATACAATAATTCAAAATATTGGACTATTACTGGGATTTTTAAAAATACCGGTTTCGATCCCTGAACGAATCATCGAAATTACCTTTCATAACATAAAAGCATGATTCACAAACGGCACGTTCCATATATTAATTATTATTTCCACGAACAATTGTTCATCGCAGTAACGTTTCAACGAACGATGCATTTGTTATTATTGTTTCTGTGTTACCTATCTTTATAGCTAACAGAATACTTTGTAAATACATGTTTAGACATTGTTTAATTTAAGTGTCTATTCCGCTCTGGGGGATGCAAGTAAACCCTAACCTAACTTTGATAATACCTATCTGACAGACGTATCAAATATGACAGTTTGACGACGCGCTAGCATGTCGACGGCACCCCGCGTGAGCGGGGTGCCTATTCCGCTCCGACGGATGTAAGAGAACCCTAACCTAACCCAACTTTGAGAATACCTATCTGACAGACGTGTCAAATAAGACCTAACAAGAATTTTGGGAACTAAAACCGGCGTTGAACCAAAATTATAGCAAAGGCGATTCGATGAACAACTATGTCGATGGACAAATAAAATAATGTAGACTCGATGAGTTGTTTCTTGTGTAAAAGGTGATTCGAGCTAATGTATGAGCGATCTAACATATTTCGATGAATGATTCCAAAGTGGTAATAAAATGCCGCGAATAGTGGATACGATAATCGAAGAAACGATTTTCGGTAAAATGACGGATTCCCGTAAATCGGACTTCACGATTACAGAGACGGTTTGGTGCAAGTGCAACCCACCCTAAGTGAAGATTTTCCCAATATATCTGTCACTTTCTGATTCATGCAAGTGAGAGTGGCGGATGCATCAGCCACAGCGATAAACACGAACATCATAAGCCCGCAGAAATATACTTGACGCTTTGCATGTATTATTATACATTTTGCATAGAAGTGCATCAACACTTTTACTGCCAGACTTAAATCTTGGATATGTAGATAGTGCCATCCATGAAGACGCTCCCCTCTACAGCGACTCTCATACTCTCCACGGAAACGAGTTTCCGAGTTTCTCTATCCACGGAAACGAGTTTCCGAGTTTCTCTATCCACGGAAACGAGTTTCTCTATCCACGGAAACGAGTTTCCGAGTTAGTACTAAAAACCTGAGATAGCATGCAATTGGTAAGCGATAAGGGTATAACGACTGCTCATTGGATGGATTTACATGGCGGCCAAAGTTCAGTTAACATCTGTCTCTAGTATAGTGCGGACGCTTGATTATCTGCCGTTCCTTAAGAGGAGGGGTAGGGCAAGCTCTCTCCGTACAAACTTTGTGCAGGATTTACTTCGTTTGTGTTTGTATTAAAGTTATGATTTTTGGTCAGTATGCTTATTTTTCTGATAGCTATTTCGTGATGTAAATTTTTTTTTTCTTTAATTTTTTTGAAATATCTGGAATATTTCACATCACGATCTTCGCATATGGAATATTTACAACCAAAAAAAAAAAAAAATTATATTTGTTATTGCCAAAACCGACGAATAAAACGTGCACAAAGTTTGTATGGGGAAGGCCTTGCCCTACCTTGCGCCTTAATGTACTGTTATTTCCTGCATATTTTATGACTGCTTTTTTACCTGACTGCAAGGCAGGGTTATTTACTAGACTATTTTCCAGTAACTCTGCGACTCGGCTTGTGTACCCGGTAACGTAAATCAAATATCAAGACCGTATGCCGCGCCGGCGCCGGTATGTAAGCCTGCCCTGCTATTCAGGTGCAATTGGTTTCCACCGACATTCTTTTGTCACTTTCATTTGCATACAAAAGTGCAATAGAGAGGACGCTATACTAACTCGATTCCGTGTATAGAGTGTAGTCTTTGCGCAATGAGGGCTACCGTTTTTGCACTCACCAGTTGGCGCCACTGCGCTCTCAGTTCAGCTGTCAAAGTTTGTTATTGGTTTTTATGGGCGTAAGAATCAAATTTACGTTGAAATCGTATTTTATACACTCAAACCGCACCGTAATAGTAGTTTATGCAACTGGTACATAATGAGGGGCATTAAAACACGAGTGTGTTTTATGAAACGAGCCGAAGGCGAGTTTCATAATAAGGTCACACGAGTGTTTTAATGCCTAATTATGTACAGTTGCATACATTACTTTATCTACACACATATTATAACTACTCTAAGATGGGTTCAGAAACCGTTGTAAATAAATACAATAATTGTGTTAATACAACCTTTTTTGCACGGTTGCGGAAATATCGAAATCAGAACTGGCAACCGATACCTGAATGTTATTTTAAAAAGTAAAGAGTCCCTATTCTGATGTGATCATGTCGTTCTAGCTCAAATTTCGTGCGATATATACTAAAAAAACATCGAGCTGACATTTCGCATCGACTGAATTTGAATTTTCAGTGACACTAGAATAGGGACATGTCAACTTTGACATTTAAATTTTGACAGTTTTGTTTGACGTTTTTATATTTTAACATCATATATGAGATTAAAATTAAAAATTATATTACTGCTGTAGCCTTAGCCACAGATAAGAAAATTGCCATAAATTCATTGAATGTTGAAATGAGAGTCATTTTCTACGGTTTCCGAACGCATATTAGAGGATTTATGATATGTGTGTAGATAAACATTTTTATCGAACGTTCCATATCATAGCGCAGTCCCGTTTTGTTAGGAAAAAAGTATGACATAAGTTTACGAACGATAAAATTGTCACAAAGCACTGAAATTCGTTGACCCGTAACTCATATTTGCCATTATCAATGTCAGATATTTCAAAATAGTCAACATATTAATCTAATTAAAAATAAACCCGCGTAACCTACCCACAATCGATGAAATTTGTCATTTCGAAGGACTGATATCACACCAGCGCCTCTAGCGGCAAATTCATACGCGGTAGGCTTGTGTAGTACATGTACTAAGAACTAAAAATACCTAATTCCCAACACTGTAGGTACTAGAGCGAACTATTCCGTAAAGTTTCTGCTCTTAGTACATGCGGATTGCGGAGCGAAACCTGACTAGAGACAACAATATCCGAATGACCGACCGACCAAAGCAACCGAACGAAACCGAACGGCTCTCGACTGGCGCGAACGCGAGCGAATGGTCATTCGATAGTTCACTCATTCAATTCAGTCAAAGGAGCACGAATAGGCACGTTTCTTTCGGTGTACTAGAGTACTAAAAGACCGAACTAGTACATGTGAGAGATTGTACTAGTCCGGAGCGAACCGCTCAGTGAACGAGCGCGCACAAGCCTATTACTCGTACATGGTAGCCCTCGTTGCATGGATTGAGTTGTGCATGGGCGCGCCTTCGTGGATGGCAGTATCTATACCTCAGAAGCCGATGTAGCGACCTGCCTATAGCGGCAGCTAGCGGCCCGTCCTGCGTCTGACAATAGTTACGCAACGCGCGCTAGTCGGGTTTCTGGCAGTGAATGTGTTAAATGTTACATTATAACCTATCAGCTGTTTTACCCCTTGTGTGTAAAGTTGCGCGGGTAATGTGATTTTGGTACTGTAGTGTAAGTTTGTGTGTGTGACGCGTCTTCACCGCTCTTCGAGCATGACCGTCTCTTGGGGGAACAGTTTCATCGCTCTCAGTGTGCTGCTGTGAGATTCCATTGTTAACTGCAAGAGAAAATTATTTGATTAGTGATTGAATATATAGATCAAAATCAACTTCAGTATTATACCCGAGCAATGATTTACCTTGTATACGCTTGTAACTTAAGAATTTTTATTCTGTATAGCTTGGACAACCGCGTAAGGCCAAATAGCCATAAAACTTGAAGCAATAAAACTATTTGTGCAACAATAGCACTTCTTATTTCGGATAGTCACAAGTCGTAACACGAACTTTTGAATTAGGACCTACGCCTAGTTTCTTTAAAGCTTAAAATACATGGTGTGATCCGTAAAGAGAGAAGATCTTAATAACTACCGTCAAATATTTTTTGTCGTAGTACAATTTTTATTGGTGTCATTTCATATTGAACTTTAGTGCGAACTATTACGTTAGCTTATGCTGTGTGTAAGAAATCACTTATGCTCCTTTGTAATAGTAAGCTGCTTTGTAGTACTAATTAGCTTATCTTTATGACTGTTTGGCCTTAAACCAGTATCTATATGCTAATTTTTCTCTCTATTCGTAACTGTACACTATTGTATAATTTGTTATTGTTTTCTGGTTACCCTGAAAATCAGCGTCATGATTGTCATGACTCAATGCTGAGCGGCATCCATTTTGGTATAAGTAATGTGTAAATTATTTTATTCTGTACCTGTCTGTATGTTACCAATAGGGATGTTGACTCAAAATTTATTATTACTCCATACGAAAGAATACGTAAAACTATGCCAAATAGTGAAAATCCTATTCAAATATGTCAAAAAATAACGAAACTACAACCGTTAGAATGTTTTTAGTTAGAGAGAGAAAGCGCTACAGATCAGTGACGTCACTGACCTAGAGCGCCATAGTAAATGACGATCGTTCAATACAAAGGGGCGTTTTGCGGAAAAGGGACAGAAAATGCCCCCTTCTTAAACTTTGAAGACTTATAATTATGTAATTATTTATTCTTTTCAATTACTTTTTTCGCTATTTGATTGAGAATTGGATCCTTTTTCGTGAAAATTCGCATTTGCTGATTTTCTTATTTGGTGTCAACATCCCTATTTATACCAAATATATTTTTTCATTCATTCATTCAACTATGACACTGTATTATTTGTAAACTACAGTTAACGGGATTTTATCCTTGTTATTTTGATAAAGATGAATAAAAGAAACAAAAAAGTAAACTTACGTCTCTTCTAGGCCAGCTAGAGATCACTTTGTAGCTTTCTTTAGGAAAACCTTTGGATGCAAGGAAGTCAAATAATGCCTGGAACAAAAACAGCCAAATTAATCACCGACCATATAACTAACACCATAGTTTGAAAACAAAGCCTTTTAGGCTGGAAATAGTGCTCGACCGACGGTCAGCGCTGACCGTCGGTCGGCGTATATATATCTATGCAAGTCTATGGCTGGAAACAGAGCACAACCGACGGTCAGCGCGTATGGTCGGTCGGGTGACGGTGAGCATCGCTCTGAACGCACGTATGCTTTCGTATAGCGATAGCTACGCCCGACCGATGGTACGCGCTGACCGTCGGTCGAGCACTGTTTCCAGCCTTAATGCGAGGTAGTCCCATTGCAAACGTCCCGCTCTAACACTGAATTGAATTTGCAATTAACCATCCCACTCTCTACGGAAGCTCTGCGCGTAGTTTTCGTAATATATTTAAAGTCATTAAGCCAATCATTTTATCAAAGCAAACCACACGAATTTGTCTATAACTATTTAGTGTGTTAGTAAATGTAAAATTTAAGTAATATAGCCATAACATTGAAAAAACATTCCAAAAAGGGGTAAACAATTTTTTTCTATCAAGTGAAATTCATCAGGTCTTGTAACTGAATACGATTTAGTGCCAGTTGCACCAACTTACGAACACAAACCGGTCATCGTCAAATATGGCGCCGGCAGCTGTCATCCCATAGAAACTTGTCAAACTTTCCATACAATCAGATTTGACGAACACCGCTTACGATTATAGACGGTTTGGTGCAACCCAGCCTTAGACTAGACAAGATCCTTATCTAACACATTTTTTTTTTACAATTTAAGACATTATATTCTATGTCTCAGTAGGCCTAGCACGTGTTGCGCTCGAGAGTATGTAGGCGTATCTCGAGCCAACAGCGCTAATTAGAAAAAGACGCGTAGCTCGAGATAAGTCGAGATACTCTCGAGCGCAACATGTGCTACGGACGAAGATAGTTTAAAAAAAATCAAAAGTGCCCAACCCAGCCCAGCCTTAATGACAAGAAAGACTCTCTAAAGCGCTGCTCGAAGCACCCAAACAGAAGTGAACTTTATTTCTGCACACTAAGGTATAATATCTGTTACCGTGAGCGTCTCTCTAAAGCGCTGCTCGAAGTACCCAAATTTTTATTTTTATTTAATTTTTATTATTAAAACACAGAACAATAAAAAACTTAGGCTATTACAGTTCCCTGCAAAACTGTTTTAACAGTTTGTCTGCAGGTGCGAGTCTCTATAAGTAATAATTAACTATAATACTCGTACATTGTGTGCTGTTCTTACAGTGTGTTTAGGAGGTACTTTTTTAGTGCTGTTTTAAATTTGCGTGTATTTGGCTCATGTCGGATGTCTTCGGGTAAAGTATTTAAGAAGTACGGGATTCTTTTGGCTAGAGTACGGTCTCCAAAGTAGTTACAAACCCGAGGTACTTCATACTTACCCGCCGACACCGATCTTGTGCCATGTTTGTGTTCTATGGGTATTGGGTTATGCACTCGATTGTCATGGTTATTAACTGCTAGAAGGTATTTATGTTTTAAACTAACTGGGAGTATCTTACAGATTTTAAACAATTTTCTATAGTCACCCTTACAGCTCTCTCGTTTTCTTATAGAATAGGGTATTAAACTAAGGTAAAAATAAATTATTTTATGTCACACCTGGCCATAAAGTGGCCATTATCGCACGCTCCGCGCGCGAAAAAACCCACTTCCTGGCCAGGGGGGTGACATAAAATTTAGTAATTACCACGGGCGATAATAAAGAAAGCCTCAGATCGCATATTTATCGCCCTTGCCTTCGGCTCGGGCGTAAAATACCTGCGATCTGAGACATTCTTTGTTTTATCGCCCTTGGTAAGTAATGTACTATTTACTTGACTAATAAAAGATATAACGAAAATACTCGAAAAACATCAATTATTAATTTATTTTAGCTAATTTAAAGATTTTATAAGCATAAAGATTTAAAAAGGACGCTGATTTGAATAAACCAATTCACACTGTCTTAGTGACGTCGCTAAGACAGTATTTCCCTACAAACTTCATATTAACAAATCGTTTTTGACATTTAATAAAAAGTTGCTGATTTGACTATGAGTTTAATACCGTATTGAACTTTATTCGTGCACAGTAAGGTATAATGTCTGTTACCGTGAGTGTGTCGCCTGCGTGGAAGCGGCGCTCGAGGCAGGCGTCGTGCGGCGGCGGCAGGCGGACCCGGATCCGGGCCACGTCGGCCGCGCCCGCGCCCGGCTCCGCAGGCACGCGCGCCTCCGCGCGCAAGCGGTCTTCCTGGAAAGCAACATCAACCGTATCCCACTGTGTTTAGGTTTCATAATACTATAGCACTTTTTCGACACATACGAACACATAGACAACGTGAACTCATAGCTCCTACGCTGAAGCACACATAGACACTGTGCAGGTATAGTTTAACACACACAACCATTGCTCACCCGCGCTCGAAAAGGATTCAGCGATTAAACAGCAGAAATGTTTCAAATGTCTGAGGATGTAATTGGAAATAATAATAAAAAATAAATAAATATTCGTGGACAATCTTACACAAATCAACCTAGTCCCAAACTAAGCAAAGCTTGTACTATGGGTACTAAGCGACGATATACATATTTATATATATAGATAACTAAATACTTAAATACATAGAAAACATCCAAGACCCAGAAACAAATATTCGTGCTCATCACACAAATAAATGCACTGGCCGGGATTCGAACCCGGGACCTCCAGCTTCGTTGTAATCATTAAGGATTCAATATTTTATGGATATGAAATGGGTAGACGGCATTTTCATTCGAACTTACCTCTTTTTTCGCTTCTTCCATTTGTCTTTCAGAGGCTGCTCTTTCTAATTCTTGATTTCTTTCGAGCTCTTGCTGCTTTTTGAATTGTTCTTTGGCTCTGAAATGACAACATCTACTTTATTAAATTGTTGGGGTGCCAAATACATATGTACCAAAAAATTTGGAGAAGCAGAAGTCAGATTCATATTACAGATGTAGTGCAAAATGATGTTCCTTCTTACTTTATCGGAAAAGTTCGTATTTATCGTGCCGTATTTACTGTACCTGTCGGCCTCGAGGCTGCGCTGGTAGGCCTCGTCCTGCTCGGACTTGACCTGCTAGCGCGCGTCTCGCTCGCGCTCGAGCCGCGCGTCCTCGACTGTACCTGTCGGCCTCGAGGCTGCGCTGGTAGGCCTCGTCCTGCTCGGACTTGACCTGCTGGCGCGCGTCTCGCTCGCGCTCGAGCCGCGCGTCCTCGACTGTACCTGTCGGCCTCGAGGCTGCGCTGGTAGGCCTCGTCCTGCTCGGACTTGACCTGCTGGCGCGCGTCTCGCTCGCGCTCGAGCCGCGCGTCCTCGACTGTACCTGTCGGCCTCGAGGCTGCGCTGGTAGGCCTCGTCCTGCTCGGACTTGACCTGCTGGCGCGCGTCTCGCTCGCGCTCGAGCCGCGCGTCCTCGACTGTACCTGTCGGCCTCGAGGCTGCGCTGGTAGGCCTCGTCCTGCTCGGACTTGACCTGCTGGCGCGCGTCTCGCTCGCGCTCGAGCCGCGCGTCCTCGACTGTACCTGTCGGCCTCGAGGCTGCGCTGGTAGGCCTCGTCCTGCTCGGACTTGACCTGCTGGCGCGCGTCTCGCTCGCGCTCGAGCCGCGCGTCCTCGACTGTACCTGTCGGCCTCGAGGCTGCGCTGGTAGGCCTCGTCCTGCTCGGACTTGACCTGCTGGCGCGCGTCTCGCTCGCGCTCGAGCCGCGCGTCCTCGACTGTACCTGTCGGCCTCGAGGCTGCGCTGGTAGGCCTCGTCCTGCTCGGACTTGACCTGCTGGCGCGCGTCTCGCTCGCGCTCGAGCCGCGCGTCCTCGACTGTACCTGTCGGCCTCGAGGCTGCGCTGGTAGGCCTCGTCCTGCTCGGACTTGACCTGCTGGCGCGCGTCTCGCTCGCGCTCGAGCCGCGCGTCCTCGACTGTACCTGTCGGCCTCGAGGCTGCGCTGGTAGGCCTCGTCCTGCTCGGACTTGACCTGCTGGCGCGCGTCTCGCTCGCGCTCGAGCCGCGCGTCCTCGACTGTACCTGTCGGCCTCGAGGCTGCGCTGGTAGGCCTCGTCCTGCTCGGACTTGACCTGCTGGCGCGCGTCTCGCTCGCGCTCGAGCCGCGCGTCCTCGACTGTACCTGTCGGCCTCGAGGCTGCGCTGGTAGGCCTCGTCCTGCTCGGACTTGACCTGCTGGCGCGCGTCTCGCTCGCGCTCGAGCCGCGCGTCCTCGACTGTACCTGTCGGCCTCGAGGCTGCGCTGGTAGGCCTCGTCCTGCTCGGACTTGACCTGCTGGCGCGCGTCTCGCTCGCGCTCGAGCCGCGCGTCCTCGACTGTACCTGTCGGCCTCGAGGCTGCGCTGGTAGGCCTCGTCCTGCTCGGACTTGACCTGCTGGCGCGCGTCTCGCTCGCGCTCGAGCCGCGCGTCCTCGACTGTACCTGTCGGCCTCGAGGCTGCGCTGGTAGGCCTCGTCCTGCTCGGACTTGACCTGCTGGCGCGCGTCTCGCTCGCGCTCGAGCCGCGCGTCCTCGACTGTACCTGTCGGCCTCGAGGCTGCGCTGGTAGGCCTCGTCCTGCTCGGACTTGACCTGCTGGCGCGCGTCTCGCTCGCGCTCGAGCCGCGCGTCCTCGACTGTACCTGTCGGCCTCGAGGCTGCGCTGGTAGGCCTCGTCCTGCTCGGACTTGACCTGCTGGCGCGCGTCTCGCTCGCGCTCGAGCCGCGCGTCCTCGACTGTACCTGTCGGCCTCGAGGCTGCGCTGGTAGGCCTCGTCCTGCTCGGACTTGACCTGCTGGCGCGCGTCTCGCTCGCGCTCGAGCCGCGCGTCCTCGACTGTACCTGTCGGCCTCGAGGCTGCGCTGGTAGGCCTCGTCCTGCTCGGACTTGACCTGCTGGCGCGCGTCTCGCTCGCGCTCGAGCCGCGCGTCCTCGACTGTACCTGTCGGCCTCGAGGCTGCGCTGGTAGGCCTCGTCCTGCTCGGACTTGACCTGCTGGCGCGCGTCTCGCTCGCGCTCGAGCCGCGCGTCCTCGACTGTACCTGTCGGCCTCGAGGCTGCGCTGGTAGGCCTCGTCCTGCTCGGACTTGACCTGCTGGCGCGCGTCTCGCTCGCGCTCGAGCCGCGCGTCCTCGACTGTACCTGTCGGCCTCGAGGCTGCGCTGGTAGGCCTCGTCCTGCTCGGACTTGACCTGCTGGCGCGCGTCTCGCTCGCGCTCGAGCCGCGCGTCCTCGACTGTACCTGTCGGCCTCGAGGCTGCGCTGGTAGGCCTCGTCCTGCTCGGACTTGACCTGCTGGCGCGCGTCTCGCTCGCGCTCGAGCCGCGCGTCCTCGACTGTACCTGTCGGCCTCGAGGCTGCGCTGGTAGGCCTCGTCCTGCTCGGACTTGACCTGCTGGCGCGCGTCTCGCTCGCGCTCGAGCCGCGCGTCCTCGACTGTACCTGTCGGCCTCGAGGCTGCGCTGGTAGGCCTCGTCCTGCTCGGACTTGACCTGCTGGCGCGCGTCTCGCTCGCGCTCGAGCCGCGCGTCCTCGACTGTACCTGTCGGCCTCGAGGCTGCGCTGGTAGGCCTCGTCCTGCTCGGACTTGACCTGCTGGCGCGCGTCTCGCTCGCGCTCGAGCCGCGCGTCCTCGACTGTACCTGTCGGCCTCGAGGCTGCGCTGGTAGGCCTCGTCCTGCTCGGACTTGACCTGCTGGCGCGCGTCTCGCTCGCGCTCGAGCCGCGCGTCCTCGACTGTACCTGTCGGCCTCGAGGCTGCGCTGGTAGGCCTCGTCCTGCTCGGACTTGACCTGCTGGCGCGCGTCCCGCTCGCGCTCGAGCCGCGCGTCCTCGACTGTACCTGTCGGCCTCGAGGCTGCGCTGGTAGGCCTCGTCCTGCTCGGACTTGACCTGCTGGCGCGCGTCTCGCTCGCGCTCGAGCCGCGCGTCCTCGTCTCGCTGCGCCGCGAACCTCTCTAACGCTTCTACCAGCCCTCCTACTAGCTCCGACACGCCCACGTTGCCTGCAACAATTATACAACTAGAATTTGCTCCAAGTAAAAACTAAGAGGCAATCGCCTGGCGTGGTACGGCCATGTAATGAGAAGGGATGAAAACCATGTAACAAGAAGAGTAAAAGTAGGGTAGATATGAATGCGGATGGCTACAGAAACGAGGTAGGCCAAAGGAAAGGTGGATGGATTGGGTGAGAGACGATATGAATAAGAAGGGTGTGAATGAAGAGATGACGAGTGACAGAGATATAGGATAGGGAAGAAAAAGACATGCAGTGCCGATCCCAAATAAATAGGAAAACGGTGAGCGAATGATGAATTACTCCAGGTATAGAAACCGAGATGTAGGATGCCTTGCACAAAATTTAAATTAACATAATGAGTTTTATATGCTTCACATTTTAGAAATTAGGAAAAAGGAGAAATCTTATAATAGTTATAATCTTTTCAAAGCCATGTCAAACGTGAAGTTGAACTTCATCGAAATGCATGTAAGTTAAGGTGAAACGTTACGGGTTCCTGTCGATGTTCTGTCAATAGATGGCAGCACGTTGGAATTTAGGGGGTTTTTCAAAGTTTTCTGCGAAACCGCTAAAGTACATATGATGATTTTCAAACCGCGGATGAAGCAAAAAATCGTACGTATGAATCGAGATCTACCTGCACTAAACAGTGCTTATTTTTTACGTGTATTCGACCGAAAGCGAAATATTTGCAATTTCGTCCATTCACGCACACGTGCGTACCTAATGTCACAGGGAATGTCAGTCATTGTCAAGCAGTACGCAAGTTGAATATAGAGGGCGTAATAATAAATCAAGGAAGTAGCTCACGTTTACAAAATTACAAATGTGCGACGAACGTAAATAAGGCGGACATAAAAAGAACTACATTTTCGCACTCTTCTTGAAGTCATGGGATAGTGCTGTGGTTTACGCTTTTGCAAATTTATTCGCAGTATCGCTAGAGACCCACGTTCAAGCCTTGGTCGGGTACCATAGTCTTTTTGTATTTTTATTTTTCTTCGAAGTTCATTTATTATTTTTTAATATAGTTATAGTTAATTAGTTAGTTGTTATTACGTTATACAGCATTTTTTTAAAAGATCGCGATGTAAATTCTATTAGACGCAAAATTGTACTGCAATTTATTTATATCATACATAATCTAATCTATCGTTTTGCGTTTTCTTATATTTTATTATATAGGTACTTGCTAGGTGAAGTAAAATACGAACGCTCATATATATGAATATATATCCTATTACGAAATAAATGTACAGATATTATGTACTGAACGATTGAAGCGTTTTCAGTCAAGCATGTTTCTTTTATTAATAAATACTACAGTGGCCGAATTATTTTATGAAATTCCGTAAGAAATAAATAATATCAAAGCACATAATATCTCTACAAATTCACTAAGAAGAGTGGCATAGAATCGTCAACCAAAAAATGAAATGATTTTCACAACATATTTTGTATTATGCCCGTGAGCCCTTGAAAATTCTTGAATGCGTTCGTGCATCGTTGTCAGGTCGCACTTGGGACAGTATGGCAACGTCGCTATGCCATGTTGGTTCTTCTTATTACATTTATATAAATACCGTCGTCTATAGCACAAGCTTTAGGTACTATCGAACCAACTGAATCGTGACCCACCGTGGAACCTTGTCACAGAAAGTGTCATAATGATTTTCGTTGTCAGGCAGTACGATGTCACTATGACATTTTCTGTGACAAGGTTCCACGGTGGGTCACGCACGATTCAGTTGGTTCGATAGTACATACATGCTTATTTTGGGTCTAGGTCGATTTTTAAAGATTGGCGTCAAATATTTATTTATACAGGGTGGTTTTTATTTTCCGGTCAGTGATGGCAATGGCAGCTACCAGATCCCGTGCTGCTACGCGAAAATGATCTAAGAAGACTTTCCTCTTTCTAAGAAGATTTTGAATTAATGAAGTTTGACCTTTTCAGATTTTGAAAAATAAAACATACAGGGTGGGAGAAAAAGGTCATTTTGGACAAACTTTTTTTTGATGCCAATCGATCCCATTTCTATCCAGGATCAAAAGTTTGTATGATCATGATGATGATAAGTACCTAGTATACAGGGTGGATTTTTCTTTTATTTTTCACTTACTATTTTTTTATGCCCATCGATTCCATTCCTATCCAGTATCAATAATTTCTTAAGGTAAATGTACTAAAAAGACACTAATTAAAGAAAACTTTTGCAATACAACGTTTTTGACAGAATTAACAATATTATCTAATATGTCAATGGAAATTGTACGAAAGTTTGTTTTTGCAAAGTACTTTTGTTAAGTTCTAGTTCTAGTAATGTCTGCGTGTCTGTGTATCTACGTAGTGAAATTCATTATATTATACAGGGTGAATTTTTTTTGGGTCAGTGAGCCCTCAGCAGTAGCTGCCCAGCTACTAGATCCCGTGTTGCTACGTGAAAATGGTCTTAGAAAACCTTACCTCGATTTCAAATTAATTAAGATTGGCGTTTTCAGATTTTGGAAAAAACATACAGGGTGCGACAAAAAAGGTCATTTTTGATAAACTTTTTTGAAGTTAAAACTTCTTTAGCGGCGCTGAGCACTTTTTGTGATGGGAGAAAATAGTTAAACTCGCGACGATTCGTAAGACTAGCTAGTTGACCCCTCCTAGTATCGTGATTGCGATGTTAGGAGGGGTCTACTCAGCTAAACTCAGCTGGTTACACGATGCGTAAGACACAATGATACTCGGGATATTTATGTATATGTAAATGGATTATGCGAATATGAGTATGAATATGAGTGAATACGGATACGGATACCGATACCGATACGGATTCGGATATGAATATCTTTGTTATTTTACTTCCTTTATTGAGTTTTCACTTCTGCCGGCACTTCCGGAGTGCAACCCGTTGTTTTTTTATGTCATTAAGAAAGTAAATAACAAAGATATTCATATTCGTATCCGTATCCGTATCGGTATCCGTATCGGTATCCGTATCGGTATCCCAGTATGCGGTTGCGGTGGTGTATTTCCAAAGCGCCCACACTTATAACAAAAGAGCCTCTGTCTTGGCAAGTTACAATCCCTGAATCTATGACCAAGGCTCCTGCAATTCCAGCACTTTGACTGTGTTATAAGAGCCTTGTTATCCACAGCTGCTACGTCTTTGGGCTCGTACTGAATAGCATTCACATTGCCTTGATACGCCAAATCACGTTCTAAGGATTGATAACTCTGCATCGGTTCTCTGAAAGTTTCACAACTTATCTTAGTCTGTTCGATCACCCTTAATACACCGGTCATTTCGGCTACTGAACTGAATATATCGCGGCATATTTCTTTCTGAAAGTATGGATGCAGATTTCTTCTCAAAATTATCAACTTTTGGAGTTCCGAGAGCGGAATAGGCAATCGATTGAACATATTTTGCATCACGGAAACATATATTATAACTTTCTCCTGTTTGCCTTGAGTTCTCCGCTTAATTTCTTCCAAAAGTTCCTCCTGATAATTCGGCTTTTGAAAAGTATCAATCAAAAGCTCTACCAGCTCCGACCAGTTAGCAGCTGCACTTCTATTAGCTCTAAACCATATGAGGGCGTCTTCTTCGAACAAGTCTATGGCATAACGAAATAAATCTTCGTCGTCGGCATTTCGAGCCTCTTTAAGTTCCAAGATTCTTTCCAGAAAAGCATTAATGCTCACGGGGCCTCGGCCATTAAATTTGACACCCCAATCTCTGATCGGAACTAATTTCCTTCGGAGAAAATCATGATCTAATGAGGATGATCTAGGTAATTCTGAAGAGCCAACTGAATTTTTCTTTACAGCGCCACGGCTGTCAGATTGTACCTCCTTTTTGTCCATTACCGAAGTGCTATGCTTACTTGCCGCCTGCAGCGCGGTCCTTAATTCTGCCGTGAACGTTCTCGCATCGATCGCCTGGACCTGGTCGTGGTTGCCTTCTTTTGGAGCAGGACAGCTGGGATCCTGCTTTATATTTAAACGCCCTAATATCTTTACCGCTTCGTCTCCTAATGACCGATGTAAGATATCTTTATCGTGTTCCGAAATTTCGTCATCCTCCTCGCTGCTTTCGAGCTCTAAACCCTCTAAGGAAGACGTCGCCTCTGATATGTCCTTGAGCAACGCCAAATGCATGTCAATGTCCTCATGCTCCGTAGGTACTATTATTTTAGCACGATTAGCCAAATGTGTCAACCGTGATCTTATTCGCCTGACCAATGTCTTGTCTGGACTGTGTGAAGTTTCTGCAATAAGTGTTACCAGTGTAGACAATTTATTTTTACAAATGAGTATTTCATTACTCGGGTTGTCAATACACCTCGCGGGAACTTTAGAGGCAAAGCTAGACTCCCCAGTCGCCTCCTGTTTTAACAACTCACGCAAAAACTTGCGCATTGTCGCCACAGTTTTACAATCTGAAATGCCCCGGCATTCCAACTCAAACTCCAGCTCATCTTTATGCAATGCATTAACGTCCATGGCCTCTGACTAATACTGGACAAGCTTGTACCTTAAATACTCTGATTTCTACCCTAAAGGTTTACTTGATCTCCGTTAACCTATATATTCCATATACAGTTATCAAGTGCCTGAACCAATCCACTAAACCCGTTAGGCGCCAATGTCCGTAAAACGAAATAATGTGTTTTTAATCGTTATTTCAACACAGACGGAATCACGTATGACTTTCCATTCTACGCCCTTCATATTGTTTCTCTCTCCCCGGGAGCCACGATTTTTCAATCCACCCTCAATTTTTTAACGTCAAGTCCTCCTTCGACAACCGGTACGTCAGACGTTAGTTTCTACTCGTATCGAATAATCATAATCATAATAATCATAATCATCATTTATTCATAATATTATATTACAAGTCAGTTATATTATTATAATTAATTCAATTAAAACGAAAATAGTAACATTATACCTACCACGTGTAGGATAATATAGAATAATTAATTATTAACAACAAAGTCGCAATTTACACAATTCATACAATGTCACAATAATAAAGTCAAGTGGGATGTACCGGCAACCAATTTTGATTTCTGGGCCACTTCTTACCTTGTCACAGTGAAAATCTATATGAAAGCCGCTAGAAATCTCGTATTGATGTTACTGTGACAAGGTACGAAGTTGCCCAGAAATCAAATTGGTTGACCTAACGTCCACAGAAGCTTCAGACTTAGTAATAACGGGATTACAAAAGTAGTTACTGATGTTGTTATATATCCAATTATCACCATAGCCTATGGACCCTGTTACATCCTATTAAAACCGTAGCCCATTAGACTATTCCGTTTAACTTCGTAGCCTATCGTCTCTGTTGATTTTCAATAAACACCATAACCTATGGTCGTTCTTAATATTCGATTGACACCGTAGAGCTATTTTTTATCAATGGACAACCGTAGCCCATGGACGCTTTTAATTTGCATGTAGGCAGATAGTTGTCCGAGTACAAATGGTTGTGTTTCATCTTGAGCAAAAATACATGTCATTTATGCAGGTCGGTAATAAATTTATTTTAGGAGATTCGCCTCCTAAGAACTCCATACATTACCTTGCAAAAGGTGGAGATGAAAAAGTTTTGATTATTTGAAGTGAATAGGTACTTCGTTGTCGGGGTTTTGTATTCACTTCAAAAATATTAATTATCCATATAATCCAATCATACGTATACTCGTACGGAGTAGGCGCCTTACTTCTTTAAAACTGTATTAAAACACAAATCGTAAAACTTCTCAATTATAATCTCAAAAGAAACTCAATAATCTATAATATAATATAATAATAATGTGTGTTACTGTTACATGACTGTTATAGACATTTTCGCAATTTTTGTGCACCTTATTCCTTTGTAATAAAGCGTTACCTTTCACGTCGAGTCTTACTACTGTGCCTTATAAGGCAATCCCAATAAAGCAACAATAAAGTGTTCAGTTTCGTTTCATCTTCATTAACAGTTTGAAATTCGTTCTATCAGAAAACAAATGACATGGCTGTTACGTCACTACCAAAATGAAGAGCGCAGTATGATAAAATGAATGCCTTCTCTTTCATCACAAAATAAAAGTGTTTGCAAAGAAAGTGTCGCCACCTATAAAGTCAATAAGTACTACCTACTGTTATAGCTAACTGTCAACAACAGCTTAAAATTGACATCCGAGCCATCTATTAGAGGTTTTGGACAACGATCTGTCATAAACCGGGGCCATTTTCTTTGCATGGACAGTATAAAACTCACTCACACATACATGGCACCGAGTGAAAATTTATGATTTTTTAAACGGTTATATTTAAATAATTAGACGTTATCACGTCTTATTTTTCAAACTGCGGGAGAAGAGGGTCGTATATTATCTAAAAATTACAATTTCAAGTCCGTGACATCAATAGATTTCGCATCTAGTCGACCGGAAAATTGTATGAAAATCGTACGTGACGTTTCACCTTAATATCGTACTGAACGCCGTTACGGATAAATCCGTCGAAAAGGAAACCTTTACAGGCTTTTGACAGTATAAGAAATTGTACCAAGAGCACAGAATAGTATAATAGTACTACATACAGGATGGCCACGAACCCCCCGCACCGAGGTCAGTTACCTCGTCCCTGAAAGACCCGCCTGGTTGTGATCGGGTGCCGTCGCGCCTCGCGATTAGTCCGCGCCACGCGCTACGCACCCGCGCAAACAATTGACGCGTGTACCGACAGCGAACGCACATACTTACCCACAGCCCTTACGTTCCTTCGCGTGTCAGAGGTGTGCCAAGAGTGGTAGTGGTACTCACCGTTGATGACAGAATATATCTCCGTGTTGGACCGCACTCTCATGATGATAACTAGCGCTGGCAGCCGCTCCACGGGGATGCTGCGGATCGTCATGCTGGCCACAGGGCCCAGCGCGTTCGCAACCGAATTCAGTAACCTGAAAAAAAAACCAGTGTTATAGGTAAGTACCACAATGTACCTGATCCATACAGTGGGCATACGAGCCTTTGATATTGACGAAAAAGCCGGTAGAGTCGGATTATTGTTGTGTGTATACGTACATGTTGTTGTTGTTGGGGTGTGTGAGGTCCCAGCCGTAGAGCACGAAGTTGTGGTCGAGCGTGTGCAGTACGGTCTCGCAGCCGAGCAGCTGCGCGCAGAAAACGTTCGCGAGCACGGATTGTTCGTGGTGCAAGTATACGCCTAGGAGTTTTCGCTGTGGACACCAAATTTAGTTATTGTTTGCAAGTAAATCTGTGTCGTGAGAACTAGATCAGCGGATATAGGATCACTGTTTCTATAGCGGAGTTTTTCATCACCATACTTAGTATCATGTCACCACAATCGAACGCCATCATGGAATGAGAAGTTGTAGCGCTTTGTGCTACGATGACGTTCACAATCGTGATACATCGTGGTCACTCCAAGTCTGCAGTATCTAGCCGGATTAAGGCGCAGTTTGGAAAAAGAAGGACAAAAACATGGGCTGGTATGGCCGCGAACTTCGAATATTCTACGCTCTTAAGGGTCAACGGATCATGCTCTAACTCTTCATATCCTTGTATTCTTGAATTAGAAAGCGGTCCGCGAACTGTGTATAGTGTGTTACACTACGTTCAAAACTGTAAGACCAAATGATGTCGAATGAACGCAAGCAAGAATCTACCTTACAGTCAGAGTTCGTGGTCGCTTTTTGTTTGCTATTTAATGACGGAAATTGGTCTTAGAGTTTTGTACAAACATACCTCGCGCGCAGGCTTGAGGCAGGACTCCTTGATGGCGTCCTGCAGCGTGCCCTCGAAGAAGGCCGGCGTGTTGGGGCCGTAGCGCGCGCGGAAACGCTCCGCGAACTCGATGCACCCCAGCGCCTCGTCTTCCACTTGTTCTGACACTGCAAAATCAAGTTATAGCACAGAATAGTATAATAGTATTACATGCAGAATGGACACGAACCCCCCGCACCGAGGTCAGTTACCTCGTCGCTGAGAGACCCGCCTGGTGCCGTCGCGCCTCGCAATTCGTCTGCGCCACGCGCTACGCACCCGCGCAAACAATTGACGCGTGTACCGACAGCGCACGCACACATACTTACCCGCAGCGCTTACGTTCCTTCGCGTATCAGAGGTGTGGTTATAGGTTAATATAAGTGTCGGATGTTAACCATAAACATTAATTTGACTACATCAGGGTGGCTGGACAGTATATTTGAGCGTCTTTTGTATTTTGTTCTGAGAGAAATAGGACACAGCATGTGCGAGGTAGGGCACAGCAAAATGTAATCTTGCTCGAATTTGAAGCAGGCCAACTAGAGATTTACCTCCGCCTTGCAGAAGACCACAGTCACAATAACATCATTTACTATACAAGTATGTAGTGTTGTGTTCCTGGGTGTGAGCAAGGTTGCTAGAACTCCAGAGGATGCAATGTCACCAAACACAACAAGGACCTAAATTTGACAATTTTGCTGTCCTTGAATTTAAACTTTCGTGAGACATGTTATAACTTTATTTTACTAAACGGTTAAAACTCACGTATTAATCCTGAGGAAGAACTCCCGAAGAGTTCGAAACATGTCGCCCGACGTGACAATTAATACGAGAGTTTTAACCGTTTAGTAAAATAAAATTCTGCTGTCAATAATCGTCTCCTATTTCTCTCACCGAGCTGTAGTCATTGTCGGAACATCACTATCAAGATAATTATGGTATTTGATAATTATCGGATAATTATCCCTGGTATGGGTAGGGTAGTATACAATATATGTGTGTGTATGTATGTTTTGTATATATTTTGTATTTTTTGTACCTTGTTGTACAGGTTGCTGAATTTGTCTACCTCTGTTAACTTCTTTTCTCATTTACTCAAAGGTTAACTGGAAGAGATCCCTTAAAGGGATAAGTTCGCCTTTATACATACTATTTCCTTTTGTATTTTTCATAATTGTTTTATGTAAAATACTACTACTACTTAAAATACTACTAATACTACTACTACTATAACTAATAAAATAAGTAATAAAAAAATAAAAGATTTTGGTGCTTTAGGCTACAATTTTAGGTTATTATCAAATCGATAATTATCGAAGCATAAAAATCACTATATAAATATCTTGATAATTCACACTTAAAAGGTTTTAAGTATGGTTACAAAGCGCGAGAGTTTAAAGTGTTATATATCTTGATAATTATCATCGATAAGTATTCTTTCGAACCCTTACGAGTAGTATGACTTACTGAGCGGGCGCAATCTCTCCGAGTGCACGAGTTCGACAAACATGTCGTCTTCGCACGTGAACCCGTCCCCGCTGTCTTCAATCTCTTCCACCGAGCTGTTTTCGCTGTCAGAGCTCTCAACTACTATCTGTTGGCATATAAAAAGGTCATCAGTCGCCTAATCGACATGTATGAAGAAGCAGATTTTTTTTTCACGGACGAAGTTGGCCCCACAGTAAAAGTGATCCAGAATCATATTTTCATATTTACGAATAGGAATGTTGACTCAAAAATTATTATTACTCCATACGAAAGAAGACATAAAACTATGCCAAACAGTGAAAATCCTATTCAAATATCTCAAAAAATAACGAAACTACAACCGTTAGAATATCTTTAGTTCGAGAGAGAGAAAGCGTTACAGATCAGTGACGTCACTGACCTCGAGCGCATAGTAAATGACGATCGTTCAATACAGAGATGCGTTTTGCGGAACAGGGACAGAAAATGCCCCCTCCTAAAACTTTGAAGACTTATAATTATGTAATTATTTATTCTTTTGGATTACTTTTTTCACTATTTGATAGAGAATTTGATCCTTTTTCGAGAAAATTCGGATTCATTGATTTTCTTATTTGGTGTCAACATCCTTATTATAATTCACCCTATATATGGACGTTAAAAAAGCGACAAAAATATGTACTCTCTTACGCGCTCCTATCATTACGGCCATGTCCGCATATTTTTGGCACTTCGTCCGGATCGATATTTCGGATGTTGACTGTACCTACCCGCTTGTATTCCTTTTGCTTGGAAGGGCCTCGTTTGACGGCGAGCTCGTGTTGCGGCATGTCCAGCCCCACCATAGCTAGCACTGTGTCGTCCAGCCCTGTCACAACCGGCCACCCTGTCCATACCTGTTACAATGAAATAATAAATAAATAAAAGACTAAGACTGAGTCCTGAGTGTAGTGAGGGATTTAGGCGCGCCCAAGACAAAAACAGTTTTATCTCCGTGGAGTATACTCTAATTTTCTCACCACCTTTGACCAATTTTATACTTTATATTTTTTATATTACTCAATTTGGAATCGAGTATGATGACGACTTCACGCAATTTTTTTTTTCATTTACTTAAAAATCAAAATAAACATAAATAAATAAATATTTTTAAACAATATTACATATATCCAGCGATACCGAACCGCCGAGCAAAGTGGCGTGCATTAGTTTCAATTGCTCTAACAAGATGCGACGGCAACAGCGTCAAAACACGCTGCACTAGCGCCGCGGCGAAGCCACAAACTATTCATGTCTTAAGCTACCTATGTGTGGGTGCGTACCGACATGAATACAGAGTAGTGTAAGTTGTACTCACTTGATGCCTGACTGGTATGTCGGTGAGCGAGAATATATCGTTCTTCACTTCCTGCACGGTCTTAGTGCCGGGGTACTTGAGCGTGTAGTCTTTGCCGGTGTCTTCGTGCGTTACGTGCAACACGTATGTTGTTGTTAGGCGTTCCGCCACTCTGAAAACAATGATGAAGCTGTTTAAGAAGTCTGACATTTTATAAAACTGCCATTAGATTGTGAACCTTCTTGCTTGTATAATGAAGTCGCTTTTTGCATAGTTTAATTTGATTTCATACAGTTCGGCCAGTTTTAATTATTTTAAGTAATGTACACTTTGATTTTGACACTGACATTAATTTTATCCTTACTTTATCCCATTGATTTAACGTGCGTTATTTTACGTGTGTATGTGTGGTGTGTACATGTGGGCCCATTCACCAAATTAGGTCGAAATTTATCACTGGGATTTATGACGGTCACGTTTATCGCGCGATACGCGACAAGATGAAGCATCTGTCTGACTGATTTGTATGTAGTCCCGGAATCCCGGGATTCCCGGGACTTTCCACAAAAGCCTGCCCCGGGACTACAAACCCGAGCCTGGAGCATGAGTATTGGATCTGCAGTCCCGGGACTGACTTGTACGAATTCCCGTAATACCGGGATTACCGGGATTTCTCTTAAAAGCATTAACTATACTTACTCGTCATCGGGCATGAGTTCGTCGGCCTGCTTGAGCCGCAGCATGGTGTTGGGCTGCAGGCCGAGCCCCCCGAGCGCGGCGCTCGACGTGGCCCGGGACCCACCCAGCCCGGAGATCTGCTGTCTGCATACTGGGACCCCGCACACTGATTCTAACCGCTTCTTTAAATCATCTGCAAGGACATTTACAGTTAGGGCTTGCAGTACCGTACCGGTACCCAAAATCCCGGAAATTCCCATGCCCCATTCACAGTATTGTTAAAGCCGATTGTAGGCAAGAACTTGCATTAGCTAGGGCTTTATAGGACAACACCTAGCATGAGCCTTGGCACTAGCAAGTCTCGGTAAGATGAATACGATCAAACCCTGCAATGTAATGAAAATTCACTGAAAATTACACGCCAGTTCTTGCTAGCCTAAACCGCGCTTTACAAATCATTAGTATAAGTGCATTAATGCAGGGGACTCCAAACTTTTTAGCCTGAGGGCCATATTGCACGTGAGGTGAATTCGTGTGGGCCAGGACTTGATTTTCATGGCTGGGCAAGGGTTAAGAAAAACGCGGAAGACTACGGATCTGGCCAATATACTTGGAGAACCCTGCATTAATAGCTATACATTTCAGTGGTGGCGCGTCAAAAATATTCTTAGGGAAGCCGGAAGTAATTTGCCTTTCTTATTCTTCATGAGCCGTAGTAAAAGCACAGGACTGGTTGAAAATTAGGCAAGCCGGTGGGAATCGAGTTGTATGGACGCACCGCCACTGATACATTTTGACCTCTAGAACCACCTGTCTATGGGCCTCATCACACTTGGGAGTTGCGAGCGAATTTTGTAAAGGCGATCACGCAGCGACTTCGCCGCGACTAATATAGAAAACACGCTCGCAACTCGCAAGTGTGATAGGGCCCTATATGTTGTTTCATTATGTACTCTGTAACATTTTGGAAGGCATGTAAAAGAGGATGGAAGGAATGGAGGAAGGAATCTCTAGTGAGCTTGACTAAGCAGATGTGTAGCAAGTTTTATGATGAAGGCCAGGTCGGGGTCATCAATCGAAGGTTGTAGACGACACTTTATACTTTTCAGGAAATAATATATTTTTGATATGATCACAATTTGTGCCACTAAATCGATGACTGATGTGAATTGGTACAAGAATTTTCAATGTAGTACATTCAAACAGGGTTGAAACCCTGGGTTGTGCAGTTTAAAGTTGATTAATGATAGTTAGACAATATAAAAATAATACTTACTGACTGTGGCCGCGCCGGACATTTTGATTTCGTGTATTTTATTATTATAGTGTACTTGCAGCTCTACCAAACTAGTGTAACTATTTCTAGGTGATGAGGTCGAGGCTTGATTACTGTCTTCCCGATCTGAAACAAATGAAATTGTTTATCCTCAGCGGCGGATTTCCCCCAACGCCCCATAGGCCTGCCCAGATATAGGGGCCAATAATGACCTGCGAGCAATAGTGAGGTGGGATTGACTACATGGCCTGTGGCCTTTTTTTGACGCGGAGGAAATGCATTTGCGCATCTCCCCGGGCCCGGGGAAGGGAATATCCACAAAACCATCGTGGGGTCGCTATCATTCTACCGCAATAGGGATGTTGACACCAAATAAGAAAATCAATGAATCCGAATTTTCTCGAAATAGGATCAAATTCTCAATCAAATAGCGAAAAAAGTAATTCAAAAGAATAAATAATTACATAATTATAAGTGTTCAAAGTTTTAGGAGGGGGCATTTTCTGTCCCTGTTCCGCAAAACGCACCTCTGTATTGAACGATCGTCATTTAGTATGGCGCTCGAGGTCAGTGACGTCACTGATCTGTAGCGCTTTCTCTCTCGAACTAAAGACATTCTAACGGTTGTAGTTTCGTTATTTTTTGAGATATTTCAATAGGACTTTCACTATTTGGCATAGTTTTGTGTATTCTTTCGTATGGAGTAATAATAAATTTTGAGTCAACATCCCTATTGACAATATGCATAATTTTTTTTCATGATTCCATTCGAACCAGTTTTTGGATGGATTGGATGGTGGTTTTGTTTGCTGTGTTTAATTTGCTTTTAGTCTGTTCTTAACTTGATGCTGGAAGAGCAGGGTCTCCTGACACAAGTATTATTCATACTTAATAGGAGGTCCCAATCATGTACTATTTATAAACACAATGATTGTGACCAATAAACTATTTTTCATTTTCAGTCAATAATAAAAATTACATAATTTTTCGAAACTTTCAAGTGTCATAACTTTTTAAGATATTTAACATATTTATTTATTTACTTGTTTTTGTCATAATTTGATGATTTAATATCCATATAGTGACATCTTATAACTATTCATTCCGCATGCATATTCCCTATTGTCAACAACTTGTCTAATGTCTTGCTTATGGAAGTGTGCCTGTGCCTGTAACCCAGCCATGAAAAAATGCTTGGTCGGTGATAGAGACAAAACATAACACTCTTTTCTATTGCCTCTTATAGGAATCACAATAAGGCAATCTATCTCTATCAAACCAAACCTCTACAAATCTTGTATGAAACCGAAATTTGCCGATTCTCTTTCCAAAGGTCGATGTGCAGTACTTATGTATGTAATGTATGTGTATGTGTATGTACACTCACCAGGTGGGCGTGTTTTTGGGGTTATCACAGATATATCGTCGTCTATCATCTCGACGTCAACGTCATTGGAGTCAGCGGCGCGCGCGGGCCGGCTGCCGTCCTGCGGCATCACTCTGTTGATGGCTGACTGGAATACAAAACAACATTTTATGAGAGGTCTTCTTCTTAGAGCCTTATCACACTAGCGACTTGGAAGCGAGGCGAACGCGCTGCGAAATCGCTGCGTACTCGCGGGAAAATCTCTATACTCTAGATGCGGCGACCTCTCTGCGCGCTCGCAAATCGCTAGTGTGATAAGGCAGGAGGTGGGAGTCGTATTCTCATTGCTGAGGATCGTGACTACCACTGCAGTGTCCTAGGCACACACTCACGGACCCGGACGACGTAATCACAGCGTCCATCGCAAGATGGAACGCTGCGCTTACGGCGTCCAACTCAGACACGACGCGTACACTTAGGCGTTCCCGCCGGCGGGGATGTCCACCGCGTGATCGCGACAACAGACACAAATAGTCCCTGTTCGTCCCGGTACCGCCGCATACCGGGTAGAGTCAGTTCAACCCAGGTCGGACCTAGCTAAGTTTCTTGCTGGACTCTTCTCAGCTAGGCTAAGTTTAGTGAACCAGCAACAAAACTCCCAGCCCAGTAGCTAAATTCCACTGACACACTTTCTCTCTCTCTTTCAGCATATTTGCGTCCACTGCTGGACATATGCCTCTTCCATGCCTTTCCATTTCGTTCTGGACGTAGCGCGCCGTAGCGCGTCTGACACTTTGGTTCGGTTAGAACCGCTCAACCAATCCCACTGGAGCGCAAACTCTTAGAGTATTCCAGTGTTTAAACCACCCGCGTAGTCATGTCGGAGGTTTCAACTAGACTTTCCCCAGGCCACCCTCCAACCGCGCACTCCTATGGTCAGGTTAAAAAAAAACACTGCAGTCTTGTACCACTTTCCCCCAGGCATTTTGCGACATTCTTAAGGAAGTCTGGGCGCTAGTTCCGTCTGCTGCCTTTACAGTGTCTATCCACCGGGCAGGTGCTGTGCCTCTACTCTACCTCTCTTTCGTTCCACGTATGAGAGGTAGGGCAGTCCTCCAGTAGGGTATCCCTGTTCAAATTTGGAGCAGCCCAACTGGGGAAATACCTCCGCCTTGCAGAAGACAGCCATAATAACATTATTTACTGTATAGGAATGTTGTGTTGTGTTCCTGGTGGTGAGCAAGGTTGCCAGAGCTGCTGAGGAAGCACCATGTTGAGAGTGAGGAACCTAAATTTGTCCCTTTTGCTGTCAAAACAGTGAATCTGCAAATTTATAAAGGGTCGGCCATCGAGAATGTCCAATCTGAAGATAAACTGGTGAAATAAATCATTGGATGAGTAGTTCCGGATATAACTCGCTTCATGTCAACTTACAAACCCACAAAGCTATATAATCTGCACAAATTAGCTCTTTATAGTATTAGCGTATAAGAATAAATGAAATGGGTTACTCATTGCTTGTTGAGCATTCAACATAAATACTTATCCATATGAATCATGTATAGAACTATTGGTTCAAAACATGTTATTATTATTATTAAACCTTTATTATACGAACTACTATATATTTAGGTCAAATTATTTCACCTCAAAAACAAACCCGTAAAGAAATAAAACGAAGAATATCAATCTCATGGAAAAAATACTGGTCAATGAAAGAAATTATGAAAAATCCAGGATTTAGATTAAAGGAAAAAAGGAAAATTTATAATACATGTATACTTCCCTGTACGGTAAATGGCTGCCAAACATGGTCACTTACTAAAAAATATACTAAAGACTTGGAAACTTGTCAACACAACATGGAACGGAGCATCCTAAATATAAAAAAAGCTAGATAAAATTAGATTAAAGGATATTAGGCAAAGAACTAAGGTAAACGACATAACAAAAACAGTAAAAGGGCTCAAGTGGAGATGGGCAGGACACATATTTAGAGACCACAAAGATAAGTAGACAAAACAAGTGTCGGAATGGTAGCCAAGAGGGAAAGCGAAAAAGAGGTAGACAGGTTCGAAGGTGGGAGGATGACCTTAAAATAGTAGCAGGAAATGTTTGGAGAAGGAAGACTATGGATAGAAGAGAGTGGAAATCTTTAGAGGAGGCCTATGCCAGCAGGCAAGACGACAATGTTGATGTTTTATAAAGTTTGAAAAATGTAAATATTCAGTCGTTAAATAAAGGCTTATATTATTATACGAACTATATTTGAATATTGTGATTGCTTTTTTTTTATAAATTATATATGATGTTTGTAAGGTCATAGTGATCTAGGCCTCTTCCATATCGCCATTATCTATTTCTTCTAAATATTTGCTTTGTATGACCTTTCATGATTTTCTATCCATTGCTTTTTCTCTCCAGTCTTTTCTAGTTTTGCCTAGTTGATAGTGATCCTGCCTACGAAGCTGGCCGTCCCAGTTTCAAAACCCCGTAAGGACATTTATTTGTGTGATAAGCATGAATGCTAATGGTTCCACTCCACAGGTTAGAATATTTTGTAAGTAGTTTTATTGCTGTTTAAACTTAGCCATACTTATTGGAAACACTGTTAACACATCCTCTCCCAGCGAAAAAACAAAATATTCTATTGTTATCCAGCCGGTGATCCTAGTCACAGGTAGCGGACGGCTTAATATAACAGCACGCATGCAAAAAAGGCAAGCATTACACATTATTAATTGTGGCTAACAATGTAAAGATTAGAACTAGGAAAAGAAATACTATTACGAAGTATGACAATGCATATCTTTATAGTTTATACTATTTTATAGGATAGTTAGAGATTCTAACAATAAATTACATTGTGACCTAGTGCTTAGGTTTTGGTTTTGGATATTCTTTTTACTTTACATGTCAATATGAATGTTTACTTACAAGTAAGTCCCAGTTTGCTTCGTCCAGGTGATAAATCGCTTCAGCAACATCCTCTATTGCTGTTATTCCCTACAAACAATACATTTTTTACACTCAAAACAAAGAACACAAAGGAAATGAGCAGGAAATGTACAAAAGTGGTATGTTGCCTTAAAGATATGCTAACCGCAATTACGATACGTTGTTACGATCATTATCAACCTTGTGGAAACGACCAGTAACGAGAATTTTCGTTGGTATTGTGGAAAACAAGAAAAATATAATATTTGATCACTAACTTACTGCTATCAGGGTTCCGATCTTATTCTACGGAAAGATCGTTTTGTGAAGACAGTAACAGTAAAATTGCATTTGAGAAATATTGGGAAACGAGAAAAGTACAAAGAGATAAAGGAGAATTCACAGTCACTGTTGTTGTTCAACACATAACCTGATCATATCGAAAAGAGTCAACTAAAACCTACTGATTATTATATATTTTCATTTAAATAACGTATTCACCTGAAAGTTTGCTAAAATTTCTTCTCTGTTTTCTGCCATTCTGGAATAATATTGAGCTCAAAAATGCTATGACATTTACAATTGAAGACAATCACTCAAACTTAAAAAAAAAACTACTGTAGACAATATAGAACTTTGTTGCCATGTAAGTTGACTTGTGTTTCATGCCAGAGATAAACTATTGTACGAATAATATTTAAATAAAATAAAATGTTATATTTTATGTTTTCGTCATCTCCGAATCCCTTTACAGTATTTAATTTAATAATTTGTAGTTTTAAAGTAATGATCCTAAACGTCATTTACGTGCAAATATCCTACATAATGTTGTAATGCTGGCAACTTATATTGCGCGCTAAATTCAAATTTGTAATTATGTATGATTTCGCCGTTCTTTTGTTATTAGCGTGGTTTAATGGTTAAGTTTGCAAGGGTTGCATTGAAAAGTTTTTATTGTAGTCAATAAGTTAATAAGTAGGTACTTACCTACTAAACTCATGGATGATCACTAAACAGAAACAAATTCAGTTCTAATTTATCAACAAAAGAGTAGTGAATTCAAAGTAACAAGTGCCGTGCTTTGAAAACGTCACAGTAACTTATCTTTATCCAATGTCTATCTCATACAAAATGTCTATTACAGTGAAATTCATCGTCGTCCTGTGTTTCATTGAAATGAATGGACATGGCGCTATCTAAGCTATTGGTATATTTATTGAACAACCAAGGTAGCCCCGGCCCCGGCCAGCCCATGATCATGAGCATGGTCTAAGAAAACAAGGTCTGCTATTCCGGATCGTGACACAAGTGACGTCACTGTCGACGACACACTCACGCTTGACCGTACACCCACCACGGCTGCTGCCGTACCTATAGTAGTTTATGTCACCCACACCGATGTACCGAATTGCTATACTGCCCCCGTATATAATCGTTGTATCACGGGGATGCATGGGGTGAAGAGATTCATTGCGCGTCACTAAAAAGAAAAGGCGCCTCGCGTAAGTATATAAAAATTAAAAAAAAAAAAAAAATTAAAATCATTTATTTCGTGTAACATTACCTAACTACTTACCTGCAGGCGCTATGTAGGTACCTAATAAATATGAATTATCGTCGAATTACCATTCGATAGTAAAAGGTTTGCTTGGTCTGGGACTCGATTTGTGAAAGATTTTTTTATAAATATCAAATGATACTAAATAAAAAAAATAGTTTTATGTCACATCTAGCCATAAAGTGGCCATTATCGCACGCTCCGCGCGCGAAAAAACCCACTTCCTGGCTTGGGGGTGACATAAAATTTTGTACTTACCACGGGCGATAATAAAGAAAGCCTTGGTAAGTAATGTACTATTTTATTCTGTGGGTTGGAACGTCACACGGCAGTCGATTTCGTAAATCTTAAGATTAGCTGTCGGATTTTGCCCGTCGCCGCGTTGGTGAACACACGTGCTCTTCGCGACGACGGGCTGAATCCACTACCCACTACCTACCGAACAAAACCAGTTGCCTACTGTCATGGCGTCGTTACCGAGCAACGTCTTTAAACAAGTATTTATTGGCGAAATCATCATAAGTTTCATGGAAAGCCATTTTTAAAGGGTGAAGTGTGAAGATTAGATGTCTTAGCGGTGAAAGCGGACCCACGCCCGCGGACTCCTTGCTACACAACTGGGAAAATGATTGAACCAACCTATTCTGTCACCTCAGATTCGATTGACTGACACCTCAGATTCGATTGATGCCTCTCAACCAATCTCACTGGTGCGCAAACTCAGAGTATTCCAGTGTTTAAACCGCCCGCGTGGTCGTGTCGAAGGTTTTCCCTGGATTTTCTCCAGGCCACTCTCCAACCGCGCACTTCTATTTTATTGGGCCCGGCCTATTATGCCACAGTGAGTTAGAGAAAAAAAAAGATTGAACCAAACTTGGTTAGTGGTTTTTCAGTATGTATGACCCAAATAAGGCGGCGGCGACTCGCGCGCAGTCAGTCAGTGGACAGCCGCGTTGGAAGCGCACGCGCCGAGCTTTGAGCGACGCGGGAGCCAGTTGTGCCCGCTTTCGTACCGGTAAGTTATGTGTGGTGTTAAACATGTCATCGTTATTAGAAATAAGATACTCAATAGAAAACAAACGAAATAAGAACTTCAAAAAAATAATTTGACGCAGCTATTCGGTACATTTATTTAATTAAGTCATTTTTTATTTATTTATTAAGGGAGACGTTTATTTCGTATCACAATTAAGTAATTAAATTTATTAGGAATATAAAGGCAATTTAAGATACCAATATAAATGTGTGATTATTGAATGTATGTCTGTTGGTTATTAATAATAATAAGCCAACGGTATTCTTCAATTCTTAATCCCTCACAACAACTGATAAAGTTATACATAATAAGATTTTTTTTAAACGACGGCAGAAAACAAGCTTACTACTGTCCACTTGATTACTTAAGAACTTATATCACATATCAAAAAAGCTAAATACCTATCTTAATAAGTATGTAATGTTTTTCAATTTAACGTATATTAGTTGTTTATTTTTAAATAAAGTATATGCTTTATTTTTAAATTCGTAATTTAGACAGATTGTAGAGCGCGCTCATTCGTTATGTAGGTAGGTATTTGTTATCGTTATTGTAGTTAATTCGGAAGTCACTAGTTTTTATACAGTAAGTAGATAAGCGAGGTCCAATCAAAATGTTGCTAATTTGCTATATAATATTAGATATTGAAAACGTCCATCGTTTTATTAACTTTGACATACAGATTCAGATTCAAATTCATTTATTCACAATATACGATTACATACACCTAGATAGTTTAATTAATAACTTGGATATTATGACATCTTGGACATTCTTCATCATCATCATCATCATCATTTTCAGCCTGTAATCGCCCACTGCTGAGCATAGGCCTCTCTTCGAGTACCTACGCCGCATTCTTACACCTTGATTATAATACACCCCGAAGGGTATATAATACGTACATATCTACTACTATTATGAACGTATCTTAAAGCCCTGTAGGTACCTATTGTAAAACGAATCGAAGTGTTAACGCTTTTTAGGTAACATTTACAAATGTTGCTCGTTCGATGTAAAAAAAAACTCAAGCGATTACTGGGATATTTACTTGTACTAAATAGTGTACAATAACAGCCGTTTATACCTCCCTATGTGTATAATTCAGCAATTCGAAAAAAAAAATCTAAGTAGTCAAAACTCTTTGTTCTCTTTGTATTGAATTTACATACATAACTTGTACATACCTACCCATTTTTTTGGTCTTGAGTGTATGTATACATTTATAGTCGTCTCTGACATATATTTACAATCAGCATATATTGATAACATGATTAATAGCAACATATAACATAAACAAATCTTCAAAAATATATTTCAAGAGATAATTTGCTAATGTCAATGTACTTAATTTTTAACACTGACAAAGGCGCGTATCTATTGAGATAACATTGTTTAAACTTAACGCTTTCACTGCCAGACTTAAATCTTGAATGTACCTACATTCAAGATTTAAGTCTCCGTAAGTCGGAACATCTGTTCCTACTCCAGGAACAGATGTATCGACCTGCCTATACAATTAGCGACAGCTTGCCTAGCGCGCGCTAACGGACTGTCCGGCATCCGAGAAAAATTTCGCAGCGCTAGGCGGGTTTCGGGCATTGAAAGTGTTAATACCTACTAGGTACATAAGACATATACATCGCTAGCTATATCGATATATCGATTCGCTCAACCACGCCCCCCGTGAAAGAGACGTGCTTGCTTATGTTTTTCGCTCACGACAAAACACTCTTCGGGAATGGATTTTTTAGACAAATCTCGATAAATATCTGACTGTGTGCAGTTTTATTAAATTTCCTCTTGACGGAGTTTAGAGGAGGTAAAATACCATCATATTAACTTTTAACAATGCGTTGTTTTAGTAGGCTGAGTAAAAAAAGGAAAACATAGACTCAACTTTGGGTTTTTTTCTATCGAGAAAAATTTAAGCAATCATGTTTCGGCTATTGTCACAAACACAATTACTTATATAGTCAAGAATCATATATCTGAAAATCAGTCCCTATTGTTTTCTCGTCTGGGCAGAACAGCGTTTCAAAGAACGCGATATTTCTCGTTGTAGGTCCTTAAGGGGATCGATCCCTCACCAAATGTATCCGACCAAAATCATACCAAAATTTAACGAATTCTTAGGGTGGTCGCACCTAACCATCTGCATGTAATCGTAGGTACCCCGGCGTCATACCTAGGTATAGTGCGCGCCATCCACGACGACGCGCCCCTCCACAGCGAATCTCATACTAATCTGTGCGCAGTTGTACGGTGCGGGCTGTGGAGGGGCGCGCCTTCGTGGATGGCGCGCACTATACTGTTGGCACAGAATAAGTAATAGTACAAGTACAGAAGATTCTCTGTTAACAAATTCTCCGTTTAGGTATGCCAAATGCGCCTAAACGTGGCCATCTCTTTCTATCGCACGCAACGCGCTCTTTCGAGGCCCGCCCTCAGCGCTAGGGTTACCACCAGCGAGAACCTATTTTAATATATGTACTTTATAATTAGTAGTGTTGTTTACAATACAATTACGAATAGTACTTTTGAGGTTCCGTAGCCAAAATGATCAAAATGATGAATGAACGATCCTTATCGTTGCGCCGCAACCACTAAATAGTCCTAAGACTGGGGACCCGTCCCGCCGCATGTACTTTGAGCGGCGCGATGACGTCACGGTAGATTGCCCCTCCTGCTGTCGGTTAACTGTTGGTGCAAACATAAACCACCTCAGCAAACTCTTAGATTAGAATAGCCCGCGAGGTCGTGTCGGAGCTTTCCCCAGGCATCAAACCTGAAAAAAAAAAGATAAAAAAACCGGCATAAACGCGATGAAAATACAATAAACGTTGGTCACACACGTCTTTAAGGTCGAATATCGCTCGACGTTGTAGAGTATCGGTCGTGCTAGACGCGCTGCCGTCGCGACTGGTTCTCAAGATTAAAGGACCAAGTATTGACCTGGAGGCCTGGCACATGTCGTGCGATATCCGACCTTAAAAACGTGAGTGACCCGTTTATTGTTACCGTTTACGGGAGGAGACGGACTTTCTATTCCCTATTACTTATAAAATAAACGCGATTATGCTACTATTTTTTGTGTAATCTATTATTGTACGTATTTTTTACAGATCATGGCGTCAGCCATGTGTGTGAGGGCACTTATCCTCGTGGGCCTGGTCGTAGTTTGTCACTCGCTCACCATGGATCAAGGTTAGTGGTTCTTCTATACCGTGCCAATAAAGCCAAGCCAATAAAATAAAGACCTATAAGAAGAGATACATTTGCAAGAGTACTAAATCAATCATCCCAATCCTGTTGAAATAGTGCAAACAGGCTGAACTTAGCTGTTTGTTCCCCTTTCTCTATCTTTAGATTTTTTTTTTAATGTTTTCAATGTTGTCATGTATTCCTATGTCAGACTAAATATACTTTGTGTCGCTTGCACAGTAACAGCTGTAGTTAAAGTTGAAATTCTTTTTGTTGAACATATTTCTATTACAATATTATTGGATTTACAAAATATTATGGTTTGAGCAGTATTTCACTTCACTTAATTAATCACTTAGTTAGGTAATCTTAATACATGTATAAGTTGTAACAATTGTAACCAATGGATAACTATTTAATTATTGGCCTCCTGCTAGGTAATCAAACTCTTGTAAAATCGCATATTTACGGCTGTTGTTGTCCTGAATAAATAAAATAATATAAAATTAAAATAAAAGAGTAGTAAACATTTTGGAATTAAATTATATAGTCCTATCCTGGCCACGTGGGTAGAAACTAGAAACTAATGTAAGTACCTGAACGTTCCAATATTTGACTCCTTACTTTACATCATACATTTATTGTACGTTTAAATAGTGAGTTACTTAAGGCGCAGGGTAGGGCAAGGCCTTCCCCATACAAACTTTGTGCACGTTTTATTCGTCGGTTTTGGCACTAATAAAAATAATATTTTTTTTGGTTATAAATATTAGATATGCGAAGATCGTGATGTGAAAATTTTCAAATATTTCAAAAGAATTCAAAATTAAAAAATTAAAAAAAAGTTAATAAAAAAAAATTTACATCACGAAATAGCTATCAGAAAAATAAGCATACTGACCAAAAATCATAACTTTAATGCAAACACAAACGAAGTAAATCCTGCACAAAGTTTGTATGGAGAGAGCTTGCCCTACCCCTCCTCTTAAATGAGGCTTATGTTTAACCTTTTCGCCGCCATTGACTTGATATAAAGTCAGTACAATTAGTGCCTCCACGCCAATGACTTCATATCGAGTCGGCGTGAACTATATAAAGGCAACCTACGTTCTATCAAGTAAAGGCCCAAATACACACGTACGAGACTCGCATGCTGCATTGCGCGGTTTTATAAAACGATTGAACTCTTTTTACTTCCGTGACCCGCAGTGTAATGAAACTCGCATGCGAGTCTCGTACGTGTGTAAATAAGGCTTTAGGTTCATTTTCAATCTCTTCTAACATAAACTTTGGCGTGTGAGTGACACTTCTGCATTTGATGTAAAGCGGTTTGTCCAAATAGGTCGACTAAATACATGGTCAAAACTTTCAATTCAACCCCTAACTTACAACCGTCTTAGGGGTTCGAGTAATTTCACATTTGGTGTAGTAACTGTGCTTGGACAATGTAGAGTGGGTAGGTTTATCTCACGTGCGCGGTTGAGTCATGTTATTCTACAAGGGTAATCTGATCGACGAACAAATCAAGACATCGGATGACGAGTGAACTCGCATATAACCGTGCTTCCTTTAGTCACCAGTGGTCTCCTGATCTATTTCAAGACGGGTCGCACTAATGACCACGTAAATAGTGTGGCTAAATGAGGGTTTTCGGATTTGGATGAGCGGGAGAAAGCGAGCAAGCGAGGCTAACCATGCTAATCTTGATTCCCCAAGACCGTACCATCTCCGAGTACATAACAATAGTTATTTGTTCAACAAGAGAGCAAAGTAGATTTTTGCTGCGAGTGTTGATGTTGAGTCCCGAGCAAGCGAAAGATTCTATAATTGAATCACGAGCGTAGCGAGTGATTCAAAATTAGAATCTTGAGCGTAGCGAGGGACTCAAAGACACGAGATGCAAATATCTTTGCTCTCGCGTGATACATACAACTTTTCACCTCAGCGGCGAGAACATATTAAACTTTAATAACATCATTTACGGCTTATCATAGGCTTTTACGTGCGTGTCTCGTGATAAATCAGGCAGATTTAATTCAGCATTGATTAGGAATCTCCTGCTTGTCTTAACTCCTCAGCTAAGCCAGCACAAGACGAACGCAAGCGCGCGACACGAGTTTAGGCGCGGCGGACTTTAGGTACATAATCGCGCGAACTAATTCACATGCACACTAAAAATTAGTTGTATTGTTATTGTTGTTAAAATACAGCCTATGTCAGTGTCACAGATTTCACTTACCTACGTATTTTAGTTATTTGAACAATATCTGTAGCGCAAGAATGAGACAATAACACTTTTTAAGTAGGTACTCTTCTCACTCGGGTCAGCTCGCGTGTACACTAAGACGCACTGTTTTTTAAGTCTAAATACACCCTTCATCACTATATTGTTTTGTAGATATTTTTATAATATTCAAGGCTGATTAAGATTATTAATTAATGTCTTTTAGCGCAAGACACGATAAAAGTAAAAACTAAAAAAAATCGCACAATTTTTTTAAAGGGTGCGTTCTGAAATGGCTCCGGTTTTATTATTCTACTAAAATAAACATTGTTAAAAGTAAAATTAATAATTAAAGTGATAAACTTTCTGTTTTTTTCTGCACTAAAGGTTTTATTTATAAATATGTATTATCATTATAATATTATATTTAAAAGAACCGTTGCCAACAACTTCCTGATAATTATAACTCTTAGTGTTGTAAATCCGAACGCGCCCATAATAAGTGACTCTATGGTCATAGCATGACAGCACTGATTTAAAGTCTATGGTTCCGCCCTGTGGTCGTTCGCTAGCTTTAAGACAATCAACATGTCGTAATTCTGTGTCCGTAATCAAAAATGGAATAAATGTGAGTCTCAAGATGATGAAGCATTTTAATTGAAGACTATTTCCCAGCGGCAGTTCCCTCTACGTTTCACAACATCTGGCGACCGTGCTAAATACGAAGACCTGCAAGTAAGTCAACTTAACCTTTTATACTTGCAAACATGGCTCCCACAAAGGAGGAGATAACGAAATTAACACACGAGAGGGAACAATTACGCCGCATCATTTCAAGAAGTATATCAAACACGAAAAAACACATCGAACAAAATGACCACAGAGCCGCAATTGTCGAATTTCATTATATGGATGACAAATGCAACCGGCTAAATTTTATAGACACAACGATACAATCCGTCATGCTAGATAATTATGTAGAAGAAGAATTTACAAAGGAATTAGACCTGACAGAGAGTTTTAAACACCAATATTACGAGATAAAACACGCCATCGATGTCATCAGCAGCACCAAATCCGCGATGAAAACGGATTACAAATCCGCCGCCGCAACGTCACCTGTTCAAAGCCTCAATTTGCCCAAGCTGGAGCTACGAAAATTTGACGACGATCCTAAGAATTGGTTAGCGTTCTGGAACCAATTCAAGAAGATCCACGAAGCTACACAAATGCAAGAAGAGGATAAGTTCCAGTATCTGCTACAATCACTTAAGGAGGGTTCCAGCGCAAGGCACATGGCGGAGAGTTTCCCGCCCTCGGCAAGCAACTACGGCAAAGTCATCGAGCAGCTCAAGGCAAGGTTCGCCCGGGAGGATGTTCTTATCCAAATTTACATTCGTGAGATAATTAAATTAATTTTAGATCAAAAACATTCTCACTTAGACATGAAAGTTTTGTACGATAAATTAACTAGTTCATTAATGTGCTTAGAATCACTGGGTGTAACAAAATTAAAATATGAAACTATTTTATATCCGCTAGTTGAGTCTGCACTCCCAGAATCCGTACTAGTAGCGTGGAACAGGAGTCTTAAACCTAAACAATTAACTCCTCTATTAGCATTTTTTAATCGCGAGATTGAATCTGATGAAAGCATAAAGATGGCAAGGTCTAACTTTATAAATCACAGCAATTCTAGCAGCAGCAGCGACGACCCCAAGCGACCCCCCAACACCGAGACCAGCATTCCAACAGCGGCCTGCATAGTGTCCAATGTAAGAGCAGGGAAATCAGGTAAGGATTCTGATTTCAACAACTGTTTTCTGTGTGGTAGAAGCAATCATTTAATTTTTCAATGCAATAAGGCTAATACCATGACATTGGACAAAAAGATGGAGGCAATAAAGCAATCGAAATGTTATTACATATGTTTGAGGAGGGGTCACATGGCAAACAAATGCAAGGCATTTGTAGAATGTATTGTTTGTCAGAAAAGACATAACATTATATTATGTCCCACTGTTCATAATAAGGAAAACACTATGCTTGTAAGAACTAATGAAACCCTTTTACAGACAGTACCGGTCGACATCACTTACAATAACAAGACAAAGAGAGTGAGAGCTCTGGTGGACTCCGGGGCTCAGCGATCCTACGTCAAGAGTTCTGTGGTGCAAGCATTAGGAATAAAGGAAAGTGGGACGGAGAGCATCGGTCAAACATTATTTGGAGGCACATCTAGGCCTATGAAGGTACACAAATGCTATGAACTACAGGTGAGTGATTTGCACAAGTCATTTACAACTAAAATCATGGCATTGGGAGAGGCTAAAATATGTGGACACCTACCAAAGCTAAGGGACCAAACCGTTATACAAAAATTGAAGAGCCTTGATATTGTTATCAGTGATATCAATTTCCCTGAAAACGATGTAGGTCTTCTGATTGGCGCAGATCATATAGGGTCCATAATAACTAATAATATGGTTTCTTTCAATGATAACTTAATGGGAATAGAGACCAAATTAGGATGGACTATACAAGGGCCAGTAAATCAACCGGGTGGCACAATCACTAACACATCTTTATGTGTATTTAAGGTGCCACCACCAGAAGTCTCTGATTTAAAGAACATAGAACTGCTAGGCGTACAGGGCCCCATTATTAAGCAAACACAGGAAGTGGCTAATAAAGAAATATTAATTTCGTTTAATGGTAATATTTCAGTCGATGACACGGGCCACTACCAAATGTCTTTGCTGTGGAAGGAGGGTTGTCCGGAGCCTGGAGCAAATTATGAAAACGCAGGAAAGAGACTAGACAGGACTTCAAAGAAGTTAATACAAGCAGGTAACCTTCACATATATAAGAATATTTTCCTCGATTGGAAAAAGGAAGGTTACACCACGGAGCTGACACAAAGAAACACATGGAAGCCCTTGGTCAGCAATAGAGTGAAAGAGATATCGGAAAACACAAGCATAAATGAGTGGAATCACATCCCTGGTGACTTGAACCCAGCAGACCTACCTTCAAGAGGCTGTAACGCTAGAAAGTTCATAGTAAGCCGTTGGTCGGAGGGACCAACAAGGATGAAACAGCCAGAAACGGACTTGCCGGTATCGAGACCAACTATAAGTGAAGGAAGCGAGAGAATAATACGAACAGAAGAACAAGTTCAAGCAACCGCAAGTCTGAACGTCATCTCGCCTCCTTTAAGTTCAAGACTGATGTACTCTTCTAAATACAATGAAAGTGTAAGAGCAGTACATCTAGAGATAGCAAAATCCCTATCAACTGCAACTTTCCTCATGGCTCTCCGTCGATTCACAGCAAGACGGGGACGCACATGTACCTTTTACACAGAGCAAGGCACTAACGTTCAAAGCGCAGCAGAGTTACTCAAAGAACTAAATTGGACAGTAATAGAAGCTGAAACTGCAACTAGCCCCCAGCCCATCAAGTGGAAATTCACGCCCCCGGCACCGCCGTGGTGGGGCGGACGGTGGGAGCGCCTAATTCGGGTAGTGAAGGAGATGCTACGCCGAATACTAGGAAAAGCTTCTGTAACGTACATAGAGCTGTCCACTTTATTATGCGAAGTTGAAGCCATTGTTAATAGCCGCCCTCTCACATATGTAACAGCAGACGACGACCCCAAGCGTCCCCTCGCGTGGCCTTTAGGTATTTTAAAAGAATTGGTTTCAGGTACCAATGCACTGACGAGGATAGCCAAGGTGAAAACTGCGACAGACGAGAGGACGAGAGCGTGCCAACGACTTTATCCGTTGGAGCTGTCGGCAGCAACTGACGAGTGGCTGAGGTCCACTACTGACGAAGGCAACGGTGAACCTGAGAAAATCGACCTACACCCGCGCTCTAACTGTGACTTAGAGGCAGGTGTAACGCAAAGCTCGGACGAGACCCATCAGCAGGTGAGTAGTGAATCACAGCCATCCACTGCTTCCACCAGGCTAGGTAGAGTCGTAAAAATACCGCGACGATTTCTCGACTGACATTTAGTTTCATATTTTCACGAAAACCCAGTCTTTCTGTCGGTATAGAAACCAACTTTTAGTGACATTTCATTGTATGTGAAACCCTCAGGCAATTATTTTAAAATGGACAAGCGATAAGCTTTTATATGACAGTAATATATTTATTAAAGATTTATATAATCTAGATTGACATTAAAAATGTAAACATTAGACTGTCATAACCATAACAACGATTATTTAGTCCATAACAAATGACTGATATTTTTTTTTATCTAATATATCTGTGATAAGTACTCATGGTACGCATATATGTTTTAAAATGTGACATTTGGCCATTGGGCAATGTATTATTACTTGTGTATGATGTAAAGTCCTATATCAAGTATAGGAAAGCATACTACACCATCGTTAGTGTACGGTGTAAAGTTCTATTTAAGTATAGGAAGGCATACTACACTAATGTTATTTATATTATTTTTTACATATATACAATGTTATATAAACGACTAGGTTGATCTTTTGTCAATCCTTAGCGTCATAGAATTTAATTGCTGATGTTAAAGACCTTTAATTATGATGATAATGATGAATATGTAATTGAGATTGATTACCTAAAGTTTGACTGACTGTTTAAAGTTATAATAAGAGTTGACCATTTGAGCGAATCTCTGGCAAAATATTATTGTGATATTTAATTCAAAGTGTAATATGTAATTCTTTAACATTTGTTGACATTGAGACATTGACAAACCGAGTCATATATTTGTGTGCTGCTTGTAGCATAATGTGACCACATTGAACACGTTCAAGTTGTAAATTAGAGAGTATTTAAGTGATACACGAATGTTAACGCTGACGAACTCTATAAATTAAAGAGTCATAATTAGGTTTATTGACTGAGCTCACTTGTAAATTAGAGTCGTTATTAGATATATTGACTATTGAACATAGAGCTTAACGTAGAGTCATTACAGAGTTTATATAGAGTTAATGTAGAGCCATCATAGAGTCAATGTAGAGTCACTGTAGAGCTTATATAGAGTCAATGTAGAGTCATCATAGAGTTTATATAGAGTCAATGTAGAGCTAAAATAGAGTCATGTTGTGTAGCCATGTTCTCTTTCTCTTCGCGGTTCAGAGGATGTTGTAAATCCGAACGCGCCCATAATAAGTGACTCTATGGTCATAGCATGACAGCACTGATTTAAAGTCTATGGTTCCGCCCTGTGGTCGTTCGCTAGCTTTAAGACAATCAACATGTCGTAATTCTGTGTCCGTAATCAAAAATGGAATAAATGTGAGTCTCAAGATGATGAAGCATTTTAATTGAAGACTATTTCCCAGCGGCAGTTCCCTCTACGTTTCACAACACTTAGGTTAATTTATGAGTTTTCGAACGTGTTTTTACGTTACTTATTTAGCGCGTTTTTGGGAGTCGATTTGAGTCGATTAGAGAATTTGAATATCAAATTAAGAATCGACCTATGTGGGCCCTCTCTTTTTTAATATAACGAATTGAAAAGGACAGAGCGATTGAAGGTCAAATATATCGAATTCGTAATATACTTCGAACTACGAAGTGGCAGATCTTGGCATTCGTGGACCAAAAATTAAAAAGCTACTTTGATCCACGCTCGCAGCAAAATTGCATTTTGGCCACTGGTTTCAAGCAGCAAAACAGCCGTGTTCGAGCCGCTGAGGTGAAAAAGAATATACCTACTTATTTTTTTCGCCGGGAGAGGACGTGCAGCTGTCGTCGCGGCTCTAAGTGTTAGCCCAGCGATAAAATGTAACGCTCGGAGCGGAGCGTTCGGCGTTGCGTCCAGCGGGGCGGGCGAGCGTGCATACTATTTGTTCGGCGGCGACTCAGGACACCAGTTATGAGTTTCAATTGTTTGACATGCAGGCCCGCTGGACGCACCGCTGGACGCCCGACTCGAGCGTCCACTCAGGTTTTACACTTAGAAGGCACGTTAAGCCTTTGATTCCGAGTTGTTAAGCCAATTTAGAGGCTTTCTGGCGGTTTGAGAACTTCTAACAGTCAATAAGGTGCCCCTTGTGGGTTGGAAGATCAGTAGCTCTAGTATAAGTTTTTTCGAAACATTAACTAATTCGAACGCGTTTGCGTTTTGTCTCAAAATCTCTCTCTGGTGGTCACTATTAGTGCACGGCCTGGCACTGGAGAGGGACCCGTGTGGAGATCGTTGCCGCGCCGTCTCGTAGGAGCGTGGTGAAGTGAAGAGAAAAATGAAACTAGTCCCAATATATGCACCAATATATTGTATAGATATATGGGCAAATAAATCACATTAATTAGCATAAAAATAACTATCACAGTACTGGATGTTTAAAGATAAAATTGTATAAGTGGGACGACACAAGACAAGTACAGCAGCTTATTCTAAGAGCGCCGGAAGGAAAGGTAAACATGACAGCAAGCGCAGAGACAAAATCATTTGTTTCATAAAATAGCATTCCATAGACACATTCTTGTCTTAAGCTTTAAGGTGCATACACACAATACTCTAATACTTCCCCTTATGCACATTAAAACTTATGTTAAACTATATAACACAGCTTTACATTAACATTCACATAACAACAGTCATATAGGTACATAGCTATAACATTCCTATTATACAAACTACAATATAACATGCCTATAAATAACAGGCATATAGTTATACATTTCATATAGCATCCAAGATCATTTTACATAATTACAGCAACAATTGTTTACTTAATACTAACAAGGCCTAACACATAACTCATGCCTAAAAACACTATGCTGTCTAGAGTTCAAACCCTTTGTTAGTACATCTGCAAACATTTTCTCCGTGCATAAATATTTAATAGACATAAATCCCTTCTGTACTAAGTCTTTAATGAAATGAAAGCGCACATCAATGTGTTTTGTTCTCTTGTGACTAAAATCTTTATTTTCAATAATTTTATGAGAAGACTGGTTGTCATTAAACACAATGATAGGCACCTTTACACTGGGTACTAATTCTGTTAAAAGTTGCTTAATAAAACAGAGATCTTTGGATACATCAGCTATTGCCATATACTCAGATTCCGTTGAGCTTAAGGCGACTGACTGTTGTTTTCTGGATTCCCAATTAATTACATTAGAGCCTAATTTAATTGCAAACCCTGTATAAGATTTCCTATCAAAACTATCATTGGCCCAGTCGGCATCAGTATATGCACTTAAAATCAATTCCTTACTTTTTACATAATGTAAACCATAATGAATTGTACCCGCCAGATACCTCAGCAAACGTTTTGCAGCTAACCAATGCGTTTTGCCAAAGCAGTTATTAAACTGACTTAGTTGGCTACAGGCAAATGAGATGTCGGGACGACTGCAAACTGAAAGATACATGATTGAACCCATCAACTCTCTGTATTTATACTGCTCGTCCTCCAGACACTCACTTTCCCTTAACAATTTATTATTGGGAACCAGTGGAGTAGATACGGCCTTACAGTCTTGCATGTTAAATCTTTTCAGAATATTTTGTATATAAACAGACTGATCTAAAGTTAATGTTCTGTTTTTCCTATCCCTAGTGACACGAATGCCTAAATAGCTTTGCACTGGACCTAGATTTTTAATGTCAAACTCTGATTCCAAAACTTGTAATAATCTTTGTTTACATTTACTACCCTTGCGATAAAACAAGTAACAATCATCCACATACAGTGCAATAACAATAAAATCATTTTGAGACTTAAAGTAGTATACACAAGGTTCACATTTACTTTGAATAAAACCATTGTCACATAAGACCTTATGTATACGGGCATTCCACATGCGACTAGACTGTTTTAATCCGTATAAACTCTTTTGCAACAAACAAACTTTATCATTATCACAATTAAAGCCCTCTGGCTGCTCCATGTAAATTATTTCATTTAAATTACCATTTAGAAAAGCCGTAGTTACATCAACATGGTCAATGTTTAAATCATACTCATTTGCTAGGCTAAACAATATTCTAATGGTGGAATGACGTACAACAGGACTGTAAGTGTCATGAAAATCTACGCCTTCTTTTTGAGTGAAACCTCTCGCTACTAAGCGAGCTTTATGGCGTACAAAATTACCCGCTGCATCACTTTTCACTTTAAATACCCATTTACACTTGACAATATTAGTATTTTTTGGTCGGTCAACCAACTTCCATACTTTATTTACCATTAACGAGTCGTACTCGTCTTGCATGGCCTTCCGCCACTCGGCAGCCTCATGACAAGACATAGCCTCTTTGTATGAAGTTGGTTCAGAACCATTATTTACCAATAACGACCAATCGGTATCACAATACCTCTTAGGTAGGACAGACCGAGTACTACGCACAGGACGTCCCGCAGACGTCAGCGACGGGGTAGGCGTCTGCGTCACAGCTTCCCCTGGAGCGACACCCGCGCCCGGTGACCAGGCCGCGTCATCATCAGGACCAGTGTTGCAAAAGTTACCGATTTTTCGGTAGAACTCCCGATTTCGGTTAGAAAATACCGATACACCGATTTTAGGTGTCAATCTCCCGATTTTATGACCATACAAGGTTTTATTAATAAATACAGCGTTTTCTTTATAAATCGCATGAATAGCGAGGGGATTAGCGAGTTAACCCAAGCACGCATGGATGTGTACACGGAAACTCGCCTTTCAATATAGATACACCCAGTGATACACCGTATAAAATAAAAAATAAACTAATTTTTCAGCGTTTTTTTAAGTACCTATCTAAGTATTTTCGTCGAATTAAAGATACTAAACGGAACCAAAAATATCCATATAAATCAAAGTAGTGATTACATGTAATTATTACCAGAAAAATTTAGTTAGAGTAAAATTTTGGCATTTATGCACATGTAAAATTAATTAATAATGGTCAATATCACTGTAAAAAAGGATTTTAAAGTGGTTTTCATAAGAAAAGAAGAGTTCCCGATTTCTCCCGATTTTTAGATGTTAGTAACACCGATTTCACAAATGTCAATTTTGCAACACTGATCAGGACAGTCAGCGAGAGACTCGCTCTCGCTCACGGTGCAGTAGTCGTTGTCGTCTCCCGATCCTGAAAATGTCATAGAATAATCATGTTCATTTCGGATATAACTGTAATCGTTGCTGTCATTCGCAACGTCATTTGTGGTACTATCATTCCCTACCAAATTATCAGCCTTGCAAGTGTCACTTATGCCATCCATGCTACTCTCATTCACACAGGTTAAATCACCTCCAGTACTATCGTTCCTGTTGGCTACCCTGGCATCATTCACAGTACTGTCATTCCTGTGAGGGACACAGGCATCAACTGCAGTACTCTCTTTCCTGTCAGTTTGAATAGTGCTACTTTCATTCACACAAGTAACATCACTAACAGTACTGTCATTCCTGTATGTGACAAGGGGATCTATTGCAGTACTATCTTTCCCGCAATCTGTAACAGTGCTACTCTCATTCACACAACAATCATTATCAATAACATTAAATTGTTCAAAAAATTCAAAATTAAAATTCACATTATTAATGTCATTTTGATTAAAATTGTAAAACTTTCCTTCTAAAAATTCGACGTCTCTAGATATAACAACTTTCCTAGGGTCACTACAGTCAGCCAATCTGTAACCTTTTGACGTTTCGGAATACCCGACAAACACAAATGGCTTACTTTTTGCATCCAACTTTCTACGCTTGACATCTGGTACCTTAACATAAGCCACACAGCCAAAAACACGAAGATGACTGAGGTCAACCTTCGACCCAGTCCACATCTCCTCCGGAATCCGACCACCCAACCCTGCTGTAGGACATAAGTTCCGCAGGTAAATAGCGCTGGTTACCGCCTCTCCCCAGAAGCGCCGGTCTAGGCCCGAATGCTGTAGCATACACCTGACTTTATTCATCAAAGTGTGGTTTAACCGCTCAGCTACAGAGTTCTGCTGTGGACAGTAAGGTACAGTAGTTTGGTGCACAATACCCTTTTTCCTAAAAAACTCAGAAAGTTGTTTATTCACAAATTCGGATCCATTATCTGTTCTCACAGTTTTAACTGGCAAACCCATCTGCTTTTCAACCATAGTAACAAAATCAATAAAACGTTCACTAACCTCGCTTTTCCTTTTTAGTAAATATCCGAAGGATTTCCTGGAGTAGTGGTCCGTTATTGTGAGAATATACTTTGCGCCACCCAAGCTGACTGGAAGCGGGCCACACACATCGGAGTGTAGTAGGGTAAGGGGCTTGTCTACGACCTTGCTTGGTCCCTTCGGGAACGGTTTGGAGGTCTGCTTGCCCTCCAAACATGGGACACATTTGTTTTCCTGCTGATCCTGTAACAGACAAAAGTTAGGCACCCTATCCCTAATACTAAGTAGGTCTCTATTGTTGATATGTCCTAGACGTGCGTGCCATAAATCCATATCAGACACTGCGGAATTCGTGGCTTCTTGCCTTTGCAAGAACCTTGAATCCTCCCTATTGCGCAAAACCTCACACTTATTTGTTACATTTAAACGATACATCCCATTTTGTAACACAGCAGATCCTACTTTTTTGCCATTATAATGGATCACACAGCCAGCCCTGTTGAATGTCACTTCATAACCATTTTCAATTAATTTACTGACAGATATCAAATTGGTGGATAACTTTGGTACATACAAAACATTACAGAGTTTCTGCTTATTAAATAAATTTAAATAAATCTCACCGCTGCCTACACAGTCCAATTCATCATTGTTGGCTACTTTAATTTTACTAAAACTGGGTTTAAAATTTAGAAAATATGCCTTACAATTAACCATGTGGCTCGTAGACCCTGAATCAAGGAAATAATCATCAGTGTGAACTAACATTGCAGAAGCAGACAGAGCATGATCCACAGATTGCTTCCGATCTCGTTTAAGTTTGAAGCAGTTCTTCTTAAGGTGACCGATCTTCTTGCAGTAGTGGCATTTCACCTTGAAGTCCTTCTTGGTTGATATGAACGCTGTATTACCATCTGTAGATCTTCTTGTCTCCTCTTGCAGGAGCCTAGCCCTCACCACTTCACTAGTGAGTGTGCTGGTCATGTTAACTGTTTCCAAGTTCGACACGACTGAGTCATATTCCGAAGACAAACCGCTCAGAAGTATTTCAGCGACTTCCTTGTCCTCGATGGTCTTCCCGATGTCTTCCAGTTGTTGGACTGTTGTCATGACTGATTCAATGTAATCGCCCATACTGGTAAAGTTGGCGAACTCCATGCGGTGCAATTGCCGAAGCAGCAGAACTCTACGTACCAAACCAGAATCTTCGAACACGTCAGAGAGGTTTTTCCAGGCCTCTTTAGCAGTTTTAGCCGTCCGTACATACTGGTACATGCTAGGATTTACTCCCAAACATATGCGAGCGAGGGCACGCTGGTCACGAACGTCACCCTCCGTGGCTCCATCCTCCACCAAACTCCATAATCCGTCGTGAACCAATGACATCCGCATGGCGAACTTCCATGCGTAAAAGTTGCGAGCTCCATCCAGACGATCAATTTGAGTGTTAAATGTGGTAGTACCATTGCCTGATGAAGTAGCCGTCTCGCCGGTCATTTTGAGGTTATGAATGTGACAATCTTACTTGTTAACTTTGTGATTTCTTCTTCTTCACTTCTCTGGGCTCTATAACCTATTAGTGCACGGCCTGGCACTGGAGAGGGACCCGTGTGGAGATCGTTGCCGCGCCGTCTCGTAGGAGCGTGGTGAAGTGAAGAGAAAAATGAAACTAGTCCCAATATATGCACCAATATATTGTATAGATATATGGGCAAATAAATCACATTAATTAGCATAAAAATAACTATCACAGTACTGGATGTTTAAAGATAAAATTGTATAAGTGGGACGACACAAGACAAGTACAGCAGCTTATTCTAAGAGCGCCGGAAGGAAAGGTAAACATGACAGCAAGCGCAGAGACAAAATCATTTGTTTCATAAAATAGCATTCCATAGACACATTCTTGTCTTAAGCTTTAAGGTGCATACACACAATACTCTAATAGTCACTAGTGGAAACTAAAACAGCGAGTATAACATTTGTTGCTAACCGAAGAACGCGCGTATTTCAAACTTGGTGAGAGCGTTTTCATACATTTTGAGACAAAACGCAAACGCGTTCGAATTAGTTAATGTTTCGAAAAAACATACTAGAGCTACTGATGGCAGTCGTTTCCGTTAAACAGGGAATTCAATACAAAATCAATACTTTTGAAAAACATGTATACTTACTTATAGATGTTTACCAGTAAAAAGGTGCATACTCGTATTTTCGACACGGCGAGGGAAATTTCTAAAACTATAAATGTAACAGCGTTTTATGAAAGGGTCCTTAATTAATGAGGCCCCAAACTAAAATAGCAACCCCGTTAATGTTATACACAAACACAACAGGTTAAATGTCAACTAACCACTACGTGCCACTACCCTCGTTACGTGTTTGATTCAGGAGCGGAATTCGGTTAACCTGGCTAAACGAGCCGCTCGTAATCTATTTGATATGGTTAGTTGACAGACACCTTGACACAGCTATTATGTAGATATTAGCTTAGTATGTTGACGTTAGATGTATTATTCCGTTTCAATACCCTGGATTCGATCAAGGAAGAAGGAAAGATTATTATTTTGTGTAGGTATTTACATAGACCACCACTAAAATAGTTTTTATTCTAAAACATCTTTTAGAACCAGGGTACGGATGCCGGTATTTTATTCATACAAAAATACGGTATTATATTACGTTATGTTTCGTTCTTTGGTTTAGTTGTTACGTAAACACATGATTCAGTCGTATGTAAAGAGCATAAAATGGGTAGATAAGTAATTCAAAATATTGGGCTATTTCGTTTTTTTTTAAATAGGTATTTACCGGTTTTATCCGGGTCGATTCCTGCCTATAACCCTATTTCAATATTTCTAAAGTATTAGAAATAAAATGCCAAGAACTGGATCGTTTACCTACCACGTGACGTTTTGTATGTAGGACATGCTGCCGGCCTTGAAGTTTGAAGATCTTCAAATGTTGCCCACAGGAAGTGGGCAGATGGTGTTGAATGCCCGTCGAATGACACCTCGCTTAGTGCGGATGTCTGCGACCCGCGCGACGCCATCGGCGCCGGGAATGATGCTGACGACTCTGCCAAGCTGCCAAAGGAGAGGTGGCAGAGTTCTGTCTTTAACTACCACCATGACTCCCTCTTTGAGCTCATCTGTGGAATGATGCCATTTGGTTTTCTGTTGGAGCCATAGAATATATTCGTTAGAAAACCGATGCCAAAAGTGCTGCTTGAGCAGCTCGACGCGTTTCCAACGCTGCAGCGACGAAATGTTGGTTGCAGTGATCTGTGGATGAGGCACAAAGTTAATGGATCGTCCTAAAAGGAGGTGGGCAGGACTACTGATGCAGTGAAATTGCAGTAGAATTTATTTTTCATATTATGTAACTAGGTAAATTAGGTAACCTACTGTAAAAATATGTTAAGGGCAGGTATCCCCAACGCAAATGTCCCGCTCTAACACGCGTGAGTTTACAATTAACCATCCTGCTCTCTACGCAAGCTCTGCGCGCAGTTTTGTAAATATTTAGCTATAGTCATAAGGCAATCATTTTATCAAAGCAAACCCTGCGAATTTGTCTATAACTATTTACGATCTTTAATTGAGTACAAAAATTAAATGTTAAATATCAGTAATATAGCCGTAGTATTGAAAATACATTCCAAAAAGGGGTAACTTCGCGATTTTTTTCTATCGAGTGAAATTCATCAGGTCATGTAACTGACTGCGATTTTGACTAGACAAAATCCTTATGTAACACATATTTTTTTTTTAGATTTTAAGACACTATATTCTGTCTCAGATGGTTTTTAAAAACTCAAAAGTGGTAATACACGGCCTTAATGCAAGGCAATTAAACTTTGCACTCCGCCCACATGAAAAATGCTGTACCTAATCCTACTAATTAACATTTCTGAATAACCTATACATAATTAATCCCCACATCCCCGCGTTCCTGTTCCTTAGGGCACAACTCGCAAAAATGCTGCGAGGATGATGTATTAATTCCCTCGTTCAACTTTTACAATTCACCGTAGTTATAACCTAAAACACCGCCGTTGTCTGCGTAAAATAAGACCCTAAAAGTTTCATTTAACCAAATGAAATTTTATGAATTCATGTTGTGCTTACCAAGGCTTACTACTTAAGATCGGCTAATGGAACTCTATAAATTTTGTCTAAGACCAGCGTAAATCTTGTGCCTAAACTTAGTCTGGATTGACGAGCACGTAAATATTTTAATGTGTATGTTGTGCTCGGAGTAATGTAGGTTTTCCAATGGCGAAGAGAGGCGAAGCTTATACGACTCTCGACGGTGACTCGCTGGCTACCGAGGTACTTCGATGTGCTAGACGTAATAGCTTTTTTAATTTCTCATTTAAGAACCTTAGCGTTACCAATAGGACCGAGAGATGAGATAGACCTGAGAGATATTTCTTATAAGCCTAAGGGATCGTCCATATACAACGCGATGAGTGAAATTCGCGAATATATTGAACTCGAATAGGTGTCCTAAAGGGATCGTCCATATACAACGCGATGAGTGAAATTCGCGAATATATTGAACTCGAATAGGTGTCCTAAAGGGATCGTCCTAAAACAAACGCGACTACGCGATTATCGCGCGAATTCGCGACTTTTACTAGTAAATATTCTAAGTTAAAGTCGCGCGATCGCGCGATCATCGCGTAGTCGCGCGCCAATTATTAGGACGATCCCTAAATTCCCTAAGTTTGCCTAAGGCCAAGTCAGCCGTTCGGAAGCGAGGCACCCGCGTCGTTAGTCGTCCACACACACATGCGAGGCGATAAACGCAAAAGTTTGTATAGCCACATGTCCGTTAACAATTGTGTCATAGTTATTTTGTTTTTACAAGTCGTCCATAGGCCACTGTGCCTGCTTACCATCAGGCAGGCCGTGAGCTTGAGAAAAAGAAAATATTGTTTTTTGGTATCGCCCCGCTGTTATTGGAGAAGCAACTTAACAGATGCCAATTACTTATTGTAGACGAATCACCTCGTAAGGGGCAATATGTGTAGAATGTGGCCGTTACAGATCTTATAACTGCGAGACATTCCGTTCTCAGTGTTTTTCATAGTGCTCAATTACTTTATACAGTTCAACTAAGAACGCAATAATGTATAATTTATGATCTCTGAGAAATATTAAAATATATTTTTAGGTTTTAGTGTTTTAAAATGATCGGCAAGTGAATAGTTTAGGTATAGTACCTACTTTTATCTCACGAACACGGGTTGGCCATTTTGTAGTTGTGACACATGACCTAACGTACACATAGACAACGTGAACTCATAGTTCCTACGCTGACGCACACATAGACAATGTGCAGTATAGCTCAACACACAACCGTGGCTCACCCGCGCTCGCGAGATAAAAGTACTCTACCTACTAAATAATCACTTGTAATGACCAGTTATAGGGGACCTTACGGCGAGATGAAATCAAAGACTATATTGCAGGCCTCCTAGAATTAAATCGATAAACACAAAATATAATTATGTGACAACGAAAAGTGAATAGGTCAATCATTAATTACATGACTGACACTCCGTAGCTCTAGTATAAGTTTTCATTAACTAATTCGAACGCGTTTGCGTTTTGTCTCAAAATGTATGAAAACGCTCTCACCGAGTTTGAAATACGCGCGTTCATCGGTTAGCAACAAAATGTTATACCTACTCGCTGTTTTAGTTTCCACTAGTGACCACCAGAGGCGCTGTTCACGTTTTCATACCACTTTCATACATTTTGAGACAAAACGCAAACGCGTTCGAATTAGTTAATGTTTCGAAAAAACTTATACTAGAGCTACCGATCGTGCCTATTTACATAGAGAGGTGGCTGGTCGCCACGCAGTGGCGTATAAAATTTCTGTGACTGAAATTTCCATGAAAGAAGATATTTTATGACTAATTAATCTAATTATAGTATAAACCTAGCTATATTTATGTAGTTCAATATAATTTTATCTGTGGTTATAGTGACCTATAAAATAAAATAGGAATATTCAGTTGCACTTGACAAACGGACTGCTGATAAGTCGCCAGTGGGTCACTGGACAGATGGTCCTGCCGTATTGGGCAAGTACTTGCGTAAGAGCACTGGTATGGGCGAGTGGGTACGCAATATTTGTGATTGTAATGATGCGAATCAATCTACTGTCAATGAGCTATAAACTCGACTGTCATCTATACACAGATTTAGGTTCGTGTTATTCCTTTGGTAATAAAAATATCTGTGTACGATCCAATCACTTGCCTGGTTTAATACTTAGCCGCTTTTTACAGTTCGTATTTTTTTATTGACTTATTTTTTACATTTATATTCTACAACCTAGGTGGGTCAGATTTATTAAGTCAGTCGTACTTCCTCTATTACGCTGTACAAGAGACAAATACACTCAAGAGCAAATAAAATGGGCAGGTTACCTACACTTTGTATTGAACATTGCCATATTGGAATTCATACAGCCCCAAAAAAATGTATTTTATGTCACACCTGGCCATAAAGTGGCCATTATCGCACGCTCCGCGCGCGAAAAAACCCACTTCCTGGCCAGGGGTGACATAAAATTTTGTACTAACCACGGGCGATAATGAAGAAAGCCTCAGATTGCATATTTATCGCCCTTGCCTTCGGCTCGGGCGTAAAATACCTGCGATCTGAGACATTCTTTGTTTTATCGCCCTTGGTAAGTAATGTACTATTTTTTCTTCCTGAAAAATCACAGCATGGTGCGTGCACATTTATCTTTTTGTGTTTGCGTACCTACTGCTAAAGTATTTCTTTCATTCTTAAAACGAAATATAAAGGTCGACCTCTAAGATATAAAGATTTCTAGCTCACTTTGTATACCTAGAAAACTTATTTTTCCCCAGAGTGTCACTAGTTGTTCTTGCAGCAAAAGTTCATTATATTACTTTGGTATTTGGTTTGGCAAGTACTTTATTCGTAATTTGTTGTACAAAGTTCATTCACTTTTATCTCCAAGGGCCGGTAGACTAATGAAATAACATCTGGTGAAGCTGTATTCTTTACGATCATAACAAATTTATTAAATCCCTGATTGTTTTACCAAATTAAGCCCGAGACTAGTTATTAAAAAATAACTCGCCGAACAGATGTTGATTATAATGAGTAATAAGGACAGACAGCTGTTTTGGTTACTATAAAGGACTTTAATCTAGTTAATTATGAAACTAATTAATTTTTTCTATTGTTGACGTGTTCTTTATATAGGAATACCAGTACCTAAGGATGAAGAAGAGTTTTCACTCGGTTGATTCTCCGTCCGCATTTGTCGGGTTTATAAGAAATTCGTATTAGCTGATAACCCATATCGATATTTTGATGATATTCGACGCTAATGAAATACTTAAGTATTACAAGTCCCCGACCCATTCATCCACTTTAATAAGAGAAGGTTTGGTTCAGCAGTGAGAAGTCCTTATAAATCAGAAACTTTTGAAACCAAAGTTTCAAAGAAAATAACTTGAAATTACATTTATTAGTATTACTACTTGTGGCCTTATAATAAAAGGTATGATCATTTCATTAACAAGAAAACAAAGTGTGTCTCATTTTATGCGTACTGCACTATGACATCATCGAATATGCGATGCGCCCACGCATCGAGATTTACGGCTAACAACCTAACACAGCTTATTTAGGAGTTAGGACAACTTAGGCGCCTTAGCCACAAACGAGTCTTGGGACAGGATTGACTTATCAATTTAAGTTTGGTTTCAAGATAGTGGCGAAATATTAAGGTAAATTACGCAATGCTTGACACCTTAATACCCAATAGTTTACACTTATTGTCCTGAATTAGGATTGAATGTGTCAACTTAGTGTCAGGCACTGGTGAAATGTTGCCTTGAAGCTTGAAGCTAGCAATTTGACATCAATCTAGCTAGAGATTTCCTTGCGAGTGCTGTTCTGAGGTTACAAAATAATTATCATGATCGTAAGTATCATAATGTTCACGTAACAATTGCAATCCATAGTAATGAAATGAGATTTCGTGCTGAAATAAACGCCCAGTTGATTCAAGTTCTAAAATTAAACGTTGTTAACGGTAATTCACGCATCGGATGACCTAATTCGGAATTGAGGTATTAACACTAAGAGATACAATGAGCTAATTGTGTATTAGGTACTCGGTAGTCTGGTTTGGCTATATTAGGTATACTGTTCACTTAGGAAATATGCCGAGTTTCATTATTCTAAGGCCTACGTCATCCTGATTATCATATCTACTCGTAGTGTCCTCCCGATTGTATACTTAAGAAAACCGAGATCCGCTTTGGCACCTCAATCCCACTAGTTGTACAAAAGCGACCTTTCATCTCTAGAGACGGAAAACTAGACTTGACGCTAATCAAGTAGGTATGAATTCTAATATTAGTGGCAGGGAGACCGAACTTTGCCTGTAGTTTTTTTTTTTTTTTAATCATACGTAGCTCTTGAGTATGAGAATCTCTATTAGCTAGAAAAGTGACGCGGGGCGCTCCTAAGGATCGCCCCGGGGAACAAAACAAAGGGATACAATGAGTGCCTGTCGCCTTAAGGGTGACAGGTCTTTTCCTCGTAGTGAGGGAGAGTAAATAAATGTCAGTCAGTAAGTAAGTAGGTATATATATATATAGTGATACGTAGATTGCCTGTAGTCTTTCGTGTTTCCCTGTAAAAAACTAATTTTACTAGTGATGAGACCTTGGTGGATCGATTTTTTTTGTCCCCGTGAAGCTATGTGAATGAATGAAATTGTTTATTTGCTTTTTTTGCTAAGCTAAGCTTCCAGAAAAACGAGACGAGCACCTAGACAGATCTTACCGGTTGATTATTCAAAAAGCCCTACCAAGCTTATTATATTTTAGATCTTCCTCTTGACATTCAGATTTCATTCTAGAAACTGTCTAGATTATTCTATTTTTTATATGTTTTTATTTTACTTGTTGAAGATTTTTTTGTGAATTTGTTATATTCTGTTTGACATACTTAGATTACAGCAATTCAACTTATTTTTAAATTATAATATCATCAATAAATTGCTCTGAATAATTCAATTCAAACTATGTAATATAAAACTGACGATTTAAAAGTGCTTGTTGAATAAAGAATATTTTGAGTTTGAGTTTATATGCAATTTAATACCTATTGCAGTACATTGTAGGCACTTATAATTCTCCGTCTTTTGTGTAACGAAAATACATAAAATCAGTTAACAAAGTTCAAAGTAAACACTTGTCGCAGAAAAAAAGTGACGTGCTCAAAAGAATTGCTGTACCTATAGGTTAATTACTCGTAGGTACCAAATTGTAGTTCCTATTCATTGCACAAATTTCGATGCTGCTGCTTCCAAACTGTGATTACTGATTAGGTTTAACATTACCACTGCTAAATTGTTATGTTTCTCGTTGCGATGTAAACATAACCGGATAACCAAATATTGTTAAGGCGCTACACTGAGAAATTTGGAGACTTTGAAACGCTGTCCTGCCCAAACTAACAAACAGTAGGGGCTGATTTTCAGATATATGATTCTTGACTATATGATTGTGGTACTGACAATAGCGAAACATGATTGCTTAAAATTTTCTCGATAGAAAATAAATCCAAAGTCGAGTCTATATTTTCCTTTTTTTCCTCATCCTACTAAAACAACGCATTATTAAAAGACACGATTAAGTTAATATGATGGTATTTTACCTCGTCTAGGTACTGACAAGAGGAAATTTAATAAACCTGCACACAGTCAGATATTTAACGAGATTTGTCTAAAAAGCCATTCTCGGAGAGGGTTGCATCCCGTTTTGTCGTGAGCGAAAAACAAAGGGTGTCTCTTTCAATCGATATATCGCCTTAATGCCTGCGGAAACATTCCTACTTGCGGAATGTATATATTGACGCGTATTACAACGCTTATGTCGATTCGCCTAATGCACAGAATAGTATTATAGGTAAGGGTAACTAATCTCAAATCAGACTAGTATAACTCGATCTCCAATTCAATTGGTATTACATGATGTTACGAATCTTGGGGTAAGTAATCAGTCACACGGGACTAGTGATGAAAAGAGCAACCAGTTGGTTGTGACGCTTTATGGTTGCTAGAAGTCAATTTGATACGACGTATCGCATACCAATATGATATCTATATCTTGCACTTTAGTCTAAAGCATCGATTACACCGAACTACATCTAGTGCACTAGCTGGTGGGTGGGAGTTAAACTATCTCGCTCTAATGAGTGAAATGCTTTAACTCCCCTCCACCAGTTAGTGCACTGGATGTAGTTCGGTGTAATCGATGCTTAAAAATTCGCTCGACCTACGAGAAAGCGAGCGCCCGCGGCTCAATGCTGCTATCATATATTATGGCTATGCGATAAGTGGACTCTGATTGACCTCCTGAACATTGATTAGTATGCGATTGTGTATTGCCGAAAGCGTATGTTCCATTGACGCGGAAACTGATCACTTGTGGCCTAAACATATCGGGTGGCAACTGGCAACAGGTGTGGGTAAACAGAAGCCCTCCTAATAAATGTTCCGTACGCCTAGCGTCTTTACTTTAACACCCAGTTATTTAGGTATTAGCAGAGACTAGGAATTATATAGACTGCCAATGCCTATACATTGTGGCGTAATTTTAAAATAATGGGCCTGCTGTAGCTAGTTTCACTATGGAGAGATCACTTTACCATTTAATTCGTATGCGACTAAGATCTCTGCTTAAAACATAGCGCCATCTGTTGGGAGATTCTACGTTGTGTTCATAGATGGCGCTATGTTTTAAGCAGAGGTCTTAGTGGCATACGAATTAAATGGTAAAGTGATCTCTCCATAGTGAAACTAGCTACAGCAGGCCTATTATTTTAAAATTACGCCACAATGTATAGGTATTGGCAGTCTATATAATTCCTAGTCTCTGGTATTAGGTATACTTTTATGAAGTAAGTCCATTTTAACCCTTTGACCGCCATATTGGTAGTGTGTCGTCGTGCCCACCACGCCAAGCACTGTTGAATTGATGTAATGTCTAAACCAATAAAAACAGTTCATAAATGATTTTACTCATGATCAAAGTACACCTTAACTCCGACCTTTTAAGTGGTTGTTGGCGTGGTGGGCACGAAGACACGCAACCACTTTATAGGTTCTTGGCGGTCAAAGAGTTAATGATTACGCAAACATTATTAATGACATATTATTCTTGATAGTTAGGTTACCTACGTTTTATATAATTGGCAAGTGCATGTCTAGACACGCGGCAGCGTGTCAAGCCAAAGTTCAAAAAAAAAAAGAACTGGCGTCGCAGCGGCCGTGTGTTATATTACACTAACCATTTGGTGGCACTTTTGACCCCTACGTTACTCAAAATGTATTGAACGTACACATATGAAATTTGGTACGTTTAGTAAGATCCTTAAGGCTAACCAGATCCCCAAATTTCATTAATATAGCTCAATCGGTTATTAAGATACAAACATCTAAAAATAGGATTTTTTCTACATAGGATAATTATTGGGGAAAATATAATCAAAAACCTAACCCACTTCCAGGTGACCTAGCAAGTTGAAATATGGCATCGAGCTGGATAAATGTATGATTACGAACCTGAGAACCATAAACAGTGTTTTTTTTACGATTTGTAAATTTTGTAACATTTTCCAAAGAACAACTTTTATTTAGGTACACACTAAGCGCCTATTGATTTTTTACGGGCAAAAATGTACATATGTAAATTTCGATTTTGAACCAGAAGCACTCATAAGGAGTTTGTAATGGATCTAAATGGATTTCGAAACAGTTAGAGATAGACCTAGCATACGGTTTCCATACGTCCCGGTACGCCGCCACATGTCCCGGTTTGAAGCGTGGTGTCCCAGTGTCCCGGCCATTAATCAAGGATAGTTTTAAATTACTAGGGATCCACTAGGTAAATAAGTATACATGTACGTAGTACGGATGACTATTAAGCCCGTCTAATACAGACAATGCCTGCGCGGCGTGCAGCGCATGAAGGATATCTTCCGACGGCAGGGACCTCTATGTCTGATGCCCTTTAACTTTGTAGATGAGGCAAGTGCTGATGTCCTTTGAATGTTTCTCTTTGACCTACACTACCTTTTCTTGAAATGTCCACCCGTCCCGGATTCCGGCCTTCGTCTCCATATCTATGGCAACCCTAACACTAGCTGTACACTCTCGTGCAGGCGGTGCAGGTGCACTCGCGCTTGGCCTGCCTCGCTGTGTTCAGTATGGGAATCGTCGGCGAGACCACCCCCCCCCTGTACACTCTCGCGCTCGGCCTGTCTTGCTGTGCCTCGGCGAGAGTGTACATGCGCTATATCTCGTTTTAACAGTCCTAATGTTCGAACAGCATAGGTGGTAGGCGCCACATAGTGAAACTCTCTGAATTGTAAGATCCTGTAACCTATGTTGGACAAATAAACGATTATGAGTACCTAAGTATAGTACAGTCAGAGTCATGTAGTTAGGAGCACATGCAGAGATAAAATAAGATATATAGATAGGTCTAAAGGGCGGGAAAACGCTAAGCAGAGCTCGGTCGCCTAGATATTATTATCCATACTTGTGATATTATAATTGCGAAAGTGTGTCTGTCTGTTACCTCTTCACTCTTAAACCGCTGAACAGATTAAGATGAAATTTGGCATATATGGAGATAGTTTGAGTCCCGGGGAAGGACATAGGATACTTTTTATCCCCGAAATCATCCCTTAAGGGAGTGGAAGTTTGTATGGAAGAGCGATAACTAGGTACGCGCCTGATACAAAAATATTAGCAATTATATTCTATCGCGATGAACAAGTTCCGCGCGGACGAAGAAAAAAACTAGTTAAATATATAGTATAATTAGCTTTTGCCCGCGACTTCGTCTGCGTAGAACTCGGTCCATGTCAACTTCTATACCGTATTTCGCCGTCGCCAGTGTACCTATTGCGGGCCGGGCAATCTCACTAAACATTGCGCACGCCGGCTCAACGCGCCCGCATGAAACACATGCCTGAGGATTTCATATATTGATGTAGATCAAGTAACGTAGATGAAAATTAATATGATGCTGTGTGGAAAAAACTTCATACGCATCAAGTATGGAAACGAAAACGCGAGTGTAGCGAGCGCGAAATGTTTCGAAAATTATGATGCAGGTGCGGAAGAGACTTCATACGCCTCAAGTAATGTAGGTAGATGAAAACGCGAGCGTAGCGTGCACGAAATATTTCGGACATTACGATGAAGGTGTGGAAAATACTTTACAGTCGGCGCAGCGACCGGCAGCCGCGCTTAGTCTCCAGAAAATTACCTACATCTAGACACGCGGCAGCGTGTCAAGCCAAAGTTTAAAAAAAAAGAACTGGCGACGCAGCGGCCGTGTGTTATATTACACTAACCATTTGGTGCCACTTTTGACCCCTACGTAACTCAAAATTTGTATTGAACGTACACATATGAAATTTGGTACGTTTATTAAGATCCTTAAGGCTAACCAGATTCCCAAATGTCATGAATATAGCTCAATCGGTTATTAAGATACAACCATCTAAAAATAGGATTTTTTAAGACTAGTTTAGTACTTGGATTGGGAATAATCAAAAACCTAACCCACTTCCAGGTGACCTAGTAAGTTGAAATTTGGCATTGAGGAGTGTAATTGTATGGTTACGAACCTGAGAAACAAAAACTGTGATTTTATACGATTTGTAATTTTTTCCATAACAATTTTTATTTAGGTATTATTTAGGTACACACTAAGCGCCTATTGATTTTATACTGGCAAAAATGTATATGTAAATTTCTATTTTGAAGCAGAAGCACTCATAAGGATTTTGCAATGGAACGAAATGGATTTCGAAACAATTAGAGATAGACCTAGCATACGGTTTCCATACGTCCCGGTACGCCGCCACATGTCCCGGTTTGAAGCATGGTGTCCCAGTGTCCCGGCCATTAATCAAGAATAGTTTTAAATTAGTAGGGATCCACTAGGTAAATAAGTATACGTGTACGTAGTACGGATGACTATAAGCCTGTCTAATACAGCGATGCCTGCGCGGCGTGCAGCGCATGAAGGATATCTTCTGACGGCAGGGACCTCCATGTCTCTTGCCCTTTAACTTTGTAGATGAGGCAAGTGCTGATGTTCTTTGAATGTTTCTCTTTGACCTACACTACCTTTTCTTGAAATGTCCAACAACCCTAACACTAGCTGTACACTCTCGTGCAGGAGCACTCGCGCTCGGCCTGCCTCGCTGTGTTCAGTATGGGAATCGTCGGCGAGATACTTCCCCTGTACACTCTCGCGCTCGGCCTGTCTCGCTGTGTCTCAGCGAGAGTGTACATGCGCTATATCTCGTTTTAACAGTCCTAATGTTTGAACAGCAAAGGGTAGTTAGTTTAGTGCAGTCAGAGTCATGTAGTTAGGAGCAGATGCAGAGATGGCCAACAGCAATCTCATTATTAATAAAAAAAGCAGCCGAAGTCGCAAATATATCGTAACACATTCTTACTCCAACTGTAATAAAGACGTGTTACAATCTTTTGGCCACCTTGACTGCTAGTAATTATGTAATAACCACCTTATTCATAATACATGCAAATCTTATCTTATATATTTAAACGAGCAAAACGCGTCTGGTACAAAAATAATAGCAATTATATTCTATCGCGATGAACGAGCTCCGCGCGGACGAAGAAAATCTAGTTAAGGCATTATACATAAATTTTACATACTCTGATTGACTTTGATTTTAATTAAAATAAACATGAAGTATTCTTTATTTACAAAAAGTAATGATATCCCACCAAAAACATAAATGTGAAAATGGGAGCCAAGTTCAATATTAAGAATATGCGTCGTTATTGACTTCGCCGACAAAAGAATTGATATCTATATGGGTGCCAAGTTCTGTGTAGAAAATCCTGAAACCTGAGATGTAATTCAAGGTCAAGATTTTGGCTTGGCTAGTTTTTACCAACAAACCAAAGTTCAGAAAAATACCACAGTCAAATATAATATAGCATGTACGTAAAAACCAGCCAAGTTAAAATCTAGACCTTGAATTACATCTCAGGTTTCAGGATTTTCTACACAGAACTTGGCACCCATATAGATATCAATTCTTTTGTCGGCGAAGTCAATAACGACGCATATTCTTAATATTGAACTTGGCTCCCATTTTCACATTTATGTTTTTGGTGGGATTATTTTTTACGTTAATTATATTACTTAAAAAATCTACAACTACAATGGATTTGTTTGTCTCTTGGGGTCTGAGTCGAGGCCAGGAAAATATCCAGTACTTAAATATATATGCAGTAAGGAGCGCATATGTATAAATAAACGCATGCACTGCCACCCTATTTTCCTGGACATTCGGCAGGTGCCGCACTTTGTTGTGTGCCCCAAACGCACATGTGAATTCAACCGACTATTCTAAGGCTAAGGCACAGGGTGAAAGTCACTAAATATTATGAACGCGTCTGTGCGTTCAAGGCACTGGGTGTAAGTAACGGAAACGCATATATGCGTTGGTGGCAGTGAATGCGTTAATACATCTAAGTATCATAAATTTCAAAAAACAAAGTTCTATTAACCAGTTCGTCACCGCGTCATTTGATCCTGTCCTGAGATTCCTGTTAACAACCATGCATAATCGGAGGTCACAATTATATTTGTCTACCTGTGGCCTGTGGCAAGCTGTTGTAATACAGCAGTAAATTCTTTCGTCATATTTCCACCTCTGTAGGCTTAGTCGCAGCTATAAATACGATACAAATAGGAGTTTATGTTAAGAGAATACAATTTAAAATTGCATACATATTTTTACAGCCAACCAAGCGACGATAACGTCATAAAGTCATATACAGTGAGGAAAGAATCGGTACGAAAAGGTACAAAATGCGTGGGCGAGCTTTACCCAAATACAGCAAAGTGACTTGCAGTGGAGTTGTAAATTTGAATATTATATTATCATTGGATGAAATAAGTATATTAATATACCTTTTGTCGCCGGGATTTTATACTTGCATAAACACTTATAGTAAACCATACCTACCTACTTATGACATGTCTGTTATTCTGAGCTGCATCACGAACCATTATTTGTGGTCGATGAAACAATTTCCAAATAGCACTTACCTAACCAATCTCATAACCTTTTTAGTAGATATTATATCAATTTATGCGTTTCTGATGTGCATTGCGTTTCTATGCATACCTCCGATATTTATAAGCGGAAACTCTGAGAAGAGGAGAGATTTCATTTTATTATTATTTCTTAAAATGATCCGTTGTGAAACTGGATACTACATTTGGTCCAATTCAGAAGTTATTAGTTGCCATTAAACTCTAAGACCATGAAATGTACCTATGTTTGACAAACGAATATGATTCTGATTCTGATTCTGATTAATTTCAATTTGTTCTTGGATTTCTTGACCGATCGGATTGTTCCAATAGCTCTGTTGGTTAGAGCGAATGGCCTCGTAAGCCAGGATGTTTGAATCCTTATTACTAACAAACAATATTTTTATATTTTTCGCGTTTAATTTTCGTCAGCAGACGTTACTGCTTATTGCTTAAATACAAACATAATTTAAACTATAACTTAGTAGTTGTACCTACTTACATATCATAAAACCAAAACTTTAAGCATATATGTAGCTACTTATTAAAAGGAACCAAATTTTCTTGAAGAACAAACGCAAAAACCAATCAATAATGCAATTAGGGCGATTCTTCGCAACTTATTAGTATCGGGTTTTGTTGAGTATTGTATTTTTGTCCCTAGAGAGAACTCTGCTATTTGTGTTGACTGAGTCAGCGCTGCCTTGTTATATCTAATTACGAGTAACTCTACCTAATCTAACTCTAAGGGAACTATGAATAAATCATATTTCCCTTAGAGTTAGATTAGAGTTATCGTATGTTTCCTCTAACTAATCATGAGAGGAGGCCTGTGACGACAGAACGGTGAAGATACTCTATCGAATAAAAATAAATACTAGATAACTTAATAAGGACATAGGGCGGCGCTTGAGGGATAGGGGCTGCGACCCTCGCTGTGGTTCTTGCCTGGACCAACAAATTTCGCTGGCCATTCATGCCGCCAGTATCATAGGGATGTTGACTCAAAATCTATATAACTCCATACGAAAGAATACATATAACTATGCCAAATAGTGAAAATCCTATTCAAATATCCCAAAAAATAACGAAACTACGACCGTTGGAATGTCTTTAATTCGAGAGAGAAAGCGCTACAGATCAGTGACGTCACTGACCTAGAGCGCCATAGTAAATGACGATCGTTCAATACACAGGTGCGTTTTGCGGAACAGGGACAGCCCCCTCCTAAAACTTTGAAGACTTATAAATATGTAATTATTTATTCTTTTGAATTACTTTTTTCGCTATTTGATTGAGAATTAGATCCTTTTTCGAGAAAATTCGGATTCATTGATTTTCTTATTTGGTGTCAACATCCCTATTGGCACGTTTGGTCTAGTGAGTATCGGAGTGGGTTGTGATATGTTTTATTTGGGTGACGAAGCTTGTTGTGGATTTATGTATCTACATAACTTGAAATTAAATGCTCCTATACAGTTACAATAAGGAACTTTAACAAGAGGTACTTTATTATTCTAGTGTAACCACCAGCTGATAAATTACAATAAAAGCTAACAGTACCGTACCTTTGCTCTCGAATCCCGTAACTTGTAATTATAGGTGCGCGTGAGTGCGTAACGGTGCGTCGCAAAAACTAGCACCTCCTTCTACGGCCTTCCTGCTCGGTCCTGGGCTATGATGGGTGACATAGCTTTAAAATATACCTATAGTTTGAGATTAAGGCGTGATACAAAATAAAATATCGGCCACATGCGAGTCAGACTTCGCATATTTACCGAACCAAGCGTAAAATTAGGTTAGTTTGTTTTCGCGCCCCCTTTAGCTTTAAAGGTTCCGTGTTGACCCTCCGGGTACGGAACCCTAAAAATTTATTCATTTCATTTCAATAATTAGTGCACTAAAAATATCAAACATAGGTAACTACAAAAGCAAAATCTTGTTTGTGTCAAGGTACAAAAGTGACTAACCTTAATTTATATAGTACAATGAAAAAGCAAAGAGCAGTAATTTGGCACCACATTATCTTTAGTTCAATGGGTTAAAAAACTCTTTACTTATCTTTGAGATAATTCATAAATATGCGTCTTAGTTATCGCTTAAGACCACGTTATTCGAAATCATAGTATTTTTCATTCAATTTTAAACCATTAAATACTCACTTTATTGATGGGATATTTAGATATGTTATAGTTTAAGAGTCGGTCTAGTGTATTTTAAGGCTGAAAACACGATATTTGAAACTTCGCTCGATGATCTCACATCGCAAAAACAGGTAAATTTTGATCTTATTGTGAGTCGTATATAAAATATATCCAACTCAGACTCGAGTAAAATATATCAATAGATAGGAAACGATGTGAAGAAGTTTACGGCTAATTTTTTTAAATGTTTTTATATTTAACAAAACTCAAAAATATCAGAAAAGCAAACTGCGCGCTTCATTTTAGTAGACAGATGGCCGTTGGGCCTCGAGCTGGACGGACGTCTGTCGCACTTTTTGCAGTTTGACATTTATAAAAATCGCAAATTTAATACCAGTAACTAGATGATATTAACATTTTCAGGGTAAATTACTGGTGAGTCATATCGACGAATAAACATTTAAAATAGTTTTCCTGGTACTTTTACAATTCGAGATAGTGGAAAACATAAAATGTGGCTAATAAAGCTTATCATTATATCTTTTTTTTTCCTTTTTAAACCCTCTCTTATTACAAAAGGTTTCATTTAGTATTTTTAGAATGTGGATTTTTTTTCCATTATACGGGTCACACTCCTTCATATAGCATATTGTATATTTTATGTCTATGTGTGAGTATATTCATAGCGCCTGACACATAGTTTGACATCTGACATTAGCAAATTAAATTCAAGCTTGGTATTTCAAATACAATATTTTAAATTATTAAATATATTGAGCTTCGTATTGTAACAAAATAAATATGCCCAAACGGACCGTAATCCTGCCAAAGTTTTGACGCTATTCGACTTCAATTTGCTCTGCAGTTCAATGTAAAGCAGAATGACATCAGTATACGATGAAAGTGATATTATTGCATTGTGTAATTATTCCAATATATCAACGTAAACGATAAAAAAAGAATAATACAAATTTAAATGAAAAGATGCTTCGGATAATATCTGAAATAGAAAGGGCCCAAAGCTCTGAGGAATTCTGGCCACTTACAGCGCTAGTATGTGGGGGAGGATATCTGGTGACGGCGTCGCGGTCTCAGATCTATGATCAGCGGCTTCGGTGAACTTCACTTCATAGCCACATCATGCGCAAATGTTTACGTGAATTTACTGGACGAAGTGATGCTGCAAATTGTTCTACTGACTTTCCTGACTTTATCCAAGATAATTGCCCCATACAGCACGGGTCACTTGGGAATGGTTTACTCTACAGCTACATCCAGGCATAAATGTAATGATGTAATGCCATCGCCTGAAATTTGAACCCGATTGAGAATCTTTGGGGTTTAATGGTTCAACAGTGGGATCATCGCCATGAAAGAACCAAAGAAGCAATTCAAGCAAAAGATACTGCAATGAAATATGGGAGGAAATGCGGGGAACTGACATAATTATCAACGTCTTCTCAGCTTATTGAGAGACAAGCTACAAACTGTTATAGACGCACTGTGGTTGCACGCATTATAATCCCTCAGTCTTATGTTTTATGTTTATAATAAATTATATAATAAATCTTGAATTTTATTTAAGATGGATTTATGAACCATGTTTTTGTTTGTCTTTTCGAAGATCTCACGGTTCGAAATAAAGGCCATACGATAAATAAAGAATAATAAAGAACGAATAAATAAAGTTGTAAGCTTTTATTAGCAGGGCAAAATATTTATGTTGAATTTTTTTCTAAATAAATAAAAAAAGTACAAAATATTTATTTACCAAAATAACGCTCAATAATTATTTATGCTCTAAAAATTACGGTTGTTTAAATAAAACAAAAACACTTGCTCTTGCCTGCGATTCGAACCTGTGACCTGTGTTTTAGAGAGCAAGCGATTACTAATTACACCACAATGTACTTGGCTTAGTGGTTGAAATTAAGCTACTTATTTGTGGCTTGCAACTTTGACTTTTTGTGTCGAGTCGTGATAAAATTTAGCCCTTATTTAGTTAAGTGAAATCTGTCAAAACTGCGCAACAGAGACAGAGATATGCAATGACAAGTCTACACTCTTTTGCGTGAATGTCATAACAATCTGTTCTAAATTTAAATGGTTGACAACCTAATTATCACGTGCGCCACTCTGGCTTATTCTGGTTAATTTGACAAAGAAGGTCTGTCACATATTCAAATTCTAAGTTACAGCAATCATTAAAAAAAACGAGGTCAGTGACCTGTCACAGTAAAGTGAGATAGTGTGTGTAAAATGTAATTGTGTTTGTTACTGGGGAGAATTACGATAATGTTGCGCCGCCTAGCGGATTTTTTGTGTCGCGTTTGTAGTTTCGCTGCAATAAGAAAGCCTTAAGACGAAATCTGTTTCCTCTGGTTGCCAGACTGCCAAGTAGGACTTATTTTTTACTAGATTACAATGTAGCTACGAGTATGAAAATTTGAAATTATCTTACCACTGAGCAATGGAATCTTATGCTCCTATTTGTGTAGGCATATATTGTAATCAAAATTATACCCGCCTATCTGTATTTCTTACCAAAACGTATTCTTATTTCAGAAGCAACAAACGACGCGATAGCAGCTGCGCTTTCAGCTCAGAACGGCGGTGAAGTAGCGATCGTGCTTCGTCCACACGCTAAAGGCGCGAGGAGAACAGACTTGCTGCACGTGAAAGGCGAGGAAGATGACTCTGCCTCGCTCTATTACACTAAGAAAGGTCATAAGGGTGAGTGAGAGAATGATTTTTACTTCGGGCACTCTACCCTTGGATTGACGGCGAAAAAAACAAAACGAAACAATCTTTTGTTATGAAATCGTACATCGGCGACACCGGCAGCCAACGAGTTAAGTACCTATCGGCATTCTTTTCAATCAAAATTTTGTTTTATTTTCAGAGGTGTTAATTTTGCAAATGAGTCAAGGATTACAATTTTGTATAGGTCTGACTTTCATCAAAGTGCGGCACCTGCCGAATGTCCAGGAAAAGAGGGTGGCAGTGAATGCGTTAACCTGATTATTCGATTATCATAGTCATGGTAATAGTGAGCTCTATATATAACTTATAACTTTCATCAATGTAAAGTAATTCTTTACTAAATAATACATAATCTCCGAAATATGTATGAAGGTCCTTATTTCCAGATTTTCCTGACAATCAAAGTACGAGTAGGTATCATTTTTCTAACGCAAATGATCACGAAACTACGCGGCTATTATTCCAAAATTGCTCAACGTGCCCTTCCCTACCCAACAATTTGAAAAAATTATGTTTAACATCAATAGAATATACCATTTTTGAAGTACGAGGATGAAGGTTATATCCTCCGTCTGCAAAGATTGACTGCCATGTTATGTTATTCTCATCCATAATGTACAAGGTAATCTTTTAATCTCGGCATTTGCAGTGTCCCTGGAAAGCCTTAACGGTGGTCACCTGAAGTCAGTTTCCTGGCCCTTGGGCTCGGACACCAAAGGAACCCTGACGCTGGTAGTGTCCCCAAACAGAGTGAAGCTCTACGTCGGGTGCAAAGCGCTGCACTCTCATGCGTTGCCTGGAAGATACGACTTGTTGACGCTGCTGACTAACGACAAGTGTAGAGTGGTGAGTGATTTGGCAATGTAAGTAGGTAATGTAAGTCGAAGATGTAGGCATCATGCTGCGGAGTGTAAATCCGTTCAAATAAAGTGCAGTTCAATTTACAAATAGTAATAGAGCCCCAAGTCCAATGTTCTAATAGGGTCGAAGGAAAAAGGATCTTGTGGTCGAAAGAAAGAGCAGGGGGAGGAAAATAGCTAAGGGTCGGCTGACGGTGAGCATAGCTCTGGACGCACCTATGCTTTCGTACAGCGATAGCTACGCCCGACCGACCGTACGCGCTGACCGTCGGTTGTGCTCTGTTTCCAGACATAGACTTGCATAGATATATCTACGTCGGTCGGCGCCCGACCGACGGTACGCGCTGACCGTCGGTTGAGCACTGTTTACAGCCTTAAACTCTTATAGCGAGTAGCGCCGATAGTCGGTCCTCATTTAAGTTTTTAAGTTTAAGACTTATCTAATGACTGAACCAGACATGCATCAGTATCACGATAGCGGTTAGCATGTCACCTATCAAGTATTCATTATCAAGGATAAATTTCGAATAGATTTTTATATAATTATCTTTCTTCTTAACTAGTATCATGAAGAAGGAGCCCCAGTAGAAATCTACGGCAATGAACACGCAGCTCTCGATGCACTCAACTGTGAAATAAAAGACAACCCCCTTGTCAGCATCGACAACTCCGATATAGTTGATGTCAGACACTTTGACGATAGGATCAAGAGGGAGGAAATGCAAGGAGATGACTACAGGGCCAATTCCATCGACATCAATGGAGTGCTGCCGACTCCGGGACCTTCCAGGGGAGATATCCCGTCTGCTGACATTGATTGTGATGGTAAGTGCTTGGGTTCATAATATGTACCTAAGTTGCCATGTTATACAGTCACCATAATCGCGAGGCCTAAGACAACAGCCTAACTGTCTGACATTACCTACCATGTGAATTTAAGTGCAAAGCGAAGACTATATATGTGCAACTATATAACATAATGAAGTGCTGTCTATTACGGGACTTCCGAAGAAGAATTCTTAATTCTAACTGCTCTGCTCATCATCATCATCGTCCTATTGTTTTTCTCGGGTATTTTTGTCGATCGCTTTAGCCTAGTTGGTAGTGACCCTGCCTGCGAATCTGGAGCTCCCGGGTTCGAATCCTGGTCAGGGCATTTATTTGTGTGATGAGCACGAATATTTGTTCCTGAGCCTTAGTTGTTTTCTATGTATTTAAGTATCTATTTATCCATGTAAGTATGTATATCGTCGTACCCATAGTATTGCAAGATTTGCTTAGTTTGGGACTAGGTCAATTTGAGTTGTCCACAATAGTTATTTACGATACAAGGGTTGTAAAACAAAGAAAGGCCGATATCGCAGATGTTTGGGGCCCGAGCCGCAGGCGAGGGTCTCAAATATGCGAGAGAGGGCTTTCTGTTTTACGACCCGTGTTTTGTACACAATTTTACGTCACCACTTGGCCAAAAAGTGGGTTTTTCTGATCGCGCAGCGTGCAGAAAAACGCGCTTTTTGGCAAGGTGTGGTGTAAAATATTAATTTATTTACATATCCCAAAGCATCTCGGGGTCTGCTTTGGCATATAACCCCAAGATTTGGCGCAGGCATTCGTTTTACGAAATACGTTTTAGAAATACCTTGTTGGGATTAGATCGTGTTTTCCTTCTCGAAAAGTTCCTGTTCGCAAATAACATTAAGTACACCGTTGTCGTTTTATATATAACCCAGTAAGAACTGGGGTTTGAAACCTCCAGATTGTAAGGTGTCGGCATTCTTTTCCAGGATAAATATTTTTCAATCTTCACTTAGTCACTTTTGTTTCCAGAGCGAGTAATCCGCCAACTAGAGAACCTGATCCAGACAGTGAACCAGCTCCGTCGCGAGATCGCCGATCAGAAGGGAACCATAGACCACCTCAACGGGCAGCTCCGCGAGTGCTGCCACCGCCAGTCACCGTCACCGCCTGTAGAGCGCTGCACTGACTCTTCGTGCCATCCCGGTTATTAACTTCTCTCACTCTCATCGCCAGAATTTTCCGTGATCGGTTGCTAGGCCTGTTGTGCGCTTGCGATGTTCAGCCGTACCTGTAGATCGTGTGTGTCCGTCAACAAACTATACCCCCTTTTTTAAGATTAGAGTTTTAACGGTTATTTTCGCCTACAATTCTACGTTTTCCTAAGACATCAGAGGATAATATTGTACTAATTTCACTTTTTTCAATAGCTTATCACGTCTCAAATATAGCACGATGCATATTTTCCCGTTTCAAGATTGTTTTCCCTGAAATCGCATGACGACAATCGCACGACTTTTCAAATTTGAAAAAACCAAGTATAGTTATCATGATCGCGTTTATTTCGGACATATAGTCTTCGTCGTTCTCGCACTTACAATTAGTTGTTATTAAGAGACTATGATAATTAATATATAATATAATGCTATAGCTATATCCGACATGAAAAATAAATAATCAAATATTTATTCTGCAAGTAGGCCTGAAGGGCTCTTTTATATCATAAACGCGACCTGTTGCCTCCCGGCGAAAATTACAAGATTTACAAGCGAAGCGATGAAATTGTTATTGTTATGTGCCTAGAGATCTCCGGGCCCGTGAGATGACGGTACTACTTAGTTATGGTATGTAAACAATTGAAGTAGACTAATAAAGTTACCTACCAGTTTTTATAATAATCCAGTCCAAGGGACTTAATCTATGAAACCTACCAATTATCATCATCATAACGCTAGGTTATCCCAATACAGACCTATTAATTTGAAAAAAAAACTTGTGTATGGTATGAGTTGGTACTCTAAGTATTGATGGGTCATAAACACTTGTAAAAACAAAAGTCGTCTCTCCTGTGGTCAATAGTTAACGGCTTATGAGCATGTGAGTTATGATTTTATTACATGGATTTATAGAACCGGAGACGCCGTTTATGCAGGTTACTAGTAAGTTACTAGTTACTAGTCTAGACCAATCTAAAATTAAGCTTTGTAGCCCTTAACTTTTGATATGTCCACAGGAAAGACGCGAACCTAAATCTGTTTATGACCCTGATATCTAAAATTATGCACGATCGGGAGCGCATCACAGGCCGGGCCGGGCATTTTCGACTAGCTAAACCATTAGAACTCATAACCACACCCTTTCGTATCCTTTCATCATACATTCTATTTTTTTATATATTTGTACTTAATGTCTTCTTATCTGTATCTTCCTTCTTTTTTAATGTTTTGTAATGACTTTACCTTTAAGGTTTGTAAAGCCCGACCAGAAATATATGACCATTGTCAAGAGGGCGCTCAGGTCAGTAATGTCAGTAAGTATATGTGGAATTTTAACTTGTCTACCTGTCAGTTCTTTTGTAATGAAATAGTTTAGACTTTTTTTTCCAGAATTGTATTATATATTTTTTTTAATGTTCCGCTCTTTACTCGTTTTGGCCATTTTATGACATTTATTATTTCACACTATAATAGTTCAAATAAACCACCGCTGTGATACTGACAACAATGACAACCTATCATTATAAAAAATAATACATATGGTGAGAAATTGTGCAAATGGCTAAAAAACAAAATTAAGCTGCTGAAAAATAAATAAACTGAGAAAATATGCGAATGGTTACAAATGCTTTTGGGAAAGGAAGCTAACGAGAAAAAACATTTGCGAATGGCATTAATCGCCACTTAGAAAAAACCATTTTTTGAAAATACAGTATACACTCATTATATTGCCAGTGTAAGAAATTAGTTCCAGTGAAATTCCGTAACATCCCATGGTCATATATTTCTGGTCAGGCTTTACCATGGATGCTAAGGTAATCATAATCAAGCAACTTACTGTGTGGGTGTTATTAAACAAATGCTTTAAGTATACATCGCGTTTTATTTCACCACTATACCAATGCCTACAGAGTTACTTGCCCACGTAAATTGTTGAATTTGAAAGTTAAGTTGCTTGATTAGCCTCAGTTCTGTCCATGAATATGTAAATTATACTAATATAGTGGGACGGTAACTCGGTAGGCAAATTTGAATGTCCCTTTAAATTGCAACCTCAAAGTGTTGGTCGCGCTTGATTGGGTACCTACATACAAACTGGCCATTTAGAGCAAACAAGCTTATACAATTTTGAGGGTTGAATGCTTCTTTGTTACCAACAAACTCGTCCATGAACATGTATGGGTAGGTATCTGACAAACTTTAGTACCTTTTTTTAAAGATTACATAGAGTGCCCCAAGGTACGTTCATCGGCTGCTCTTTGTATTTGACTAATAGCTACTAAAATGTTATGATGGTAACTGCGAAAAAAGTGCGTCGAAAGAACAAAGTGGAGGTACTGAGTCCAGGCCGGTCCTCTGTCTTATACGAGTTACAGAATCGAGACATCCTCTTAAACGGTCAGCCCAAGTAAAAACTATTGGTTGGAATAACTACTCGGCCGGCAATCCCCTATTTTGCGGCCTCTGCCTGCAGTAAGTAATGTGCTATTGAAAATCTTTATCATGTGTTCCGATCTGACTTTTGTGGCAGGCCTCATATGCCGCAACACTGCTACGGGTATCGAGTGCGGCTCTTGTCCGCAAGGCATGGAGGGTGACGGCCGCATTTGCAGACCCATCACCTGCGACAGGCGTCCTTGCAGAAATGGTAAGGAGTTGGCATCATCACTTGCTCTTTAGGTATGTGTTGTGTTCCTGGTGGTACTCGTAAGTATACACTATAAAGCGTAATCCAGACGGTCGCTGACAGGTCCCCAGCATGGAGCGACCTTGGACCGCAAAGACCGGTTTTCAAAGGAAATCTTGCTGGAAACAAGTGTCTTCACGGTCCGTGCGGTTTTGAGTCTTGTTTTCGGCCGTCTAGCACGGGCTTAAGGGTAAAGGGGTATGTTCCTGGTCGCCAGAGCTTCCGAGGATGCGTTGTGTTGAGAGTGACGGACCTGCATATGTCTATGGCTCTCAAGACAACGATTCCTCAAGTCAATAAAGGGTCGCCAACGCACTTGTGATTGTTGTAGACATGAGATGAAATTGAAGAATATTGTCAGGATATTGCTTTTCTCTTATTGGTAGACTATTCCGGATGCAAAGTGGTGATTTTGCAATGCACTTAGCATCAGGCGTTTTGGTTTTTGTTATATAGACCAGTGACGGTGCGTCAAAAATATTCTTAGGGAAGCCGGAAATTAATTGCCTTTCTTATTCTTCATAAACTATAGTAAAAGAACTGGACTGGCTGAAAATTAGGTAAGCCGGTAGGAATTGAGTTGTATGGACGTTCCGCCACTGATATAGACAATCCATGGTTCTGCACTTGCAGAAACATACACGGAAAGGAGTAGAAAAGTATATTCAAGGGAATAGGAAAGTTGAAAGCTCACACATACTTAATATCTAATGAATCGTCAAAAAATATTCATGACGAAATATTCCATATTTAGACTAATAGCAGTTGATATTAAATAACTCCATCAGGTGAATACTGCACGGACACAGCTGAAGGCTTCAGATGCGCTCGATGTCCCGGTCGACAGGCCAGCGATGGACGAACCTGCATCTCGGCTTGCAGTTCCAATCCTTGCTTCGGAGGACGTACGTATAGTATCTGAGAGTACCTATCCCAAATGCCCCTTTTTTGTTGGATAAGCCAGGGTAAAGGAAAACTCCGGATTGTTCCAAAGTGAAGAATTATTTTTTGCTTAGGCTCCCTCTGTACAAACACCATATTACCCTTGAACGATTTAATCTAAAATATCTAAAAAAATATTTTCTTAGTTGACATGGTTATTAGGCGTCAGTTTTAGTCCATCTTTTTGTCTTGGAACAACTTCATTTACGTCATTCGTTATTACACTATTCGACATACTCCTAATGGAGGCAGTGTGAAGCATTGTAGTACGAGTAGGTTTATTTAGCTTTAGAAAGCAATTCCCTATAACGATTGTGCCTAATAAGTGTTTCATAGAAATGAGTTAAAAGTGAAATTCAGTAAAGTCAACCGGAGCAAAGGCGTCAATGTGGTGAAATGCGACTTTAAAAGATTTAACACATACAGTATAGTACTTTAGAACTACTCTTACCTCATATTTTAAAGTACTGGGGTCTTTAAAAGATGCATTGCCTCGCAATGAAGCATTTGTCTCGGCTAACCCCATAACACCTAAAATAGCAAAAATGTGGAGAAGATATGTCTTTCTTCATGAAAAGGTGACGCTATACCCAACTATTTTCTAGGTGTGAGGTGCCAGGACTTGCCCGACGGTACATACCGATGTGGTCAATGTCCGGCTGGCTTCCACGGGGACGGCACACAGTGCCACAGGATGTCCTGTTCCCAGCACAAATGTTTTGAAGGTCAGTTACTCTCGGGTTAATAGACTGATACTGGCGAAGACAACGGATTTCGATGCACCGAAATTAGCGATCAGATGAGAGAGAGCCTCGGGTTTTTGGGGCATTGAGGGCAGGATAATGGAGGTCATGCTTGCAACCAAGTTAACCGAGCTATAAGGACCGAACATAGAATTAATGTTAGATTTTTCGGGGAAACATCTAGACATGAATTGCGTAACTTAAGTTTCAAGTTATAAATTTACTTCGATGGCTCACCGAGCCGAAGTGAGTAGAAAGAATGGGAGAGGATCGGGGCGCCAAACGAGCCTATCTGAGCCTTCCAGTCGGGAGGCGACCACGAGGCGACCCATCGGACGTCCCAGGTATAGGTGGGCCGACGCCGTCAAATCAGACCTGCGCGACCTCCGAATCGAGAACTGGAGGGAGGTGGCACAAGATCGCGATAAGTGGAATCAAATCGTGTCGGAGGCCAAGTTTCAAGTTATTCTATCAAATTTTTTCAGGTGTCCGATGCCAAGAGACCAGCTCTGGTCCCCGTTGCGGGCCGTGTCCAGGCGGATATGATGGAGATGGTGAGAGATGTAAGCATGTCTGTGACACCCGACGGCCTTGTGGCGAGAGGCGGTGCCAGCCTCTCAGGACCAGCCCTTTCTATGAGTGCGAGACCTGTCCGAGGGGATATGAATGGAATGGTAAGACCCGTTACTAAACCCCTTATTCATAAAACATAACAAACGACGCTAATATAATTCCACATTAGGCACTTGATTGGTTACCACTTTAAATGTGAGTTTAAAGAGAGACTTTAAAGTTTAAATGTGAGTATTTATACATATAAACAAAGCTAACTAATCCAACTGAGCACGAATTATAAACCATCAGGATAAGCCTTCAGGCAATTCATGTAATGCGGAGTATTCTCGTGCACTGTGAGGCTGAAGTTCAGAATGATCCAAGAATCATTAGACAATTTAGACATATATGGAATCTTCCCAGCCAGCATGGAACATTACAATAGTCCTTAAAATTTTCCCAAGTATTTTGTTCAACACTTTCGAATATTGTATACTTATATGTACCATATTTATTTGCCCGCGACTTAATCCGTGTGATCCCTTATCAACTTCACACTTTGGGGGAGGATTTTCAAGATGAAAAAATCTGTTTTAATTCAGGTACCGGAAGCCGTTTGACCATCAAGACTTTTACGCTTATTATACCTAGTGTTCTTGTTTTAGGTTACCGTTGCGTCGACATAGACGAATGCGACCTAATCCGTCCCTGTGACGAACTCGTCTCCTGTCGTAACTTCGACGGTGGTTTTGAGTGCGGTCCTTGTCCCAAAGGATTCACTGGTAGCCAGGGCTGGAGAGGCGCGGGTGATGAACGAAGAAACGAACGTTGTGTGGATATCGACGAGTGTGCTCAAGGAATGTCGGATTGCCAGAGAGGAAGAACGTGTGTCAATACACCGGTTAGTATCTAATTTCAAGAGCAAGTTTGGCCTAGCCAGCCATATCAGAGCTCACGATAGGGCAAATACATAGTTTGTCAGGGTCGCCGTCATCGCAAGCGCTTCTTATTCCCACACACTGCTACGTCAGTATTGGCTTCTGCCGTAATAAATTTGATCGGCCTACGGCAGTGTGTGAGTGCACTATCTAATTATTTTGTCTTGCTAACCAGGGTTCATTCAACTGCGTGCCTTGCGGAGGTAACTACTACGTGAATACAAGCAGTGGTACATGCGACGAGGCTGAAAACCTCGTCCAGCGCTGCGACATGAACTACTGCCGGCAATTCAACGCTGTCTGCGGCTACGGTCTGAAGTGTGTTTGCGCTGTAAGTTCTGTATTTACAATTATACATTGCTTTTGCCCGCGACTTTACCCGCGTAAATTTCCACTCCCTGTTTCGGGATAAAAATTATTCCATATGATAATTCAGGATATAAACTCGTTGTATGCTACCAAATTTGATTGTAATCTATTTAAAGCCGTCTTTGCGTCATTGAGTAACAAACATTGAAACATCTAAACTTTTGCATCTACGAGTATAATATTAGCAGGATAAATTAATATAATTGGGTGGACATGGGTGGTGTCATTGCGAGGAAGTACAAGAGTCGCTGGATGAGTCTAGTCCTAGAAATAGGACCTAAAGCAGGCACCAAAGGTCGCGTCATACTTGCGGAGGTTGCGAAGCTCTGAATGAACAGTATCCGATAACACGAAGATCAGAATTCAATGACCGTCACAAGATTGCCAAGATTGAAAGAAAACACCGAAAATTGGATCACCGTGCTGATAATGATGATATAGCTTACCCCAAACTGGGACCTCATGATTTACCAACTGCATCCAATATTATACGCAGAGAGTACTTAATTCCCATTCCCATTCCCATGCATGACAATTTTCAAAACTCTTTCAAACAAAATTTCACGAAACATAAACGCTCAGAATGCGTTTTTTTAAACCTTTAAGAAAACTCATCTACAATTTTCTCTTCATCCAGGTGGGCTACGCTGGCAACGGTACTGTTTGTGGTCGTGACACAGACGTAGACGGGTTCCCCGACCAGACACTCAGTTGTTCTGACCGTCACTGCAAGGCCGACAACTGTCCCTACGTGGCCAATTCCGGGCAAGAGGACGTGGATGGCGATGGGCTAGGAGACTCATGTGACACCGACGCAGATGGAGATGGAATATCTAATAACCCTGTAAGTTGATATGGTCAGACGCCGGCAGGGAATTCTAAGCATTAGCAGTGCGCATTATAAAATATGATGAAAAGCGCTTGGTTCCAGTAAGAGGAATTTCGACCAGGTAAGGATGGTTAGATTGGGATCGTTGGATGGTCAGGTTAGGTTTCTGGTTTAGGTGTTTAATGTTTGGAGCGTTGCTGTTATGCCGACAACTGTCCCTACGTGACCCACTTTGGGCAAGAGGATGAAGATGGTGATCAGCAAGGACATTCTTGTGAGTTTGACGCGGGTGAAGAAGGCATTAAGAACCCTGTAAGCGTCATTCTATAAACTTATCTGTAAGGGTAATAATATTTTTGAAATATAATTGCCCTTCTTAAAGACATAATTCTTATTGCTATTAAAACATTTCACTTATTAAAAGATTGTCAATTGATCTGTTTGAAAAGTCACGCCGTCAGTGGCGTGACTTGTTTAACGAACCTATTGGAGGGGATGGATTGGAAGGGATAAAAAGGCTGGCCAGACTCACAAGCGGGGACTAGCGCATTCGATTAAGAGCGGTTGAAGTGTCAAGATCTTGTATAAGCCTGAATTTACTGTTAAACTGTGGATTTGTGTAAAACTAATAAGATATATAATTAACATGATTATTCAAATGGATGTGATGTTTCAATCCTGACCTACCAGCGACAATAGGTCAGCAAGTGGGATCGAAAAGGTTTTTACACTAAAAATAACCTTAACCTCGTCCACGGCTCGGAAAAACGTAAGTAAAATACTTAATTTTTGAAATTAACGATGATATGATTATTAGACATTTACTGCTTTTACCCTCATTTACGTGAACCGTAATTGGATAAAACTGCAAACAGTTGATGGGGAGGACTGTCACATAGACTTTATCATGGATTGCCCGAGGGTAAGGGCTAAGGAAAGGATGATGGATTGGAGGATGATGGAGGCTATGCAAACAGTTGATGGGGAGGACTGTCACATAGACTTTATCATGGATTGCCCGAGGGTAAGGGCTAAGGAAAGGATGATGGATTGGAGGATGATGGAGGCTATGCAAACAGTTGATGGGGAGGACTGTCACATAGACTTTATCATGGATTGCCCGAGGGTAAGGGCTAAGGAAAGGATGATGGATTGGAGGATGATGGAGGCTATGCAAACAGTTGATGGGGAGGACTGTCACATAGACTTTATCATGGATTGCCCGAGGGTAAGGGCTAAGGAAAGGATGATGGATTGGAGGATGATGGAGGCTATGCAAACAGTTGATGGGGAGGACTGTCACATAGACTTTATCATGGGTAATTCATTTCTTGCACTCACTGTTACCGGTCGTGTAAACTAACTTAATATATTATTCTATGAAACTCTCGAAAATGTATACCCAATGCATGTAGATTTGTACATTGAGAAATATATTAAAAGACATTCTAGCTATGGATATCATACATGTACAAGTTTTGTTACTTACAAAAAAAAAATGCATTTACAGAAAATCGATAAAAAAGGACTGTAAGTAACGAAACTTAGATCAGCTAAATTGATTTAATTAAATTGATTAAATAAACCTATCTACATTGTAATAAGTAGTGTGAAATTTAAATTACATTAATTATTTGATTATAGCGAAGGGACTCGCTATGTGTAGGATGGCCGAGCTGTAAGGGTAATAATATTTTTGAAATATAATTGCCCTTCTTAAAGACATAATTCTTATTGCTATTAAAACATTTCACTTATTAAAAGATTGTCAATTGATCTGTTTGAAAAGTCACGCCGTCAGTGGCGTGACTTGTTTAACGAACCTATTGGAGGGGATGGATTGGAAGGGATAAAAAGGCTGGCCAGACTCACAAGCGGGGACTAGCGCATTCGATTAAGAGCGGTTGAAGTGTCAAGATCTTGTATAAGCCTGAATTTACTGTTAAACTGTGGATTTGTGTAAAACTAATAAGATATATAATTAACATGATTATTCAAATGGATGTGATGTTTCAATCCTGACCTACCAGCGACAATATATCTGAATGTGCATACATAGTAACTCTACATTTTTTTTTTTATTCCTCCTAGGATAACTGTCCGCTCATATACAACCCGGACCAGACAAATCGTGAAGAAGATAGGCCCGACCAGTTTGGTGATGCGTGTGACAATTGTCCGCATCTTTATAATCCTGACCAGAAAGATACTGATGGCGACGGCCAAGGAGATTTGTGTGACCCTGACATCGATAATGATGGTAAGCTACATTATATTCTTAGCGACAGTTAAAAATCTTTATGAAATTATGACAGGTTGGGGGCAGACATACTCGTAAAGGCTCGGCTACCGGCCGGCGCCGCCTCAACTCATCGGCTCGCCGTTAACTACGACGTCAACCATACGCAAGCACGTAACGGAAACGGCTCAGCCACGCTTACCGCGAGGTGTCCACTATTTGACAGCTTTTTTACGTTTGAATTATGCCGTTCTGCCCGTACGCCGTAAGCGCGGCGACCACGAGCGGTCCTGTCGAGCGAGCTGGAAGGGCGTCGTTCCGTTAGGTAGTGCCGAGCTGGGGCGATGCCGTTACGGAGTGGATAAGTGTGCGTTGCAGCATGAAGTATACTGACCGGCGGCCGGTCGGGATCTAAATCAGATTTAAAAATATATATTTTTAAACTCAGGTATTCCTAACCAAGTGGACAACTGCCCCCACCAGTACAATCCTTCGCAAGAAGACTTGGATCGAGACAATATTGGGGACGTTTGCGACAACTGCCTGCGCGTTGGTAACCCATCACAGGATGATTCGGACAGGGATGGCGTAGGAGATTCTTGTGACACCGACTTGGACAAGGACTCGTGAGTATTAAATACCTGAGCCAAGTATTTTTAACGAAGTGGACTTAGGCTGTGTCTTCGATAATGCATTTTTCTCCACGAAGTTCAGGATTTTCAGAATCTATCGCAGGCTAGCTTGGAAAAGGATAGGGGCCATACACGTATCCAGACCCGAAAAAAGAAAAATAATTCGTGTATGTCATACCAACCCTCTTTGGCACTGGTTTTCTGTGGAAACAGCTTAATAGGTATATATCTCTGAAAAGAGTTTTTCCAACGGCTCTGGCTTCTGATCACCTGGGCTACATTGTTTCTTGGTGATAACGTATATCTACAAAGATGCTCTTAAAATCATAATGGCAACGACTGCAAAGAAAAGCAATATCCTAGTAAAGAGGTATCTACTTCTTAAAGTGGTGACCACTTCAGACTAGTTGATAGTGACCCTGCCTACGAAGCTGGAGGTCTCGGGTTCGAATCCTGGTCAGGGCATTTATTTGTGTGATGAGCACGAATATTTCTATTTGCTCTTGGGTTTTGGATGTTTTCTGTATATTTAAGTATCTATTTATCTATATCAGAGGGGCTAAGATGATCGCTTATGTCGGATATATACTTAGCATTCGTCCCTTACCGTCAAGTATGTAAGTGCGAGAGGGACGAAAGCTATATGTCCGACATATACGCGATCATCTTAGCCCCTCGGTACATATATCATCATCTATAGTACCAATAGTACAAGATATGCTTAGTTTGGGACTAGGTTGATTTGCGAAAGATTGTCCACAATTTTTATTTATTTATTAAAAAAAGCGTCTTTTTTAGTGTCTCTGTTTGGCCCTGTGGTTGACTGGTAAGGAATGCCATTTTCCATTAAATCCGCCATTTGTACACTGTATTTTGTTTTGTGCAAAGTTTAAATAAATAGATATTATAATTAAGACGACTAGAATGACGGAATTCGTTTGTTGTATTTTCTGGTTCTAATCTAGCGACGGATGGCAAGACGGTTTGGACAACTGTCCGAACGTGCCCAACAGCGACCAACAGGACACGGACAACGACGGCAAAGGCAACGCTTGCGACGAGGACGACGACGGGGACGGGATACGGGACGTAGACGACAACTGTCCCCTGGTATCTAACAGAGACCAATTGGATCTTAACGGTGAGTGGACTAGGTTAAGGCGCAGGGGTGGGCAAGGCATTCTACATACAAACTGTGCACGTTTTATTCGTAGGTTTTGGCACTAACGCCAATAAACGGCTACGGTTTTGGCTAATAGGGCGCCGCCCTAACTTTAATCGTGACGCTGGCTGGGTGTTGCCGCCGGCATGGAAACCTGTGATCCCGATCATAGAGCGGGAAGTGCGTTATGACAATCGAGTGGACATAGTGAGTTCAGTGTGCCTACCATTGATCGGGGGGGACGATCCCTCACCACGACCTCATACAACACCTTCAGCGCCGAGCTGCCCCCCCGCCCCCGCCCCCGCGCTGTCTGCGCGTGCGTCACGTGCCTTGCGGCGGGCGGCGGGTAGTTCGACAGTGTGCAATCGGCGCGGGTCGCAGACGCACTCATCCTGATGAAGAACTCCCGAAGAGTTCGAAACATGTCGCCCGAAGTGACAATTAATACGTGAGTTTTAACCGTTTAGTAAAATAAAGTACTAACGAATATGTAATATTTTTTTGATATTTATTGCTAGGAACAACTGATTTCCTTGGAGTTTATACATAAAGGGGTTACGTCTTGTCATTTAAAGAACCTGTGTGAACTTTATTTTTTTTGGATGTAAACATTAGATATATACGAAGAAAGTGATGTGGAAATTTTCAAATATTTCAATGAAAAATGAAAAAAAATAAAATTATTATCAATGAAAAAAAATTACATCACGAAATAGCTAACAGAAAAATAAGCATACTGACCAAAAATCATAACTTTAATGCAAACACAAACGAAGAAAATCCTGCACAAAGTTTGTATGGAGAGAGCTTGCCCTACCCCTCCTCTTAAGGCGATATATCGATTGAAAGAGACCCCCTTGTGTTTTTCGCTCATGACAGAACGGTATGCATCATGCAACACTCTTCGAGAACGGCTTTTTTAGACAAATCTCGTTAAATATCTGACTGTGTGCAGGTTTATTAAATTTCCTCTTGACAGAGTTTAGATGAGGTAATATACCATCATATTAACTTAATCGTGTCTTTTAATAATGCGTTTGTTTTAGTAGGCTGAGTAAAAAAAAGGAAAATATACTTAGACTCAACTTTGTTTTTTTTTTCTATTGAGATAATTTTATGCAATCATGTTTCGGCTATTGTTAGAAACACAATCACATAGTCAAGAATCATATATCTGAAAATCATTCCCTATTGTTTCTTCGTCTGGGCAGAACAGCATTTCAAAGTTTCTGAATTTCTCGTTGTAGCGCCTTAAGTCAGAGTCCGACCAGTTGAAAAATCTCCAGAAAACGTAATGCAAAATTGCAAAACGACGTGGTTATGATTAGTAGAGTACTTCTTTCTTACGAGCGCGGGTGAGCCATGGTTGTTTGTTGAGCTATACATGCACATTATCTATGTGTGCGTCAGCATAGGAGCTATGAGTTCACGTTGTCTATATGTGCGTATGTGCAACTACAACAATTGCCAAGCTGCGTTCGTGAGATAAAGTCCCTACTATATTTTATTAGGAGAACATTGACAGCTTATGTGATTATTTTATACCAGACTACGCCCCTATACCACAAAACTCTACAAGTTTTCAATTTGGCAAAATTGAAAAATTTTCCATAGACAAATTTGTCGAATTGTACGCTTGTAGAGTTGCAGTACGGGGCCCAGAAGATTGGAACTATTGGAAGACAGCATAAGGCCTGTTTTTCTGTGCAGGGTCCTACACATAAATGTTAAAACTGCTCAGTTTTGAAAACAGGTAACCATTATGTATGCTTGTAATCCTTTTTGTAGGACGAATTATCCTTCTCTTTGTGCCTTCTAAACAAAAGCACTGTCTTTCATTGTTAAGCGTAACCACTAATTGATACTGTAAACTAAACGAAGTAAACGTTAACACTTTCAGCCAAAAGACGGCTTTACGTACAAGGAACGAAGGTTCACATTTAAAAAAATACGACTTATCAGTGTTGACCTTTTGTATTTAAAACAGCAGCGAGTGAATAGGCATCTTCTGGGTGAGCTCGCTTCATCGTCGGCCTCATCTTTGCCCCCTGGCTAGATGCTGGCCAAGAGCGATCCCATTTTTAATAAAAAAAAAAAGCAGCAGTAGTGTCCGTAGAGCAGCCTTTTCATTTCGAAGCATTTATGGCACGTGGCTAAACAATGGCATTGTTGGACCGATGGGTCCTGATAAGACCCGTTCTACAAAAAGGATTACAAGTATAGGTACCATCCATGTTCATTTCAGGAAATGGGATTGGTGACGCCTGTGACAACGACTACGATGGAGACACCGTCATCAATGAGTTGGATAACTGTCCCAACAATTCTAAAATATTCCGCACCGACTTCAGGTAGGCACAAAAACGTACACTCCTCACCTCACTACACTCAGGACTGTCTAAAGGCGAGTCTAAAGAGACGCCCTTATGTTTTTCGCTCACGACAAAACGGGATACAACACTCTTCGAGAACGGCTTTTTTAGACAAAACTCGTTAAATATCTGACTATGTGCAGGTTTATTAAATTTCCTCTTGACAGAGTTTAGATGAGGTAAAATACCATCATATTAACTTATCGTGTCATTTAATAATGTGTTGTTTTAGTAGGCTGAGTAAAAAAAAGGAAAATATACTTAGACTAAAGTTTGGTTTTTTTTTCTATTGAGATAATTTTATGCAATCATGTTTCGGCTATTGTCAGAAACACAATCATATAGTCAAGAATCATATATCTGAAAATTAGTCCCTGTTGTTTCCTCGTCTGGGCTGAACAGCGTTTCAAAGTTTCTGAATTTCTCGTTGTAGCGCCTTATTTCCCTCGCTTCGCTCGGCCATGAACAGTTATATCTGGATTCTGGAGTCCTTATTCGTTCCGTTCAGGATTCAATAGGTATGCTCGTGACATAAAACAGTGCTTTATCCCCTTGGTGTATAATCTACTACAGCATCTTCTGCAACATATAGAATTATTCTACGGGCTGTGAGCAAGTTCAAGCATACCTATTAAAAATTGTGTATTCATTTCTAGTCCATTAGATTTCATACGTCTGGACCCTGAAGGCGAGTCTCAGCAAGACCCTCACTGGGAGGTCAGAGACAAGGGTGCAGAAATCGTTCAAACCCTCAACTCTGACCCTGGGTTGGCCATTGGCAATGAAACCTTTGGCGGAGTGGACTTCGAGGGCACCTTGTCCGTGGATACGAAGATTGATGACGATTACATTGGACTAGTATTCAGGTACGAATGAAAAACAGTTTGGATGAAATGATTCTTTCTTTTTACAAGCTTTTATTAAACTTGCTACTCGTATGTATGTATGTGTTTGTTTGGGTGAGATCTTGCAACTCAACCACTTGCCGGGATCCGATTGAGCTGGAATTTGGTAAGTTTCACCAATATGCAATATTATGGTACCATCGATCGAGCTGATCTGACGATGGTGACAGAAGGTGGCCATGGCAACTCCTGAACTACACAAGACTCACCCATCGTGTTTGGGCTCATAAGAACCGTCTCCACGAGTAGTTGATGACATTGGAAAAGAAGTACAGTCGGCAATAGAAACTTATACTGATATAAACTAGCCAATTTTCCATTTTCGTGCATGTGTCCATCAGGTTCTTTTAAGCTCTTTAGGACACGATTAGGAAACTATAAATTTATTAATTGACTGGTATGAAGTAATACATGAAATTATAATTTGCAGTTATCAGAGCAACAAACGTTTCTACGTCGTAATGTGGAAGAAAGAGACTCAGACTTATTGGCAGACGTCACCGTTCCGCGCAGTCGCCGAGCCAGGCATACAGCTGAAGCTGGTTAATTCCAACACTGGCCCTGGGCGGATTCTCAGAAACGCGCTCTGGAATACCAATTCTACCCCTGGGCAGGTAATATTGTGATCTCTATTAGAAATTCTGCGTTCCTGACACATTTGTAACGTTGTTTACAATAGGACCGATTCAATTTTTTTTTTCAGATATCTTTGGAAAATCTTTCTTAGTTATACAACTTGAAACCTTAAAACAATTAAGATGACATTAATTTTATTGACTGTTATCGTGTCCAAGCAGCGCCGGATCTAGAAATGTTTCGAGGGGGGGCAAAAACTACAAAATGCCGCCCCCGTCTGCATACATTGTCTTACAAATTGTTACCTCTACCATTTCAGAACAGTAAAAGTAGCTACTAGTTATCTACTCTAAGGGTGGACGGGTCATAAAGTCATAACACACCTATATATAGATGAAAACGCGAGCGCAGCGAGCGCGAAAATTTTCAAACAGTATGATGCAGATGCGGAAAATACTTCATACGCATCAAGTCATAAAAAAACCCGAGCGCAGCGAGCGCGAAATTTTTGTCCTGTCAAGACGTATTTCGGCCTGTCAAGAAGTTCGAATTGCCGCCCCCCTGCCGCCCCTAAATTAACAACAGTTAACCCAGTAGACAGTAGTTAGTGACAATTAAAGTCTTCCTGGAAAGCGATACAAACACACTTTCAAATCTTCTAGGTGCAACTTCTATGGAAGGACTCGCGCAACAAAGGCTGGCAGGAGAATACCTCCTACCGCTGGAAGTTGATCCACCGGCCCAAGATCGGTCTAATCCGCCTCAGGATATACGAGCAACATAATTTAGTAGCTGATTCTGGCAATGTTTATGACACGACGATCAAGGGAGGCAAGCTCGGCGTGTTCTGCTTCTCGCAGGAGATGGTCATATGGTCCGCCCTGATGTACAGGTGTAATGGTGAGTTTTTATTTTACTTATTGACGATCTTTTTGTGAATTTGTTTTATTCTGTTTGACATATCATATCATATCATAGATTACCAGCAATTCAACTTCTTTAAAAAAATATAATTGCATCAATAAATTGATCTGAATAATTCAATTCAAACTATGTAATATAAAACTGACGATTCAAAAGTGCTTGTTGCTAGGCCTATTTGAATAAGTTAACATTACTTAACAAGTGCGGTAAAACAAAGAATATCTCAGATCGCAGGTATTTGACGCCCGAGCCGAAGGCAAAAAAAAAGCAAGGCTTTGAGGCTTTCTTTATTACCGCCCGTGTTAAGTACAAAGTTTTATGTCACCCCCTGGCCAGGAAGTGGGATTTCCCGCGCGCGGAGCGTGCGGTAATTGCCGCTTTATGGCCAGGTGTGACATAAAGAATATTTTGAGTTTGAGTTTCGATTGGTAGTTTAGATCGGTTTTTGACGTACTTTTGATTATAGGGTATGTTTATTACAGGGTTCTGAAACAACCCCAAAATCAAGTTGGTTTTCATAAAAATAGTAATCATAAAAATAAAATAGTAAAGTAAGGAATAATCAAATAAAATCTGATTAATCAATATATTAGTATTTGTTGGTAAAATATACGTAATAGTATTTTAAGTTCACAAGTCAATAGGAAATAAAAAAAATTCTTGGAACATAATTTTCTAAAAAAACTAACTATGGTGGTTTCTAATTTTTTCTATTACCAATATTTTTTAAAACAAAAAATGGAACATTATCAACTTAACGAGTTCTAAACAACGATACCCCACTCGATGGGATAGGTTAATTTTTTTCCGTGCCCCCCTTTAGCTGTATGGAATCCACCCTTAAAACATTTATAAGATACTTAATACTGTTTATTACAAGATTAAATTTGAAGACTGTAGCTCTAACTGTTTGGCTGTAAACCTGTGTGACAACCGACGGACGGACGGACGCGTGAGTGACAGCAATAGGGTTCCGTTTGGTCCCTTCGGGTACGGAACACTAAAAAATAATTATGAGGTTTTAGTATTTTTCACCTTCGCCTATATATCGTGCCGCTTCATAAGTTCGCCTGTCTGTTGTACATTACTTGTTTTTTTTTGGCCCGTGCACCGTAGTCTGGCGAAGAATTGCCGGCGTACTCTTGTTTTATTATGCTAAGTGTTCAATTTACTTTGTTACAGACAAGATACCTACCAACATTGCTTCAGAGCTGCCTCAAAAACTGCACAGACAAGTCGATATAGATTACAATTTTGTGTATCTGTAAATACGAAGATTTTATGGAAAAACATGTGCCGTAATCTATTACATGTTAGCAACGTAATGTTTGTAAAGGTACTGATAAAATAAGCGTTGTACTTTCACTCGAGTGATTTTATGTGTTCGAATGTGGATTCAGTTGCAGATTTATTTAGGAAAGCAACCACTTTATTTCAGATATTTACAATATTTATAATATGACATGACATGACAAAAACACATGACATGACATGATCATGATTGGAATCATGTCATGACATGTTAATGACATGATTCCAACTGTACTCATCACTACATTTTTGCAGATAAATAATCTTATCTTATCTTATCTTATATTGACAATATTGACATTCATATTGCCCCAATATGTCCTATTTTGTATTGGGCATATTGCCTAACCACACAGCCCCTTTTGGTAATTTCATATCTGAAAACATAACTTTGAGTGAATTCGCGGTAGAACATGACTGTAAAATATAAAGTACCTATGTACTTCGTCGGTATCTACTTTAACTAATTATAGAGAGCAAAGAAGCCATGATATCCATCGTAAGATATACCTATCGCAAAGAATAATTATTGTACCCAAGTACAGAATGTCTTGTGTTTATCTTCATATTTATGTAACTAGGATAAGTTGAACACATAAATAATTATATATTTTTATCTTCTTTTGTTTCACTTCAATAATCACATTTTATTCCATTCCGATTCATTAAATTTAATAATTTGGTTTCTCCATTCGTAACTAGTAGCGATTGAATGGGTCATTGTCAGTCGGAAAAAAGTTGTCCATTCGGTGGTCAATAGTTAACGGCTTGTGTGCGTGTAATTTACGTTTTTATTACATGTTTATTACATTTATAGACACGGAATTACAGATTATGCGGGTTATCAGATCAATCGAAAATTAAGCTTTGTAGCCCTTAACTTTTGACATGTCCACTGAAAAGACACGCACCTAAATCTGACAATGACCAGAATATTGTAGTTGATCACTTCCTAGGGTAGGTAGCTGTTTTAGGCAGCTTCAAACATCCGAGGAGCATACCGACTAAAAAAACATTACACTCCTTTTTATGAACATTCGTGTAAAAATCCGTCAATAGTCAGTTACGTAAGTGGAAAGTTACCTACACGAAAGAGGTGTCGAGTCGAGCAGCCTTCTAATCTTATATGTTGAAACGAGCAATTCTTGTATATTTATTTATTTATCTGTGGCGTCGCTAGGCAACGGCGCGCTGCGGCGCGCAGGTGCAAGGTCGCACGGTGGAGCTGACCAGGCTGCCACATGTTCCCCCTGGCCAGACCGTAACTACGGTCGAAATCTGCGTGGGAACGTGACTAGCCTGCCACTTCTGGTCCGCTTCTCAGCTTCAGCGCCGTCGTTGCTGTCATGCGCTGCTGCGCGGCTGCCGTCAGGCGTGATCTCGCGCACGATGTAGGCAGGCTTCAGTCTGTCAATCGAGACATTGTTTAACTTGCCTTTGATGTCGATAGAGTAGAATTTTGCCTGTCGTTGTATAACTTTGTAAGGGCCCTCGTAAGGCGGCTCCAGTGAGGTGCGTACTCGGTCGACTCGGAGAAACACGTGGGAACAGGTCTCTAAACTACGTGGTATGTAGAAAGGAGAAGCAGAAGTATGCCATGATGCAGGCCTAGGCGTTAACTTGGCCATGTGAGAGCGAAGTCGCGTGGCGTACTCTGTGACATCTGCCACCGTGAAGTCATGTTGAGGCGACAGGAACTGACCAGGTAATCGAAGTGTCTCGCCGTAGACTAGTTCAGCTGGAGTCATCTGTAGGTCTTCTTTAACGGCGCTTCGAATACCGAGCAGGATGAGGGGAAGAGCTTCTGTCCACGTGGATAATGAAGAATGACACATGATGGTTGACTTGAGCTGACGATGGAGCCTCTCTATCATGCCATTAGAAGCTGGATGATAAGCGGTGGTGCGGAAGTGGCGTGCACCGATCATGGTCGTCAGAGCCTTGAAGAGATGGTTCTCGAACTGTCGACCACGGTCTGTGGTCACCCGAAGTGGACAGCCGAATCTGGCGAACCAACCAGACACGAGAGCAGAAGCACAGGATTCAGCGGTGATGTCTCTGAGTGGAAACACCTCAGGCCATCGTGTAAATCTGTCGATGACTGTGAGGCAGTATCTGTAATCAGAGGAAGGGGTTAAGGGTCCTACGAGGTCGAGATGGATATGGGTGAACCTCGAGGATGGAGTGGTGAAAGTCGAAAGTGGTGAGATGGTATGACGGGTGATTTTGTTTTGCTGGCAGTGTAGGCACTGCCTAGCCCACTCTCTACAATCATGGCGAATCCCTGGCCAAACAAATCGTTCCGTGGCCAGTCGCACAGTAGCTGAGCATCCTGGATGATGAAGTTGGTCCAGCTGATCGAAAACTTGCTTCCGGAACTGTGGTGTGATGTATGGACGAGGTTGTCCAGTAGATGTGTCGCAGAAAACAGGTAAGGCACTGTCCAGCGCAGGCATCTTTGTCAGCTTGAGTGAAGATCCGTTGGTGATCAGGTCTTGCAGCTCTGGATCAGTTTCCTGAGATCGTGCAAGTGCCTGATAGTCAATAGGGACAGTAATCTCTTCGACGCGAGACAAGGCGTCAGCGACAACGTTGAGAGTTCCAGGTAAGAATCGAATATCGGTGGTGAACTGCGAGATATAATCGAGGTATCTGAATTGCCTTGGTGAGCATTTATCTCGGTTCGTAGAAAAAGCAAAGGTAAGTGGCTTATGGTCCGTATATACCATGAAGTCCCTAGCTTCCACCATATGAAGGAAGTACTTGATGGCCTCGTACACTGCAAGAAGCTCTCTATCGTACGGGCTGTACTTCTTCTGTGGTTTGGCGAGCTTGTGAGAGTAGAAAGCTAAAGGTTGCCAAGTGTCGCCAATACGCTGCTGAAGAACTGCGCCGATCGAGGAGTCGGAAGCATCTGTGAAGATTGCGAGCTGAGCAGAAGGATCTGGGTGAGCTAGAAGTGTTGCTCTAGACAGTGATGACTTGCAATCTTCAAAAGCCTTTAACAACTCAGGAGTCATGTCTACCGGATGCGATCCTTTGATCTTGGGACCTGACAGGATAGAGTGAAGCGGTGCTTGAAGTAGAGCAGCATTAGGTATGAATCGACGGTAGAAGTTTATCATACCCAGGAAACGTCTGAGCTCCTTAACAGTTTTCGGTACAGCGTAATCCTGGATAGCTTGGACTTTTGATTCTAATGGCTTGGTACCTGACGCTGTCACTCTATATCCAAGGAAGGTGACTTCAGATTGGCCAAACAAGCATTTGGAGATGTTAATCCACACGCCGTATTGCGTCAGACGCTCAAACAATTGACGAAGGTGACGCTTATGTTGCTCCAAAGATGACGAGAACACCAGTATGTCATCTAGGTATCCATAGCAGAAGTCTAGACCTAGCAGCACCTCGTCTATGAACCTCTGAAAGGTCTGCGCAGCGTTCCTCAAGCCAAACGTCATATAGGGAAATTCAAATAAACCGAAAGGTGTTGTTATCGCTGTCTTTGGAATTTCGTCAGGGTTCATGGCTATTTGGTTATACGCTTTCACCAGGTCTATAGTTGAGAAGATTGTGCAACCTGTTAACTGGTGAGAAAAGTCTTGTATATGACGAATGGGATAGCGGTCTGGGATTGTTCTTGCATTCAGTGCTCTATAATCGCCACATGGTCTCCAGGTCTCATCCTTCTTCTTCACGAGGTGTAAAGCACTGGCCCAGGGACTCTCAGAGCGTCGAGCTATACCTGAAGCTAGCATATCTTCGAACTCCTTCTTCGCTGCCTGCAAGCGCGTCGGATCAAGGCGGCGAGGCTTGCAGTATACTGGCGGTCCAGGTGTAGTTCTGATGAAGTGCAAGGTGTTATGCCTGGATGGAGAGTGTCTACCTGGAGGTCTGGTAATAGCTGGATACTCGCGCAAAATGTCATGGAATGCAGTCTCACCATTAACTGCTTTAATAGAAGCTACGTATTCGTCAGGCTCGCAGTGCACGGCGGCTACCGATAGTGTTGTGACGTTATCTAGTAACCGTTGATTCCTGCAGTCCACAAGTAAGTTATAATACGCGAGGAAATCTACTCCTATTATTGGCCGTGAAACATCTGCAATCGTGAAACTCCAAGGAAACTCTCGTCGTAGACCCAGGTTGACAGATATTTGTATAGGTCCGTAAGTATGGATGACAGTGTTATTAGCAGCAATAAGGTCATACTTCGATTGTGGGCAAGGCGTCTTAATAGCCGATCGGGGGAAAACACATAGGTCGGATCCAGTGTCCACTAGGTACCTTATTTTCGTCGTCCGATCCGTTATGAATAGACGGCCTGATACGTTGGTGCAGTCGTTGGCCGCTAGTTCCGACCGCCCGGAGAGTTTTCCGCTTTAAAACTGCATGGCTGTTTGCACTTGTGAGCATTGCGCGCGAAGTTGTAGTGGTAGAAACAGTGCGGATGATTTGGCGGCGGTTGCGCCATACGAGATCGTGAGCGGCTGGACCTCCTAGTATGAGACGTCGAACGTGAGCGGGAGCGAGAACGTTGTTGTCTGTGTTGACTGGAGAGTAAAGCTACTTGCCTTGTGAGCTCACTTATTTGCTGCGCCATAGCGTCGTTAGATGCGCAGCCCGCACAGGACGAGTGAGTGCCAGATGGCGTTGGTGGATATGCGGCAGGAGAATCCGATGCAGTCGCTACCTGCGGCGCACGAGGAGTGGGCGAAGCTAACTCGTACACCCTGTCTGCTAAATCGGCGAGTTTGTCAATAGCTAAGTCCATCTGTGAAGCTACAATGGTTTGCACGTTATGGGGTAAACGGTCGGTCCATAAGGTTTTGACAAAGTCGGACGTGGCAGCTGTACCGGCTAGATTTTGTAAATGCTGCAGGAACTGTGACGGTCGCCGGTCACCGAGCTCTTCGTGAATGAGTAACTGTCGTGTTCGTCTTTCCTGCGACGCGGACAACCGTTTGATAAGCTCAGCTTTATGTTTTAGATACTTATCTGCAGCGGGAGGGTTAATTATAACGTCTTTAACCTCTGTGGCGTACCGTGCTTCAAGTTGTCCGGCTACATAATAGAATTTTGTCTCGTCGCTAGGTATTCTTGACAAAACAAACTGCGCTTCAATTTGTGAGAACCATAATGCGGGTTCATCGACATTGAACGGCGGTACCCTAACGCCAACCCTGCATACCCGCCGTCTTCCTTTAGTTTGTTTAAATTTTCAGTCGACATTTTTCAGTGTTCTTTAGTCGGCGGTCACCAGTGTGGCGTCGCAACCGTCAAATCTGACATGCTCTGCAACGCGCTATCGAAGTTTCTTAAGTCAGTTGCATATATAGAACTTCCAACCAACTCTCATTGGACTTCGGTCCCTGAGAGATCTCTCTATTGTCATCTCTTCCTGTGTCTCCTATCTATTGTATATTTGTATTTACCTTGTAGATATCCCCTTTCCTGTATATATTTAACCTTGTACATTATTCCTATTAGGAGCACATTTCTCTTCCACATATCTACTTATTTATTTATTTATTTCGGGGATCTCGGAAACGGCTCTAAAGATTTTCATGAAATTTGGTATGCGGGGTTTTCGGGGACGAGCAATCGATCTAGCTAGGCCTCATGCCCGGAAAACGCCGAGCTTTGGCCGCCCAGATATTGTTATCATTAAACAAGGACGCCTATTCTTTGTCACGTGTGTTTCGGGACAGGATACTGCATTTAAATTTTAACTGACGGACCTATTATTACCTACGAGGTTTTATTCCAGTCAAGGACAGCTCAGAGATTGAATAGGTAAACAACCTTGGATGTATTTCCATTGAAATTCAATACACGTATGGTTAAGAACGAAAGTTGACATTGAAAATGTCATCTCATACATATAATTAAATGAAAAATAAAATATAAATAACATTATAAAAACAGACTAAAACTAACTATAAACTAAAATAAACTAAATATTTACAAATAAAAAACTGGCCCCAGGTCAGTGCCGTGGGGCAAGGTGCCCAGAAGGCTGGCGGCATTGCCTCGCTGGATTGCAATTGCAATCCGTTGGGCGAGACGAGATAGGCGCCAGCCCTCTGGTCCCCAGTTGCCTCCACTAGACGCTTGGCAAGCTCCTTATATACAATATGAGCGCCGGGCCCCCATGGCCCAAGCGTTTCAACAGAGATTGTTTATATTGATTGTAAAATCAACAATCAAGCAATACCAAAATGAAAATAGCCGGCCGATTCGATTAAAAAAGCAATTATTTGGAAAGGCATTAAAATCTTGTTTAATATTGAAAGTTACAGCAGTCGTGTTACTATTTTGCGTGGAAAAAATACGAATATGAGGATACTTTTAACTTTATTAATCGGTAAGTGAAATTTAAGGGACATCACATCACTGCATCACATTGACTGACATTATTTAGTTGTACACGTAATGCATAAAAATAAAATAAAAATGCAATAACTAAGTAATGAAAACTTGTCAAATATTGCATAATAGTACATTTCTTAACAAGGGCGGCAAAACAAAGAATGACTCAGATCGCAGGTATTTGACGCCCGAGCCGAAGGCAAGGGCGATAAATATGCGATCTGAGGCTTTCTTTATTACCGCCCGTGTTAAGTACAAAATTTTATATCACCCCCTGGCCAGGAAGTGGGATTTCCCGCGCGCGGAGCGTGCGGTAATTGGCGCTTTATGGCCAGGTGTGACATAAAAAAAATTTAGTTAGGTCCCTTGTCCAATTTTCTTTTACAGCTATTTATATTGGAACACAAATTGTCTCAAGTAAGACAAATTGTCCAAATTTTACATGTGAGGAAGAAAAGAATAAGAGAAATACAATACTGTGCACGGCGATAGCTGAACCCACCGGCAGAGTTAGGTATATCCTGATGTTTAAATGCGCTGCCCAGGAATTCAAGTGCAATGTAGGTAAGTGGTCGCCACTCGAGAACTCGCTGGCCCCGCCGGCCATCGGTCCTCCGGGCAATGTGGCCTGCCCACTGCCACTTAAGTTTGGCAATTCTTCGGGCTATGTCAGTTACTTTGGTTCTTCGTACCGGACGACGCAGTGTTGGAAGGCCCCCCACGAGGTGGGCTGATGACCTGGTTAAGGTCGCGGGGATCCGCTGGATGCGGGCGGCCCATGACCGATCGTTATGGCGCTCTCTGGGGGAGGCCTATGTCCATCAGTGGACGTCGTTCGGCTGATTATGATGATGATGATGATGTAGGTAAGTCGTCTAATAGTCAACAGGGTACCTTTCTATGTATATACCTTTTTCCTTTTTAGGGTTCCGTACCCACAGGGTAAAACGGGACCCTATTACTAAGGCGCCGCTGTCCGTTTGTCCGTCTGTCACCAGGCTGTATCTCATAAACCGTGATAGTTTCTGGGCGACCGAGCTTTGCTCGGCGTTTTCCCGGGCATGAGACCTAGCTAGATCGATTGCTCGTCCCCGAAAATCCCCACATACCAAATTTCATCAAAAGCGTTAGAGCCGTTTCCGAGATCCCCGAAATAAATAAATATATATAGTTACCTAATATAAATAAATAAATATCTGGGCGACCGAGCTTTGCTCGGCGTTTTCCCAGATATGAAACCTATCTAGATCGATTGCTCGCCCCCGAAAACCCCCACAGCAAATTTCATTAAAATCGTTAGAGCCGTTTCCGAGATCCCGGAAATAAATATATTTATAAATAAATAAATATATAGTTATACAAGAATTGCTCGTTTAGAGATATAAGATATCTGGGCGGCCGAGCTTTGCTCGGCGTTTTCCCGGGCATGAGACCTAGCTAGATCGATTGCTCGTCCCCGAAAACCCCGACATACCAAATTTCATCAAAATCGTTAGAGCCGTTTCCGAGATCCCCGAATAAATAAATATACAAGAATTGCTCGTTTAAAGATATAAGATATATATACAAGAATTGCTCGTTTAAGGATCATCATCATCATCCTCCTAGCGTTATCCCAGTACAGTTGCATCCTGAAGGATGCCTGGGGTCCGCTACCTAATCCCAAGATAGTGGCGTAGGCACTAGTTTTTACGTAAGCGACTGCCATCTGACCTTCCAACCCCAAGGGGAAAGTAGACCTTATTGGGATTAGGTTTTGTCAAGTGAGTGGGCAACTTGACTGTTAGAAGTTTTGAAGCCGCCCGAAGGCCTCCAACTTGGCTTAACGACTGCTGCCATAGACAGCAACCGGGATCAACGGCTTAACGTGCCTTCCAAAGGACGGGAGCGCTCAGTTAGTAACCAGTCAAAGCGGTCACCCATCCAAGTCCTGACCGCTGCCCACGTTGCTTAACCTTAGATACCGCAAGCGGTACGCAGGCGCCGCTGGGCCACGAGCGCTCCTGAGCTCGTTTAAGGATATAAAAAATAAAAAATAATAAGATACAGAAACTGTTTTTATGCTACGTCGGTGGCAAACATGGCGTACCTATGCTCCCGCGCTTGATGGTAAGCGGGCACCGCAGCCTATGGACCTGCCACTGCTCCGTTCCACCTCCATCGTCGAACTACCTAATTCTGTACTAAGATGGCAAATAATTATAAGTAAATGTGTGGATTTTTTAGGTAAAGAACCTAATATGAATATAACGTTTGTGCCGAAATCAGCATGTTATAAATACTCCAAATCGAGAAGTATCTATTCACGATCTGTGGAAAGCGGTAAGTAGGACTTGGTTAATGTATCACTTGTATTATTGAATACCTGAAAATGCTGAATAAATATTATAAATTACAAATATATCCTGGCACCAAAGTAGAACCCGTCACCCTGTCACCCGTCGGCCGTCATTCGCACAGGGGCCCGATTTTTGAGTGTCGAACGCTCGACTTTTCACTCGAGATCTGTCAAAAAACTATGAAGTTTTGACAGATGTCGAGTTAAAAGTCGAGCGTTCTACACTCAAAAATCGGCCCCCAGGTCTAGAACTCATGTTAAGAGGAGGGGTATTAGGGCAAGCTCTCTCCATACAAACTTTGTGCAGGATTTACTTCGTTTGTGTTTGCATTAAAGTTATGATTTTAGGTCAGTATGCTATTTCGTGGTGTAATTTTTTTTTTAATTTTATAAAATTTGATTTTTTTTGAAATATTTGAAAATTTTCACATCACGATCTTCGCATATCTAATATTTACAACCAAAAAAAATATTATATTTGTTAGTGTCAAAACCGACGAATAAAACGTGCACAAAGTTTGTATGGGGAAGGCCTTGCCCTACCCTGCGCCTTAAGGAAGCGGCGTGTCTTAGATTCCACCCGAAAATAGGCCCCTGCGCAGGGTCTATATTAAAAGATCTACGTGTATATATGTTCCTCTCTGTTGCACTCCTACATTTCAGCATCAGAGAGGGAAATAAATAAGCAATCGAACTAAGTTTTCGGTTCCCGGTAAGGCCCCAGAGAGCTTGACATTAATTAAGTCCCCGCAAGATAAGAAGTCAATCCTGACACCTGTCCTTTCCATACATTTTATAACCTAAAAGTCACTTGTGGATGTCAGGGTTGAGTTCATATCTTGCGGGGAAATATAACGTGGCAATGCAGCTAGTTTTGTCGCTAGCGACTACGTAGTGATTTATAGTCTCTTTGCTAGCGACACTACCCGCGCTTAGATACAGCTATTTTGGATTCCTAGTTTCTTTCGTTTACTTTCCGAATTACTGCGTAACTAAGTAGTTGAAGTTATTTTTATGGTCATATGATGCACCGGGATTGCACTCGTTCGCGGAAACGGAGCGGCACGGTTGCAGTACTGCATGCTTACCGACCGGCTGCCGAGTAATATAATACTGAAACATAATAACCGACAAAGGAAATCTGGGCCACGTCAATAAGGTATTGGTAGACAGATTTCGCGCCGCCAAGCCATGACTGTCGATAACGATTTGACTATTCTCTGCCCACAGCTCGTCGGAATATGCTGCCTAAGCAATGCCCTAAGCAATGCCCAGCGCCCAAAACAATGGCGTGTGCGCGATTTGGAAAAGGCCTTTACCGTTCCTTTAAGAGCGCTTGTTACTTGCACATGTTCAAGTGCCATTTCCCGGGTGAAAGTGAGTTGGCTTTGTTTACTAAGCAGGATACAATATTTTATTGGTTGGTTAGTACATCGTTGTCGCGGCCGGGAAGAAAGCAATTGCAGCCTCAGTGTGAAGTTGGCGCTAACTTCACACCGGTTTGCAGGCTGAGTATTCGTTGTAAACGGATGAGGTTACGAAGTCCGTTTAATTATATTTAGGTAAGAAGTCTGCAATTGCCAATATTTCCATTACGGCAGAGGCTAATAATGTGCTTTTCTCTCTCTTTTTTGGGGAAAACAAGACGAAATATTTTAACTTAGATTAAGGTATACAGTGGGTTGAATATACTACATAGAAAACACAACCTCAAAACGTCAAAAACTTAATGGTTTCCCGCCGTTTAATTTTTAGGAAAATGGCTAGTGTAGGATTATTCGATGTTTATGCCATTATTGTTTCTTCCTATTCGCGATTCTGCACAATATAAATTCCACACAGCTGAATTTTATCACATGCGATATTCTTCGCAGTCATTAATTCTTCACAATCTTGTTTCTTCCTATTCGCGATTCTGCACAATATGAATTCCACACAGCTGAATTTTATCACATGCGTTATTCTTCACAGTCATTAATTCTTCACAATCTTGTTTCTTCCTATTCGCGATTCTGCACAATATGAATTCCACGCAGCAGAATTTTATCACATGCGTTATTCTTCATTGTCATTATTTCTTCACAGTCTCGTTTCTTCCTATTCGCGATTCTGCACAATATGACTTTCACACAGCTGAATTTTATCACATGCGTTATTCTTCACACAATTATATTTTTATGCAATTTTCGTAACTCGTAGACCTGAGTATATGGTTTTAATTTCAACTCGATACCTCCACGCGTTCCCGAGATTAAAGGGGTCTTGACAGTCAGAGAGATGGACAACAAAGTGATCCTATAAGATTTCCGTTTTTTCCTTTTGAGGTGAACCCTAAAAATGAAGTCCTGAAGGTTATAAGACAAGAAGAGATTTTTAGGTTCTATACCAAAAAATCAGACTTTATTTATTTCCGATTAAAATGTACATTACTTCGAAAACATGTATACCACATTTAATGTGCAGCCAATGAAAAAGTTCTTATGATTGCTAGTTTGGTCAAAAGGTGCTTGAAAAGAGACACATATATATCGTTGGACGTTACGGTTCTCTTGCCATGAATTGTATAATTCGAAACTTGCTTTATAATTAGTTCAAGATATTTTGCTATCCGAAGTAACTACCGTCTCTTTTATTCTCATTTAACGAGAATGTTTTACATCCAAAATTAAAGTAAGTTCTTAGATATCATGGGTCCATTTATTATGTGGTTGGCTCACAGTATTCTATTTTTTTTTTGAATAGAAATGAAACTAAGATACAACGAGTTTTTGAAAGGTATAGTTACTTTAAGTGTTCTGATTTTTGGTACAACTTTTAAATTGTGCTTAAATTGTTACGTATCGAATATAGTAAGAGTATTAATAGTTTTCTCTCGTTATCTTGAATATTTAGGCTGTGTATCTTGCGAGGATTACAAATTAATGATTGTGAAGCATGACGCATGTGATAAAATTCAGCTGTGTGGAATTCATATTGTGCAGAATCGTGAATAGGACGAAACAAGATTGTGAAGAAATAATGACGGTGAAGAATAACGCCTGTGATAAAACTCGGCTGCGTGTAATTCATATTGTGCAGAATAGCGAATAGGAAGAAACAAGATTGTAAAGAATTGATAACTGTGAAGAATAACGCATGTGATAAAATTCAGCTGTGTGGAATTCATATTGTGCAGAATAGCGAATTGAAAGAAACAACATTGTGAAGAATTAATGACTGTGAAGAATAACGCATGTGATAAAATTCAGCTGTGTGGAAATAATATTGTGCAGAATCGCGAATAGGAAGAAACAATAATGGCATAAACATCGAATAATCCCCTGCAATGTTATTTATTTGTTTATTACCTTAGTACCTTACAATATGTATCACTACACTATACAGGCCATCCATCCTCCTAGCGTTATCCCAGTACAGTTGCATCCTGAAGGATGCCTGGGGTCCGCTACCTAATCCCAAGATTTGGCGTAGGCACTAGTTTTTACGGAAGCGACTGCCATCTGACCTTCCAACCCCGAGGGGAAACTAGACCTTATTGGGATTAGGCTTTGTCAAGTGAGTGGGCAACTTGACTGTTAGAAGTTCTCAAAACGCCCCGCCGCTGGGCCACGAGCGCTCCCACTGCTCCCAGTCCCACTTACACTACACTTTACAGACCATTTTTGAAAAAAAGGGCCAAATATACCCATTCCACCCACCCACTTACGGTTAGTGTCTTACTACCTACTTAAGTGTAAAGGCCTGAGTGAACGATCGGAGCGGAGCGTTCGGCGCGGCGTGCAGCGGGGCGGTGGTCGAGCGTGCATACTATTTGTGCAGAGTGCGACTCAGGACACCAATACGAGTTTCAATTATTTAACATGCACGCCCCGCTACACGCCCGACTCGAGCGCCCACTCAGGTCTTACACGTCGTTAAGTTATTTTACTCCTTAAGGCGTCTGTAGAGGCAAGGCCTTCTCCATACAAACTCTGTGCAAGTTTTATTCGTCGGTTTTGGCACTCCCGCATTACAAAGAATGTCAAGAAAAAAAAATATCAAAAATATTAAAATTTAAAAAATACAAAAGGCAAAAATCATAAGTGTAATGCAAACACAAGCAAAGAAAATCTGCAAAAAATTTGTATGGAAAGTGCTTGCCTCTACAGGCGCCTTAATTTGATACTCAGTGCCGGATTAAGACTACTTGATGCCCTAGGCAATCCACGCCTGTGGGCCCCCCATCCGCGAAAACGCGAGCACAGCGAGCGCGAAATTTTTCAAATATTATGATGCAGGTGCAGAAAATACTTCATACGCATCAAGTCATACCATATGTAGACGAAAACGCGAGCGTAGCGAGCGCGAAATTTTTTGAACATTATGATGCAGGTGCGGAAAATACTTCATACGCATCAAGTCATGGATGTAAACGCGAGCGCAGCGAGCGCGAAATTTTTCGAACATTATGATGCAGGCGCGCATTAAAAACCATACATAATTAATGTAAAAATAGCAGCTCTTGGTTCTCCGAATAAATAAATACCCAGTAGAAATCGAAACTAAAAAAATATAACTACGCGAACCACGATGTTAATCTACTTATTTTTATGGTTACGAATAGATAAATACCCTACCTACCGACCCCCCTGGTTGCTCCTGGGAGGTGTGTGATTTTCTGAGAGATAGGAGGGAGTTAGAAAGGTATATACCGTTTTGTATCGCTCTGAATGAGAAGAGCAGCTGCCAAAGTGCCTAAGTATTTTTACGAAATTTTGCTCCGCTTTTTTTTTGCCTCCCATCGGCCTATGAACTTCGAATTTGGTCATATTTAATGTTTATTGTTACGCTACGTATATTTTACTAACAAATGGTAGTGCTATTAACCGGAACGAGCGAGCAAGCGGGGAGCGGGCACTTATCAACACGAGCCGTGCGGATTTTCAAAATGACTTTTTTTTTCGTGGTGTTTCTGGTGCCCTCCTAGACGTGGTGCCCTAGGCAATTGCTTAATTTGTTTAAGGGTTAATCCGGCACTGTTGATACTTCGTCTACTGGGTACAATACAACAATAAAATACAATACAAAACTCTTTATTGCACGCCTCAATAAAGGACACAGTATATACCTAGTACAAAATCACAATAAGTATACGTTGTGATTTCTTACTTCAAATATTTGACACATAACAACTACCATAGAACGTAAACAACCATGAGTCAACGAAATTATAAATAAAATCACGTAATAATAATAGGGCTTCTCAAGTAAATAAGTAAAAACATTTTTACTTGGAACAGAGTTCAGTTAGGGACCATTTAATGTCTGTCTTTGTTATTGCATGGAATATGGAACGCCATACATAATAAGTGTTAGCGACGCGCTCATTAAATACCCGTTAGTTCTATAGTTAAATATATGTACAATTAGGCATAGTTCATAGGTGCATTTTTTTGCTACTGCCCCACCGCCGGTCCGATCAGTCTGCATGCATCCGCTGAGAGAGCCGCGCGGTACCGGGTTAAAATCCTAGTCTAAAATCTCGCTAATCTCTTTTCTGTTACATTTTACCGTGTGCTTGTTAATATTAAAAAAGTGTCAAAACTCCCTGCGTTTACTTCACCACCAAGACCTCGCCCCAGCAGCTTCAGTGGTCCTTCGAACCGGATCTTTGTCAAATTTAATGCTGCAAGGCAAGGGCTGTGGTGATGAAGACAAGAAGTACTACGCGTAAGGAGCGCCTTGCCGCTGAAGAACAAGCTGCAGAGAATAATGTCCAAAACGATCAAGAGATTCGGAATATTCCAGAAACGCCGATGGTTACGCAACCCGTTTCGGAAGTAATGGCGGGTAGCAGTGTAAAACCCGAGCCACGCCTTACGCGCTCATTAAATATAGCTAAATCCAAGTCTTCAGGATCGTCTCTCGAGGTACGTAAGAAGAGGTTATTGCTGGAGGCTGAAAAGCTAAAGGCTGAAATACGGATGCAACTTATTGATAAAGAGCTAGAGGCAGACCTAGCCGACTTAGAGGAAGAAAAAGCATACAGTTCACAAAGTAAGGTAGATTGTGCACGCCAGATTGAGGACTGGATGGAAAAGAGCCAGCAGGAATTTGAAAAGCCGCATATACCTACCGCCGAGGAAGCTATTGCCGGTACGTCACAGGACACGGTCCAGATGCTTGCCGATGCGGTCCAGAAGCTAGCTGCTGCCTCCGTCCAGAACAAACCCAACGCCAACTTATTGAGCCGCATTTGTACTCCCCGTGACTTACCTGAGTTCGCCGGGGACCCACTGGAATGGCTGCAATTTAAAAGGGCGTATGACGAGTCAACGGAAGTGTGCGATTTTAATCCCAAAGAAAATCTCTGGAGACTACGCAAGTGTCTGCGTGGAGCTGCCAAGGATGCGGTCTCAGCTCTGCTTATCAGTGCAACTTCGCCTGAACGCGTCATGAAGACGCTGGAGCTACGATTTGGTAATCCAGACCTCATTATTTCCAAGCTTATGCAAGACATCAAGAAGATTCAACCCCTGTCTCAAGAGTACCAGAAGGATATAGTTCCATTTTCTGTAAAGGTGCAGAACTTCGTTGAAGCTGTAAGGTCAGTAGGTCGCGAAGAATACCTACAAGGCATGAGTGTCGTAAACCTGATTTTATCTAAACTGCCTACACTATTGTTATCGAAGTGGTCCGATTATAGTTTTCCCGTTATAAAAACTGGCAAGTCACGATTGGATATTTTAACAGATTTCTTGAATACGGAAGCTATACGTGTGTCTACTACTTCTAACATTTACACAATCGGTTATCATGCCGAGCAAAATAAAATTAAATCCAATGATAAATACGCTCGACCGCAAACAGTTTTATTACAAACTGAGCAGAATACCTACGATAAATGCCATTTCTGCCATGGGTCAAAACACAAACTATCCGAATGCAAGCAATTCAAAAAGGCACTCAGAAAGGTACGTTGGCAGTTTGTGAAACGTAACGGTATTTGTTACAAGTGCCTGGATTCACGCCATAGTCGGGAGCACTGCCCGGCGCCGGTATGTAGCCATGATAATTGCGGTCAAGGTCATCACAAGTTACTCCATTTCAATGTCAACAACGACGCGCGCCGATCTACGGAACGCGCCCAGCCGCGCGAGGTGTCGATCACGTCAACGGGGCCTGAGGTCCCGGTGGAGCCCCCGGCGGGGCCCAGCGCCGCTACCGATCCAGTTGCAGAAGCGGTCACTAACGTAAACGCCAGTAGTTGCAAAGTGTTACTCAAAGTGTTACCTATACGTGTGCATACGGCTACCGGCGAAGTGATAAACACTCACGCGTTACTCGACGACGGCTCAACTGTGACAATGATTAGTGCTGATTTAGCGTCTCGAGCTGGACTGGTCGGACATCGGTCGACAATGCGAGTACATGGACCATGGAGCGACAACGTGATAACGTGTGATAGTATGGTATTGAAATTAGAACTCTCTGGAACTGACAATAAGGTTCATTCTATTAGTGCAAGAAGTGTATCTGAATTAAATTTACCTACGCATAACTTGTCGGTTGTTGATTGTAATCAATACACTCACTTAAGAAATATTATAACTTCTATGTGTAATATCGATGTTAAACCAGAAATTCTTATTGGTCAGGATAACTACCATTTGTTATTGCCTCTTAAAGTGATTTTGGGTAAACGTAATGAGCCGTCAGCTACTCTCACCCCTTTAGGTTGGTGTATACATGGCACTTTAGGTATGGCGGGAGCGGCGCGGGGCGCGACGGTGCTGTTCGTGAGTGACGCGGGCCGTGAGCAGCAGGAGCTGCGGGACCTGCACGAGGAGGTACTCCGCGGGTTTGCGCTGGACGCCATGGGAGTAGCAGGTAAGCCGCGGCAGAACGCCGACGACGTGCGCGCAGTCGAACAGCTGGAGCGAACAGCTCAGCTGGTAGACGGGCGCTGGCATGTCGGTCTACCTTGGTCGGACCCTAACTGTGTGATGCCAGACTCTTATCCTAGCGCGCTCACGAGGCTCAAAGGGATCGAAAGGAAAATGAGTCGGGATCCCGGCTACGCTCAAAGGTACTCCGAACGTGTTGATCATTTGTTTAGCAATGGCTTCGCGTCGGAACTAATGGACACTCAACGCACTCAGAGGACGTGGTATCTAGCTCATTTCGGTGTCGATAATTTGAACAAAGGGAAATTAAGATTAGTTTTTGATGCTGCAAATAAATGTGATGGGTTCTGCTTAAACGACTATCTCCTTAGGGGCCCTGACTACTTGAACTCGCTGCTCGGCATTATGCTGCGGTTTCGAGAACATAAGGTAGCAGTCACGGGCGATTTAAAAGATATGTTTTTAAGGATCAAAATACTACCTCAGGATCAGGATGCGCTGCGCTTCTTGTGGAGAAGCGACCCCACCAAGCCGGTAAAAACATATGTGATGACATCCTTAATATTTGGCGCGAAGTGTTCACCTTTTGCAGCTCAATTCATAAAAAATAAGAACGCTTTGCGGTTTGAGTCATCGATGCCCGCCGCGGTTGACGCGATAGTTAATTCTCATTATATGGATGATTATATCCAGAGCCTGCCAGACGAAGCCACGGCGATACAGATGGTTAAGGATGTCACCACCATACACAAAAGTGGGGGCTTTGAAATGCGAAACTGGACCAGTAACAGCCTCGCGGTGCTCGATCACATTCCAAAAGAGACCTTAGGGACGGCCGCTGTTAAGTTCAAAGTCGGTCAGCAGTTCGAGGGCGAGCGGGCACTCGGGCTTTTATGGTATCCAGGTAACGACGAATTAGGTTTTGATGTCTCGTTAAAACGCATTCCTGACAGTATAATTCGACATAAACAAAGGCCGACAAAACGTATTATGTTACAGGTAGTAATGTCAATATTTGATGTATTTGGTTTTTTGTCGCCCTTTACAATACAGGGTCGAATTATGCTGCAGGATACATGGCGTTTATCTCTAGGCTGGGATGACGAAATCCCAGATGATATTTACGCATTATGGTGCGACTGGGTGGAGTTATTAAAAGTAATAAGTAATATCCGCATACCTAGATGCTACCAGGGCAGCGGCTCCACAAGTGCGTGCGGGACGGAAGATGAGCCGGCTGCCGCGCCTAGCGGCGTAGCCCGCGTAGCACTTGTAGCAGATGCTACGAGAATGACGCAATCAAGTCCCTGTGCCGCGGTCGATTCCTCGGAACTCGCTACGAGTGCTACGCCCGCGTTGACGAATAACACTATGCACTTGATACCTACTAGTTGTTATAACAACTTAGAACTGCATACCTTTAGTGATTCGTCAACAAAGGCTATGTGCGCGGTAGCATACTGGCGATGGAGTTATAATGGTAAAATTTATGTCACATTTATAGCCAGTAAGTGCAGAGTGACTCCAGTAAAGCAGCTGACGGTACCACGCTCTGAACTCCAGGCGGCTTTACTGGCTGCGCGCTTGGCGGACACCGTTCTGAAGGAGCATAGACTTACCGCCGCGCGTAGGTATTTCTGGTGTGACTCAACGACCGTGCTCCACTGGCTGAATAATAATACGCGCACATACAAGGCGTTTGAAGCGAACCGGTTGGGCGAAATTGACGGCCTAACAAATATATCGGAATGGAGGTATGTACCTACGAAGTTAAATGTAGCCGATATTGCCACCAGAGAGGCATTTAATTATGAATCCTTTTTAAACGAGTGGTTTAAGGGTCCGCAGTTCTTATACTTACATGAAAAATCCTGGCCACTCAACTTTTTGGAACCTGAAACAGACGACGTGTTTTCTGGTTATATTGATACGAGTATACCCACTTGTAACTTACCTACTCCTGATCCGGAACGGTTCTCCTCCTGGCTTCGGCTGCTAAGGTCTGCCGCTGCTGTCCTTAAATTCATTTCTAAATGTAGGAAACTTACCTGTGATGACAGCGAACTGATGACGCAAGCGGAGCGGCTGCTGCTGCGACAAGCCCAGGCGGACTCGTTCAGCACTGAAATTGCTGCAATAAAAAAGGGTAAATGTGTACAACGCGATAGTAGGTTGTTGAATCTGTCCCCATATTTAGACGAGGAGGGTCTCTTGCGCGTGGGCGGTCGCATCGACGCCGTGTCGGACGTGCCGCTAGAAACGAGGAGACCCGTGATCCTCGACGGGCGGCACCCGCTGGCGAGGCTTCTGGTGCGGCACCGGCACGTCAAGGCCGCACACGGGAATCAGGAGACGGTAGTCAACGACCTAAAGCAGGAATATTGGTTGCTGAGACTACGGCCTACCATTAAGTATGTCGTATCGCGTTGTATGCTTTGCAGATTAAGGAAGGCTAAGCCGCTAGCGCCCAGAATGGGGGACTTACCTCCAGCGCGTCTGGCTCACCACCAGCGCGTATTTGCCTTCTGCGGCCTCGACTTATTTGGACCAATGGAAGTCGTGGTTGGAAGACGCCGCGAGAAACGGTATGGCGTTTTATTTACCTGCCTAACCATTCGAGCCATCCATATAGAGGTTGTGCATTCTCTTACAACTGACTCCCTTATAATGGCGCTGCGGAGAATGGCATCGAGGCGCGGCTGGCCCACCCATTATTTTTCAGATAATGGCACAAACCTGCGAGGCGCCGACACGGAGCTAAAGCGCTCAATGAGGGAAATTGACAATGACGCCTTGAAAGCGGAAGCCGTCAATAATCGCGCTCAGTGGACATTCATTCCGCCTAGAAGTCCACACTGGGGAGGCGCGTGGGAAAGGCTGATCCGCACCGTAAAGGCATCTTTAGGGGTCATCCTTAAAGAGCGAGCGCCAAGGGACGAGGTATTAATGACTTTACTTGCCGAAGTCGAAAATATCGTCAACGGCCGCCCTTTGACCCACGTGTCGGTCGAACCGGGCAGTGCTGAAGCGTTAACTCCGAACCACTTTTTATTAGGGTCTTCGAACAATTTGCCCACACCCGGGGAGTTTAACGACTCCGACCTATACCTGAGGAAGAGGTGGCGAACTGCTCAAAGACTTGCCGACATGTACTGGCGCCGCTGGCTGAGGGAATATCTCCCTCTGATGCTACCTCGCAAGAAGTGGCAACAAGATCAACCACGCCTACGCGAGGGTGACCTCGTTTTGATCGCGGACCCGGACTCACCGCGAAACGTGTGGCCACGAGGTATTATTAAAACCATTTTTCCAGGTCGAGACGGGCGAGTGAGAGTCGTCGAGGTCTCCACCCCGAGCGGCGTGCTGCGCCGGGCCGCGGCTCGCGTCGCTCCCGTGCCATTGGTAGAATAGTGCTTCGCACTAGGGGTGGGCTATGTTAGCGACGCGCTCATTAAATACCCGTTAGTTCTATAGTTAAATATATGTACAATTAGGCATAGTTCATAGGTGCATTTTTTTGCTACTGCCCCACCGCCGGTCCGATCAGTCTGCATGCATCCGCTGAGAGAGCCGCGCGGTACCGGGTTAAAATCCTAGTCTAAAATCTCGCTAATCTCTTTTCTGTTACATTTTACCGTGTGCTTGTTAATATTAAAAAAGTGTCAAAACTCCCTGCGTTTACTTCACCACCAAGACCTCGCCCCAGCAGCTTCAATAAGTAACAACATTTTGTTTGTGTAGAATGATACAAATTGGGAAGATGCATTGAGATTACACCGAGAAATTATATTAGTAATCCAGTAATGGTAGCGATTACAAGTGTATTACTGATATATTATTTTATTGCGAAATATTTTCATTCAAAGTTACGTAAATTGAAACGCGCAGTGACGTCACTCGTGTCAGTCACTTCAGTAAATTCAGAGGAAAACATAGAAAACTATTTATAAAATTGAAAAATATTTATTATTAACGATTTATTATATTAAATGAAACTGAAAATGTATTCTTTCTGTGATGAAAATGATTTCCATGCGCCATGAAAGTTTGAAATTTGCACTAGTGACGTCATGTCAGGGCAGTGAGCGTTTACGTGCGAAATTTGAAATGTCGGTTTTTGAATTTAATTAAATAAATTATTTGTGCATATTTTAACTTTTCCGTGTTTGGTATCTTTACCTACTCCGTTAATCTTTAAGATAGGCTAGCTCAATGAAATAATGCATGTTCCCTATTGTGATATGGAATATATATTAGGCTTGATAAAAATATTTCAAAAATCGGTTGTAAAATCGATGCAGTGAACTATTCGATAATAATCGCTTGATTTGACAGACGAGATGTCTTAGCCTCATCACTACAAACTTCATTTCATGTCTCAAATATTTGAAGTTAGGAATCACAATCTATAGAGGCAAACAACAGGCGGTATTATTGCATATTTTTAATTTCTGATTTTGATTATTCAATACTTACTCGATTTAGGCGACTTCCTGATTTGTCGGTGCGGAGGCAGTACGATATGAGAAAAGTGTCAAATGTCAGTCGACTCGGTACCATTTTTTACTGCGCCCCTACATTTAAATGAGTGCTTGCTGACTGGCGCGGGATGCGCGGTAGCGGGACGATGCGAAGGCGGTACTGCTCCGCTTCTGCGCATGATATTACTACTGCGCAAACGTAATACTGACAGTATTATGTCAAGTGAGAATCTTTGCGACGTCAGTAAGTTTACGTCAAAGAATAAAATGTCACATATCAATTCGCAAAGGCCAAGATACAGGCTCAGCCTAGTTTGGTCTTTGATGGAACATCGATCAATGTATTTATCTGTTTTTGATTAATAAACCTTTTTGATTTAGATTTAGATTTTTTGTTTTTTTTTTAATCCTGCCCCGCCCAAGCCCCGCCAAGTCAGGAAGGAATGTGAACAACTAAAGGTGATTCACGCTACGACCTTTCCGTGTCCGACCACAGAATAAGTAATAGTACAAGGTCCGACGGACGAAACGCGCGAAGGCCGTCGATTTCTTGTACTAAAAAACGGGCCGGCCCGGACACGGAACGGTCTAACGTGAATCATCCTTAAAACGTAGTGATTATATTATTTTTGTGAACAACGGCCATAATTTCAGATATAGAGATGGTGTCATGGCATTATTGCAACAAATCGAAATCCTCCAATGAGTTGTACGAAGACTTCGACAGTGCACAAGATTCGTAGGTATCTAAATACAAAAAAATATTTTATATCTAATTGACATGGAAAAATCGGGCGGGGATCTAACCTGGTTGTTCATCTTAGAAGAAAGCTGACGGAATTAATAATAGCGCCACCTAGTCTTAAGGTTATTAAACTTGCACGAATTGTCTTCTAAATGTGGCCTGTTAAAAAGGTATTCATAAATTCGTTGCGTACCAGCATCACACATGTGGTCCTGTGGTAAAGTATACTTACTACCTGTAGAGTCAATGTACCCGGGTTCCATCCCCAGCGGCGGGTGCACTTTTTGTATGTTTTTTCACGTCATAATAGTTACTAACTTTGGCACTTGGTGGCGCTTTAGTCGGAATCACAATATGCGTGTGAAGTTGGCTATCTATTTCCAGCACGGATCTATACCTAAGACGGATTGAGCTCTTTCATTTATCAGCCAATCAAAATTGAACCATATTCCCGAGTCATAAAGTTAAAATCATATTGTGATAAGATAAAAGAGCAGAAAAAGCGTTCCGAGCGAGAGGGGGCTAGTGGTGGGCGGTGTCCCACTTGCACTTAACTAACCCTAACTAACTGGGCTGGCACGATGACCCAAAATGAGTCTTGGCCTCCGACACAAGAGCACGCCACTTTGCTTGGTCCTGCGCAATTTCTCGCCAGCTTGCACCAGCTCCGGGTTCACGCAGGTCCGCTTCCACCACATCCCTCCAGCGATACTTGGGGCGACCCACAGGACGTCGTCCGGTCGGCCGGCGCAAGTATGCTCTCTTCACCTGTCGATCTTCTCCCATCCTCTCTAGGTGGCCAAGCCAGCGAAGACGATGTGCTTTGGATTCACCTATAATGTTTGGTTCGGCTACCAGCTCTTCTATTTCGGCATTTTGCACTCGCACTTATACACTATTATTAGGGTGACTAGGCTTTGCGCCGGTTTTCATGCAAATTGCAATACATTCGGTTCGGTATTTGTGCAAAGTCATTTACTCCTTAAACGCGTCGCGGGCAAAAAACTAATAATGTAGGTAATGGTATGCCTTACTGTAATTTTAAGGGGTAGCATTTAACGAACCACCAAATTAGTTGCCGAATGATGCTCTAAAAAATTACATTGATTACCAAAAATACTAGTATCGCACCAAATTTTCAACTCCTTTTAAATATAAAGTGCAGCTCAAAGAAGTAACATGCCGATAACCTATTAAATTAAATTGTTACCGAATAAATTAGTCACTACCCAAAAATACTTAATGATCACCTAATTTCAAACACCAAATTTCATATAATTTACATCCAAATATTACAGGGCTCGTAATCCTTTTAAAATTATTTACACCCAAATAATTCTTTCGATACCCAGAAATACTACATGATCACCAAATTTCACGCGGCAATTGTTTTTTAACGCCCGATGCACAAAGCAGTTCCAATCTAGTCTAACCTCATTGCTAGCACACTGATGCGGTTTTCCATACGGTCCGTCTCGCTCGCACGTCGCACCGCGTGCGAGCAAGACAGCGCTAAATGATTTTATTTTATAGAAGCTTCAAAATTTCTGTATTTTTAATGAGACACGTACATAACATAATTTAATTTAATATATTTTCTACTAACTACTACTGGACTAAAATATTTATAGTGCTAAAACAATTAATTTGTAACTGTTTACTAAAATGTAGCATGCGATGTGTATAATATTTGGATGTAATTCTAATGAAAAAAGGTGCATGAGATTAGGTGGTAGTTTAGTGTTTTTGGTGGTACTTGACAATTTTTTTGATGCGATTATAAATTTATAGGAATGCAATAAGTAAAATAGGTGCAAGTGCTGCAAAAATAGGTAGAATTTTTTTGGTGACTCGGAATTGCTGATCGATAAAATTTTTTGAGTGTTCAACCTTATTTTAGGGTTCGAAAATTTGATGATATCAAAAGTTATTTAGGTGATCATTTTATTTGTTCCCAATTTTAAGTCCTCAACGTGTCAAAAATACGTCTGAAGTATCTTTGTGATAAATATTTTGTAACGACTAAAAAGTTACTTTGAAAACACTTAAACTTTTGATACAATGAAACCTTGACTAACAAAAAGTATGTTTTCTATGCTTATTTTATTTACTAGTACATACTAGCTTTTGGCCCAAGACTTTGTCTGCGTAGAACTCGTTCATCGCGTTAAGATTTTATTTATATTCTTTTATTTCATTCACTTACCTATTTCTCGCTCTTCCATATCCAGTCGCATCGCTATCCAGTGTCCTTCCCGTGGACTCAAAATATATATCTCAAACTCCATAACAAATTTAATTTAAATTGGTTCAGCGATTTAAGCGGGAAGAGGTAAAGGTAACAAACAGACACACTTTCGCATTTATTATAACATCCAAGACTCAATTTACATTAAATTTGACTTTACTTAGAACTTATATTAAAACTAATACTTATATCCACAGACCTACAGGTACTTGGTCACCCTAATTAGAACGAGACACCGGTCACTAGTACTCTTTCTCTGTCGGCCCCATGGTTGTTCATCTTAGAAGAAAGCTGACGGAATTAATAATAGCGCCACCTATTTTCATGGTTATTAAACTTGCTCGAATAGTCAGCTAAAAAGTAAAAGTAGGTAGACTGTTAAAAAGGTATTCAAAAATTCGATGCGTACCAGTATCACACACGTGGCCCTGTGGTAAAGTATATTGTCTTTAGAGACAATGTACCCGGGTTCGATCCCCAGCGGCGGATGCATTTTTTGTATGTTTTTTCACATGTATCCAAGATAATGCTTACTAACTTTAGCACTTAGTGGCGCTTTAGTCGGGATCACAATATGCGTGAAGTTGGCTATCTATTTCCAGTCATTACACTCTTATTTATGGTCGGCCCCACTTTTTCGGCGCAGTACTCAATCCGTCTTAGGTATAGATCCGTGATTTCCAGTCATTACATATCTAACTAAAATTCTAGAAACGTCACGACTGGTTATGTAGTTAGTTCCAGGAAAAAAATAACATGTACAATCTTTACTTTTTTTGAGGGTAATTCCTGCAGCGGTTTTTTTAGCATACCCTCATCTAATATATATCGATTGTTTTCAGATCCCAATCGAATCATTTGCAACCCGTATATCACAAGAAGATGAGAATAGCACCAAAAGGAAAACTATGGTTTACCAGCCCTGTCCCAAGGCACAATCTTACCAGATCCCGTCAAACAACCAAATACTCTGAGACTACTGCCGAAGCCAACACGTCTGTCAACGCAACTACCTAATGGTGGTTGGTAGTTGGCTGAAGGTTTGGTAAATGAAAAATAATTTTTTTAAATAAAACCCGACACAAAACTTACTTTAGAACTATGGGAGGCCGTGGCCTTAGTAAGCGCCGTCCTGGCGCTTTCGACCTCCCAAGGTTGCGTGTTCAAATTACTCTTTTCCTTGAGCCAAATAAAAACGCCGAGTACAAATATAGGTGTATTAAATTACCACAGCAGAATTACAAGAATTGTAATTAACTAATTATAAAGAATAGGGACATCTAATCAGTCCAGGAATCTAAAGATAATGACAGTAAATCTTTTTGTCTCTGGTAGAACATCTTATTTTATATCTTTAAACGAGCAATTCTTGTATATTTATTTATTTATATATATATATGTATATATATTTATTTCGGGGATCTCGGAAACGGCTCTAACGATTTTGATGAAATTTGGTATGTGGGGGTTTTCGGGGACGAGCAACCGATCTAGCTCAGTCTTATATTTGAGAAAATGCGTGTTTTCGAGTTTTCATGTTTTTACTTTTGTTCGTGATTGATATTTACAATGGCTGCTGACGTACGGAAAATTAGTGTCAGAAAACCAGTATAAGCCTGACCTATGAATATGCACATAGTTGTCACGAATCTCAGGGTCAAGACATATAAGGACGTATGGTGAGGCGAGTATAAATCTTGTTTTGTTTAGCATTTAGAAAGAATGACACATGACAACGCCTTACGAGGTTTTTTATCAGACACGTTCAAGGGGCTGACACCATGCTGACACGTTTTGCTAGAGAAAGATAGTCTTATTGCGATTCCTATAAGAGGAAATAGAAAAGAGTGGCATGTTTTGTCCCTATCACCGAACGAACATTTTTTCATGGTCGGATTACAGACAAATGTAAACTTCCATAAGCAATACATTGGACATGCAAACCGGCCAAATTGCGTAGTACCTACAAATTTTGTATGAATATGAGCAAGTATGAGAAAGACATAGCCCCGGTCGCTCGTTGGCGCATCTATAACTACAGAGTATATACTATATTTATGGGCACGTTCTGCGGTAAGTGTCAAATAATCTCAATGAATCAAAAAGTTTAGATACCTACATCCTGGAGGTTGCGTGCCGAACATTCGTTTGAAGCCAGAAAATATGACTTTGAATGACGTCACTGTTATATTTCATCTCTTTCATTAGATCCATCTTATATTAGAATGAAAGAGATGCATTATATTCTTTTGTGACATGTTCGTGTGATATAACGTACAGTGAATTACGATTTGTCTCGTTCCACCGCATAGCTGCGTCCTTTTCTGGCACCATCATAGCCCATTATGTGGTCGGGCTTCACGTTTATTTATGTTTAATATCTGGGCGGCCGAGCTTTGCTCGGCGTTTTCCCGGGCATGAGACCTAGCTAGATCGATTGCTCGTCCCCGAAAACCCCCACATACCAAATTTCATCAAAATCGTTAGAGCCGTTTCCGAGATCCCCGAAATAAATATATAAATAAATAAATAAATATACAAGAATTGCTCGTTTAAAGATATAAAATTTAGATTTTTTTAGTTTATTTTGACCGCGGTTTAAAAAGAAATTATTTTGGATCTCGATGGCGAAATTGTTAACATTTTATTTCGCACTGACATTTACGATTTACTGAATGCATTATTAAAACAGATCGGAGAAGGAATTAGTCGAGTAGCCAGGAATTCAATAGTAATGTTTATTTAAAATGTATATCTATTATGCAAGTGTCGTGAGGACTTTGAAATGCCTAGGAAGCCTTTGAGAAAAACGTTTAATGTACGCATCCAAGGCAGACCTACGGAAAACATTTGTGTTGTTGTTGTTGTCCTTTATTGCCCTTCGGCCCTCAACTTCGAGTGTACGCGTGAGCTCGGCCTTGCCTAGCTTAGCCTTATCGCTCAACTTCGGTCCTTTGGCCCTCAGGTTCGAGTGTACGCGTGAGCTCGGCCTTCAGGCCTCGCTTAGCTTTACCGTTCACCTTCGGGCCTTCGGCCCTCAGGTTAGAGTGTCCGCGTGAGCCCGGCTTTCGGCCTCGCTAAACCTTTCCGCTCACCTTCGGGCCTTCGGCCCTCAGGTTCAATTGTAACAATGATAGGAATAGTGAGTGTCTGCGTGGGCTCGCCCTTCGGGCCGCAAGCGGCTCTCCGGCTCGCGTGGAGAGCGCGCTCTAAGGGACGCTTCGGGCCTTCGGCCCTACGCGAAGCTCGGCCTTCGGCCCTGCGAGGCCTTGAAGCTCACCTTCGGGCCTTCGGCCCTGAGGTTCGCTTGTAAGATACATGGGGCATATGAATAGTTGGGCAACCCTTTCCTCCCGTATCGGTCTCGCAAAAAATAGTGAGGGGAGGGGATGCTTGGGCACTCGGGATGGGGCTCCGGGCCTTCGGCCTTCCGCCGAGCTCGGCCTGCGGCCTCGCAGCCTACAGCTCGCCCTTCGGGCTCGCGGTACCTTGTATTTATATAGGATTTTCGGTTGTTTGGTACTCCCGCAGCTCGGCCTTCGGCCTCGCCAATCATTTGAGGGGGGGAGGGGGGGGCGCACCTGACCACTTGAATGCCTGCGGCTTGGCGGCCTGAAGCTCGCCCTTCGGCCTTCAGGTTCGATTGTAACAATGATAGGAATAGTGAGTGTTTGCGTGGGCTCGCCCTTCGGGCCGCAAGCGGCTCTCGGGCTCGCGTGGAGAGCGCGCTCTGATCTGCTCTGGGACACCTAGGGCCTTCGGCCCTGCGCAAAGCGAGGCCTTGCAGCTCACCTTCAGGCCTCCGGCCCTCAGGTTCGCTTGTAAGATACATGGGGCATATGAATAGTTGGGCAACCCTTTCCTCCCGTATCGATCTCGCAAAAATTACTTGGGACGGGGGGGACGGGGACGCTTGGGCACTCGGGGTGGGGCTCCGGGACTTCGGCACTCCGCCGAGCTCGGCCTGCGGCCTCGCAGCCTGAAGCTCGCCCTTCGGGCTCGCCAAACCTTGTATTTATATAGGATTTTCGGTTGTTTGGTACTCCCGCAGCTCGGCCTTCGGCCTCGCCAAACATTTGAGGGGGGGGGGACGCACCTGGCCACTTGAATGCCTGCGGCCTGGCGGCCTGAAGCTCGCCCTTCGGGCTCGCAAAAATTGCTCGAAAATTGTTTTGCCCCCCGAGTCCCCGCATGCCAAATCTCAACGCACTAGGCCCATTTTGAAATTTGCCAACAAATTTTTTTTTTTCGGGGGGCTCATTTTTCCCATATTCCAAATTTTATCTCTCTCAGACCAATTTGAAATTTTTGCCAAAAAATAATAGCCAAAAAAAGTCACCTCACCAAATGACTTGCAGTTCTCTATGACATTTGATCGAGCATCCCCCTACCTACCGTTTAGCTAGGCCGTTGGCCAACTTTTTGGTTTTCAATCAATCAATCAATTGTTCATCAATTATTATCAATTATTTATTTTACATTAAAACATGGTGTACATTAGAAGATATAAAAGAGGTATTGAGAGGTTTTCAGAGGTATTTTTCTGGTAGTCACGGAGCCACCCCCTACACTTTTCCCAGACATCGTATAGATCTGAGGAGAACAATTATGTCAATAGAAATGTGTTGGGTTGCAGCTTTATATAGGTCTGTCTATCTACTTAATATCTTTATTTAGATGTTTGTCGAGCTAGTCTGCCTTGTTTACGGGAAAACGCCGAGCAAGGCTCGGTCTCCCAGGTACTTAATATTTAAACCTGGTTCCTAGCCAGCCTGGTGCAACAAGGTTGGTTGCCACAGAAGAACCATCTGAATATGAAACATCAAGATCTTCCGATTAAAAATAAACGCACTCAAATCAGTTCATCCGTTAGGGAGCTATGATGCCACAGACAGTCACACAGATACACAAATGCATAATGTTATAACAACCCTCTTTTGCATTGCGTTGCGTTGCAGATGTTAATTAGTAGATTGTACAACAAGTGCATAAAATGCATCATTTTACACGACACTCGGATGGATATAAAATCGAGTGAAAAATGGGTTTTATGGACGAGTTATACACTCTACTTTTCACGTCGGTTGCGAGGAAATGAAACAAATAATTTAATTAAGGTAATGCATCACATTTTACGCTCGCTTGGTCGTTGATCTCGTTCGATGGAGCTGCGGGCGCAGCGCACGGGGTTGATCGTGTGGCTGTTGGACCGATTGCCTTGGTCTTCGAGTTCTTCGACGAAGATTTTACTTTATGCACGAGAGCATAAAACTGTGTTTTAGGCACTGTCTACGAAGCATAAAATTAAGCTTTACGAGCAAGAGACTTGAAAAATATATACTTATAGGTACATAGTTACAACAAATATATTAGTAACTACTTAGGCTTGTGTTTGCGGCTCATATAGTTGGGCAGTTTTTTATGCACATTTGAAGTACTAACATAGCACTAATAAAAATAACAGTATAAAAAAACGTACAGAGACAGATAATGGTTATAATGATCTAATTTGAAAAAATCATTACCTCAAACCACGGACGGTCAAAAACCAGGAGGAAACTGTCGAGAACGTTTGTATGGAGAAATGGCCGAATCAGGTGAACATTCAGATGAAGAATTAGGAAAACTAATTGTACGAAATTACATGGATTGAAAATTAACAAATTATTTTAAACGCAAACCTTACTTTTTTATTGTATGGAAAAAAATAGTACTTATACAAATACTTATTCATAATTAAGAAAAACAAGATTAAAATTAAGCATGTTTTCAATTTCAAGCATTTGTACTCGTTTACACTCTATAAAACCGCGCAATTAGGTAATTAAACTCGCATGCAAGTCTCGTGTGTGCATTATACTTACCCTTAAATTCTTCAGTTTTTATTCTTACAAATATTAATGTTGCTGACTATACCTATCCGTTGCGTAACAAGATTTTTCCGTCAAGTAATTAATTTAAACACAGTGTTCCGAATTGGCTCTTATATTGCCTAATTGAGAAGGGAAAAGTACTCCTTCAAAGATGTATCGTTGGTGCATTATATTCCTGATTTATTTTTGTACTTTAGCAAATTTCAGCAATGGTAATTATTATATTTTTACACTCAACTATAATCTCTTCCTTAGTATAGTTACTTTGATTTTTATCCACGACAGTAGTATAGCTAATAGTTCTCGCAAGGATGGTCCGGGCCGGCCCGGACACGGAACAATCCTGACCTGACACCGGTCATTTTCATACGTTTTATAACCTACAAGTGACTTTTAGGCTATAAAATTTATGGAAATGGCAGACGTGTCAGGATTGACTTTTTATCTTGCGGGGACTATAACAATCCTGGCCCCTATTTCACCAACTTGACAATTGTCAAATGACAATTCGGTTTACATTGCCGGGCCGGTAAGTATCGATATCGATGCTATTCAACGACCGTCTTTACGTGACAACTCAGAAGTGTACTTGGAATTGTCATTGTCAGATGAAAATTGTCAAGTTGGTGAAATAGGGGCCTGCCTGATGGAAAGCGGGCTGCGTTGCCGGTAGTTTGCAAATTATTGCTGTCTTAATTTAAATTATATTTTCCGATAGAAAATCCACACAGTTAAAGACAAGTTCAAATAATTTTAATAACTGATACGGATTAAATTTTATATCTTTGAAATATCTTAAAATACATATAATTCTGGCTTACATCTTTTGTGTTTTTTGTGACGGATTTTTCATTTTCACATTAATTTTTTCAGCATGCAGTGCAAGTAATTATATCATTACATTTTATTTTATTGTAACGGTAAGGTGCCAAAGATAAACTTTGTGAATGCACGGATAAATGGATTTGTGGCATAACTAATACATACGTATTTAAGTGTTATGTGATGTTAATGCCAAACATCGTCTTCTATCTATTGAGTTTGAACCATTTTTATCGATAAAATTGTCTTAGGGACTTCCCAACGGTATTGATGTATCGATAAATTTTATTTCCTTCTGACATATGAGTACCTACCTATGCAAGTTGAATATTATAACAGTACCTACCTATAATTTGCTTTTGTGTAAGAAACGAGTGAATAATACAATTTCAGTGGCTAAAGTCGATGTTTTTCCACATTTAAAAATCTATAAACATCGTCAGGAAGTTATCCTTATCAGCACGTTATTTCCACTTGACCCGGGAACTCAATTTTTACAACCAATGAGACGTCACTTCGAAACAAGTAAATATTTAAAGCAGTTACCGATTGATATTGGAAAGAAGTTCCCTAGTTAATTGATATTATTACTACAAAAACGTCTATCTCTGGATTAGACGCTACGTCTCTGGTTAACACGTTCACAGTCCAATGCCCCAGACATGGGTCACGACGAACAATCTCCACAAATCCGTGCCTCGTACATGTGTCACTATAGCCGACCACCACAAATCACTATAAATCACTATAACTGCATTCGATAAAAGGCTTATAAAGACAATTCTGATTTATCAATTCATATTTTTGTTAGATATGAAATAGCATTCTTTAATAAATTGTAATAATTCGAGTGCGTTTCATAGTGACCCAAACGTGGAGCACGGACGTGTGATGGAAATAATTTGCTTGGACGTCCAAGAAAATTGTAACATTTTGTATGGGGACTGTGAACGTGTTAAGACGCTAGCCGAGAGACGATCAGACACCGACATTTTACATATCAAAATGACCTTGACGTGTTCCGTATGCTCTTTCTTTAATTAAAAATGGAATTGCTCTTGGCTAGCATCTATCCAGGCGGCAAATACGAGGCCGACGATGTAGCGAGCTCAACCAGAAGATGCCTATTCACTCGTTATGTTATGATTTTGACTAAGTATACTGTATACTTCAGTACCTCTATAGTATATATTTCTTCGAAATAAAATACGTTTTCAATAATCTCAATTTGTATGGCAACGGGAACAGTGCCTCCAGTGGAAAGTACTTGTATTTGTTGCCATACAAATAGAAGACTTTACGAAAGCGTTCGTTTGTGTTCTATTTGTTTCGAAAAAAATATAGTAAAGACAGAGTATAATAATGATATTACCTTTTTCTGCAGGATATATAACTGATGTAGACCAAGCTATGGTTATCCTGAAAGAATTGGACGCGGACGTGGCTGAACTTATGAAAATCGTGCCGAACCAAGCGTACAATAACCAGAAACTGACCTCCTGCCTCAGAAAACCGAGATTGTTACTCGATAAAAAACAGTGTCCGAAGGCCGGACCCCAAACTTTGATGAAAAAGATATTGAACGCACCTGTTCGAGATGAATGGCCACCTGTACATCCTTTTTAAACGATTAAATTACCAGTGAATTGAAATACTTTTGTATTATTTTGCCATTTCCCTACCTACCAAACCGACATTTTATATAGTTGGGCATGTTGGGCATTTACACATTCCGGTATCTTGACTTGACTTACTTGACTTAAGATCCTATGTCCCCTAGATGGGGCAGAGGGCGTCCACAGTGACTCTCCATGTAGATCGATCTTGAGCTTCCCGCTTCATTTCGCTCCACGACTTTCCGATCTTTTTCGCCTCGCCCAGCACCGTACGCCGCCAGGTTTGTTTAGGACGGCCATGCTTTCTCTTTCCTTGGGGGTTCCACTCTAAGGCCTGTTGAGGTATGTGGCCGGGCCCCCTCCGGAGTGTGTGTCCAATCCAGTTCCACTTACGGCGCTTTCCGGTGTACACATGAAGAAAGAATTAAGATGGAACTGGTGATACACAAATACAAAGCGGTATGAAACAGATGCGAGAATTGACAATAACACATGTGGGAGCGAGAAACAATGACATATGTATCTCCTGTCTCTCATCGCGTAAAGTGACCGACTGCTTGTCACCGGCCTGTGTCACCGAAATGTCATCGATGAAATTGACTTGGCACCAATGCGTAGGTAAATGCATTACCACGATTAATTTAAATGTCAGAATGGTAGTAATGAATGTATCTATCTTCTCTTACCTACTTCTCAATTTAGTCACGTGACCATAATTATAGGGTGGCCAGACTGGCCAGCATATAAGAAAATATGTTACCCATGACGTTAGGTGAACCAGGCCAGGCAGGTATTAGTTATATGTAAGTATTTTCACCCGCACAGCGCGAAAGTAATCGTATGGGGCATTTAGACCTCTTACCGCAGTGAACGTGTTAAGTGTGTGGTCATTAAATGAGCGTTTCAACCGTTCCTATTACTGTTACCCCACTATTGTCTGAGTTTCTGTTGATTTTGGTGGTATTTTTGGTGGTATTTTATAAAGTAGGATTCTTGGACTGTTATGAAATAACTTAAAACATCATCAAACTGAACAGAAAATTCAACAAACATGGGGCCACGGGCCACGGTATTGGGGGCAGTTGCTCGTACCGAATAACCGATTTAGAAAGTAAGAAGAAAGAAAGAAAAAAAGAAAGAAAAAAAGAAAGAAGAAGGAAAGGTGAAAGAAAGAAATAAAAAAGAAAGACAGAAGATAGAAAGAATAATAAATGTATTATAAAAATACAAATAAAAAAATAAAAAATCCTTTCTTGTACCCACAACATAAGCTTTATTATGCTTACTATGCTATGCATTGACTTATAATATTTACTGTGGGGATAGACCGAGTTGTCTCCCAATATTTACTTATTTATATATATTTTTTTCTTATTTATTATATTTTTACTGGTGACTGTACATTCTCTCAATGGATTAATGAAATAAATTCATTAAAAACATTATAAATGTTTAATACACCGTTGGAAATCAGACTCGGCAATTGGTTATTATTAATTAACTTTCTACCTGCTGTTTTAATTTACTTGGTCTTGCTAGTTACTTAATACCTAATTTCCGTGTCTGGGCCGGCCCGTTGTCTATGACAGAACGTGCGACGGCCGTCGATTTCCTGTCATAGAAAACGGGTCGGCCCGGACACGGAATGGTCTAGCGTGAATCATCCTTTAATCATTTAGCTAATAATCTTACTAATGATTGTGATTCCTAACTTCAAATATTTGAGACTTATGAATTGAAGGTTGTAGTGATGCGGCTAAGACATCTCGTCTGTCAAATCAAGCGATTATTATCGAATAGTTCATTGCATCGACTTTACAACCGATTTTTGAAATATTTTTATCAAGCCTAATAGCCTCCTGTTAAGGTGGTTTGAAAATGGAACCGTAGTCGATGTCATAGAGTTATCTATCTATGGCCGCTGGCAGTCGCACCGTAACGTTCACACGGGAAACCGGCGCTCTGTTTTGATATGTTGTTTTATATCTAGATATGTTTTAATATGCATTTGTAGACAATATATTGTGTACAACTATCACGCAACGTGTTTAATTCATCGCCTCCATATCACAATTGTATCATTCTACACAAACACAATTTTGTTACTTAGTAGGTATGCAATAAGAAAGACAGACATTAAAATGTGTTGTATTTCATAGTTTAATTTTATGATATTTGGTTTTGATTATAAATGTATCGTTTATACCTAATCGATTTCTATTAATTTACGGAAATGTAATATGAATTGAAACGACAGACTTGGTCACAACACTGGTTTAAAAAATAAAAGACATCACACGTAACTGTTTGGGTGGTGAATTATTATCGTAAAATCTTCAACAACTATGATCTGAAAAAATGTAACGTGGGTTAAATTATGTTTGAGAAATGTAAAATAATCTTTTTATTTACTTGAGAAGCCCTATTATTATTACGTGATTTTATTTATAATTTCGATGACTCATGGTTGTTTACGTTCTATGGAAGTTGTCATGTTTCAAATATTTGAAGTAAGAAATCACAACGAATAAAATATTGGGAAAGAAATCAGCTCAATGTATTTAGATTATAATTGGTAGGTATGTATATCTACAAAAAAATGTGTGAAGCTGTGTTTAGGTACAGTCATAGAGTATAATAATATATGTCAGGTACCCAGTCAATGAATTTGAATGTTTGTCACTTTTGGACTCTATTCCTATTGCAATAGACTCCAAACGTGCCAAACATTCAAATTCCATGACTGTACAATCGAGGGCATGAAAATATGTACAATTTTAGCCCTTATATTTTAATGAAATGGTGCCCATTACGATCGCCGCGTTCCCACGTTGAATCGCAATGGACAGCATCTGCACCAGGAAAGAGACAGAGCGAGGGTCATGACCCCTCTTCCTAAGACGCTGCCCCACCTCCCTGATGAAAATCTTGGCACAGAATAGTATAATAATATTACATACAGAACGGACACGAACCCCCCGCACCGAGGTCAGTTACCTCGTCTCAGAGAGACCCGCCTGGTTACGATCGGGTGTCGTCGCGCTTCGCGATTCGGCCGCGCCGTGGCTACGAACCCGCGCAAACAATTGACGCGTGTACCGACAGCGCACGCACACATACTTACCCACAGCGCTTACGTTCCTTCGCGTGTCAGAGGTGTAACAGGCCTCTGAGCCCCAACAACCGGTTGTCTCGAACGCAAGAGGGACGAAAAAGTAATTTGTGAGAGCGACGTATTTGTCCCGTATTTGACGTAGGAACTAGTTTTAAGAAAGCAACTGACTGACCTTCCCACCCAAAAATCTATATCTCAGGGTCCGAAATCAGCTCTTAGAAATCAATATTATTATTTTAGATTCCAATTTCAAGCATTTAAATCTAACAACAATAACACATCTAACAACAATAATTTACAAACATGAAAAACATAATGAGAAAACACTTCATAACCAACTGATTAATGTTGCACTAATGAAGTTTTTCAGCTGCATAGGAAATTAATTTCACCATTCCTTTCGGAATTGGTCGATTAGGAAAACGAGATTTTTACACTTTTCAAATGAAAAGTTTTTCCATAATATTCATAAACTTATTACTAGCGCTGCTTTGCCATTATGGCGATGGTAATTAACCACATTCTTACTTTTATTACGTACCTTTATTAATGATTTATAGTACATTACTTAACCAGGGCGGTATAACAAAGAAACGGTATAAGAAAGAATTGCCTTGCCTTCGGCTCGGGCGTCAAATACCTGCGATCTGAGGCTTTCTTTATTACCGCCCGTGTTAAGTACAAAATTTTATGTCACCCCCCTGGCCAGGAAGTGGGATTTCCCGCTCGTGGACGTGCGGTAATTGCCGCTTTGTGGCCAGGTGTGACATAAAAAACATTACACTCCTTTTTCTGGGAAGTCGTGTAAAAAAATTGCGATTTTACGATATTTTGTATAGTATACGAAGTAAAATCCGAATCGGCCTACTAAATATTGCTTTCTTTTATCATTTCAGCATGCAATAGAGGTAAGACTGTATTATCTACTTCATCTACTTACTTGTTAGTTACCCAGATCTACTTTACATTACACAAAGTGTTTAGGCCGTTGTCTTCCTAAGTCATAAATAAGTTACTACCTAGGAAAACAACGTTTTATTTGTACATAGGTACACTAAAAATTTAGTTAAACTTAGTTACTTAAACGCTTCAAGTTGATAATCAGCCCTGGCACCTGATATATTCAACACATGTTATAAATTATAACTTAAAGTTTATATTAACACGAGGTACATACAGAGTACAGAGAGGTACCTAATTCAGATAAAGACCTCTGAAACTATGTTACACTAATATTTATAACTAGCTTTTGCCCGCGACTTCGTCTGCGTAGAACTCGGTCATCGTATTAGAATGTTTTTGCTATTCTTTTATTTTAGGCGCTAAGCTAGTTATCTCTCTTCCACCCCCTTGCGGTGTCCCATGTCCTTCCCTATGTTTCGAACATTATGATGCTGGGGGGCGATTTTTGAGTGTCGAACGATCGAATGTTCACTCGAGATCTGTCAAAAAACTATGATGTCTTGACAGATGTCGAGTGAAAAGTCGAGCGTTCGACACTCAAAAATCGGCCCCCAGGTGCGGAATATACTACAAACGCATGAAGTAATGTAGATGAAAATGCGAGCGCAGCGGGCGCGAAATATTTCAAACATTATGATGCAGGCGCGGAAAAGACTCCACACGTACCAAGCAATGTAGTTAAAAAGGCGAGCGAAGCGAGCGCGAAATATTTGGAACATTATGATACAGGTGAGGAAAATACTTCATACGCATTAAGTCATGTACATGAAAACGCGAGCGTAGCGAGCGCGAAAATTTTCGGACATAATGAAACAGGTGCGGAAAAGACTTTATATGCATCAAGTAATGTAGTTCAAAAGGCGAGCGAAGCGTGCGTGAAATGTTTGGAACATTATGATACAGGTGCGGAAAATATTCATACGCATTAAATCATGCAAATGAAAACGCGAGCGCAGCGAGCGTGAAATGTTTCGAACATTATGATGCAGGCACGGGAAAGACTTCATACGCATCAAGTAATGTAGTTAAAAAGGCGAGCGAAGCGAGCGCGAATTATTTGGAACATTATGATACAGGTGTGGAAAATACTTCATACGCATTAAGTCATGTAGATGAAAACGCGAGCGTAGCGAGCGCGAAAATTTTCCGACATAATGATGCAGGTGCGGTAAAGACTTTATATGCATCAAGTAATGTAGTTAAAAAGGCAAGCGAAGCGAGCGCGAAATGTTTGGAACATTATGATACAGGTGCGGAAAATATTCATACGCATTAAGTTATGCAGATGAAAACGCGAGCGTAGCGAGCGCGAAATCTTTCGAACATTACGATGTAGGTGCAGAAAATACTTTACACGTATCAAGTTATGTAACTGAAAACGCGAGCGAAGCGAGCGCGAAAATTTTCGGACATGATGATGCAGGTGCGGAAAAAACTTCATACGCATTAAGTAATGTATGAAAACGCGAGCGCAGCGAGCATGAAATGTTTCGAACATTATGATGCAGGCGCGGAAAAGACTTCATACGCATCAAGTAACGTAGTGAAAAAGGCGAGCGAAGCGAGCGCAAATTATTTCGAACATTATGATACAGGTGAGGATAATACTTCATACGCATTAAGTCATGTAGATGAAAACGCGAGCGTAGCGAGCGCGAAATGTTTCGAACATTATGATGCAGGTGCGGAAAAGACTTCATACGTATAAAGTCATTAAATGACAATGCGAGCGTAGCGCGCGCGAAAATTTTCGATCATTACGATGTAGGTAGGTGCGGAAAATACTTCATACGCATTAAGTTTAAGTAATGTAGATGAAAACGCGAGCGCAGCGAGCGTGAAATGTTTCGAAAATTATGATGCAGGAGCGGAAAAGACTTCATACGCATCAAGTAATGTAGTTAAAAAGGCGAGCGAAGCGAGCGCGAATTTTGGAACATTATGATACAGGTGAGGAAAAAAAAAGAAAAAAAAGGTGCGGAATATTTTTCACACGCATTAAGTAATGTAGGGAGCGTAGAGCGCGCGAAAATTTTCGAACACTATGATGCATGTGCGGAAAATACTCCATATTCATCGAGTAATGTAGATGAAAACGCGCGCGCAAATTTTTTCGAACATTGTAATGCATGATTGCATGTGTGGAAAAGACTTTATACGCATCAAGTCATGTAGATGAATACTCGAGCGAAGCGAGCGTGAAACTTTTAGAACATTGTGATGCAGGGTGCAGAAAAGACTTCTTACGCATTAAGGAATGTAGATGTAAACGCGAGCGCAGCGAGCGCAAAATTTTAAAGAAAAAAAATAGTTGTCGGTGGTTGAATACATATTTTTTTGTTTAAAAATTATTGGAGAACCTTTGTTTGTTCTTTCACATTCAAAGGTGGAGTAGAGGCCCAGGTTGATAGCGCGCCCACCCTGGTTGTTCCTGAGAGATGTGTGATTTTCTGAGATTGAGTTTTTGTTTTCTATCGGCCTATGAATTTCGAATTTGGTCATACTTAATGTTTACTGTTACATACCTATATTTTACTAACAAATACCTATATACCCTAAATGTGGAAAGTCTGACCTGTGAAGTCTTCGGTATGTTGTATGAATCAGTTAGGTCATCCAAATTTGCAACTTTGACAAACTTTACTTCGATGCGAACTGCGATTTCGTTTATTTTCTGGCTTTGAGAACGCCCCCCCCCCCTCCCTCCCCACTTCTGATATCCCCGTATTCCGAAGAACCTCAAACATATCCGCCATCTTGCATTTGAAAATGGATATCATTGTTGTAATCAGCACCCCAAAAAAAGATTTATTATACAAAAATATTGATATTTAAATTTATACATTTTGAACCTTATTATTTGAACAGTAAAATGGCTTTTTAAACAAATAAAGTTGATGCAACTCGGCCAACTCTCTCGACTGGAATGTACCTAGGTTTGTGAATATTGATAGCGACCGACTGTCCAACATAATCAGATCTCTCATATCAAACAGTTAATATGGTTTGAGGGACTTTTGTTTTTTTGTCTTTGGCCTCTCAAGTATATTTCGTCCCCCGTTTTTTCAAATACTATCTGTTTATTGCACAATGTTTGAATGGGGTTCTTTTTCCTTTGCTTCCAAGTAGATGCTTACCAATTTTCAAGCCTTTAAATCACAAATTGAAGGACTTCCCATACAAAGTTCAACCCCTGTTTTCACCCCTTTTAATCCCCAATCTGTATGATTTTTATAGCCTATAACCTCGCCGAAGATCCAATAAACATATTATTGAAGGCTGTATTAAAATCCATTCGCTAGTTTTCACGTGATAGTTAGACAAATAAACAGACAGACAAACAGACAAACAGACATGAATTCTAAAAACCGTTGAAATGTGTTCTGTTATCGATTCTAAGACCCCTCAATCGATTTTTTTTCTTATATCTTCAATGTACAGATTTTTGACCCTCTTCTGCTTTATTATATGTATAGATGAACCTTCAGTGTGGACTAGGCTTACGATATAACTAGGACGGCATCTGTGTAGGGACAGGGGTAAAGTGTGAGACGTCATAGCATAGGGTAGCGGATGGGTGCCGCGCGGCAGGACCTGCCTCCCGCTACCATCCCGTGCCGCCATGTAGACTATAGCTGAGACGGCATCTGTGAAGGGACGGGGGCTTATTTGGGTTTAGCTCCAAACTTTATTGAGAACGCGAACGTTTTAAGAACTTTATATTAACCGGCTTTTTCGACGAGAGGCCCGGCGAGTCCACTGTCTATAGGTATTACGATAGGTAGGCATAGATGAAATTATTTTAGTTGACCGAATTTCTATAAACATGATGTTGGATTTTGTACCCTATTGTTTGAACAGTAAAATAGCTTTTTAAACAAATAAAATTGATGCACCTCGGCCAACTCAAATTATTTCAATCAGAATCGTGCGCCCGCATTAACCGGTTTTTATCGTTCTAAGCCGGTTTTCCGAACAAAACCGGTTAAAATAAAACGGTTTTTGTATCTAAACCTAAATAAAAAGGTTTTGCCGCAAGTACATGATAACGGTTTGAAAAATTAACCGGTTTCCGAGCCCTGCCTGTGACGGGCAGGGGTAAGATGTAAGACGTTATAGGTTATAGGGTAGCGGACGGGTAGCGGGTGAAGGTCCCTGCCTCCTGCTACCCTCCCGCACCGACACACTTAAGCGGTAAATTTATACATATTATTTGAAATTATACTGATAGAGTACCGAGTGACTAGTTAAGTATTTATATCTATTAAATAGGTACCTATATCGGCATATAGTTAGTAGTACCCAAGCGTTCTCAAGTTAATAATATAGGGCTAGGTTGATTTGTGTAATAGTGCCTTTAATATTTGACAATATTTATAGTGCTAAATGATAACGTATTATATTTCAGGTGAAATAATGGGTGGAATCGCCGAGATAACTTCATCGTTCGTATCAATAGAAGCGGATCTCGAAGCGCTCAAGAGGACCCTGGCAAGCAACGCGCGGATAGAGTCCAAAGTAGACCAGTGCATGAAAAAACTTAATCGGAATCAGAAGAGACTACGCCAGAAATTGTTGGATTCATGTAAAAAACAGACACTTATGGAAAAATTGTCGACGAGCGGCTAATTATAAGCCCAAATGTAATAAACATATGATTACATTGATGCGTTATTATTGTTATTAATATAAAAAGTTAAACTATACGTTTCTGTACTCGACACTGATCCAATGATTGATTGGTGATTAACCCTTTGAACGCTTTCATATTTGAATGAAGTACAAGGCGGTTTCATGAGCCAGATATGCGAAAATACCCCAAGAATTATCGCGTTTTTCTGAGAATCGTTGATATTTGTAGACGTGGGAAAAATATATATAATTCTTGATTATATTATCTTTAATAACACAGCTTTCGATACACGATTCATAACATAACACTTTGCTCGATACAATTAATTCTCAAAGTAACCTCCAATTCGCTTATTTTTTCCAGCTTTCCTTGTTTTTTACTATGTGACACTATGAAACATAAAAAGGAGAAAAATCAATCATAACTAAAATAGTAATTTGACAGCTTCCGAATTTCGATAATTTGAGGCAATATTTTTAAAATAAATAAAAATCGACAAATTCTACCCTAACAAGATATCGACACTGTACGTAGGCCTGCAAGCTCTATCTCCGTTACCCTTTCGAAATGTGACAGTTACGGCAATACGCTTGATTTTAGATTTCATCTAGGTACATGGACGGCCTTAATCACTCACATGCCAAGCACTGTTGAATTGATGTATTGATGTAAACAACGTTTAAACCAATAAAAACAAATAAAACAATTTATAACAGATTTTATTCATGATAAAAGTACACCTTCACTCCGATCTTTTTAGTGGTTGTTGGCGTGGTGGGCACGACGACACACGACCACTTTACAGGTCTTGGCGTTCAAAGGGTTAATTGTTGTCATTAATTGGGTACTAAGGTGTCGAGCACTGGGTCGTTTACCTAACATTATTTCTCTTAAGGGGAAACAGAGATCGTGGATTTCCGTTTACTACGGTCCCGAGTTCCGACAAACCCTTTTTGCTGTATTCATTTTCTAAAATACTTGAATATTTCATACTATATTATTTATATCTAACTACTAGGTATAAAAATAAAACCTACTAGATATATGTAGGTACCTATATCAAATTTTGCCCAGCCCGCTCTGGGACAGCGTGGGGACTAGGTACTGTCCAATCCCCCGCTGGATGCGGGTGGCGCAAGACCGGTCATTGTGGCACTCTTTGGGGGAGGCCTATGTCCAGCAGTGGACGTCTTTCGGCTGATATGATGATGATGATGATGAAATAGACATTGGTGCATACAACTTCATCGAAAATAATGATTTCTCATTGGTTTTCTGTTGGTGAGGCTAGGAAGTTTCATTCATTCAAGCCAATTTCAATTCAATCTTCGCTAAGTCAGTGAATAAGCATTTTAACATTCAAGTTAGGAGAGCCTCATCCCAAGATTGCTGGAACAAATGGTCGTAAATGTGGACACGCTGGACGTGGAGTCAGGTCCATAGCTTTATAGTTTTGATAGGAACCAGTTCCTCCGTCGGCCATTTTTAACTTTACAGGGGTGGAAAGTTTCTATGGAAATAAAACTTGGAAATTCGATAATATTAGACTAAGCATTTAAATGGGAAAAAACTGTTTTCAGTGTTTATCAAAATTTGCCCTTGAAAGGGGTGAAAAGGGGTTTGAAAGTTTGTACAAGTAACATTTAATTCTAAGCTACAAACTTGAAACGTCGTTTATAGACCTAGCATCAAATTAGGTACAAGAAAACTGAGTGCTAGCCCTTCTGGACTGAGAGGGCAAATAGCAGCCGCTTCCGAAATAACTGGTGCATAAGCTAATTCTTGGATTGGGTACCCGAGTGGATCTTGCTTGGGTTTCTTTAAAACGTTTAAGATGCAACGCTGAGATGAGAATAAAGAACAACATTCCTTAAGACAAAAGTCTTGTTTTGTCTAAATTGTAATCATCTTATATCTTTAAACGAGCGATTTTTGTATATTTTTTTATTTGTTTCGGGGATCTTGGAAACGGCTCTAACGATTTTGATGGCAAACCCCCCCGGTTTTCGGGGACGAGCAATCGATATATCTAGGTCTCATGCCCGGGAAAACGCCGAGCAAAGCTCGGCCGGCCGCCCAGATATTAATATTTATTTGCATCCTGTATGCAAAGACGGTTATGGCGTAGCAAGTAGCAACAAGCCTTGGTTTCAAACCTTGAAAAATAAAGTTGATTAAAATTTAATTCAATTTTCTGTATCAATTAGCTCATTAAATACCAATAAGCTCATTAAAATGTCAATTTTAATTACATGAACTACGTTGATAACATTCGTTACTAATTTGATTAATTCGTGAATTTTACTAATTTATTTCTCATAGGCAACATTTGAAAAACCGCCAAGTTCCCTGAAAGATGAGGACTTTAACATTTTTAATATCTCTATGTTGTTATTTGTCTAAAATATTTAAAAGCGTGGCGTAAAGCCACGGAAAATCGGAATGGACTGTAAAGACGCATCCCTACGGACGAGAATTGCAACCCTGCAAGAAAACCAAGGTCATTAATTTCCCTATTTCTTTCGCTATAACTTTAATGCTTGCAGATGCTCGTCGTAGGGTGTCATACGCCTTATTACTGCGTTTCTGAACTGAAAACACAACCCAAGTCAGTTCCAAAAAGCTGGTCTAGATTTACAGATATTCAGAATGTACTTTTTATCTAAGTAATGATTTTATGATTTATGTACTGAACTCAACAAATCGAATTATATATTTATTTATTGTTTAAAAGTATTTTTTGTTTTTATAATATTTGAATAAAACGCTGTTTTCACTCCTTACCTAAGAAGAAAAACTTAAATAATATTAAAACTAGCTAAATCTAAAAACAAACACCCTAAATTTAAGTAATCAGATAATAAAATAATAATAACTAGGTACCTAGTATTAAAAAAAATCTCTAAAAATGGACCCTGTGGCAGGGTACCGAGGACACTGGCAGCGTTTCCTCGCTGAATCGCAATACTTATGCGTTGAGCGAGGTAACTGCCAGCTCTCTTGTCCCCGGTAGCGTCGACCAACCGTTTACACAAATCCCGATACAGCTTGTATGCTTGCTGGGCCCCACACGGACCAAGTTGGTCAACGTCGTGTCCACAGTGACACTTATGAGGTGCGCATATTGGTACCCCCAGGCAGAGCCCAACTTTAATTTTGACCATTAAGGGGTTGAAGAACTTGGCTCGTGATTGTTTTCTAGTATTTGCTTTTTTTCAGCTTGGTAGAATCAAGTGATTAATTTGTTCGCATGTGCGCTGATTATTGCTCAATAATTTCAAGAACGTATTTGACCTATACGGATCGATTTTATTAACGCCATTTTGACTTTCTATCATGAAGTGTTTAACGTTACTTATAACAATTGCTTTATTATTCTCAATATCGTCGGCTACTCGTACGTAACTTTTAGTAGTTTTACTTTTAGTTAAAACAATTTCAAACTTCTACTTTTATGAGTGTATTGTCCGTTTAAGGATGATTCACAGTAGACCGTTCCGTGTCCCGTTTTCTATGACAGGCCGTCGATTTCCTGTCATAGAAAACGGGCCAGCCCGGACACGAAACGGTCTAGCGTGAATCACCCCCCTCTCTAACACCCCTCTCTAAGTTCTAGGGCCATTTACTTGTTGCCAAGCCAAAGTACCTACCTATTTAGTATATTTTATCATAAATAATGTTTTTATTTTTATTTAGGTTGGAAAAAAGAAGCTGAGTATCAAATGCGCGAAAATAGAATGAAAGCAGAAAAAATTGTGAAAGACTTGGTTGAACTGAGGGAGATACTTAATTTCCAGAGAAGAATTCGGTCAAAATTGGATAAGTTTTGCTAATGTAAGGTCAGGATGATAATGGTCATTGTACCTAACATTGCCTAATAATTGGATTTTTGGTCATTAAATCTTATGGCAATTCCTCTTTATTATTTAATTTATACCTACCACCATCCATCACGTCTTTCTTTGATATGGATACTGGGCGTCGCGTTCCCGAGAACCGCTTGTCGGCTTAGGAAATTGCGTACAACGTAATGGAGATGGATGGACATCTTTTTTGGCGGGCAGCCCATAACCGGTCACTGTGGCAATCTCTGGGGAAGGGCTATGTCCAGCACCAAGTCTTTCGGCTGATGATGACACCTTTAATCTATTCACCGCCACAGTAGATTCTGTAAGTTGTGCCTCTGTAAGTCTTCGTATCAAAAGACTTAAAATTAACCTCTTTAACTTGATAGCACGTACCTAGCTTGCATTTACATCAATTTGATCGACTCGATATGAATTCATTGGCGTGTGGAGCACCTAATGTCCTGGGGTGCTACCGCGAGCAACAAACGAAATTTTCTCTCTCTGTCGCACTTGCAAGTCTGTACGTAAGTGCGAAAGAGACGGAAAACTTCGTTTGTGGTTCGCGTTAGCAGCCCTGACTTTATTTCCGTTGAACCTATGGGTGAACAATAAAACAATGAGTATTATCACAAATATATTTATTGTATTATTGTACATTATGTTTACATAACACAGACGAAGTACTACTATCACTCTGGGAATGAGTAAACGAATCTAGATAGAAAATCCCAATAAGGATAAATCGTTCGTAGACGAATTCAGAATTGTGCTAAATATGAAAGACAAGATAATATTACAAACTAAGACATTCACAGTTTGCATAAGTACAAAATTAATTCTTATATCTGACTGAAGGGATGATTCTTATTTTTTACCAACTTCAAAAAAGGAGGTTCTCAGTTTGACCGCATGTTAGTATGTGTGTATGTTTGTCCGCGATTATCTTGCGTTTGGCTGACCCGATTTTGATGAGATTTTCAGAAAAGCATTTGTTACATTCTGGAGAAGTTTTTATTAATATAATTTGAAGTCGGTTGCCTTTAAAAAATAATTATATCGCGTTTGAAACTATAGTCGCCCTCACAAGGAAGAGACTGATCATTTTTGTAGTTTGTAACATGTCACTTTTAACATCATGTTTACACAGTCATAATAAGTTATCAACGGGTCAGTTCGACTATATTTCAATGTGGTACCTATAGGTCGATTCTCAAAAGCTGACGAATGTCTATGAAATTAATGACAGTTTCATACATTTTCCGCGCCACCTTTCGTGAATCGACCTATAGGTATAGATACCTACAGAGAGGTATACCACTGTTTAAGTACAATAAGGTCAGTTGTAAGTCAGGCTGGTTATTTGCAAGCCTTCAGACTTGGTTTAAACATAATAAACCCGTATTTAAGTACAGGCGACCTGCTGTGCGGCACGCACTGCGCGCTTGTTGAACGCATCGGATTTCCATTCGTTCTGACAAGCGCGCTTTTTAATATGAACGATCAATAATGGACTGTTTTTTTTTTATTAAAGCCACAATATACAAAAAAACAGATATGTAGAATATTTTCGCCAAACTGCGCAGCAGCACTATATCATACGATAACACTGGAGGGGTTTTACTACAAATATTGTCGGCATAAGTATTAGTCAAGATTCCTTCAGTTGGCCGAGTTGTGTCCAATAATCCGTACAACAATGGAGATCATTTTGCAGGCTAAAAGATTCAAAATCTTAAAACGAAAAAGATCTCTACTATATAATTGAATATAGGTCGACCGCTTAACTGTGACCGAGCGAAGGGTAGCGCGAGGCAGGGACCCGCCGCCCGCTACCCGTCCGCTACCCTTTGACGTCTCCCCTCGTACCCCTGTCCCGTAACAGGCGAGGACTCATTAAGACGGTCGATCTATAGGTGCTAATATTTGGTGTCCATCTCGGGGTTTATATCATTCAATTTTTTTTGAATAATTATGCTGCTTTGAACTGATTCATTGAAATTCATTTTATATTGTACGCATCGTCTTTTATTTCTATGCTGTAACAATTTAACAGATTACATAATTACCTACTGTACGAAAAACATGCATAAGTTTAGTACTTGCTGGTATGGGCTTCTGAGTAATTTATTCAAAAAGCGACTTTACAGTTTTGTATTCAAAATCCAAGAGAGTTATATAAAATTTCAACCGTACTTGTCAACCCTAAACATACAATACATATTGGTACAAAATAACAACATTAAAAATGTAAATATTTACAACTTGATCATACTTTTTATTTCAGATAATATTTCACTCTATGATAAATCTCATAATCCTAATGATATCCTCGTCAAAAAAATAAAACTGTGAGTTAGACTTGATATTTTTCCTAGGTATGTATTAAAATTTGCCTTTCAGACGTAAACATGTAATAGCTATGACAGTAAATGTTCTTTTTTGTCAGAGATACAATAGATAATAAAACAACATAATTTTTAATTTCATTGAAATAGTAAAGTTACCTGATAAAAAGTATTAATTGTCTTAAATAGAAAACAATAATATTGCTTCTATTCATAATATCTTCAATCTGATAATACCTACCGTTAACATGACGATATGCGTTCACTATCATCTATAAAACAAACAATTTATTGCATTCGACTTACTATTACTAAGATAAAAATATAAACAGTAATGTTTTTAAATAACCTAAATATAAGGTACTATTACCATTAGTCACATTGCTTTGATATTCAATTATTCACTCTACTTTATATACAAAGATGATTTATTCAATTGTACTGCAAAATATAATAAAACGGTAAAATTTGCACAAAATATTTGGTATAATTGAACACATTGTGATGACCTTTTATCGGGGAATCAAACTTAGTGCTATTTCATTTATTATTTCATTACAATTAAAAAACGGCTTATTTAAATTGGTCAACAATTTAAAACGCAGTGATACGTAATTTTAAAATATAAGAATGGTAAATGATAAGTGCCAAACTAAATAAATGTATGTGCCACAGTATGTAACAAAGCAACGAGTGGTTTTTGACGGATCATAATAAAACTGCATTGCATACTTACGCTTGTTAGCATTTTCTATTATACAGGTGCCGGCAAACATCTTGAACCTGACCTTGTCTGCGCAGGAGCCGATTTACGTACAAATCACGCTAGTGCGCAGGTCAATCAGGTTCAAGATGTTTGCCGGCAACTATACTATGTAATGTACGTATTAATTATAAAATAAAATAATAAGTTATCGATTTAAACGAAATGCGTGTATATACACTGTAATATCTTAGATGAAATAATAAAGACTTTATAAAATCTCGTTTACGAACTTGAGCTGATTATATGTAGGTATAATAATTAATAACAAAACAAGGATTTTCTTTTTATTTACTATGACACTTATCAATATACTAACGATATAGCCAACGCATATAAATAAGCTATTTATAGTGGCAGGATCAATTCCAGCAGTCACAAATTAATATAAATTATCATTGCTCTGCCTCGGACTATTAAATCTATCCTAGGCTATTCTCAGTTCCGTGTTGGTTACAACTTGCTCAATTTATGATTGGTCGTGGTTATAGGATACTTTAAGAGATTAAGCGATATAATGAGAATACTCGTAAACATATTTTATATGTTTCATATAAAATGTATATATCATGATATGGCTGTTATATTTATATAAGATACATTAACTAGTCAATGTAACATCAATATTTAGAGGTATAACAAGGTTATATCGCTGCTAAATCACCCAAAGCATTCCAAACACACGACTTATCGTATTTATTGCACAAGTTATGGGTACAGGTGCCGGCAAACATCTTGTAGCCGATTTACGTACAAATCACGCTACTGCGCAGGTCAATCAGGTTCAAGATGTTTGCCGGCAACTATAACTCACGGCGAGCAGTAATGTATTGTCGAATCTTTCACTCAGTTCTTATAACGTTGCCTGTACATTCCTGTAGACTATAATAATTATAAGTAGGTAGCTATTGAGTGATTATCTGATCGTTTCAACCCTGCACACGTTACTTTGAAAGTTCTGTAGATTTTTATGGCGTTTTCAATAATTTTGATGTAGTCCGGACATTTAATAACAACAAAAATGCCATTAAAATCTGCAGGAACTACGACAAAAATGCAAGAGACTGAAAACGGTTGAAATGCTAAAATAATCACCCAATTACACTCAAGAGCAAAAATAACGGGTATAATTTCTATGGAAGTTCAATACAAAGAGTATGCATATGCTCGTGAGTGTATTAACGTAGAAAAAGATACTTTGGACCATATTCAGGGTTTAAATCAAGACGGAGCTTAGCGAATGTACACAGCGAGCTTAAGTTAAATGTGCTAACGATTACTGAAGTTTACAAAGGATATGATTGATTTTAGAATAGTGTTAGTTTCAGTCTAATACTAGATCACACAGGACAGACAGTCAAGAGTAAGTACATCGAATGGCTCAACGCCGAAAAGGGGTTTAGGGCCCTAATTGGAAAACCTCTCAAAATTTTTATTTTAACATTAACTGTAATTTTTGGTGTTCTAATTATTATGATTAGATTAATACTTTTCGCAATTTTATCAAATAGTCATTTGTTAACTGGTGCCTGGGGTTCTTCTGATGATGGTTGATGTCGTGTTCTTTTGAGATTGGAATCTGAAGGAATTGAAAACACAATAAAATTAGAGTACCTACATAAAAATATTTCCCAAAATTATAGGTATTATAACAAGAATCGGCGGACGGAGGAGATCAGTTGGACTGAGTAAAAATCTAACGAAGAAGGAATGATTGAGAACATAAAAGAAGGAAGATATTTGGACAATTTTCACGATACGATGAATAGTTTAAAACCGTTGTGGAAGAGAAAGTTATAGAAGTAGCGGAAGAAAGGGAGGTCAATGAAAACATAATTATACGGAATTAAATCAAGGAAAAAGGACGAAGAAGAAGAAAATTTATTTCGGAAGCCCAGGGGAACTTAGACTAAACTTATAGTCCCCACAAGATAAAAAGTCAATCCTGTCACACTATACATTTTATTACCTAAAAGTCTCTTGTAGGTTATAAAATGACAGGGTACGGAAATGACAGGTGAAAGGATCTTGCGGGGACAATAGAGACTAAAGTAACAATGGTAAGTACCTAGTAAAAATCGCAATCCACTCAGCATGTGTCGTGTCGCCTTTGAGCACCACGACACGACACTGATCGTCCGTGGACCCAGAGTGAAAATGTGTGTTACTTTGTAACACCGGATTTTTTACCTATACCCTAAACAGCTTGGTTTCTATACTAGCAACATTTGTCTCATAGTTGTTCTTTTTGATGTAGCAACACTCACCGGTTTGCGCTCCGTTATAGCAAGTTTAGACTACGTATTGTTACATGAAATTAATCATCGGTTTTCTAAATTTGGAAATCACTGTATTTTGTTTTGATGTCAGGCATAGTTTTTCTCGTTCAGATTAATTTTTATTTCTTTTTAGTCTACAATTCAGTATTTACTTCGAGATCAGAATTTTCAGGTCAACGAGTCGAAATTACCATAGACAGTTTTTTTTTCCTTGTGAATCTGAGCTGTCAACTGAATGAGGATGCAATTTCGATCACGGCGAGAGAAGAGGTTATTTTTCTCCATGAGGCTCGGTGGAAGTGTAAGAGATATGGGCCAGTAAGCCTGATTGTCCTCGTTTTGTGGAAGGATTTGTTCGCCCCGCCGGCACGCGAAGTAGCAATTTCGTGTATGATCGCGCCCCAGAATGTTGGCGGCTGGCTCGGAGATTTCGGACGCCCTCTCATGTAAGTTGTTTCTCATTGAATACCATCAGCTTTTGGTTGTTTCGACGCAAACCATGAAGCTCGGCGTGAGCATTGAATCTATCGTCTTTGTTGCAGATTTATGAAATTCTAGGCATCGGCCACCCTTCCGGCCCATTGTTCGGCGATGCCATCAACTCCGCTAGTCATGCCCGAGTATAAAGCGACTACTCGCTTGATCTCAAGCCCTTAATGGTAAGTTCGGTATGCGGAATTACTCTATAGGCAGTAATATTTGACCGTTCTGTCTCCATACAAAGTGCGGTTAGGTGTAGCGTGTGGTAGTGTATTAATGATAATCTTGTTTGGTTTCCAGGGCTCCTAGGCACGGGCACAGTGCCTAAGTTCAGGAACCAGTCCCGAATGGAGTGCGGTTTCCTGCGAGGCTCTTTGGATTTTCCCCGGGAGACGGGAAAGACGACGGTTCCTTTTTAGAGCAAGCGGTTAGGTTAGGCATTGCAAATGTGAGTCCGTTCCATACTGCTTTAGCCAGCTTCAAAGACATTTAGAGGTACACACACACACACCCGTAGGTTTTAGTTGAATTCCGTCCTCCATAAATATCGTTTTATAGTTGTTTTCTTTAACATTTTAGTATAAATTGCGACATAGGCAAATTAGATATATATTTAGATAAGCATTAGCGTTATTTGGTTTGAATACTTGTAACCTGGGGACGCCTGGGTGTAAAATCCTTTCAAATAAATGTATAAGTAAACATTCAAACTGGTTTGTTTTTGTGGACTCCATACACCACTAGGGCATCGTTAGTGCGGGGCCTGTGTCATAAGTTTAATAAAAATTTCAAGGCGCCCAACATTTTCTCTACCCTTTTGTTCCACATATGACTCAGGTCTGGCCTCGGGTACCCCTCATCCCATGCCCTTAGTCTCATGCCCGGAGCAAAAGCTGTTACAACTTAAGCTATCCTTAAGATACTTGTTGTTTTGGTAAATGATGCTTTAGTGTCTTTAAAATCAAACAATGATGAGGTGTTTCTGTGAGGTGGAAAAAGGTTATTAAAAAATAATAATCTCAAATTATCAACAAGTCCAGCAAGTTGGTCAACACTCACCTAGCACATGGTCTAAGTCAAGCAAGTTGGCCAACACTCACCTAGCACATCGTCTCAGTCCAGCAAGTTGGACAACACTCACCTAGCACATTGTCTCAGTCCAGCAAGTTGGCCAACACTCACCTGCCATATGGTCTCCGTCCAGCAAGTTGGCCAATACTCACCTAGCACATGGTTTCAGTCCAGCAAGTTAGTTAACACTCACCTAGCACATGGTCTCCGTCCAGCAATTTGGCCAACACTCACCTAGCACACGGTCTCAGTCACAGATTAATACTTGTCTCAGTCCAGCAAGTTAGTTAACACTCACCTAGCACATGGTCTCAGTCTAGCAAGTTAGTTAACACTCACCTAGCACATGGTCTCAGTCCAGCAAGTTGGCCAACACTCACCTAGCACATAGTCTCAGTCCAGTAAGTTAGCCAACACTCACTTAGCACATGGTCTCTGTTCAATAAACAATTTTAATGCACCACCTCTCCTCGCTTCCTTAAATGACATATGACCGAAAGTTGACCTATTGCTCGCATCCTAATAGGACGTATGTCGCTCCTGGCTGTGCCCTCGCCTAAATACCAGCACGCGAGTGAATAAGTGTCTGTGTGCCGGCGACGTGAACCCTGGTCTTCGCAGTTGAGGTATGTGGGCAAGAGACAGGACCTAAAGACTATTTTGTAATCCTTTGTGTTAAATCCCATTTTAAACAGTCTCCGTCCAGCAATTTGGCCAACACTCACCTAGCACATGGTCTCAGTCACAGATTAATACTTGTCTCAGTCCAGCAAGTTAGTTAACACTCACCTAGCACATGGTCTCAGTCTAGCAAGTCAGTTAACACTCACCCAGCACATGGTATCCGTCCAGCAAGTTGGCCAACACTCACCTAGCACATGGTCTCAGTCCAGCAAGTTAGTTAACACTCACCTAGCACATGGTCTCAGTCTAGCAAGTCAGTTAACACTCACCTAGCACATGGTCTCAGTTCAGCAAGTTAGTTAACACTCACCTAGCACATGGTCTCAGTCCAGCAAGTTGGCCAACACTCACCTAGCACATGGTCTCAGTCCAGCAAGTTAGCCAACACTCACTTAGCACATGGTCTCTGTTCAATAAACAATTTTAATGCACCACCTCTCCTCGCTTCCTTAAATGACATATGACCGAAAGTTGACCTATTGCTTGCATCCTAATAGGACGTATGTCGCTCCTGGCTGTGCCCTCGCCTAAATACCAGCACGCGTGTGAATAAGTGTCTGTGTGCCGGCGACGTGAACCCTGGTCTTCGCAGTTGAGGTATGTGGGCAAGAGACATGACCTAAAGACTATTTTGTAATCCTTTGTGTTAAATCCCATTTTAAACAGTCTCCGTCCAGCAAGTTGGCCAACACTCACCTAGCACATGGTCTCAGTCACAGATTAATACTTGTCTCAGTCCAGCAAGTTAGTTAACACTCACCTAGCACATGGTCTCAGGGCGCGCGGTTCCCGGCGGCTGCGGCTGCGGCTGCTCAGCGGAGCGCTGCCGGGGCAGTTGCGACGAGTCCAGCACGATGGACGGCCGCGGGGGCAGATTCTCGCTCACCATGTGCGAGAGGGACATGTCGCTGGACGCGTTAGTGTCACCTGAGTGCGAAAGAAACGGTTAACAGAAACGTTTAACATCCCAGAATTTTGAATATCTCCAGCCGTGTTATAAGTCAGATTAGAGATTTTTGAATTAAGAAAGTAGATTTTCGTGCTAACAGTCAACTTAACAGTAACAAAACCGGCCAAGTGCGTGTCGGGCCACGCGCAAGGTAGGGTTCCGTAGTCGTCTACCCTTTACATTATGTGGACTAAAAAGTTCGAAAACTTATATTTACTATGTTTTTGAAAGAATTAACAACATTATCTAAGGTATCAATGGAAATTGTACGAACGTTTGCTTTTGCAAAGTACATTTCTGAAGTTCGACTATTACTCGTTAACTAGTAATGTCTACTTAGCTGTGATAGTTTTCCTTTCAAATTCATCGTATATACTACTACCATGATTTTTTTCACATGCCTAGTAGCCACCGTTTAGCTGGCAGGGGGGGGGGACACTTGACCATAGCAAAAATTATCACTTTAAAGCTTAATATCACGCTAACCAATTCTTTAATCAAAAAATGCTTCTAGAAACCTTATAATATTTTTAAAAGAGCTATCCAACGATACCCTACACGATGGGGTTTGGCAGAAAAAAAAATTGCAGCACCACTTTACATGTAGGGGAGGTACCCTAAAAAAAATTTTTTTTTAAGATTTTATGCTACCGTTTTGTCGGCGTCATTGATATGTATACTCATGCCAAATTACAGCTTTCTAGCACTAACGGTTACTGAGAAAAACGGGGGTCGGACGGACGGACGGACGGACGGACATGGCGAAACTATAAGGGTTCCTTGTTTACTACGGAACCCTAAAAAGGCAGGTTTACCCAATAGAGCGATTTAAAACCCCGGACCTCGATGGTGAGGTAATTGATTTTTGAATTGTTTGGTCTTGGATGACATGTGTTATTTACAATCTCTCACCCTAAACGCATATACCTTCTCAGTTCCGTTGTGGTTAAAAAGAACGATAGACAGTAAATATTTGAAAACAATTGATAACTATTTAAAAATATCATCGCACCTCTATCGTAATTTGAAGTTTATACTATAATTTTAATGCTATAAATCATTTCTTAGATTTTACCCATCTGAAGAAAAAGGGTCAATAAGAATAAACATCGTTTTTTGAAGCCAGTTAAAAAAATCGTCTGATAAAGTGACGTAGGTACAAAAAGATGGATAGCACGATAGCACAAAAACAATTGGGTAATGGACCCCCGGGATCGAATCAAATTGAACGAAAAGGGCATAAAACGGCACAAACGGTCACTCCCACAGAGTTGAAGAGTAATAACATTTGTTTTACGGCCATTCTATTCTTGAATGCAAATTGTAATCACAATTAACAATTCTAATTGTAACCATTGTTTAGTATAAGTAAAACAGCAGTCATCATACGTTGAACTGATTTCATAGGTACAGTCAAGGGCAAAATTCAAAATTCAAACATTTATTCTGCAAATAGGCCACAAGGGCACTTTCACATGTCATAATGTTAATGTACAATTTTAAAAAAGTCTTGCAATATAAGCATATGATAGATTTTTCATGAGAAAATATTAATTTAAAATTTAAGAAATACATCAATAAGAATTTAATACATTTTTCATGTCAAAATATTAATTATCTATTACAATCATTACAATAATAGTAAAATTGAGAGATGTATAAGGTCTCAGTCTGAATAACAAAATTTAATATAATATCTCAAAGATGTAAATAATGGTCTCTGACTGAGCGTCAAAATATTCTTAATAATGACTATTCTAACGTGCTTTGAGATGTACATGATCTCAAAGCGTCAAAATAAAAATAATAAGTTTTAAATATAAAAGGAAAAAAAAAACAATTTAATATAGAGGTCTCTCTCAGAGTCAATGTCAACAAAAACTAATACACAACAACAGGGTGATGTCTCTCGTCAATCTCCAAGAGAAGAGACTAGTATTAAAGTAGTTCCTATGTCCTTGCAAGCATGAACGACCGGGCACAAATATGTATACACGTTTGGACCCTATTTCAATGGAATAAGGTATAAAAGTGTATACATATTGGTGCCCTTGACTGTACCTATTTTATTTGTAGATTTTTAATTAATTTAGAATTTTAGTTGCAATTGACTGCTATCTTTTGTCTTTTTAATTAAGTACTCGCAGTAGTCAACTTAAGGTAGGAAATTCCTAACAAGGTCTGAGTTGGAAGGTCAGATGTTACTAGCCACAAAAACTAGTTCCTATGTTAAATCTCGGGAATAAGTGTCAAAGCCCTAAGGAGCCCAGGGTCCACTCCTTAGGGCACAACCGCGAACACGCTAGGAGGATAATGATATAGCCTCTCTAGTCTTGTATTACTCTTGGCTTGTTTTTTCGACGGCACCAGCCCTCATCATTTCAAAAATGGAGCAATCTTTACTATTAGTCAGGTGCTCATTTACTTGTCTTACCTGAAGGTTGCCTTGGCACCGGCAGCAGCACTTCACCACATGCATCATCTCCAAGCAGCGGCTGCAGTGGACTCGGCAGCTCTCTGCTATCGATCGCCGATGATCTTCTCAGGGAATGTCTACACGTGAATATAAACGTTAACTGTGTTCAGCTTCAATAAGAGTTAGTCAGACGTCATCTTCCCAATACTTAGTTTTTTATCAGTGTTCCTGTGACCTATAAGATAATACTATAGGCTTTTGCATGACATCATGCGCTACTAACTGTCGTGACCGCTGGCTGTGTCTAAATGATATGCAATAGCATGAATAACTAAGGATGGATAATGCTCAGATTTTGAGAGGCCTAAACCTTTTCAAAGTATATGTCTTTCACAGCGTTCGTAGACACTAGTGATTGGCCTCTTTATCATCTTACCTCAACGTCACCTCAATTACGTACCTCTGATGCGGCAACCGGCGGTCATTGACCGTTAGCAAGGAGGAACTCTGCGGGGGAACCCCCGGCTGCTCCTCCCCACTGGTGTTGACGCACACGCTGATGCTGATCCCGCTGACCTCACCCTCGCCCTCACCCTCCGCCTCCTCGTCATATCTGTGCAGCACAGACTCGATTTCTAGGCTACGGTAGTTGAGACAGTTTCGGTTGTAGTTTCACTCTTCGCTATCATGATTGGACGAGTCACAATGATGGTTGCAAAGCTGCGAATGCTCAAAGCAATCAGCAAGATTCCTACACCTGTTCCATTGTGACTTTTATAGAAGCTCTCTTTGCGAGTGGAAACTACTTAAGCACATAAACTTCACAAATGTAAGGGAAGCCAATGAACACGTATACCACCACCAGAGCCAGTACTTACCGCCGTTGGATAAGGTTTTCCATGATGATGTAGTCGTCTTCCTCAGCTCCCCTTAGGTGCTCCTTCTCCATGTAGAGTGCGAACTCAGGGTTGGACATTTCGCTGGCGTGTCGACGACGGTTGGAGGGCGATGCTGCTCTCGCGGGCGATAGCAGGCGAGATGTGATGGGAGTTCTAACGCGAAACAAGGATTTAAGACTTTCAAGGATAAATATTAGGGTAGGTAAGCGACATTTTGGGTGAATATTCATAATATAGCTCAAACGCTTTGGACAACACAACACATTTTGGATTTGGATTGTCTTAATTTACAATATCATCAACTATCATGCAGAATTTTTCTGCTCTGGACTTTGGAATACATGAGTTTCATCAGTTCAATCATCAGTGTTACAGCGTTTTTCTAGAATATTTACTGTTTGCTGTTATAAAATAAGATGATTATGTAAAACGAATAACAACCGACACAATTAAATTGAACAATTTTTTTGTTACACGATTTAAACTTAAGATTAGTTACATGATTTATACTGAGCTACTTAAACACATTGTATTCTGAAAATAAACTGACGACACATAACGAGGACTTAATATTATGTGTACCTAGCAGGCAACTCACATGTTTGATTCGATATAGTTAGTGAAGTCTATAAAAATTCGTATCAACATTATAAGTAACTAACCTCGGCGTATGCGGCGGAGAGAACAGCCCGTAAACTGTCTCCAGTTCATCAGTGATGCTGGTGTACTCATGCATAGCCAGGAGAAGTGACCTCGGTGCACCGCCGACTCGGGCACGACCCGAACCCATGCCGGTGGCACCGCCCGTGGCTTCCCAACCCGACTGCTGGCCTGAAGGCGCATGAATAGTGAGAACATTAAGACAAACACCGTGTACATATTTTAAAAACGCAATCAGTGTTATGGGAAAGTTGGACAAAGTTTTGGTTTAAGATAATAAATGCCATATCAAATATCTGATGTTTGCCAGATAGCACTTTAATGATATATTGATACCGACACGCAGCTGATAAATTGTGACATGACCATAATCGGATCACACACAGTTGAAAAAACATAAGTCGTCTTGAGATCAATAATTAATAATTTATTAATAGAAACGGAGACTATCTTTAATGAGACCTTTTACATCTCCATTATATTAGATTTTTACCTTATATATATCTTATTGTGAATTTGTTATATTCTGTTTGATGTAATATAAAACTGACGATTTAAAAGTGCTTGTTGGTAGGCCTATTTGAATAAAGAATATTTTGAGTTTGAGTTTGAGTTTGAGCATTATGAGTCCAACCAAAAATTAGGCTTATTATCTTACTTTTGATACGTCCACTGAAAAAAAGCATACTTAAACCTGTGACCCAATCATTGTGTTAGATGAGTATCTGCATACTGATACATGTTTCCGTATCCTTATGTCACATGCGATAATTTGACTAATGCCAAATTATTTTGGCTTGTATCCTGTATCAATGAAAAGGAACACAGGAAGCAAAAGAAGTAAAGTACCTATTTTTAACATGGGTTAAACTGAAAAAAATAAATGTCAAACGTTAAATGTTAAAACGTCATCTACCGATCCTGGAATTTACCGCATATCTACAAAAACAAAAATGCGGTAGATGATTCAAAAGCAGAACCAAAATTTTAAAAGAATAAAGTAGACTTTAGATAATATCGAAGGAAAGATAGAGGGAATGCGAGGCGAGGCAGGGGAAGACCGAGACGTGCGTTTATAGATCAAGCCAAAGAGAAAGTCAATGTAAAGTTGTACCAGGAGCTCAAAGCATTGGCAGAGAACCGAACGGAATGGCGATTACACCACCGACAAGGCTCTTAAATATATGATGAAAGTAGACTTACCAGTAGCAGAATTGTGAAGGGAGCTAGCATCAACAGCCGAGTTGTCCGGCTCTGAATGTGTCTGGCTGTGCTGTCGTCTCGGCGCCAAGTGCTGTGTGGAGTAGTGGCCTCCCATCCCGCAGTCGTTGCCGCCTTCCGAGCGCCTGGTGACCATAATGCTTAGATCAATGTTATGAAGAAATATCTTCGCTGATTTGTTTAATCTAAATGTAGTTTGTGCTTAAAGATAAGTGTCTGGGAAAGTGTGAGAAGTTAAAGAAGTTGAAGGTAATATAATACTTTTTGAATATTGAGAATTATTTGGAGTTTCGTACCATACTTAATGGTTGAAGTACGGATTTTATTTAAATATTGGATAGTGCTTACCTTTATGTATTTGTAATGAAATTGTAATTGTTAAGTTAGAGAAAAATGCAAATGCATCTCGCAGACAACAATAAGAAAAAATCGAAGGCTAATAGTAGACTCAGTACAATAATGCAACCGTTACGTTCAAACATTAGAAAATAATTCGATCATATTGTAAGCGGATAAACATGGTTTTTGAAATATTGAAAACCAAAACATTTCCTCTCAAATATGCTATAATGCTATTACGTCAACAATAGCAAATACGACAGACATGTATGCTTTAAGTATTATTATAACAAAATAATATTATACATAATGTATATAGGTATAGATAATTCGCATGTGTCAGTGATAAATTACAGTGCAACTTTGTTAATAGTTAAGTGAGCTTGTGTGTGTAAGCTAATAATTGTGATTTATTTATGTTACAAGGCACTACATCTAACTACATCGCTAGTTACAAGCTAAGCCAGCCGCCAAATGACTCTATTTAACTTACTGTTTCCATAACCGTCTCCTAACAGATGCAAGTAACAAAAAATTAAATTAAAAACAATCATGGTGATGATAATTTTTGATTGCATTCAAATCATTTGCCAATATTATGAGTAAATCAAAAGAAATGGTACAATAACTTCATGAGTGAACCAAATGAAACTGCCGATCATGCTGATGATGATGACGGTTGCTACGATGTGACTATTCCTATAGCAACAGTGGCCGAGTGAGTCATTACAATGGTTAATGATGTTCTGTCAATAAAATATGTCATTTATGAATCGTTTTCCTTGTACTTGTATTGGCCGATGCCCCAAGAATAAAACAAAACAATCAATAGACATGTAGAAAGCACAATATTTCGTACCAGTACTACCTACAGTTCTTCTTATTGCACTCGTATTGTGAATTCACAATGGTGACTTTTTTATACAAGAAACTGAACATCGTATTTTCATAGTAGCTTGCTAACATCAATTGAATAACGTTGCAATAACAAACAGACATTTAGAGAGTTCTTCAATATCAATTAAAATATGGCACATCAGCACCACATGATGAAAATTGAAAACCTACATTCCTGAATAGTGGAGTGTTCAGCATGTATCCGTAGCATAATGGATATAATAATAATGGTATAGGTACATACCGTCTGGCGTTGGCAGTTCTTCTTGTCCCTGCTGTGTTCGTTCTTGGCCGCAGACTGGCTAAGTCTGCTGGTGGCTCGTTGATTTCCAAAAACGCGTCATCGACGATCGATGGAACTACATAGACGGATTTAAAATTGGATAAGTAAATATTGTATTGGATTGGATATGGACATGCGTCTGATATAAATATTTTTATTCATTCATTCAAATGAAATATGTAAATTAACTTTATTCTGCAAGTGGGTCGTAATGGCTTTTACAAGTCAAAATCTAGTATCATTTCTGAAAAATACGAAAGAGGAGGATAGATTATCACTGTTGCGCTAGCTCCGCTGTAGTGTTAGACCGTACAAACTATTGTTCACCTTTTTTATCTTCACTAGGTTCAGTTCTATTGCTTTCCGAGCTCCTTTGCCGCGCCGGAGTGAGTGGAGGCTGCGTTCTGATGACAGTGACTTCCGGAACTGCGGGACTGCCTCCCGAAGACGAGGAAATCGAGTCTCCATCGTGCTCCTTGTCCCCTGCCCCCGTGGCTTCGGGTCCGGACTGAGGCATCTCGTCCTGGTGTACAGGTGATTTTGGCGTTAACTAAGGAGGACAATCTCTTTCAATATCGGCCTTCAGGGCTTCTAGAAGATTGTTAAAATAAAATTACGTAGTTGGAAAATTTTAAAACAAAGCTTCATTCAGCCATTAAACATTCTTGCTAAGCTTTTGAAGAGTATAAAGAATATTAAAATTTCTTTCTTAAAAGAAGGTAAAAATTAAACTACGAATGAAGCGTGATTTATGAATACAAAATTAATAAACCAAATGCGTAAGGTAACTAAAATTTAAATCATAGAATTTACCGTCGGTTGCAATGTCTGTAATCAAAAAATATAATTAGCGTTGGACATAAACAAAGTATGAAACTAGAAGACGAGATAATATTAAGCTTCACAAAACACTAATTAAAAAGGAACAAACACTACACAAGTAATGAAGGAACATTAAAATTAAAGGAACATTTAAATAGTTTGCGGTCCAGAGACTGCCAGTATAATGACTTGAATAGTAGGATCATTCCTACCTACTGTAGGTGCCGTTCCTGTATTTCGACTGTGACAATAATAATGTAATTATTTAAAGGTAATGTCATTATTACTGGTTACTGGACCACATTTTAGTGGTGCTGCCTCACACGACACAAAGCGTTGTTAAGAATTCGTTAAAGCCTTTGCTTATGCCGGCATAAACGACGCTATTCATATATGCTGCACTAAAATAATTTCCCAACGAACATATTTGTCGAGATGATGTGACAATAAAAATAATTCTTTTTAAATAATGTGAAACGGTATTGAGATTTTTTTGAAAATGGTAAAATGATGCAGTTTTGGAAATTAAAAATGCAACATACACTTTAATTAAAGAACGACACTATACCATGACCAGCATGACATGACCGTTGATAAAGAGTAAGATATAGTGTGCGATTGTCAATGTGTAGTCTAAGAACTCTTAGAACAGCATTAAGATTGGAAAGAAATCGCGCTTACATTCGAGAATGTGTAAGAGCAACCAAGAAATAAATATAGTCCCGAATGTTTGTAAGGCCTTAAGAACTGCAATTATTAGGCCTAACGACGCTAGGACTAGACATCATTTATGTCGCTGGTTTTTCGTGGGTAGTCTGACATCGTACAGGAGTCCCATACCCCCAGGAAGGCCGGCATGCATAAAGCATTTTCCACCGTAAAAAAAAGAAAAGGACTAGACATAATGTGAAAATGAATAAAAGTATTATGCTTAAATGTTTGTTAGGACTTAAGCCCGTGCCAGACGGTCGAAAGCAAGCCCCAAAACCGGGCGACCTTGGTCCGCGCGGACGGTGCAGATAGTAGTTTCCTTCAAAAACCGGTCCTTGCGGACAAAGGTCGCTCCGTCCTAGCGACCAGTCGGCGACCGTCTGGATCGCGGGTCAGGACTTCATATGTTCGTTGGGACAAGCATGAATATGGACTGGCTGCTTACATCGGAGGGTTGCGATCGCTCGTCTTCCTCCTGCACCGGGCGCACGGCGAACCGCGCTGCGCCCGTGTCGCTGTCCGACAGCACCTGTCGCCGTCGCCACTTTTAGCCACATCTATCGTGAGCGTACTTGGTGATTTGAACGGGGGAAAAACTAAACCACGGAGATTCTATGTATCTCCATATTGAGGGTTCCGTATCCGAAGGGTCCAAACGTAATCATATTGATGCCATTCACGCGTCCGTCCGTCGTCTGTCAGTGTCACACAGGTTTTACAGCCAAACAGTTGATGCTACAGTCATAAATTTTCACAGTTTATACATCTTGGTGGCCCAAAGCAATACAAATGGGCAAAACTTATTTTTAAACGTTTTAAGGGAGGCTCCCATACAGCTAGAGGCGCGAAAACAAACCAACTTAATTTTGCAGTTGGTTCGGAACCCTAAATGTGCGAAGTCTGACTCGCACTTGACCGGTTTTTTTGTTAGGTAATTTATGTTTACCTCTGGCTCTTTACATTTCTGTATTACATAGCCATCGGATAAGTTTATTGCAATGTAATGGACCCAGAGGATCTATACATCCTTCGGCAGAGGTGTGCTATGTATTCATGTCACTGTAATCATATGATTGAGAGCTCTGACAAGTAAAATAGCCTCTAAGACCTACTTGGGAAATAAATAATTGAATTTTGAAAGTAAAATATAGCTTTTGCGAGTTCAATGCGCTGATATGAATGATCAGATCACGAGAAATAATTTTCAAATCACCAAATATGCAGCGACAAGCGTAAACAGATTATCAAAACGGTTTTGTTAAATTGTATAAAATTATTCAATAAGGCATTTTGATAATCCAATACAATGAGATTCAAAAGACATTGAATGATACAAATGTTTAATTTAGTAGGTAGGGCATAACAAAACACATCGACAGTTAACGACATGCTAGAATAACAAAACACTGCATTAGTAAAATAACACTTAAAAGCATCCGTTGAAAGAGCTTTTGAATTATATTCTGAACAGTGGACGATTATTTCTTTGAATATAAAACTCATTATTTTAATACAATGCGGTGGCAAATGGGAAACCCTTACTTGCCAGAATTTCAGTTGCCCGAATTTTGACTGCCATACTATTCAACTGCCATAATATTGTTTCTTATAATTTCGTATGCCATACTCATTATTTACCATATTAATCAAATGCCAGAATCTTTATTTCCCATAATATCAATTTCAATAATATTTTTTTCCATAATCATTGTAATCCATAATTATCACATGCTATACTTTTATTTGCCATCCATTTCTACTGTTCGAATCGAATAGCTGAAAATGAAAATAAAAGAGCAGAATAACTTGTTTGAAAAGCTACTTTACTACTTAATCCGACTCGGATCACGGATAGGTTAGAAGAGGATAGCGGGAGCTTTGCTCCCGCTATCCTCTTCGAGGTTATTTTTTTATAAAAGAGCAGAATAACTTGTTTGAAAAGCTACTTTACTACTTAATCCGACTCGGATCACGGATAGGTTAGAAGAGGATAGCGGGAGCTTTGCTCCCGCTATCCTCTTCGAGGTTATTTTTTTATAAAAGAGCAGAAAAACTTGTTTGAAAAGCTACTTTACTACTTAATCCGACTCGGATCACGGATAGGTTAGAAGAGGATAGCGGGAGCTTTGCTCCTGCTATCCTCTTCGAGGTTATTTTTTTTTTATAAAAGAGCAGAAAAACTTGTTTGAAAAGCTACTTTACTACTTAATCCGACTCAAAATCCATAGTTTCAAAATCCGAAATTCATAGTTAGTCCTAACTGCTTCGGATAAACTATATTTAGTATGGCGTATAAATATTCTATCAAATAATATTATTGCACTTAATAATATGGATAACAATACGTATGGCATTCGTATCATTCTATCATGTAATATTCGGGAATACAAGAGTATGTCAAACGATTTTTCTAGTAAATAAACCATTCGGGCAAATGAAAATCGGGCAAATGTTTATCGAGCAATTGAAATTATTCCATATGAATTTCGGGCAAACAATAGACACCCGTGGCAAATACTAGGTACCACGCAAGGTACCGCCGGAGCCTGTTTTCGTATATTCCACTTCGATAGGCACATTTTTTTTAATAATACGGAAAAAGTCAAGAGTATTGTGAAGTGGCATTAGAAATCAATAAAACAGTTACCACTTTTTGTTCTAACTTAGCGATTTATCAATGCAACGCTCTAGCTAGGTTTTATTATTAAAGTTGTCTTACAAATAATTTATTTAGTGTATCCGGGGCAAAAAAAAACAAAAAGTTATTGCAACCGCATTGTATAAGACTGACATTAAGATAATTAAAGGTTTACCTCCGATCGATCGCTGGTTGTTCTCAGCCTCGAGCCAGCAGCCTGGAAGGTTGGCGGCGGTGGTCCCAGGGTGTCAGTGGATCCTCGGTTCACCAAGGAAGGATGTGTGGCCATGAACCTATGTATCACTGCTAAGTGGTTCATCGTCTGTTCTGCTACGTCTTCTAGTTTTCTTAGCCTAAACTCTACGCTCTGTAACGATAGTTTTCATTGAAAAATGACATAAAATTAAATATTTCCGGAAATTTTGGGTTTTTCAAAATCTTCCGCTTACCTGTACTGACTGTATTTGGCAATTAGCTTTTTGATTTAAGTCTTCCATTTTTGTTGTGATATGTTCTACCCTATCAGTTGTATTTCTCACTCTCTCTTCCATAGAATTAGATAATTTAACTTCCTGGAAAATAAAATTCATATGTGTATGACTGATCATCGTTATAAATAGATGTTAGCTAAGGAGATTTGATTCTGCATAACTACTTACTTGTTCCCTAAAATAACCTTCAACACACTCTTCCTCAAAATCATACAATCTTTCCATATCTTCCTTCTCTAAAAATAATTTTAGCCCATTGTCATACTGAAAACGTTGGTGCGAGACATTCCTTGTCACCCATTTACATGTTGCGTAGATGTGACAGAATATTATTAGCGGAGGAGGTAGCACTGGCTTTTGTTCGTATTCCATGACTACCGTGAATCTTTGGAACATCCATACCTGTGAAGTTATTTATAAGTTTATTTCATTGTTATAAACCCATACCTTTAAGTATAGTTCAATTTTAAACTTCTATTACTACTTAAACAAGTATTAAAGTATTATTTTAAACAAAAATGAAACATCCGATTAAAAACATATTAAAACAACACAAATACATGCAAAAATTGTACTTATGCAAAATAAAAATTAAACTATTTACGAAGCTAGTCCTTGATTAAAAGATTGCAGTAAAAAATACTTGCTTGCTTATAGGAAGTAAATTTTACTCAAGCACTGCAATCAAAGGAAGTTTAGCAATCTCCAATCAACGAGTAAACTAAAGCAAATAAAACAAAAGAAAAACAAGAACCTGATGCGAGACTTCATTGACTTCGTTAAATATATTATTAAAGACGGCAATAAGGAGGTTTATGAGCAAGATATTGGCGACGAGGAGGTATATCGTCATGACGATGGGCGTGATCCAGCGGCCCGTCACACACTTGTCCATGTCGATGTCCAGACCGCAAGGGGGGTCAATTTCCGGGGCGAACACCTCGCCATACAACATGAAGTATGGTTGGAAGAATATCTATAAAGAATTGTAAGTAAAATAAATAAAAAGGGACGGGGTAAAATAAAACTTATGTAAACTATAGAAACTAAATCTTCTACGAATTGCAAGCCCTTGAGCTTTGCCCCAAAACCATAAGTAATCAACCAAAAACTAAATACGATTGTCTAACTAAAATAATTACTTCTAATGCACCAATGAATAATGATACAACTAAATAGCCTACTAAATCGATACGTAAATCAAATCTCGCAACAGGCGATACGAACAACATCAATCTACGATAAACTGGCCGCAAACCTGGTGCGACACACCGTTGACTTCTATAAAGATGTTGTTGAACACCGCTATGAGTAGGTTAACGAGTAAAATGTTCGCGATGAGCAGGTACACGCTCATGACCACTGGAGGCACCCAGTGGCCGACCCTGCACTCCTCTAGGCCTGGCAGGCCGCAGGGCGGAGCCATTTGTTCGGCGAACACTTCGCCGTAAAGCATGAAGTAGGGTTGAAAAAATACCTGAAAATGTTAGTAGTTCGATAATGCAATGTGCTGTTAGTACGAAGTTCAAAAATGTTGATGAAACTGGCGAAATTTGACTGACCTCTTACAATATTTGTAAACATTATGTATCTTATATTGTATCGGGCATTACAATATTTTCAGTCATCTAACTTACTTATAAGTTTGAATCTGAGATTACTAGGTAAAGGGAGTTTAGATAAAACGGTATAGAATAACAAGATTAACCAAGCGACGAATATGAATACTGGCGTCTTTTGTTAATTCTTTCTTCGCTAAAAATCAACGGTAAGTACAGTAATTCCCTTTCGTTCGTTTGGATTCCGATCCGATATAAATCACTTTCTAATGAAAGAAGGTGTATCAAGTATTACCATACGATGTTTCGTTTTGTTTAAGTTGGGTAGAATGATTAGCATATACTTACTTCTCTGATAAGATACCAACTGGCATCCTTATCCGGATGGAGTATCGCTTGCCGCGCAACCCCAAACGACATTAGCACCACCAATAATAGCACCACGAAGTATATCATGTTTTTCACCATCTTACCCATCATTGTGACTAGAGGTCCTGAAAACCGCGAAAAAACTTTAATAAGTGATTTCATTTAGTTTTTCTGCATTAAACCTAATGAATATGACTACTAGGGTTACTTATTATCTTTTCTATGCTCGCTCATCCTTATTAAAAATGGAGGTGCAATATAACCTCAAGAGAGAGAGAGAGTATGACCCCATGAACAATGGAAACGAGTATAATTTAAAATAAATTGTAGAGAAGATGTTTTCTATTGGGTTTGTGACATATCAAGTAAAAAAAGCTCTTTTAAACAGCTACGTACGTCCTTAATCTTTTTTTGTCCAAACATGACCCATTTCTGTAAATCTTGTATCCAAAAAGAAATTACTTAATATTTCATAATGTATAAATTGCAATACAAACTTACCTAAGTACTTATTTACGCCTAATATGTTCAGTATCCTTAAGTACCAGTAGATAATGTCGACACAGTAAATGACACGGCCGACGTCCATTGAGCTGAGTCGCAGTCGCAACGTCAGCCCCACCAGGAAGAATATTATGAAACCAGCGTCGTAGGTGTTCCACATATTCCATGCCCACACGCTGAACTTATGTCTACAATGTACAAATTAAATTTTAATTAGCTATACAGTAACAAAAAGAACAAAAACTACAACACGTACTAATAATAACAGTTATTTTTTGTATTTATTTATAACGAAATAAGCCAACCTTTACAACAAGAAGTGAGATAAGATGAGAGTCATTACCACATTAATTTGACATTATCCACTCACTAACTCCAGTTGCCAGAAGCAATTCAGGTGGGTGCACATTTGGCAACTGTGGTTACCCATAGCAAATGAGTGGTTATTTAAATGTTATGCTGAATATAAAAATGATTGAATCCCTTCAAGCCTTATTTGCGATGTGTTATTGCGTTTCCGCCGTTTAAGATAAGCTCTAAGCTTTTGATAATTAATATAGTTATAAACATGACCCTAGATTATTTAAATTTAATTTTATATTCAATTATTTAACGTAGTTTGTTCATATTCCTAGAGCCAGTGAAGCTATGCAAAGAAAAAATATTTTATAGAGAATGAAAGAAAATAAATAGTGTGTCAGTTCCACAGGGTTGGCTTTTAACGCCACAACTTTTGTTATTGAATGCAATTAACAAATGGATACAAATAAATATGAAAATATATAATAAATACGAAATTGTTCACTAAGCCTGAAATTATAACAACTTACCTAATAGCAACAGGTTCGGACGTAACGATTTCTCTTACTTTCTCACATAAAAACGTTATTATATAACATATAGAATAAATCTCAGGCCAAGACGGCGTATGACTCATCTTGACTAATACTGTATATGTAAACATCAATAGGAACAATATATAGGCGATCTGAAACAATCATATCATCATGAATATTACGTGTGTATTCAGAATATTATCAGTAGGTATTTTACATTTAAACCTATGTTGACATCCGGGAATATCTTAGAACATTACAGTAAAACCAACTTTTTAACAGAAATCGGCTTTCTGTGACTATCGCACTCACTCTTGCAGAGGACATTATATTTGTCTCACAACGTTAAGGAGTTGTTTGCACTGTACGTATTTTTACACGAGCCTTACTCGAGGATATAATTGATATTTTCCGCTGCGCAGAAGCCGCAGAAGTCATTAATCTATGTGAACATTTAAATATAAATTTAGAATTACAATAAGTAACTGTCAACGACATTGAACAAAACATCGTTAGTCACGCTAGTCATTATTTGACGACAATCTAGTTCGTCATTTCCTTTATTGATCAGCTGAAAAAGAAAGTCAGGGGTGGTTACCAGAACGGATATTAATGGAGCAAGACTTTAAATGAAACTGAAAGCGTTTGAAGACCTATCCAATACTTCCTTGTTATTTAGTTTTTAACACACAAGTGACGAATCAATGGAGTTTATGGGGGAAACTAATCAGCAAGTTTACAAAATGAATAATTACTTTTGTCCTCATGCTACAAAATTAATATAAAAGAAAAAAAGGTTGATCGAAGAGATCCTTTTAAGTTACCAGATTGAATATTTATTTAGTATGACCTAATTTGAAAAAACCAACGAAAATATTTTTTTTTTTAGTAATTTTAGTATAACCTACTTTGAAATTACACAATGAAGTAAATATGGATGCAGAGAGCGTTTTTTTAAATTATTTCTTATAAGTTATAACTATGGGATTATTATTCTTTAGTGTATTTTTTTAATTTGATTTTGATATTATTACTACGACGAAAAATGAAATTATAGATTTTATATTATTTAGTGACTAGGTACACCCCTATTGCGTCAGTAGGGAAATAGCGCCTTATTGACAGAGGGAAGAAAGTTTTTTTTTTACCTGACTGTGGGTTTATATGCCGGGCCCAATAAAGCGATAAGAGTGCGTGGTTGGAGAGAAGCCTGGGGAAAGTCCAGGCGAGACCTCCGACACGACCACGCTGGCGGTTTAAACACTGGAATATACTAAAAGAGTTTGCGCTCCAGTGAGATTGGTTGAGCGGCTTCAACTGAATCCGAGGTGTAGGGAAGAAAGCTGACAGTCGCTTGTCAAACTGTTACAAATAAATCTTGAAATGGAAAAATAAAGAACTTACCGAATCAGCCCAAAACTTAGTGATAACCGCCGTGAAACGTCGAGTCACTTGTCAAAATACTGATACAAATAAATCTTAGAAAATTAAGGAACTTACCGAATCAGCCCAGAATTTAGTGATCGGCGCCGTGAAGAACTCGTAGATCTTCTTCCTCAGCCTTAAGGGTCGCATGCGCTTGTCCTCCGGTGCATGATATTCTGGCAGTTCTCTATACGACGGCTCCCATCCTATTTTACCCACTTTCCCGTTCTGATCGACCCTCGTGTCACATTCGCCTGAGCCAATCAATGCCTGCTTGAGTCCAGACAAAATTATGTATAGTATATTGTTACACGCATTTGTTGGTTTGTGTCTATAGTGGTCGGGTTTGCAAGTTGTTCAAGTTATGGTACTTTTCTTAAATAAAAATTTATGCATATTTACTCCTGTAATTGGTTTTAAGTTTGGTTATTTTTATTGGAGGTAAATATAACAAAAGGCTATTTGATAGCTCGTTTAAAAATACTTGAAGAAGTCCATATCTTAAGCTGCGTTTCCAAAAAAGCGGAGCGGAGAGGAGTGAATAATTTATTAATGAAACTAGTCCATTAAAACTAAGCAGAAAGAAGCGGTACAAATAATTCTATTAGTTAATTCTGCACGTCTCCGCCCCACTTCCCTTCAGTGTACTGTATGGAAACGCAGCCTAAAACGAGATATTACCAAAATGGACCAAGGGCTTATTCTGAGGACCAGCTTCATTGTTCAGAAAATAGGCTATCAAGTGGATACAACTTCAAATTACTGACTACTGAATAAACTGTTACAAAATAAGTAACCACTATAGACACAAACACAAGAATTTTTATAATATTGACTCGAAAAATACCAAAGTAATTGAAGTTAGAAATTTAAATTGAAATGATTGTTAAACCTCTAATTTAATGAAAAATGCGATACGAGATTTTAAGCGTTATAAGCCAGTACATAACACAGAACATTTAATAGAGTAGACGTATACATCACATAAAAAGCTGAGTCCTTGTGCAAAAGTGTAAGAATAAGTTAGAGATTGAATGCGCAGAATGATTGCAAGCTCATCTGAGGTAATTGTAGTTGTACATTCAAATATTTAAATTGAAGTTGGAGGTAGAAATGACAATGACAATTGGCTTGAGTTTGGATAACCTAACTACGGACAAGGACGGTTTGAATCTCGAGTTTACGTTTATGTTTCACCTCTGCTGATCGGAATTGAATACTTCAAAGCCAAAGTGACCGAAGTTCACGCGAAACTTTACGCTTTCCTATTTTCTACGCGTATAGCAATAAGGAATAGAATGGGTTGTAAAGTTAAAAAGACTTGGGTCATTTTTAGCATAGAGTATAGTATTCAGAACTGCAATTCCTTTAACGGCACGGTTTTATTGTGTATTTAATTTAAGATTGTCACGAATTTAATTTACGACGTGTATTTTGTGTACTCGGGGACAATCAAGAATTTAGCTTATCTTTAGAGGCATTTTATTACAGCAGTTTAGCCTTTTAGGCACTTAGTACGCCTTAACAATCAGGAGTTGAAGAGTATACGGTGCCACAGAGAATTCACCGGTTCACGAAATCATTTAATATTGTTTCTCAAAAACGGCCCGCAAATATATTCGAAGATACTCACTATATATTGGAAGATAAACTGTGTTGTTTAAAAAAAAACATCGCAGGCTTTTATTTATTTTTATTTTATACACTTGCGATTTTGTTCAAAATAAAATAAACGGCGGGAAATCATTACGATTTTGACGGTTCGAGGTTAAGTTTACCAAGCCTTTTCATTTTATACTCTTGTTTCCTCCGTTTTTGAGAAAATCTCTATATTAGCTTCAGCTGGAATGACAACTGCAGGCTTCGTATTGTAATGAAACGGACTCGCAACCTCGTCCGTTTAAAATTAATAAGCCTGCAATTGCCTTCTTTCCGGCCTCGACAATAATGTTACTATTAATAAAAACGCTCGAAAGGATAGAGCTGTGAACTCTTTTGTTTTGCTGTAACGTACACAGACATTGTATGTTTAAGACTGTACGAACAAAAAGTTGGTATTTTAGAAAATATACGGTTTTTTCTAACGTCATATCTTTGTTCAAGTGACTACATTGTTAAAGTAAACTTCTGTTTTGTATAGATAAACTCTTATTCTAGACCATAGCGTTGCTAAACTTTTATTTCTATGTAGGATTATTTAAAACAGTCAGGTTTTCGTCGGAGTGTTTTGCAAAAATACGCGTCAGAGCTATCTTTCAGGTACAATATTTCCATTTTAAATTGTCAAAAACGATTGGATGTTTATCTTTTACAATAGTATGTATAGTCTTTTAGTACATAGCGATCGCACTAGTTCTGAAATATTGGTTTTTACTATCTAAAAAAAATACTACAAAATGTCTAAATCGGTTTGTTTAAACATTTTTTTCCTCACATGTTTTATAATATTTTGGAAAAAAAACTTATTATTATAAAACTACAGGTTTTGCTTGATATTTCTTATTTTTTTTAACGCTTATGGATAACCCACTTAATTTAGACGAATTTTTAAAAACCACTATAATTCACAATATAACAGCGCGCGACAACGTTGTTCGATTCATTACGCGCCGGGCCTTCCCAAGGAACGCACGTGTCGCTCTCCTCGGTGCGTTAAGGTCGGTGACCAAGCTCACACCGACACTGCTATTCTGTAGATGTAGCGCGTTCGCTACAGATTAATAATTTGATACTTGGTAAGTAAGTTAACATGCTAAATTTATTTATTTTATTTCTTCTCAAAGCACTAAAGTGATATGATTTTTTACAGAAATGGGCAATAAACGTAAATTGTTTGGGACGAAAAAATCCAACAGTACTACGGCCACACAAGTTAAAAGGTAAAGGTATGATTCCGCTGCCGACCGCATACAGCAACTGCACGTTCCGCCGCACTCAAAATTGAACCGTAATGGTATGCATAAAAAGCTCAATTTGAAATGAGCGGAGAAGTGTCGGAACAGCACACGCCGCTCACTCTAAATTGGGACTTTTAGTCTTATGATTACAGTTCAATTTGGAGTGCGGCGGAAGGCGCAGCTGCTGTATGCAGTCAGCAGCGGAATCATACCTTAAGGCGCCATGTTACCTATTACCTATTGCTGCTAGTGATATTTCTATGTCTGGATATGTGCTTCTATGTTCTTGACGTTCCGTGAACATTTCGGATCTTTCCTTTAATTGTAAAATTCAAACTCTAATATTTTTTTATTCTTAACGAGCGCCCGATAATTTATGATTGCGTTGTTTGGACTAGTTATCGAATTATATGTATGTGCAATTTCAAATTTTTAAGCCAAGTAGTTTCTGTGGAAAGTAATTTAAAGTAAAACTAGTCCCCGAAACACGTGGACTCCACGTAATTATCATTCCAAATTTGACTTTTTTCCTGACAAACTTATTCCAATTTTGTTGATTAAATCGTGTTCATGCACCTCTAAAAATAGTTTGTATAGTCTCCCAACATATTTATGTTTACTGGTTGTTATCTTTTGTGTGAATTTACTCTCCTATTCATATTCATTTATATTTTTTTATTCTTAACGAGCGCCCGATAATTTATGACTGCATTGGTTGTACTAGTTATCGAATTATATGTATGTGCAATTTCAGATTTTTAGGCCAAGTAGTTTCTGTGGAAAGTAATTTAAAGTAAAACTAGTCCCCGAAACACGTGGACTCCACGTAATTATCATTCCAAATTTGACTTTTTTCCTGACAAACTTATTCCAATTTTGTTGATTAATTCGTGTTCATGCACCTCTAAAAATAGTTTGTATAGTCTCCCAACATATGTTTACTGGTATCTTTTGTGTGAATTTACTCTCCTATTCATATTCATTTATATTTTTTTATTCTTAACGAGCGCCCGATAATTTATGACTGCATTGGTTGTACTAGTTATCGAATTATATGTGTGTGCAATTTCAGATTTTTAGGCCAAGTAGTTTCTGTGGAAAGTAATTTAAAGTAAAACTAGTCCCCGAAACACGTGGACTCCACGTAATTATCATTCCAAATTTGTCATTTTTCCTGACCAACTTATTCCAATTTTGTTGATTAATTCGTGTTCATGCACCTCTAAAAATAGTTTGTATAGTCTCCCAACATATGTTTACTGGTTATCTTTTGTGTAAATTTTCTCTCATATTCATATTCATATTCATTTATATTTTTTTATTCTTAACGAGCGCCCGATAATTTATGACTGCGTTGTTTGGACTAGTTACCGAATTATATGTATGTGCAATTTCAGATTTTTAGGCCAAGTAGTTTCTGTGGAAAGTAATCTAAAGTACCAGGCCCAACGTCACAATGTACATGACAGTTATCACGCTCCCAAACGTAAAATTTATAAAAAATTAACGTTGTTTTTTGCGTAATTTCTGTATGAAACACAGGTTTTTTATTAATTTCGCGAAAATGAATAGTCAGAAGTAAATAGATTAACACATATTTAAGTATTAATAATGTGTAATGAGATAATAAATGTCGATCGTTTTTTGTATGAAAATCGAACCACCTTAATAAGTGCGTAGGTACGTAATGTTAATAAAATAAAAACATTTAAAACTCACCACATTTTTTCCTACCTCACTCTAACTCTATAACAATGATCAAGACTTGTTAGTTCAACCGGCAGCACTCGAAACGCACGCACACAGTAATCGTTTTAGTGTGTAGCTAAACATGGCCGCTCGCAGGGAGATCGCGGCTAGGATGAGTTGGAGCGAAATGTTCGTACCCTCTTGCTTTTGTTCTATTTCCTTATTCGTACTGAATAATTGTTCTGTTCTTATTTGTGTAAATGAGCAAGCAAATGCTTGATCTATGTGGTGTATTAACCTTTATCCCTTTACAGGAAAGTCAAGTGAAAATCACACGGGGTGTACATGAATACTAATACAAATAATCTTTATTGCACGCCTAAAAAAGAACACAGTACACAAAATTAGGCTTAAAGTAGAGGTAACTAACAAGCTGTTTTATCGCTAAAGAGCGATCTCTTCCAGACAAGAGCATAGCCTTTGGGGCATATGTGATGGGCCATTAGTGTTAATTGTAGCGGTAGCTACATAGGGTGACACCACCAGTAATGGACAAGGCCCAATGATGTACATTAACTCGTAAAAGAAAATAAGAGTCATTAATTTTTTATAAAACAATCAATTTAAAACCGTATGATCTTTGAATAAGGGTTGAAGTGTCCATTATTGGTGCTTGTTCTTAAAGTGTCCATAATTGGTGGTGTCACCCTACATGGTGGTTTGGTATGGAGTGGCATTGGAATTATTCTAATGGAATTTCATTAAGACATCAGTTGTTACGAATTCCATTGTTCGATTCTGTTGGTATCAGAGAACCTAAGTGACACCATATGATTTTAAGAATGTAGGTCATAAGCTTCTAAAACTAACCCGTTTCTACACTAGGGAATACAAACGATTTTACACGTCACATTATTAATATTTTATACAGCGAGAGTGTAGCTTCTTTTTAGCTGTCCTTCACCTGCCAGATTGTGCCAATATTTTCTGTAAAATAATAACAGAAACAAAATAACGTTTTACAGTTGTTGAGATTATTCACCGCTCGTTTGACAGCTGTCATTCATGTACAGTTCATGTCATGTTTTGACACTTGACAGCTGTCAAAAGAATGGTGATAAATTTCGATAGAATTACAAATGTAGTCAGGGGTGTGCCTCAAGGGACGAATATAACACAAAACGTTTTGACGGCACAGAGGTGAAACATAAACGAGTAACGTGACCTAGGAGAGCACAGAGACAGTGGACCGTCACAGCGGCGTTTTCAGCCGTCGGCGAACGCTTGGCGCCCATACGAACACAAGCGGAAACGAAACAATGCATTCGGCTGCAGAGAAATGCTTTAGCATGCGGTCCGAGAGAAGCGTTTTGCATGGTTAATACAAGTTTTCTAGATCCGTATAAATCCGTATTATGGTCTGATTTATCGACGTCAAATGATAAGATAAAGCATCTGTCACTTTCTATCGAGTGGTATCAGAAACTGACCGATGCTTTATCTTGTTCTTGGCGCCGTCTTGGTCTGTTGGTCGGTGAGTCCCTTTAGTTATATACTGTGAATGTAGTAACCTACACTATTTTATCGAAGTTAACTAATAAAACTTTCGCAAACATGTACGTTTTGCTAATATATCAGCAACTAGACATTTTTGGTTGGATACTAAAGCCTTTCCAAGACTTATTAGAATTCAGCGTATTTGGATGTGCCCGGGTTTTGGTGCTCAATAAATTAGCTCCTTATTATTGAGCGTTCGTCAGTGGACCCACCAAAGTCAGAGTAGGAAATCAAATAGAACTGATATTACGCAATTTACTTGTTCATTTATGATTTGTCCTTCGCAATGTTTAGCTGTCAAATATTATAAGAAATTAGTGAAAGAAATATTAGTAATATTCTTGCACATTTTATGGGTTATAATGTTGCTAACATTTGCTATTCATAACTATAATTCTAACATGTTTCGTCGTCATAAACGCTGCTCGCTTCTGCTAGTTAAATAATGCGCCGCTAATCTAATCACACAAGTCACAACCTTATTCCCATTCTGCCAATCAAAACGCTCCGCTTGTCACGCAAGTTATACCCATTAGTTACGAGAGTTAATTTGAATTTATTGCGTCAAATATTCCCGTATTTCAGTAACGAAGCCAATTAGTTTAGCCACATTTAAGGTACATTTTGCTGACATGGCTTCGGAAATTGTATAGTTAAGATAAGAACAAAAACACAGGTATTTTTGTATAGAACTTTCATTAATTTCATTGTAACTATATTGAAACGTTGTGTTCGTATGGGACGTGGCTTAATATCCCAGTCAACGAGGTTTTAAACTTTGAAAAGTTCCCACCGGATTTGAACCATTGAGTAAAATCCTACAAGACAGATCTCAACGGTTCCAATGATTGGGCCATGATACTGTAGTATGTGTAAATACGTAAAACCTGTGTTTAGGCACAGAGTAATGATACTTGCGGGTAACCTGAGGAGGAGTACCTAATGTTGCGCAAGACTATGGACAAGGGCGCGCACAGTGTCGTGCAACATTACTCCTGTGCCCAAACGTGGCCTCAGGCCGTTCTCATTTTTGTTCTCACTATCACATCCATGGGTGTCACTACCGTAGATGAATTATAGCTATAATACAGTTTAATGATGAATCTATTGAGTAATGAGAGTAAACATTACTTTATTAATCCATTACGGTTCATTCTTAAACTGACTTAATATATCGTATTAAAAATATAAGTAATGATTGTACTTTTTATAGCGAATTAAAAAAATGGCTCGTTAGAAACGCTTTGTATGACATTACGGAATTATGTGACATTTAGAATTTATTATTAATATTGTATCGAATTGGAAATATAACATTACTATTATTTATTTATATTGCATTATCTTTTATTATGTATGTATGTAAGCACTTTATTGTACACAAAAACTTGTTGAAACAATATTTATGTCACATAAGATTAAAGTACAAAGGCGAACTTACTATTATATAACTTAGTGTAAATTAAGTTCATTATACGAGTAAATGACTTGTGAAACCTTTGACGTGTACTGTAGGTATTTGTGCATTTAAATAAATGAGTATGAGTATCTGTTATTTCATCCATGGCAGTGACGTCCACGGATGTAAGGCTGTTTAGACAATTTCAATAGTCTATTAAACCCAGGGATGTGACATTGTGCGCAAAAATGAGAATAACCCTACTTGACATAGGTAGTATTCAATTTGCTGTAGGTGCAGTCACGTCATAGATATATTTTACACTTTTATACCTTATTACAATGGAATAAGGTGCAAAAGTGTAACTGTATCTGACATCGACTGTACAAAATTCAGTGTAACACAAGCACAAGAACTTTTTGCAACGACTACCAAGTTGATTGGGATAATAGTGGAAGAGACAGAGCAGCCGACAGGTCTACCTGTTTGGTTTTACTCTGCTGCCCCGGCGGTATAATCTTCTTGATAGAAAGCGTTCTCCGTTTCACTACGCCAACCTATCGCAAGTATCAATAAAATAATCCGCAATAGTTAACGTGAAGAAATGGTGTATCCCCGGAGTACTGGTTGGTTGGAGTACATCATTTCACCTCATAGACTATGTTATATTATTTTCTCCGAAAGCAAAGATAAGTATACCCATCACCAGAATGGAGGAATACGTGTATTTACAATTTATGTTGTGTTTACGTCTTTTAACAAAAATTTGTAAGAAATAGTTTTGTTAGTACGCATTACAGTCAGCGCCATAAAAATTTATACATTCTAGCATTTCGTTAATTAAATTAGAAGTAACATCGAAAATTTTTAAGTGATTCCTATTCTGATTTTAATTGTTTACTTCTTGTTGTATGAGTATCATCGATATTTAAATAATAAAATACGGTTTACTTGGACTAGCAGTAACTTTTTACAATTGTATATGCAATGAAAATTAATTAGTAAACTTATGATTTATGAGCATAATTAATTACAGTTTAATAGAAATCATTGTAAACACAGCACCGCGCAATTATTTACATTGTATATACTCGTACACGACATGAACTGGATGAAGCGTGATGATAAGCAACATAAATCAAAAGTACCTCAGCGTCATTAGGATCCTTGGTACTCCGGTCATCCTCCATACTCTCATTCTCCAGATGCTCTTCCTCCGTTTGCGGCATCAGCTGGAGTTCCTCCTTCGACTTGAACTCCATGTAGAGGATGTACAGGGGGCACAGCAGACTCAGAATTACCTTACACGACAAAGCCAAGATGTGGCAAACGAAACACGGTACTAGCGTCACTGTACTGCTTCATGCTACGTTTAAACTAAGTTAAAATGGCGGACGTCGACTATATACGACTATACTGAGAACTCATTGCTACTTGCCTAGGGTATTAGTATTATCCGCCCCTCTCACACAGTTAGCAATAGAAATGGACAACAGATCAGGCCGTTTTTCAGCAGCTACATTAATTAGGTGCACCGAACATTCGAGAGGTTTGTTCGAGAAACGTATTCAGTCGGAATTAATTTTGTATTTTTCGCATACGGTTACGCCTATATTTGTTAAATAAAATGAGTGTGCGAGTAAATAGGGATAGCCAATTCCAATACAATCAGTTTCCTGAACTTAATCTCCTGCACACAAGTCGTGTCGTATTTCTACTGATTACTGTAGTAATCTGAAAGAGACGGATAATACTTTCTGCGGGAAAAAGATTCGCAAAAGTGCAGTGCGGTGCAAGGTATTGCATAAGACTTTTCGGAGGGACTAGCGAAATTGTAGAAAACGCTCACTCTCAAATTTCATGTCTGCGTCCGACCTAAACTCCGTCAACTTTCTATAGTTTGATGGAGTTTAGACGCAGGCACAAAAATCTGGAGACTAACCGTAAACCTACTTGAGTTATACCTTTTTCTATTGTTTTGGATTCACAGTCTGACAGTTGTTAATTTGAAGTGTATAATCGACGTCCGAACGCATGCAGATTCCGAAAAATTATTATAAAGCTCATTGACACACAGACATGACACCTCGTAATTACTCATTACGGTTGGTTGTTAAGACTCTAACACACTACTCGTGCCGATGACAGTCTGTGCGTTAACAAGGTATTAAAAAAATAATACATCCAGAAGAAAGTAGGTACCTTAAGGCTGGTGTTCTTTCTGGTTCTTAAGCCGCCCATCCAGAGGTCAGCTAGGATGATTTGTGAGCATGGGTGGGCGAGAAGCGCGCGATGGTTGGCAGCTACAGCCAAGCTCAGGCAAGTCTGCCCAGACCAGTTCTGTAGCTCGCATGTTAGTAGTTGTTGCGCCTGATCATCGTCTTGACGGTAACAGTAGTCCAGTAACTCTAAAGCTGTGAAACATTAACGCCATTAGTAGGGTTCGGAAATGACAGATGGAACAGGAGTAATGGAGTCGAAAACGGCATTACAAATTTTATATTTTTTTGGCACTAGCGTGCAGAAAAAACACCGCACACCACGAAATCAATCGAGAATTGCATTAAATATTATACTATTCTGTGATTAAGTTTAGATTTAACCTAGCCTTACATTCAGTTTTATTTAAAAAAAATCTTTTATTTCAGACACAGTGATCCATATCTTATTAGTAGCAGAAAAACAACTTAAAAACTAATGTTAAGTATATATCGGAAACACAGAGAAACTTGCGGTCCTAGCCTACTTGACAAATGTCAATGTAGTCCTGACCCGCTCAATCCAATGCCACAATATGTGACACTGGAATCTGCCAGCAATGACCTTCAGAATGCTGTTTTGACTTTCCCTGACGCGACCCAACAGCGACGTCATTTTTTCGCAACACACATCGCGATACACACAAAGTCATCTGTGTGTGTATTTGCAAGTGTGATAGACAACAATGCAAACAATAGTACATTACTTAACAAGGGCGGTAAAACAAAGAATGTCTCAGATCGCAGGCATTTGACGCCCGAGCCGAAGGCAAGGGCGATAAATATGCGATCTGAGGCTTTCTTTATTACCTCCCGTGTTAAGTACAACATTTTAGGTCACTCCCTGGCCAGGGAGTGGGATTTCCCGCGCGCGGAGCGTGCGGTAATTGCCGCTTTATGGCCAGGTGTGACATAAAATAATATGTGACAGAAAGCAACTCTTCAATGTCAATTAGAAACCTCCCGTGAGTCTCAGACATATTGAAATATAATAAACGTATTGGTCCAAAACATATCGATATTCGACATTAAAGACGTGAGTGACCCGTTTAGTGTAGCTCTAGTATAATTTTTTTCGAAACATTAACTAATTCGAACGCGTTTGCGTTTTGTTTCAAAATGTATGAAAACGCTCTCACCGAGTTTGAAATACCCGCGTTCATCGGTTAGCAACAAATGGTATCTCGCTGTTTTAGTTTCCACTAGTGACCACTAGAGGCGCTGTTCACGTTTTCATACCACTTTCATACATTTTGAGACAAAACGCAAACGCGTTCGAATTTGTTAATGTTTCGAAAAAACTTATACTAGAGCTACAGAGTACTCGTGAGTGGAGTTGGTGCAACTCGCCTTTAAAGTAAGGGTTGATCTATAAAAGCTTACGAACTGCTGATGCAAGCCAAGTTTAAATGGGTATGTTGTTTAATTAAAAGTTTGTAAACGTCTGAAACCCGAATTGAGCGAAGTTTCTTAGATATTTGAGTCTTTTGTTATCGAGGGGCCGATTCGCCGGTCTTTTAATTAAGGGTTGCTCCGAGAGGCTAGTTTTTTTAAAGATTTACCTCGAAATTCATAAATTGGAATGGAGCCTTTAGTAAACGTTTAGCGATGGAATGTTTTAATGATATAAAGTATTCAATAGGCACTCTGTAAAGAATAATAAAATATTGTTTTGTTGGACGCTTTTAGCAAATTACTACGTATCAATTATTGTCTTTCTATACCCTGTTTTGTAATTTCATTGATTAAAATGACAGTTAATTTGTAAGAAAATAGAATTGAATTTATTCCTAAAATATATTTGACACTTGTGCCCATCACTTCACTTTTCATTTCTATCATATTTCAAAAGCTAAAAGAAGGAGTAAGGTAACTAAATAGTTGAACCTATCTATATTGAGTTGTCTGCCGCTATTTTGGAATACAGGCGTAAGTTTATTGACCGAGCGAGCGTAGCAATCGTAGGTCCCCGTTTTGGCTTGGGCAAAAATGATTTCATATGTCCGGTGGGCGGATTTCCGGCTGTTCTCGTATAGGTGGCATTTCTCAACCGATTCTCCTGAAACTTTGTGATCAGGGGGCCGATTTTTGAGTGTCGAACGCTCGACTTTTCACTCGAGATCTGTCAAAAACTATCATGATTTGACAGATGTAGAGTGAAAAGTCGATCTTTCGACACTCTAAAATCGGCCCCCAGGTTCGATTATTCAATATATATTTTTTACGTGTCAATTTTTTTTGTTAATGGTTTGTTCTCGTCAGGTCGCATTTCTCAACCGATTCCCCTGAAATTTTGTGAGCAGGTTTTGTAATTATATAGAATTTTGCTGTAAACACGCGATATCTACAGTTCACAGAGCCATTCATGTAACATGTTAGTACATGTCAGCTTACCTTTGGTCTCAAACTCCTTCCCGTAATGCCTGAGTTCCTCGTACACCTCAGTTTCCATGTCATCTTCAGCCGCCTCATGAGCCATGGCCTTGTACAACTTGCATGCCACGAGACTCTTGGCCAACGCCTCCTCGCCGTGCGTCCACATTAGCAGAGCCATCTGGTGGCGTTTCGTGAGCACTGCCCACATCTGGGGAAGATAATGTAACATTATAACATTCATTGCTGAGGAAGAGATCACCAAAAATCCTGTCACAAGATAAAAGAGAAACAAATACCAGCGGGGGAAAGATTCACCTACCCTGCGACTCACTAAAGGCGACATCCTGACTTGGCGGGGCGGGATCGATATGTGACATTTTCTTCTTTGACGTAAACTTACTGACGTCGCAAAGATTTTCACTTGATGGAATACTGTCAGTATTACATTTGTCAGTACTAATATCATGCGCAGAAGTGGACCAGTACTGTCTTCGTATACGCGCAAAGCAGACACTATACTAGCGTGCCATATACGCACTGCGCTTGTAGCCAAAAACATAGTTTTTCTCATTAGTAGCAAAAACTGTCTATGAACGGAGAACACGATATCGTGTTCTCGGCACTGGATGTGTTAAGAATTATTTTGCCATGTCGCCAGAGACGCCAGAGCTCTCGAGAATGTACTGAGGAATGAATACAATACTGAATTGTATTGAGGGCCAAGGAATTTCGTGAGTCATTTTAAATAGAAACCATTTGAAATATATATAAATAGAACTCCCGATGAGTTCAAAACATGTCGCCCGGAGTGACAATTAATACGTGAGTTTTAACCGTTTAGTACAATATAAGATAACGCATTTTTATTTTGTATGTACAGTGGGCCAACGAAAATGTTGAGCACTTTAGTACTTTGTCAAATTAAAGAGGTTTCAAATTTTATGACGGTTCAGTCTAAATATTTCTTAGATTTCGATGTGACAAGGTTCTAAGTATGCTCAACATTTTCATGGGCTGACTGTACCTTATTGGTTTGTTTTCTTTTCTAATTGATTTATTTGTGGGAGGATTGTAATAAAGAATATTTGTATTGTTATCCCAGGCGAAATACCAAAATCACAAACTATAAGTACCCGGAAACTTACCTTAGTTATAGTTCGTACAAAACTCTAAGGCCAACTTCTGTCAAACGAACGCAAGCAAAACTCGACTTAGAGCTCTGATTGTTAGGTAGATTTTTGCTTGCGTTAACTTGACAGCACTTGGCCTTACAATTGTGTGCGAACTATACAACGAGGACCCGAATATATTCCGAGCGTCAATGCATATTAAGCTCGATAAGGCAGGCTTAAGGGCCGAAAGGTACAAAGATCGGGGATTTACTGGCTCTTGGGTTGTTAACGCAGATAAATGATAGGGTTTTTGTACCGTACCCTTTGGTACAAGCCCAATTCTCACCCGTATGCTTTTTGACATAACCTGTTTGTTGGAGTAAGTTAAGTACGGGAGCGTGCGGACATGAATGCAGATAAAATAGTAGATTATACACCAAGGGGATAAAACACTGTTTTATGTCACGGGTGCGATATTGAATCCCGAACGTAACGAAGGACTCCAAATTTTACTCCCGAGCGGAGCGAGGGAGTAATGACTTAATTCCTGAGCGAAGCGAGGGAATTAAGACTGAGTCCTGAGGGTAGTGAGGGATTTAAGCGCTCCCAAGACAAAAACAGCCTTATCCCCGAGGAGTATACTCTACTTTTCTCACCTCTTGCGAGGCAATAAAAAACCAAGGCTACTAAAAACAGAATTAAATCAGTCAATCGCAGCAAATTTTAGTATCTATTTCAATAGAATCTGTTTTACTCCGTATAATTAAGCTTCTTGTAACTCACGCGGATCTTGTTTTTGGTATTTAATACCTAGTACATCGACGACTGCTTGCATTCATTTGTGTGGTTAGCATTAGCACAAGTATTTTGTTCCTGAATCTTAGATGTTTTCTATGTATTTTAAGTATATATTTATCTTTATAGGTATACGAGTATGTATATCGTCGACTAGTACCCATAGTATAAGCTTTGATTAGTTTGGGACTAGGTAGATTTGTGTAAGACTGTCCACAAATATGTAAGTATGTATTTATTTACATTGCTGCAACTGCTGCGAAGGGAGGAAGGCCAGTCCGAGGCACGGATATTACATAGTGATTTTATTTAACAATGTAATAAAATATGAGAATAATGTATAAGAAAACTCCAAAATGTGATTCTACAAATATTCAGTACTAAAACCACGCGCTTGACGCGCTACAGGCGGCGGCCGACGAGCGACGCAGTCTTTTGTTTCGAACACGACGTTCCAAACAAAACACGGAGCTGGTGTGCCGCCTCCTCGCCGCTTAGTGGACTTCACGACATTAGACTTTAATGACAGAACTATAAGAACTATGAAAAGTGAAATCACATTATTACCCGGCGGGTTATAATGAGACTCAGTACGATATTACTACCCGGCTTAAGCCAAGGGTTATAATGATTTGCTTTCGGTAAGGTTTGCATGATATGTAATTGGGCATTGACGAGCAGGTGGTGTGACATAGAATATTTCTTAACTTTATTTATGTGTGTGCTCGTGGCCCAGCGGCGCCTGCGTGCCGCAAGCGTTATTCAAAGTTAAGCAACATGGGCCGCGGTCAGTACATGGATGGGTGACCGCTTTGAGTGGTTAGTAACTGAGCGCTCCCGTGCTTTGGAAGGGACGTTAAGCCGTTGATCCCGGCTGCTGTCTATGGCAGCAGTCGTTAAGCCAAGTTGGAGGCCTTCGGGCGGCTTGAGAACTTCTAACAGTCAAGTTGCCCACTCACTTGACAAAGCCTAATCCCAATAAGCTCCAGTTTCCCCTCGGGGTTGGAAGGTCAGATGGCAGTCGCTTCCGTAAAAACTAGTGCCTACGCCAAATCTTGGGATTAGGTAGCGGATCCCAGGCATCCTTCAGGATTCAACTGTACTGGGATAACGCTAGGAGGATGATGATGAGGATGATGACATGCATCTATGAATGTCAAAGAGCTACCACCGGTTCGCAAAATAAACCCTTCCGTCGAGAAGAACCGGCAAAAGAAACTCGGTTATATATACCATGGTACCACGTTAAATAATAACTCGCAAAGAATAAATAACTTCAAAACCAAATAAAGAATCCGCCCTAATGCGTGGTCATAATATTTGTTATTTGAAGAGAGCCGTGTTAACACCGCTGAGTTCCTTCCCGAATTGAGTAAATACGAGAATTCCATTCAAAGGTTGAAAAAAGCCTCCAATGCTGTTTTTGTACGAATAAACCGGCAACAAAGAGAACAATCGGGTTCATAAGCAAGCAATAGATGAAATAGTACATTACTTAACACGGGCGGTAAAACAAATAATGTCTCAGATCGCAGGTATTTGACGCCCGAGCCGGAGGCAAGGGCGATAAATATGCGATCTGAGGCTTTCTTTATTACCGCCCGTGTTAAGTACAAAATTTTATGTCACCCCCTGGCCAGGAAGTGGGATTTCCCGCACGCGGAGCGTGCGGTTATTGCCGCTTTATGGCCAGGTGTGACATAAAACTATTTGTTACTGTTGTTTATTATCGACTGTTGCCATTTTATTTATTCTCGAACGTCGTAATTTATAGAGCCTTTAGATGTTAATTTCCCTGCTTGCGTAGTGAACGTGAAATATTTGTAAATTGAAATGAATGTATTTTGGAAATGCAGCTGGAAATCGGGTAGTTTATTACCTACGTTAAAATAACAATACATTAAGTTTGCGACTATTACTCTACTGCCGTTTTGTAATGGATTTTATTGGGTTCATTCGTTAATTGGGTGTTGGTGGAATCGGTATAGACAATCTCAATAGTAATAGTAGGTAATTAATTATTAATGAGTATGGATACCTAATATTCATTACCAGTATGTTGCTTTGGGCAATAGAGACTTTTCGTAAAAACATACTTTTTAAGTCTACGATGCCCGTCCGATGTCAGCGGGCCATATCTCATAAATCGTAGTATGAAATTAAAACAAAAGCGCCGCGTGACGCGCTATTGCCGTGAATTAGTGGAAGAATCATTACCAGTAGCTCGTTAAAGGGGTAGTCGAACAGCGCCAACTCAATGGTGACAGGTATTAACACAGGATGAGCGACCGCCCGCCGGCCTAGTGCCGCGTGAATGACACGCCGTTGCGATGCATTATAGTAGTAGAATCATTACCATTAGCTCGTTGAAGGGGTAGTCGAACAGCGCCATTTCGGTGGTGATCTGGTGCCGCTTGAATGACGCGCTGTTGCGGTGCATTAGTAGTAGAATAATTACCAGTAGCTCGTTGAAGGGGTAGGGATCGTCCTAATACAACGCGATCACGCGATGATCGCGTAGTCGCGTTGTATTAGGACGATCCCGTAGTCGAACAGCGCCATTTCGGTGGTGATCTGGTGCCGCTTGAATGACGCGCTGTTGCGGTGCATTAGTAGTAGAATAATTACCAGTAGCTCGTTGAAGGGGTAGTCGAACAGCGCCATTTCGGTGGTGATCTGGTGCCGCTTGAATGACGCGCTGTTGCGGTGCATTAGTAGTAGAATAATTACCAGTAGCTCGTTGAAGGGGTAGTCGAACAACGCCATTTCGGTGGTGATTTGGTGCCGCTTGAATGACGCGCTGTTGCGGTGCATTAGTAGTAGAATCATTACCAGTAGCTCGTTGAAGGGGTAGTCGAACAACGCCATCTCGGTGGTGACAGGCATGAACCCGGTAATGAGCGACAGCCCGCCGGCCTGGTGTCTCGTAAATGACGCGCTGTTGCGGTGGACGTTCACGCTTTTGTTCATCACTTTTGCGTAGATCGGCCGGAATTTGCGGCGGGTGTAGTAGCACCTTTAGAACAGAAATGAGGTCGGCTTGAACAATGTTTCATTATTACCCACACAAAAGGTTACCTCATTAATCAGTCTATTATAAGGCTACAACTTACTGACAAAGATAATTTTGTTACAACTCAATCTCAATGAACAACTTTTCCAAGCCTAAGACAAAGTTTTGATTGAAACTAAGTATTTAGGTTTAGTTTTATTATTTATATCAGCTTAATGTAAAAAAAATGGAAAAGGAATTGTAAGTTCCTTTCTTTGTTATACTACAAACAATAAAAGCAAATAATGACTCTGTTACCTAATTACCTTTCGAAAAAGCGTCATTTAATCAGGTAATTTGAATTACGAAATCTTTAGTGTTACTTACCTATTTTGAGTTAAAAACATTTTATGTCACACCTGGCCATAAAGTGGCCATTATCGCACGCTCCGCGCGCGAAAAAACCCACTTCCTGGCCAGGGGGTGACATAAAATTTTGTACTTACCACGGGCGATAATAAAGAACGCCTCAGATCGCATATTTATCGCCCTTGCCTTCGGCTCGGGCGTAAAATACCTGCGATTTGAGACATTCTTTGTTTTATCGCCCTTGGTAAGTAATGTACTATTATAATTTTGCAAGTCTTTTAATGGTAGGACCATACTAAGCCAAATTCATAAAGTGCTACGAGTTACGTTTCAGCGTAGAGGCTACGCATTCTACGAGCCGCTACGACGAAGCCAAATGGGATGAAGTACTCAAATGAATTCTAAACGCAAACGTAGAAACATATCGGTGTCACTTTCGCGTTATTAGTTTGCAAGAAAGAGACATGACTTCAAAATTTACTGTATAGTACTTTTATCTCACGAGCGCGAGTGTACTTTGGTTGTGTGTTGAGCTATACAATCACGCACATTGTCTATGTGTGCGTCAGCGTAGGAGCTAGGAGTTCACGTTTTCTATGTGTTTATATGTGCCATAACTATGTTACAACTATGCCCGCGCTCGTGAGATAATAGTACATTACTTAACAAGGGCGGTAAAACAAAGAATGTCTCAGATCTCAGGTATTTGACGCCCGAGCCGAAGTCAAGGGCGATAAATATGCGATCTGAGGCTTTCTTTATTACCGCCCGTGTTAAGTACAAAATTTTATGTCACCCCCTGGCCAGGAAGTGGGATTTCCCGCGCGCGGAGCGTGCGGTAATTGCCGCTTTATGGCCAGGTGTGACATAAAAGTAGATACCTATTATATTACTGATGCAATTTGTATTCGTCTCATAAATGAATAAACGACTTGTTACACCCGATTTAACGAAATTACCTTTAATGTTCATCATATTATATGTAATCTGTCAAGCAGTCAGTAAGACATCGATAAACGAGATAATATAATAAATAAACATTATATTATGCTACCCGTAGAATTCGTTACACGCCACCAAAAGCAAAAATCTAAATGAATATTCGACCTTATGTCGATGGTAATAAGATATTTAACATATCCTAGATGAGTTGGTTCGTCGAGGAAGCCGGCTTAGGAACAAGAAGTTTAGCATTGTTAACTTCCACATCCACATGGTTGTATCATACTTAGAACGTCGTTGTGAAATCAGCTTTGAGATACAGTGTCAGGGTTCAATTTCGATTGAACGTCGACGAGAGGTACGAGTTTGTGAAAGTTAGTTGTTGATGAGGACTTAGGGAAATGCGTATTGGGTCTTAGGTGTAAGCTGGTTATTTTAGGTTCAGGCTACACAGTGTAGCAAACGAAACCTAGGTTGTATTAGGCGCTCGGTTGTTTTATGCGTCAAACGCATTGCGTTGAATGGATTTATATGGAAACGCATGCGTTTGACGCTTAAAACAACCGAGCGCCTTTATGGCCTGGCCACGACATTGGTCTAAGGCGACTGGCTAAGGCGACCAGCGGCGAGCGAATTAAACAAAATCAAGACCGCTAAAGAAGCATGCCACGAGAATTCGCTGTGGGCTAAATCGCGCGCGAATTTCCTCGCGCGACCGGCTGCAGCGGCGAGCGGCGCGGCGAGCGGCAAGAACAAAGGCACTGGCGGAAAGAGCCATGCCACGAGTCATGGCCTGGCCACGACATTGGTCTAAGGCGACCGCGGGCGCGGCGAGCGGGGCGGCGAAAACGGTCTAAGCTGTGAGCATGCCACGACAACGCAGTTGTCTTAGCGGCATTGAGCGAATGGGACGTACTCAAAGGACGCAAAATGTCATTATCAAAAGTGGCCCTTCACAATAAACCATATGTTTTTGCTTATTTAATCATCACACTTCTAGGTAGTATTAACTTATTTACTAATCATTACAGTCAGTTAACAATCAACCATATGTCTTTGCTTATTTAATCATCACAGTTAGGTAGGTAATACTTATTTACTAATCATTACAGTCAGTTAACAATCAACCATATGTTTTTGCTTATAATTTCACTGATAAACGCCTCTGTGTCCAACATCGCGGAGCGAATAAAACAAAATATTTTGTTTTTTAAAACTCCGCCCGATCCGCGCCGCTGCTAAGACCGTTCGCGCCGCTCTGACTCGTGGCATGGCTCTTTCCGCCAGTGCCTTTGTTCTCGCCGCTCGCCGCGCCGCTCGCCGCTGCAGCCGGTCGCGCGAGTAAATTCGCGCGCGATTTAGCCCACAGCGAATTCTCGTGGCATGCTTCTTTAGCGGTCTTGATTTTGTTTAATTCGCTCGCCGCTGGTCGCCTTAGCCAGTCGCCTTAGACCAATGTCGTGGCCAGGCCATCAGAGCGGCGCGAACGGTCTTAGCAGCGGCGCGGATCGGGCGGAGTTTTAAAAAACAAAATATTTTGTTTTATTCGCTCCGCGATGTTGGACACAGAGGCGTTTATCAGTGAAATTATAAGCAAAAACATATGGTTGATTGTTAACTGACTGTAATGATTAGTAAATAAGTATTACCTACCTAACTGTGATGATTAAATAAGCAAAGACATATGGTTGATTGTTAACTGACTGTAATGATTAGTAAATAAGTTAATACTACCTAGAAGTGTGATGATTAAATAAGCAAAAACATATGGTTTATTGTGAAGGGCCACTTTTGATAATGACATTTTGCGTCCTTTGAGTACGTCCCATTCGCTCAATGCCGCTAAGACAACTGCGTTGTCGTGGCATGCTCACAGCTTAGACCGTTTTCGCCGCCCCGCTCGCCGCGCCCGCGGTCGCCTTAGACCAATGTCGTGGCCAGGCCATTAGTTTTTCACGTATAGTAGGGAGGCCAAGTGACTAAAATCAAAATTCCGTTTGTACGAGCAGTCGCCTACCGACGACTGGTATTGTTGGATTCAGTGACGTCTTCCGAGTATGAAACTCGATGTCGTCACTCTCTAAAGTGGTGGAGGGGGTAACTATGACGTCACAAAGATGGCGGTTGGTGGTATCAAGTTTTATCGATTATCTCTTTAACTATTCAACGTATTGCAACAAATGAGGTGTCAAATGAAAGCTCTTTAAAATGCTAATAATTCGTTTTTAGGAATAAAATGTGTAAGTCTAATAATTAATAAGTTTTTCTTAAAAAATCGTACCTTTGAAAAAGTCATTTTTTTTAACTGCAAAAAACTCGATGAAATAGGCCATTTCTTTAAAAAATACCTCAAATGATTGAAAATGCTAAATTCATCCTCTATACAATGCTTTTTGAATTATTAGAATCGGTTCATAAATGAGTACGCCAGGGACATTTCGCCACGGGCGGGGCGAACGTCGCGGCGCGCGCGCGTTTGCTGATGAACGCGACTGTGAAGACATTCTTAAGTGTAGCTCAACAACTACTTAACCGATTTAGACAAATGGGGTATCATATGAAAGCTCTTTACATTGCCATTAATTTGTTTTGAGTAATGAAATGTGTAAGTAAAACAATTAAAAAGTTTTTCCAAAAAAATCGTATTTTTGAAAAAGTCATTTGTATTTTAACTTCAAAAAACTCGATGAAAGAGGCTATTTCTTTAAAAAATACATCATATAATTGAAAATGCTACATTCATCCTCTATATAATGCTTTTTGAATTATTAGAATCGGTTCATAAATGAGTACGCCAGGGATATTTTGCCGCGGGCGGGGCGAACATCGCGGCGCGCGCGCGTTTGCTGACGAACGCGACTGTGTAGGCTTTTTTAAGTGTAGCTCAACAACTACCTAACCGACCTTTACCAGGTCATCAGTCCACCTTGTGGGGGGGGGGGGGGGGTCTACCCATGCTGCGCCTTCCGGTCCGTGGTCGCCACCCGAGAACCTTTCAGCCCCAACGGCCATCAGTTCTACGTGCAATGTGCCCCGCCCACTGCCACTTAAGTTTAGCGATTCGAAAGGCTATATCGGTTACTTTGGTTCTGCTACGGATGGCGTCATTTCTGATGCGATCACGCAGAGAAACTCCCAGCATAGCCCTCTCCATTGCCCTCTGCTGAGTGACTTTGAGCCCATGGTGAGCGACCACGTTTCCGTACCATATATATGTCATCACTGGTCAAAGACTCTCGTCTTGAGACACTGCGGAATATTGGACGAAAAGATATGCCGTAGCTTCCCGAACGCTGCCCAGCCGAGTCGGATTCGACGTTTAACCTCTTTCTCAAAGTTGGACCTACCTAACTGGACAGTCTGTCCTAGGTATACATAATCGTCTACAACTTCGAGCGTAAAGCGTCCGATTGTAACAGGAGTTGGTGCTACATGGGCATTTGGCATGATCTTCGTCTTATCCATGTTCATCCTTAGACCAACTCGCTCGGAGGCTTTACTGAGGTCATCGAGCATTGTACTTAAATCCTCCATGGTTTCAGCCAAGACTACTATGTCGTCAGCAAACCGAAAGTGAGTGATGTACTCGCCGTTTATGTTGATGCCTAGCCTTCTCCAGTCTAGATTCTAGAAAACATCCTCCAGTGCAGCGGAGAACAGTTTAGGAAATATATCTCCTTGCCTGACTCCCCGCTGCAGCGGAATGGATTTCGAGTTCCGGTCCTGGAGTCGGACTGACATAGTAGCGTTTTCGTACAAACACTTCAGTACTTCGATATAGCGGTAGTCTACTTGGCACCGCTGTAGAGATTGTAGTACCGCCCAGGTTTCGATCGAATCGAAGGCTTTCTCATAGTCCACAAACGCTAAACAGAGGGGCAGGGCAGGGATCGGATACCGGTATTTGCTCCATACAATATACCGGTATTTATATCGTTCTTTTTCGTTCTTTGGTTTATAATTTAATTTTTAATAGAACACTAATAATTAGAAGTTGTTTAGTAAATACATGATTCACTCCTACGTAAAGAGCACACAACAATGCAAAATATTCGACTATTTCTGGGATTTTTTAAAATACCGGTATCGATCTCTGGGGCAGGGTACTCTTCAGTCTTCTGTATACAGAGTAACATAGACCACATCCATACGCTTCGTCAGGTTATAACCTGACGAAGCGTATGGATGTGATCTATGGTACTAAAGCCTCCTCGAAAACCGGCTTGTTCGGCAGGCTGGAAGTCATCTAGCGTGCTGCGAGACGGTTCATAATGACTCTTGAAAACAGCTTGTAGACATGGCTCAAAAGCGTGATGGATCGATAGTTCTTCAGAAGAGTGGTGTCACCTTTTTTGAAGAACAGCACCACCACGCCTGTGTTCCATGCTTTTGGCGTTCTCCCTTCCAGTAAGACGGAGTCGGACAATTTCTGAAGGACCGTAAGGACCGGTTTTCCACCCTCCTTCAGGAGTTCGGCTGTAATTCCGTCTTCACCGCGTGCCCTGTTGTTTTTGAGCTGTTTAAGAGCCATTCTAATCTCGTACAGGCTGATGTCCGGAATGTCATCGGTATAGTGCCGGGTTAGTCTAGCTCTTGGATCTTCCACTAGACCAACTTCGGGGTCTGCTAGTTGACGTGTATAGCTGTTCATAGAAGCGCTCTATCTCGTTCAGAGCTCAGAAGCTCAGGTCTGGATGAGACAATTCTACCATCCTCAGTTTTTAATTTGGCGAGCTGGCTCTGCCCAATAGACAGATCTCTTGCGAAAACTTTGAGCCCTTATTCCGCTCGATGGCCTCTTCAATACGTTTTGTATTGAATTGGCGCAGATCACGGGTCAGGGATTTGGAGATCTATCTATTGAGCTGCCGATATAATGTCGCATCGACTGAAAACTGTAGAACCATCCTACTCCTCTTCTCGAAGAGCCTCTGAGTGGAGTTAGAGGGCCTATTGGTTTTGTTGGTCCGGTGGGCTTTAAAGAATTTAGACCCTGTGGTATGGACAGCATCCACAAACCCGTCATAGAATTCATTCACATCGCCACGCCACGCAATCGAGACGGTTCTGGAGTTCCAGCTGAAAGCTCTCGGGGTTTTGGATTTGGGCTTCTGATGGTCGGAGCGTGGACTTAATCAGACGAGAGCGCTCTAGCTTAACACATATTCAATGTGCCTCTTACCAGACGGCGATCACTTTTGGTTTTAACCGTATTGATCACAGAGACATCATTGAATATATGCTTCTTCGTCCACATGATGAAGTCAATCTCGTTTTTAGTTGCACCGTCGGGACTCATCCAGGTCCACTTTCTATGCTCACGTTTCTTGAAGAAGGAATTAATCATGTAGAGATTGTAGAGTCCCTCCTTCTCCAAGAAACCAGCCAGTAGTGGCCCCGGTGGTTCCGACTTCCAACTCCAAATTCCCCCACTCTCAGCTTTTCACCATCTCTCTTGCCCAGTTTCGCGTTGAAGGCCAGCAGGTTATAACCTGACGAAGCGTATGGATGTGGTCTATGTTACTCTGTATACAGAAGTGGTGGTCTGTATACAGAAGACTGAAGAGTACCCTGCCCCTCTGTTTAGCGTTTGTGGACTATGAGAAAGCCTTCGATTCGATCGAAACCTGGGCGGTACTACAATCTCTACAGAGGTGCCAAGTAGACTACCGCTATATCGAAGTACTGAAGTGTTTGTACGAAAATGCCACTATATCAGTCCGACTCCAGGACTGGAACTCGAAACCCATTCCGCTGCAGCGGGGAGTCAGGCAAGGAGATGTTATTTCTCCTAAACTGTTCTCCGCTGCACTGGAGGATGTTTTCTAGAATCTGGACTGGAGAAGGCTAGGCATCAACACGGCGAGTACATCACTCAATTTCGGTTTGCTGACGACATTGTAATCTTGGCTGAAACCATGGAGGATTTAAGTACAATGCTCGATGACCTCAGTAAAGCCTCCGAGCGAGTTAGTCTAAGGATGAACATGGATAAGACGAAGATCATGTCAAATGCCCATGTAGCACCAACTCCTATTAATACAATCGGACGCTTTACGCTCGAAGTTGTAGACGATTATGTATAGCTAGGACAGACTGTCCAGCTAGGCAGGTCCAACTTTGACAATGAGGTTAATCGTCGAATCCGACTCGGCTGGGCAGCGTTCGGGAAGCTACGGCATATCTTTTCGTCCAATATTCCGCAGTGTCTCAAGACGAGAGTCTTTGACCAGTGGGTGTTGCCAGTGATGACATATATATGGTACGGAAACGTGGTCGCTCACCATAGGGTCAAAGTCACTCAGCAGAGGGCAATGGAGAGGGCTATGCTGGGAGTTTCACTGCGTGATCGCATCAGAAATAACGCCATCCGTAGCAGAACCTAAGTAACCGATATAGCCTTTCGAATCGCTAAACTTAAGTGGCAGTGGGCGGGGCACATTGCGCGTAGAACCGATGGCCGTTGGGGCTGAAAGGTTCTCGAGTGGCGACCACGGACCGGAAGGCACAGCGTGGGTAGACCCCCCACAAGGTGGACTGATGACCTGGTAAAGGTCGCGGGAGTCCGCTGAATGCGGGTGGCGCAGGACCGGTCATTATGGCACTCTTTGGGGGAGGCCTATGTCCAGCAGTGGACGTCTTGCGGCTGATATGATAATGATGATGATTTTGTTTTCTAACATAAGGCGAAAATATATTTTTTGGATTTATTTTCATTATTTTTTTAAATCTCTGAGCAAGTGTTCTGGCTATCAACATTTTTTTTATTAAGTAATAAAATACCTTTCATATGACACCTCATTTGCCTAAATCGGTTAGGTAGTTGTTGAGCTGCACTTAAGAAAGCCTACACAGTCGCGTTCGTCAGCAAACGCGCGCGCCGCGACGTTCGCCCCGCCCGCGGCGAAATGTCCCTGGCGTACTCATTTATGAACCGATTCTAATAATTGAAAAAGCATTATATAGAAGATGAATGTAGCATTTTCAATCATATAAAGTATTTTTTAAAGAAATGACCTCTTTCATCGAGTTTTTTGAAGTTAAAATAAAAATGACTTTTTCAAAAATACGATTTGTTTGGAAAAACTTTTTAATTGTTTAACGTACACATTTCATTACTTAAAACAAATTAATGGCAATATAAAGAGCTTTCATATGATACCCCATTTGTCTAAATCGGTTAAGTAGTTGTTGAGCTACACTTAAGAATGTCTACACAGTCGCGTTCGTCAGCAAAAGCGCGCGTGCCGCGACGTTCGCCCCGCCCGCGGTGAAATGTCCCTGGCGTACTCATTTATGAACCGATTCTAATAATTCAAAAAGCATTATATAGAGGATGAATGTAGCATTTTCAATTATATGATGTATTTTTTAAAGAAATAGCCTCTTTCATCGAGTTTTTTGAAGTTAAAATACAAATGACTTTTTCAAAAATACGATTTTTTTGGAAAAACTTTTTAATTGTTTTACTTACACATTTCATTACTCAAAACAAATTAATGGCAATGTAAAGAGCTTTCATATGATACCCCATTTGTCTAAATCGGTTAAGTAGTTGTTGAGCTACACTTAAAAATGTCTTCACAGTCGCGTTCGTCAGCAAACGCACGCGCGCCGCGACGTTCGCCCCGCCCGTGGCGAAATGTCCCTGGCGTACTCATTTATGAACCGATTCTAATAATTCAAAAAGCATTGTATAGAGGATGAATTTAGCATTTTCAATCATTTGAGGTATTTTTTAAAGAAATGGCCTATTTCATCGAGTTTTTCGCAGTTAAAAAAAAATGACTTTTTCAAAAGTACGATTTTTTAAGAAAAACTTATTGATTATTAGACTTACACATTTTATTCTTAAAAACGAATTATTAGCAATTTAAAGAGCTTTCATTTGACACCTCATTTGTTGCAATACGTTGAATAGTTAAAGAGATAATCGATAAAACTTGATACCACCAACCGCCATCTTTGTGACGTCATAGTTACCCCCTCCACCACTTTAGAGAGTGACGACATCGAGTTTCATACTCGGGAGACGTCACTGAATCCAACGATACCAGTTGTCGGTAGGCGACTGCTCGTACAAACGAACTTCGTTATTTGACGACTTTTTTCAATTTGGCCTCTCTACTAGTAAGAACTATACCTATTTCTCTATTCACCAATATTAGAATAAGAATCTTTTGGTCATGTGTCACATGCTTCAAAAAACACATCATTGTGCAGAATTTTGTATGGGAGCAGTTTGTGTTTTGTTTGTAATTTGATAGAAAGAAAATTTACATTTTCTGTCTAGTCAGGACGTAGGTAATATATTCATATGTTTCATACATAATACACAGTTTTATTCAACAAGTACAGCCTTGGCCAAAAGTGTTGAGCACCCCTTATTTTCCTTTGTTCCTTATAAAAAACTATAATTTTTTCATTACATAAATGCACATTGACGTAAAACATGGAAAGGTTTATACTAAAGAACATCTAGAGAACTTTAGATAATATCATTTCGAAGTAGCTATTGTTAACTGAAGACTATAAAAATAGACGGGTTTGCAATAAAAGGACAAATTGCATTTTTATCCGTGCAATTATCTTTAACGTCAACGAAAGTAGCTAGTTTTTGAAAGATATTTAATTTTCTTTGATAAAAGGATATGAAATGCTTGATTGAAAGTTTAACTTTTATATGGAACACGTGTGAGTGGTCAACACTTTTGGCCAAGGCTGTAATTATCGGGAAAATCGAACACAATTATTATCAAATGTATACTTACTGTATACTCACGAGCAAAAATAACGGGTACACTTTCTATGGCAGCTCAATACAAAGTGTATGCATTATTTTTGCTCGTGAGTGTATTATGAAAATTTTTTAGCAAATCAACTCACATTGGCTATGCCTATTGCCTTCCAGCCTACTCGTAACACCGGCTTTAGAAAAGTACCATTTTCCCGTTACCCGTGCCCTCCGTCCATTAGACCGGAGCATTGTGTAGCGGGTATTTGCATGGCTGCGCTCAATCAAGTTAATGGGATGGCTTTATTCAGTCTCCTAGCTTTTTCCCAGTTGTGACCTAAGGAGCCAGAAGTGCACTTTGACACTTAATCCTAAGGTTTGGCGTAGGAACTAGTTTTACGACAGCACAGTCATCTTTCCTCCCTAAACTAAACCGTGTTGGAATTAGACTGGTTCTTCGAAATCTTTCACCAAAACGCCATTATTAAGGCCGTTCATGTACCCAGATGAAATCTAAAATCGAGCGTACTGCCGTCACTGTCACATTTCGAAAGGGTAACGGAGATAGAGCTAGCAGGCCGTAGGTATGTCGATATCTTGTTAGGGTAGAATTTGTCGATTTTTATTTATTTTAAAAATATTGCCTCAAATTATCGAAATTCGGAAGCTGTCAAATTACTATTTTAGTTATGATTGATTTTTCTCCTTTTTATGCTATGTCACATAGTAAAAAAACAAGTTAAAGCTGGAAAAGATAAGCGAATTGGAGGTTACTTTGGGAATGAATTGTATCGAGCGAAGTATTATGAATCGTGTATCGAAAGCTGTGTTATTAAAGATAATATAATCAAGAATAATAAGTATATATATTTCCCACGTCTACAAATATTTAACGATTCTGAGAAAAATGGGATAATTCTTGGGGTATTTTCACATATCTGGCTCATGGAACCGCCTTAAATATCAATTGACTGACTGAAATTGCTCCATCGGTGAGTTATTCTTAACGTATGTCAGTATTCGATACCTACAATCGAAAACACGGATTTGGTCCTCTGAGTTTCCACATTAGAAGACAATCTAGCTAATACTTCGGGTACGATGCAGATATTTATTTTGCGGTTGGGCCAACGTATAGAGACCCGCTTGGCTGTATGTTGGTAGTTGGCGCCAACGCTGGCTCGCAACGCAACCCGAATATGGTGTCGGTTTTCGTGCACATATCTAAGGATCTTGGCGCGTTTCGTTACGTTGGGGTCTTGACCCAACTGCTGGCCCAATACGTTGGCCCAATGTGTACTGTGGGCTGTAGACATTGGGCCAAGGTGTTGGGCCAACGGGCCGAACTAGGTCTCTACACGTTGGCTAAACGTGCTGGCCCAACTACCTTAGCCAAATTTCAGGCCAGCATAAGAGGTTTCGAACAAACTCACCTATAAGCGCCTCCCATGAGCTTGTTAATCACGAGCCCTATATCGTGCAGCGTGTACACATAGCCCCTCGGCAGATGAGGCCTCACATCCCTCAGTATGTACCGCAGAGTGTTGCCAGGGCCACTCTTCGTGTTATACAGCTCTTCTAGGCGCGGGATCGTGAGGAACTTGCGCATGGACACTCCGTTCTCGAGTAGGAGCTTCACGAAGTCTATGCGATCGTGTTCAAGGGCCTGCATCATGGCTTCGTCGAGGGCGCCTGTGGAGAGGAAGTTGGTTATTTAGTTGAACTAATAGTACTTATACGTAGGCCACACTGAAAGTTTTTAGAAATGGTGACTTAGAAACCATACATTCAAAAACTAAAAATGCCGTTTTGAAGTGGAACTCTTTTTGCAACATTATGAAGTATATTTCATTCGTCTGTCGTTTTTTTCACGTTAAGATGAATTTAAAGTGAGAAATTTTGGTCGATATTTTTTTAATGACTTTCTATTGTATTGATATCAACAATATAGTTATGAAGGACTTTTCGATTAGCCTTTGATGATGAAGCTACATCCCCCAAGATTATTTACAACTATTTAAACGGGTTCAAATGTCATCGCATCAATGACACTGATGATCTTCGTGAGGGACGTCATTTTATGGCGATTACTGAAGAAAACATCAGTGCTGGGCGGCTCATGATAGAGAATGATAAGAGAGTGATATCTATCAACAGATGCAGGCAACCTTAGGCATCAGTATGATGAGTCAAGTGCAGAAAATCGTTCATGAGTATTTAGCTGTTAGGATACTCTGAACTCGTTGGGCACCTCATAATTTGGCCGAAGCTCAAAAACGCCATAGAACCGAGCCATAAGAAAGAATGAGCAAAGCGTTTTTCTCAGAGGCATATTCATGTAATCGTAAAATAGTCCATGAAACAAAATTACAATAAATAACTTGCTAGTTAGTTTAGTTTTTGTTTTACTAAAAACTTTCGTACGTAGGCCACACTGGCCTACGTACGTATTTCACTTGGACGAACAAACACCAGAGTCAGGGCCAGGTTCCGCAAGCGTCAACTTTCGTATCACGCAGCCTTTGGCATAATACCACTAATTATGTTACTAGGTACTTATATAACTGGTAAATTATGTTAACACTGAACTGATGTTTAAGTCTCGAAGCCCATAAATTTGGATCACAGATAAGTAACAAGTTTGTAAACTCTGAAGTCTTAATCAATTCGATCTTTTAATAAGGTTGCCTTCCAAGTTGTGACGGGAAGTTTAAATTGAAGCACTTTTAATTTGTGTTGGTATTACCTAGTTATTACCTCTTTTATGCCATATTAAAACACTATTAAAGCGTTTTAACTCCTGGGGCCTAGTTATATAATAAGTATACCACAAAACTTTACAAGCGTACAATTCGACAAATTTGTCAACTCCTATATATGGAATTGTATTTTTTTTATAGCAGACTACATCTTAGCATACGGACATGGTAGTCATATCGGCTGAATATTATGTACTTTATTAACCCGTCCTCTCCCATCGAAAAAAAAAAATCTAAACAAAACATTGTTATGTGGCCGGGGATCCCCGTCACCGGGAGAGGACTTAAGGCCCAAACACGTCGATCGTAAGATTGTCGCTTGAAAGTACGGTAAGTAAGTAGTTTACGACTAATCCAGTAGTTCTGATTTAATGCAGTCTTTTTTATGATGTGGTGCCCATTAATAATCCAAGGTACGTCGAGCACCGATCGCAACTTTGTCAAAAATCGATATGGATTTGACGCAAGCTCCGATGTAAAGTTACTGGATTACGGTACAGTGAGCTCGATATGTTTTGCTCGTCGCGCCTAATTACTCGCAACCCTCCATAGAATGTCAACCCTGCTGCTGCCGCTCGTAAATTAAAAAATTACGGTCTCGCAAACTTCACGGGTCGAAGGATAAGGGAGCCATATCTGATTTATTGGCTAATTCTGATATACTTCGGCTTAATTTGGTCCATTAGTTGGGAATTTTGTTGGGAGTTTAGACCAAATAGAACAATTAATCGCCTCGATTTTCTCCATTGGGTGCAGTGATTGTATTATTTGTCTAAGTCATGTATGTATGTATGTATGTATGACACTTTATTGCACATAAGAAAACATTTACAAAAACAAAAATTATAAAATAAAATAAGTAAGTAAAATAAGTCATCATCGTATCAAAATCTTTGTTTCAATTTTACTTCGTTAGTGGAAAACATTGATATCTGTCCTACTCACTTCACTTCACTCTTTAAAAATGGCTTTCCATCAAGTTTATGATGATTTCGCCAATCAATACTTGTTCAAGCGAATAGAGTTTACAAAAAATGGGCCGAAGGTGAGGTTCTGTTATTTCCGCCTGTCACATTATACGGGCTTAAATTGAGTTTTTTTGTTGAAAACTATGGGCCTTTTGAGTTCACTGCTCATACGCAAGAACATTTCCCAACTGTCACCTTGTAAGGATATACCTCATAACTACATTATCGTTGGTACACTTGTGCACCTTATTCCTTATTGCAAAAGTGTAAATGTATCTATGACGTCGACTGTACATATATTCATGAGTTTACGGCTCATCAAGGATACAGTAAGCCCCAGTTATATACTGTTATTATTAAAACAAAGAATTCCATCCGTTAATAATGCCTCCGGGCAAAAAAGCCCGTAAAACCCCGGTAAAAAAACCCTTGTACTAAAAATTTAATCAAATTATATTCTGCGTGTGGTATTTCTTAGAGCTTTATGTATATTTTAATTAATTAGGTATGTTGAGGGGACGATGTCAGAGACAGAATTTTTTGGTTTAAAAATTCCTATATTAATCCCTTATTACATTTTTGATAAGGTAATAAGAGTGAAATATTTATAAAAGTATTTTTATTTAGGCCCATGTTACAAATACCTTAAAGAATATCATATACTTACAGGTATAATTACTTAACCTTTTCAACGCCAATAATGGATTACCCGTCACCCGAGTGCTATGTCAACTAGGTACTATACAGTGCGATATGGTGCAACTTCGCGTTTAACATTTCCATGTCATTTAGTGTGTGAGCTTTTGAATTTGACATGGCGTTGAAAGTATAAATTAAGTCATAATATCTCGTTGGGATGACGACGCCAGACGCTTATTATGGGTCAAAACTTTTTCATGAATGTCGACAGCTTGTCGGTTGGCACTCTCGACACAAATTATTCTGTATTCCTTTATCAGTCAGATAAATGTTAGCTCTGTCTTTTTCTTTCATTTGACCTGGGGTTTCAAAAATCTGCCCTAAATCACTCAACATTATGTCAGTTCCATTGTACCTTAAGTTACTACCTAGTGCCTACATCTAATCTAACTACATATTATTATTGAGAAAGGTAATCTTGTACAAATAAATAAATCAACTTAGCCTCTTCCGAACCTCTAGTTTAAGTTTTTTCGAAACAAAACACAAACGAACGCGTTTGCGTTTAGTCTCATTTTATAAGGCAACGCGAGTAGCGCATCTGGTGGCCTTAGACCCGGTACGCACGAGCACTTTTTCAACGAGCGTTAAAACCCGACGTTGGTGGTTCCGTAAGCTTAATTCGATTTAACGTCCAACGCCCAACGTCGAAAATTGAACAGTGCTCGATAATAAAACGCCGCGCTTTAAATCCGCCTTCGTGTGAATAAGTACATGGTTATCAATTTGTGTCATTTCAACGTTTTTTTAACGCGCGTTGAAAAAGCGCTCGTGCGTACCGGGGCTTAGGTGGTATCTAACGTCTTCGTTTAGTTTAGTTTAAATCTTCGTTTGTGTTTTGTTTCGAAAAAACTTATAGGTACTAGAGGTAACTATTGAGATCGGTGCCAAATCAGGGGGCCAATTTTTGAGTGTCGAACGCTCGACTTTTTACTCGAGATCTGTCAAAAAACTATGGTCTTTTGACAGATCTCGAGTGTATAGTCGAGCGCTCGACACTCAAAAATCGGCCCCTTAGGTACAAATTAATTCAAATTCACGTTATACGATATTAGCTGACCGCGGCTTGCGTAGTGACAAAGAACGTAAGCTGACATGTGGGATAAAAAAAACTTCTGTCCCTTTCCCAGACACATAAATTTCAAAGTGACAGATAAAGGAATTTAGCGGCCAATAATTGGTTCAATGAATGGATTTTGCTCGTCGCCGCGTTGCTGAACGCACGCACGCGCCCGGAGCGACGACGAGCGGAATCCACTACCGTACACTGTCTTTGTTGCCTAATGCCTACTGTCATGGCGTCGTTACCGAACAACGTCTTTGAACACGTGGTTGGCGAAATCATCATAAATTTGATGGAAAGCCATTTTTTTTAAAAGAAGAAGAAGGTTCAATGAATGATTAAGGATTAAGGGAGTTAGAGTTTAGAGTGTACTTGGCAAAGGAATTAAATTAAACATCTGTGGTAAACACAATTATGACGAAACTTTGTATCCCCAGTATTTCTTGTGCGGATAAATTAGCAGTTTAAAGATATTCACCAACAAGCTCAGGATCATAATGAAAATTCTGGAAATTATTATAAGCGGAAATTTCAAGGACCTCTGAGCGTTTTCTTTAACTCGTTTCTCTTCTCATTAACGTCGGCCGTTGGCTTGCGGTTTAAATTAATTATTAATTTTCAATTCAGGACTGTTTATCAATTAATTTCAGAGAATTTAGATGGTATTCAAATTTGAATAAGAGATACTACAAATTAATACGCAAAGGAACATTGAAAGCGCATGGCGCACGTTAGAGAAGAGGCACGGTGTATTTTCATTGCCAACATCGCATCATCAGCTTTGAAACAAATAATTCACTATTTTAATAAGTATATAGGTGCGTGGTTGGAGTGGCCTGGGGAAAATCCAGGGGAAAACTCCGACACGACCACGCGGGCGGAAGTACATAGGTATCTATTATCTACTCTGTGGTTCAGATAGTAGGCTGTCATCTAATATATCTGCTGTGATCTTCGGGGTGCCCAAAAATATTTAATAATGCACTCTATAACGCCTTAAATGTAGTCGTATACCGGTTATTTTTAACAATATTGCTTTTCATTACTATAATTTGGCAATTTATCTTTAAAATTGGTCATGTATTACCATTTTCCGATAAGTCATGGAATATGATCAAATGAATGAAGATAAAATGTATGAAATGAAATCACGAGTAAAACCTGGCCCCTATACCACAAAACTTTACAAGTCTACAATTCGACAAAATTGTGCAATTTTCCATAGAAAAAGTTGACAAATTTGTCGAATTGTGTGCTTGTAAAGTTTTGTGGTACAGGCCCCTGGTGTTCAACGCACAAAACATAATGAACTTAACGAGGTATTTCTACATTCATCAATTTGTATGAATATAAATTTCATGTTCGCTCGATTGGGTGCTTGTTAAGCGAGATTTATTTGCATTCTACAAAATATAATATTTTAAACTCTCGCGCTTTTTAAACATAATTAAAAGATTTGTTTTAACGGGTCTAACGCGATATTTTTGTATTTACCTTTTTTACCGACTTTTCGACAGTTGTTACCACCCCTCACCTCCCAGGGACACCTAACCTAACAAAGATTTTAGGCGCGAAATGACTTAAAGTTCCACCACCTCACAACCATGTCCATTGTCCACAATCTTTTCAAAAGGTTTTTGCATCCACGGAGTAAGAGAAAGATACGTATAGACAATTATAGGATGCCGACTAAAAATAAGACCTACTAACTAATGACAGACTTCTGTATTCAAGTATATAAAAGTATTAATTCAAAGTATTTTTAACCGAAAATTTAATAACAATTTCTTATAAAATGACATTGTCTTGTTACAAGGAAAGCTACCTCGCATTGTATGAACAGTTAAACATACTTTTACCTTATCCAAATGCAGATTAATCACACGAATTTACGTCTTGTGCTTCTTGTAATATGGTTTTCGTGAACCGTTTTCGATGTAACTTGAGCGCAGATGAGTGAGCCAACCACTGAAATCTCAATCTTAGGTTACTGCTTACAAGGCTCTATTTCCTTTTGTCATGCGTTGAAGTGACTTATCTAAATTCGCTTACCGAGGCACCTGATGCCATGCCGTTCTTTGAAAGTAAAATAGCGGATGCCGTTTCAACATTTCATCAACTTTCGTGAGATATAAGAGTGAAGAGTGCTGAGGGGTTCCAAGGTTACGTACCTAACTTACACAAATTTAAAATTAGCCAGGTGGGTCATAAACACTTGTAAAAACAAAAGTCGTCCCTCCTGTGGTCAATAGTTAACGGCTTATGAGCATGTAAGTTATGATTTTATTACATGGATTTATAGAAACGGAGATGCCGTTTATGCGGGTTACGAGACCTATCCAAAATTAAGCTTTGTCCACACTTAACTTTTGATTTGTCCACAGGAAAGACGCGCGCAGGAAGACCTAAATCTGTTTATGACCCAGGTAGGCCATTTAGAGGAATTAATATGTATTATAATATAGATTGTATATAGATTTGAATAGTCCCCTGGGTGACACCGATATCATGAACTAGCTACCTATTCTAGATTTTGTAAACGCAAGATAATGCGGAGGTAAATTTGAGGCACAATTACTAGAGCAGCGTGTAGGAATTAGTGATTATTTTAAATAAAGTAATAGTTGGATATCATATCATATCCTACAGTTTACAATCTTCCAAATAATCTTCCAAAAACTAAACAGCTAAAATCACAACATGAAATAAAACACCAAACAAATGACTTTTAAAAGTACATATTATATATATACATCAAATACGAAAGAAAGGTATTTTCCAACGTTAAAAAATCTCCCAACAATAAAGTACCCAAGTCTATGTGTTTCCAAGTAAAAGACCCTGAACTTAAAAATAATAATGTTCATTTAACGACAGAATTCTGAAAGCAAAGTTCCGAGGTTGTCGGAAACAGAGTTGACGGAACGTATTAACACGTGCTCACAGAAATGACGCCGTGTGTACAGTGTACAGTGTACCCGACGGAGGGACCAAATTTCTTAGAGCCCGTACAGACATGCGGGCATCGTGCGGTTTCAGAACCGCGTGATTCCCGAGCGGTTCCTTATTTTACATGAAAATGTTCCGAAGCGTTCAGACATAACCTGTAAAATAAAAACCACTTGATTTCAGGCCCGAGGTGACTAATGACCATTTCAGAATAGAAAGCATTCAGATTTTAATATATCAATGAATGACCAATATTTTTGTTAAAGAATCGTGAACTATCACTCGTAGTTTGGAAGTAGTAGCAAATATTAAGTTGAAAATGGCCTTATTTCAAACTTTTTTGACGTAGTATTTAATATATCTAAATTGATACTTAGAATAAAAGGGCACCCTTTTGTCTTCATTAAGTATTGTTACATGAATAATAATATTTAAGACTATGTATATGCGAGAATCCCGAATTGCAAGCACACAATGTGTGTGTAATAGCAGGCTAAGAATTTACTTCAATTGTTTCGTGTCTGTTCTGTCAGTTGTGTCGTAGGCTCGTAGCTACCGTAACTATATAGCTACATCTAGCTAGGCTCTTAAAATTAATTCGTTTTGCTGATGGTTCGGCGAAACATAAATTGCATTAATATGCCTCCATTACCATGAGATCGTGCAATTTTGCTTTTACGCTTTTTATCCTGATGTTTTCGAATATCGTTTCACGGATTTAAACTGCTTATAGCTCAGTCATTATAAAATTAAATTGCAGCATGAAAGCAATGAATAAATCCTTTTTATTAATTTCATAAATATAAGTCAAGTTATTAAACTCAAAAGGAAAAGGAGCCACAAGTATTTTGATCGTTTCGTGAAAATTATATTAATCAGTACCTAATACAAGGAGCACTCGTGGCCTAGCGGCGCCCGCGTGCCGGTATGCGAGGTTAAGTAACGCGGACCGGGGTTAGTTCTTGGATGACCATTTTGAGTGGTTACTAACTGAGCGCTCCCGTGCATTCGAAGGCACGTTAAGCCGTTGATTCCGGCTGCTGTCTGGCAGCAGTCGTTAAGCCAAGTTTTTTCGCAAACGCGTTCGTTTGGGTCTTGTTTAAAAAAATATACTAGAGATACAGAATGATAATGAGATTACGATAAGACGATATACATGATTTTATAATAGAAAATACTTGTAGCAGAATAGACCTGCTGCCACTTGCTGTTGACGCAAACCTCTGGGAACACCCGCGCCTCTGATGTTTGCTTATCTAGGGTTATTCCAATTTAATGTCCATTCCCTCGGTAACGGTTAAATTTTCATTAGCGCTCGCTGTTTTGGGTCACATGTTGGAATAATTTATACGCAGTCATGTTGTTTTAGTATTAGATGGCTAGTGGCTACGTGCCACCTGCAAGTAATGGCTATGCTCACCCATTACTTGTTAGTGAGGGTTGGTGAAAAACTTATCTCCTATTTTATTTAAAATTATTTCCGACGAGATCGTCAGATTGAAGAAGAAGAACTCGTTCAATTAATCTTTAAAGAAAAGTGTTTCTGATTCGAATAACAACTACTACGTGTCTGTCATATCGTTGGGTACCTACTTATATCGTGTCATATCGCATTTATATCGTTGGGTATTGTCGGTGAAAAAAATAAGTAAACTGCAGGTGCCAGGCTTATAAATGTTTTATCGACTGATGGCGATAAAACAATGCACTCAAGTCGGTAGTCACGAAGTTCCAGGTGCTTATGCGCTCGGAACAGCGTAGTTCAGTTAATTGGTCCAGCTTCTGCACCTATCTGCTTTTGACTGGCTAGAAAGGTACCTATGCTGCATGATATTGACTAGAAAAATTACTAGAACAAATCTCTGTCACACAGTAGAGCCTCATCTGGTGGCTATTTCTGTCCGTAGACAAATATCTCCGAGCGCGCGATGTCCACTCTGTTCCATGTGAGAGCCAGCGACAGCTGCCCGCTTGGAGACAGGTGCTGCGCTCGGAACAGCGCTGTTACTTTGCGATGACCTGGTCGATCTCCTGCACTTCTCTGCCTTCGGATCACTGAGAAGGCTCTCAAGCTGCGTAAGGAACGAGGTTGCCACCAAAAAAGTCCTTTGAAACATCCTTTGACAATAAAAACCTCTTCTGGTGGCCATTCCTGTCCGTAGACGAATTTCTCTGAGCGCGCGATGTCCACTCTGTTCCATGTGAGAGCCAGAGACAGCTGCTCGCTTGGAGACAGGTGCTGCGCTCGGAACAGCGATGTTACGATTACCTGCTCGATCTCCAGCATTTCTCCGCCTTCGGATCACTGAGAAGGCTCTCAAGCTGCGTAAGGAACGAGGTTATACCACCAGAAAAATTCTTTGACTGAGTAAGAGCCTCACCTGGTGGCCATTCCTGTCCGTAGACGAATATCTCCGAGCGCGCGATGTCCACTCTGTTCCATGTGAGAGCCAGAGACAGCTGCTCGCTTGGAGACAGGTGCTGCGCTCGAAACAGCGCTGTTAAAATGACCTGGTCCAGTTCTTGAACTTCTCCACCTTCGGCTCGCTCCTGGATCCTGAACACCGTGATCTGTGGGGAGAGGTGAATATAATATTAAATATGTATAGAAAAAGTCCAAGTCCAACATTGAGAATAAAAACATAACTTTTCTATAATTATTGTGATTTTGTACTGTACTGTATCCTTTAATTCAGGTGTGCAATAAGGACTCTTCTCAGCTAGGCTAGGTTTAGTGAAAAAGCGACAAAACTCCTAGAAGCTCGATTCCACTGACAGTGACACACCTCAGATTCGGTTGAAACCGCCTGGAGCGCAAACTCTTAGAGTATTCCAGTGTTTAAACCGCCCGCGTGGTCGTGTCGGAGGTTTCCCCTGGATTTTCCTCAAGCCACTCTCCAACCGCGCACTTCTATCGCTTTATTGGGTCCGGCCTATAAAGCAACTATCAGGTTCAAAAAAAGGTGCAATAAAGAGTATTTTTATTGTGATATAGTGTATCTTTAAGGGCCAGTCAGATTGATCGTGGTAGCGGGACGGAGCACTTTATGCGCGGGTTTAATGCAGGCAGACTTTAAAAAACAAGAGTTAAAGTTGAAGTTAGTACTAACAAGTGAATTTAGTTAACACGTTTTAGTTTCAAAGTTATCCGTAAAATATACTCAACGGCAGAAAAATTGGCCCAAATTAGTTCAATTTATAGTTTGAAATCACGAAAAGTTTTTGTGCAAATTTTCTGCCGGTGAGTGTATATTTTTTTCACTTTATACTATAAAGCCTCTCATTTCCCGTTCCGTCGTTTATCGCATGGAAACGTAATAAAATTATCCGATAAAAGCATATCGGGTTCCCCATATTCCCGATTCAATTCATTCTAACCTCACGTTGTTTGAAAACAACGTACAGGAACAGATATTTTTGCTGGCTGATATTTTATAAACCTGAGTGATTCAAATTTAGTTGCTTTTTGTACGGATTATTTTGTCACAACTCGACCAACTCACTTTTTTTATACTACGTCGGTGGCAAAGAAGCTGACGGCTCGTCTGATGATAATATAAGTGGTTACTGTCTTAACATATCGAATTAAGTCAAGGTATTGTTTAGACTTGCTTTTGCGGACCTGTGTTAACATATTAACCCTCAATTCGACAATGATAAAAACATTTTCACATTAAAAAAAATACCTACTACATAAAAAACTACAAATATATTATACTTCATTAAAAAAAAATGTCAAGACCACAGAAATCCTGGTCAGTGGTCGCCAAAGTGCAGAGAAGGGAAGGCGCCTCTCGAGGATTATCGGCCGATCAATTTTATTTCTTAAATAAATGCGAAAGTTTAGTTTGTTACTCAATTACGCAAAAACGGCTGAACGGAATATGATGAAACTTGGCATACAAAGAGTAGCTTTTGGATTAAAATATAGGATTTCTTTTGCTTCCCTCGGCGAGATGAAATATGTTGAAGAATACGCGGGCAAGGGCTAGTTGTCAATAAAAAAGAAATTAAAAGTACCTATAGAACTCACGCACGTGTTACGTACCTCTTTCAATTAAATTGTACAAAACAAAGGCAAATACTTATTACACAAACGTCGGCTATACGAGAAACAACAATTAGTATTAAAAACAAATTTAAATCTCATTCGTGCCGTGCAGCGCTAAATCAAAACACAAAAGGAGAACGAAGGAGGAAAACCAACAGTACCGTAAAATATACTTTATGTTCTAAGTTTTGTTTTCTTTCGCTAGTATACTGAAGCTGAGTTTTATTACGTTGCAAATTAAATCGGCATGTGCTACAACCACTAGGTATGTTCCGGGTTTTATAAAAATCCATTAGTAAAATTGTAAAGTTGCATTGATTATTATTTTATGTCACAACTGGCCATAAAGCGGCAATTACCGCACGCTCCGCGCGCGGGAAATCCCACTTCCTGGCCAGGGGGTGACATAAAATTTTGTACTTACCACGGGCGATAGTAAAGAAAGCCTCAGATCGCATATTTATCGCCCTTGCCTTCGGTTCGGGCGTAAAATACCTGCGATCTGAGACATTCTTTGTGTTATCGCCCTTGGTAAGTAATGTACTATTATATTTTGTCTGTAATATATTTTGTTATGTCCTAGTGCCTCTTATCTTGCAAATACCACCTGTTTAATGTAAGTAATACCTATATCTCATAATGCAAACAAAACATTATGATTCTGTTGCACTGAAAAAGCGATCACATGTAGGTACTAAAGTCGCCAAAAAGTCCTTCTGATTAAAAATCCGATTTTACCTAGTAAAATAAATACAGATCGTTTAAATTTATTGGTATTATTCAAATCAAAAAGAATCGGCAACGAGCTTGTCATTGTTTTGGAGTCGACCATAGGCTACGGTATCTGTTTACCATCAGGTAGACCAGGTCGATTGTTTGCCACCGGCGCAGTATTAAAAAAAAACTAGACAAGTGCGAGTCGGACTCGCCCACCGAGGGTTCCGTATAAATTTGTAGGTATACATCCAATACATCCATATTATAAATATTTCAGGAATCGCGTCTAAACATCAATTTCTACAGAGCTTTTCCAAAAATTCAGATTCTTAAACCTAGACTATAATTATTTTTTATTATTTTACAAATGTATAATTTTCAAGGGACTGTAGACCTAATTTTAACTAGATACCACGCATTCCCGATATAAAAAGTCTTTACAGACAGACACCAAAGTAATCCTATAAGGGTTCCGTGTTTTTCCTTTTGAGGTTCGGTACCACAGTGGCGGAGCATCCTACAACTCGATACCCACCGGCTTGCCTTATTTTCAGCCAGTCCAGTTCTTTTACTACGGCACATGAAGAATTAGAAATGCAAATTATTCCCAGCTTCCCTAAGAGTATTTTTGACGCGCCGCCACTGTTCGGTACCCTAAAAATAGAACCAAAAACTGGAAAATAGAACGTTATAACCTAACAGTACCTCTAGTATAAGTTTTTCGAAACATTAACTAATTCGAACGCGTTTGCGTTTTGTCTCAAAATGTATCAAAACGCTCTCACCGAGTTAGAAATACGCGCGTTTATCGGTTAGCAACAAATGTTATACTCGCTGTTTTAGTTTCCACTAGTGACCACCAGACGCGCTGTTCACGTTTTCATACCACTTTCATACATTTTGAGACCAAACGCAAACGCGTTCGAATTAGTTAATGTTTCGAAAAAACTTATACTAGAGCTACAGACCAGCAATCCGCTATCTCACACAAGCCTTATAATTGGAAACGTGATATCAAAGGCACACCGCAGTCCTATAAGCCAACGGTTATTTTAATCTGAATCTATCGGATCAGTCTCGGTCGCCCCAACTAATTCTCCGCCTTACCACACGCCAGTAAGATTGCTTATTGAATGAAGCTGAACAGTTAAGAATGTTTTTCTTCGAGTTTTGCACCTAATCGCAAGACTACGAGACTTGTAGTAAGAGTGATTTCTGCATGAAAATTTTATTCTTAGAGAGCAAAGAGCTGATTGGACAAATAGTCAAGTAGTTAGTCGGGAAACTTCAATAATCTGATTGGGACGTCTATATCGAATTTAATCCATTTTTAACTCGCAAAATCAAAACATTTATTCTGCAAATATGCCTCAAGGGCACTTCTACAAGTCAAAATCTACCTCTATTAATTAAAATAAAACAAATACTCCAATTAAAATTAATTACAAGTCAGAAATAAGACTGGAAATAATAACAATCCAGATTTGTTAGAGATGTTTAAGATCCCTTGAAGCGTCAAAATAAAAAGTAATTTATTTATCGTATGGCAAATATTTTTAGAAGGTACACTAACTTTACTAATCATAAAAAAAATCCTATCTCCAAGCGGGCTTTTGCAGAAAGAAATCACATTTTAATTAGCGATCCAAAAATCAGCCCTTGTTAAATTTATCGCCATTCGATTGATGTTTTTTTTTGTTAAATAAAGGGTTAATTAGGTATATTGGAATTTTATGAAAACCAGAGAGAATAAACCGAAAGCCGACTGATGCGTGTTGATGACGATAAATATTTGTCGTGCATGGACATTTTGATTGATGGAGCCTTTTTTGTTTTCAATGGAGAATGTTAACTAATTTAGAATTACATTTTTCTGTATTCTCTGTTGAAAATAAAAATATATGTGAAAGAATTATTTCGATACGTCCATTAGTTTCCAAGATACTGAATTTTAAAGTGACGCGCGACGACCCGCCCTCGTGACGTCATAGTGCAACACTCGCCATACATGCGCTCACTCCGTTCGCGCGCTTCCGTACTAGACTAGCGTTGCAAAATGACGTCACACGCGGTTAGCGGGACTCACTTTAAATGCCTGTAAAATCAAAACTACTAGGTATTTTTGAATGAAATAAAAACTAATGTATTTGTATGAATCAAAGCTTTACCGTAACAAACTTTCAAGTGATTTTGCAGACCTATTGAAATTCTCCATTCTAATAAAATTGGACACGTTTGGCTTAAGCCCCATTTATAGTGTAGTGCATGTCATCCACGACGACGTCGCGCCCCTCCACAGCGAATCTCATACTAATCTATGCGCAATTGTACGGATTGGGCGGTGGTGGGGCGCGCCTTTGTGGATGACAAGCACTTTACATGATGCATTGAATTACATGGAATTTTCATTACATTGTAGCCTTTGATCGTTATCTTCCTACCTCAGTAGCCGTTAGTCCTGCAGTGTACTGAAAATTACAGGCTAGTTCTTGCACCGTGTAAATGGCCCTGCGTTCAGTAGTTACTCATAAGTAGCTCGACACTTTGGTACTTGCTCGCTTCACGAGTGGGAAATCAATTTATTTTCCCTTTAAAATGACGTTTCTGTTAACGTTTCCGAACGTTTTAATTTCAAAAACGAATGAATCCCACAATTTCGAACTAAATTTTTCCGTCAAAAGCGTATTTGTCCAGTCAGCGTGGGTAATAAAAAGACACTCATCCAACTGTCAATTGATATTGGCCGTCCCTAATGATCGCTAGCGCAACTTTCAAACGAAATTGGATTTTATATTCAAACGATTTTAGTTGATTTTGCTTTAAAACTGCTGTGACGGCGAGAAAGTTTCTCGTTATTTTATCAAGTTTTAAATAAAGAACTGAATAGGATTTTTATTCGACTTTTTACCGTTAAATTTATCATGAAGTTGGATTAATTGATGTCAAAAAGATTTTTATCTACACACATATCATAAATCCTCTAATATGCGTTCGGAAACAGTAGAAAATGACTCTCATTTCAACATTCAATGAATTTATGGCAATTTTCTTATTTGTGGCTAAGGCTACAGCAGTAATATAATTTTCATTTTAATCTCATATATGATGTTAAAATATTAAACGTCAAACAAAACTGTCAAAATTTAAATGTCAAAGTTGACATGTCCATTCTAGTATCACTGAAAATTCAAATTCAGTCGATGCGAAATGTCAGCTCGATGTTTTTTTAGTATATATCGCACGAAATTTGAGCTAGAACGACATGATCACATCAGAATAGGGACTCTTTACTTTTTAAAATAACATTCAGGTATCGGTTGCCAGTTCTAATTTCGATATTTCCGCAACCGTGCAAAAAAAGTTGTATTAACACAATTATTGTATTTATTTACTACGGTTTCTGAACCCATCTTAGAGTAGTTATAATATGTGTGTAGATAAAGTAATGTATGCAACTGTACATAATTAGGCATTAAAACACTCGTGTGACCTTATTATGAAACTCGCCTTCGGCTCGTTTCATAAAGCACACTCGTGTTTTAATGCCCCTCATTATGTACCAGTTGTATAATAGTATTTTATACAATCGTTATATGATAATGCTTTTTTAGTCGAGAACCGCGTTTAGACCACGAGGCTTGCCGAGTGGTCTAAGTAAGGTTCGAGACTCAAAAAGCGAATTATATAACTATTGTATACAATACTTTTTCTACGAGTCCACGAAAATAACAAAATAACAGAAAGTTGCCGCTGAAACGATCTCATTTGTGCATGTAGGTTACACGGTGATTAATAGCACGTGGTCTGCACATATCACAATACGTATCACGTGGGTATTGATGAATATTGAAAACAAGTCTAAATAATTATGAAATTTACGATAATATCACAAGTATTGTAAATTTGTAACAACAATTCCCACGGGGCCGGTGCCCTGTTAAGATTGAAAAAAAAATTATAAGTCCATGCCCGCCTTTGGCATCATGTCAAATTTCGACCAATCACGACGCAAGAGAGTAAGTTTTTTTTTCTAATGATTATGGCCAGTATCCTGACGACCGTTTAAGTAGGTAGACAATTTGACAAGTGCATTGACGGTTTTACGTTCAGAAGCGCGGGAAGCACTATCAATGTTGAAATATTCATAAAATGAGTCTCCTTAAACTTAATTTTTTCTATTCTATTTTTGAATGATATTTCGATTCTCCGCGCAGTTGTACAATAAAATATTATATTACTCCATAGAGCATAGACTTTTAGTTCAGCTTAAAATGTATAATACTATTGTGCAATGGTCTATGAAGTTCTAATTGTAATTGTTGTCGACGAGTATAAAAACTACAATTTTTTATTACAAGTCAGTTGCATTATATATATTTTTTGTTTTAATAGTGTGTTGTGGAAATCACAAAACAAAATCCAAATTTAAAACGCGCATAGATGGGTATAACTCCATTTTTTTGTACATAACTAGTTAACGACTTAATTATGTCTAAATTAGAATTTTTACTATTTTAACAAAATAGTTATCCATACAATTTGGGTAGGTATATATGTATAGTTGTAATAACTAAATAGTAAAAAAATAATTTTAGGCGTAATTAAGTCATTTTAACTGGGGATTGTCAGATTTAGGGGCGCGTCTATTCGGTGGACATTATCAAAAGTTAAGGGCTAGGAAGCTTAATTTTGGATTAGCCTAAGTCACCCGCAGAAACAGTCCACTCTTATCTATGAAACAGTCTCTTCGTTACTATAAATCCATGTAGTTAATAATAACATAATTTACATGCACATAAGCCGTTAACTGTTGACCACCGGAGGGACAACCTTTTTTTTCTAACTGACAATGATCCATCTATGTACAAAAGACTTGGTTTTTGCCCAGATAATCTAATAACAGAGCAAAGGCCTGAGCCGCGAGGCATCCATTAAAGCAGACTAACGAGGCTCGAGGCGCTCGAGGTGCACCCATCAATTCTACCGATCATTATATTCACGGGTGCCGAGGGAATACCTTTGCCTGCAATTAGACCGGGTGGTAAATGGCAATTAAAAAGCTAAGTGCGGTAAAAATATTCGTATTCCAATGAGTTTTCAAACTGGTTTGAAGCAACAGGCTTTTAAAACCGCCTTCTTTTTAAATATTTTTAGAGCCGGCTCAAAAAGCCCTTTCATTTGACACACGATAGGTTTCAGAATAAAAACTTTTTTTCCCATACAAAAAAATGATGACGACATAACTCCTCTCCTTTTTTATTTATTTTTAGTCCAACAGGTCAAATTGATTCATATGTTACTCCACTAATCTGCATACGAAGGTGTTTTGCACTAAAGGGACAGGGGATGCTCCTAAAACTTTTAACATTTGGAACTTTGTGATTATTTCTCTTAGGCTGCTTTTTACACCATTTGATTCTAATTTTCATACACCGTGTAGAAAATTATGGATTTTCTCATTTGACGTCAACACCCTTACTGGGTTTCGACGAATAATACTACACATTTCCTTAATGTTTGACGCACATTTCACGGCTGGTTTGTTTAGGTATATCATCGAACGCTGTTCGTTTAGAAGGTAAATTGATTTGATAACAAATAAGCTGAACGGGCCCTGACATTTATGAATGGGTGAACATGTTTCCGTTCTTTTATTTAAAGTTTGATGCAAAACATGAGCAATGTTATTATTAGTTTCTTCTGAAACAAATATCAGTGTGTACCCACGAACTCCGAAATAATTTGGCAACAAAAAGTTTTTCCGTGACACATCTACGACTTCCTGGGGCGAAGGTTTTGTTAAAATTTTCCATGACCAGTTGGGGTACAGTTTCCGAATGTAATTCTTGAAATACTGTGTTGTATTGTTTAGCTTCCTAACTGCCAACTTTATAGTTCAATAACAAAAAAAGGAAAGTGTAAAACAACTTAACAATTAAAATGTTGCGTCTGGCAAAACTGCTTAAAGAGTATAACATAACGGATGTTCAAAAGGTTAAGTATTTGAATCCCTACAAAATTCGTTTAGAAATGACAAATGAAATAAACATAGAAAAGCTGCAAAACTGTCAACTAACTAAAGATAAAGGTTGGCGTATTCAGAGACCGATCGAGAAAATGCTATCATATGGAGTTATAAGGGACGTTGATTTAGGGTTGACAGATGGCCAGATATTGGAGGGTATAGAATGTAGCAACCCGGCGGAACTGATATCGGTTTTACGACTCAAACAACGGGATGATACCTGCAAGGAAGGCTGGTCAGCGAGCGAAGTGGTACGCCTTTGTTTCAAAGGAACCTTTTTACCGCCACACGTTTTTGTGGATGGGCTGAAACTTAAGGTTGATCCGTACATATTTCCAGTTTCACAATGTTCTCGCTGCTGGAAATTAGGCCATACACACAAAAGATGCCCTTCTAGTAAAATAATATGTCCGAAGTGCGGGAACAATCATGCCAATTGCGAGACAACCAATTTCAAATGTATAAATTGTAATGGGACCCATATGTCTCTGTCAAGGTCATGTCCAATATTTTTAAAAGAGAAGAGACTTAGAGAGCTGATGGCAGAGTATAATTGTACTTACAGAAAAGCGCTGGAAATCTACGTAGCACCCGAGTCGCCTATTGTCAAAGAAAAAATGGAGTATGTAACAAGCCACACTTCATTCCCACCGTTAAAGTTTATGGAACCTACTCAGCCCTCTCCGACCTTGCAACATAATACTATGAGATCGTATGCAACTACAGTCGAGACGAAAGCTATAGTACACCGTGAAGAACGCAGCGAAGACCATCCACCGCGTATACGAAAAGCGAAGCGATATCTAAGACCGAACGCAGACAACGACATCGAGATCGAGGCCCTAGTAAACGACGTATTTTCGGGAAATGAAGATGGAAAAAAAATGGAAAACGACAACTTAGAAGATCACAAGGAGGAAAGTGTGGACTTCAGTGAACTTTTGATGAGATTGAAGGAGATCTTATTCTTAAAGGGAGTAACGATGCAGGTGAAAGTACATAAAATTATTAAATGTTGCATGCAATGGATTATCTTAGTATGTGTAGATAAACTTTCGAGTTGGCCGATTTTAAAGAGTTTCATGGATTTTTTTATAAATGGCAAGTAGTAGAAAAAAAAATGTTGTAGTAAAAATAATCCAGTGGAATGCCCAAAGCCTGAGACCAAAGTTATTGGCATTTGAAAATATGTTACTCCAAGAAAAGGTCCACGTTGCTGCCGTATGTGAAACTTGGTTAGAACCCGATAGTCACTTAGCAATTAAAAATTACAATATTTATCGCAAAGACAGGCATGACTCGTATGGAGGGGTCGCTTTGTTCGTTCACACATCGGTGAAATCGCAATTACTTACTATTAGCGGTATCAAGATAGGGATCGAACTTCTTTGCGTTCAAGTTTTTAACTGTGACCAAATAGAGTTTATTACAGTCTTGTATTGTCCGCCATCTGTTCGTACAACGAGAAGCGATTGGGATGTTGTTTTTTCGGCAATAAATAAAAAGGTCCTCATTCTTGGGGACTTTAATGGGCACCACAGCAATTGGTCTTATAAGGTAGACTCAAGAGGGTCACAAATATATGACGCGTTATCTGATAATATGTTGGTGACACTAAATGACGGTCAACCGACCCGGGTCCGATATGTAAACAATCAGTTGCAACAATCTGCTCCAGACGTGTCTATAGTGTCGTCAGATATAGCATTACAGTTTAATTGGAAAACATTAAATGAAACACTAGGTAGTGACCATCTCATTATCCAAATTACAACTAGTTTCGTGTCAAATCCAACCAATACGAGTATTTTAAAACGACGAAACCTTAAACAAGCTGATTGGAGCTCGTATCGAACACTTCTCGAAGAATTATTTTCTAATTTTTCCTCTTCAGAGGACCTACAAGTAACGTACAATAATTTCATAGAATGTATAGATAAATCGGCGGATATGCATATACCCTATATTAAGCAGTGTAGAAATCCTAACAGCAAGTTTGTACCCAAACCCTATTGGAACCCTGCCTTATCGAAATTGGTAGCCGAACGCCGTTTAGCACTCTCAACGTTTAGACGCAACCCTACACCTAATAACCTAGAGTTACTTCAGTCTAAAATACGACAAACACAAAAATTAATGAGGCAAACACGGGATGAGTCATGGCAAAGGTTTTGTACGTCTTTAGATCAATCAACAACACAATCGGATTTATGGCACAAAATGAGGTGGTATAAGGGATCGCAAAAAGCTCGTAACTATATAGATAAAGAAAAAGCTAGTGATTTACTTACCAACTTAACCCCAGACTATGCGTTACCTAAAGAACCCATTATATATAGCCGCAATCCCACGGTGGAAGTGCCTATAACGATACAGGAACTCGAACAATGTATGAGACGTAAGGACACGACACCTGGTTGTGATAATATATCATACTCAATGATTAGCAATCTGCCAAAGAACGGTAAATCGATTTTACTATCGCTATTTAATAGGATCCTTTTGTCGGGCTTTGTCCCATCGCAGTGGCGAATTATTAACATCGTTCCAATACCAAAACCAGGGCGTAATCCACAATCTACTGATTCACTTAGACCGATTTCAATGATATCCTGCCTTTGCAAAATATATCACAACATTTTAATTAAACGGGTAGAATGGTTTTTAGAGAAAAATTGCATTTTTTCGCCGTACACAACAGGTTTTCGGAAGTGCAAATCTACGTTGGATAGTTTGGCCGCGTTAGTGTCAGATATTCAAATAGGTTTATCAAACAATTACCCTACAATAGCCTGTTTTATAGATATAGATAGTGCGTACAATCATGTTGACCTGACAGGTTTAATAAACATAATGGACCAAATAGGTATTGGGTACAAAATCTGTCAGTATATTTGGAATTTTTTAAAAGAGAGGAAACTGATGATAAAAGCAAATAATGACACATGTACGATCGTTAGAACAACTGGCATCGGTCTAGCACAAGGGGATCCACTTTCACCTTTACTTTTTAATATTGCGACCTTGAAGATATGTAAAAATATCGATGTGTACAACAACATAAACATTTTACAATATGCGGATGACTTTGTGCTATATTCTAGGCACGAGACGGTAAAAAATGGCACGTGTATACTACAAGCGGCGTTAAATGCATTTACAAACATGCTGGGCGATATAGGCTTAGATATCTCAGTAACTAAAACTAAATTTTGCATCTTTAAGAGAGGATATTTGCAGGAGGCTGTAAAACTTAAAATTAAAAATACCGAGTTAGAAGCAGTTGATAATATTAAATATTTAGGTCTGTGGCTTAATAAAAACTTGAAATGGAACAAACACATTAAGGAAATAACCGAAAAAAGTTTAAAACTATTGAATACTTTCAAAATTTTAGCAGGACCAGGTTGGGGGATTCATCCTGATCATTTAAGGAAGTTATATATCGCTACTATACGTAGTAGACTTGATTATGCATGTTTTTTATATGGCAACAGTACAAAAAATAACTTAGCTAAACTAGACAGATTGCAAAATCAATGTATGCGAACAATTGGAGGATTTATAAAAAGTACAACAGTTCATGTTATGGAGTCCGAGCTGAGTCTTCCGCCGCTACACATTCGACGGTATTATTTAGCGAGTAAGTTTTGGTTAAAAAATAAATCATATGCTAATAACATTATAATTGAAAAATGTAACGAACTTGCCAGTTTAACAAGCAACGCATATTGGAGATGCAAAAATAAACCTTTGTTAGTGTTGGTCCACGAAAATTTAAAAAATACTCCAATACATACGTCTGACCTGCTCGAACCTTTCACACTGGACACTTGGGTTAGCAACGTGGACATTTCTAGCATAACGTGTCTTTATATAGAAGGTGTGCAAGAGGCTAAGAAACAGTATGATGTACGGGTTCTAGGAAAAAGTTGTGACGATTTTTTAACAGCAAGATATCATGACGCCTACTATATTTACACAGATGGCTCTAAATTTTCAAATGGTGCAGGTTTGGCGGTTTTTGATCCTCAAACGAATGTCGGAATAAAACTGCGAATAAATGAACATATTTCTATAATGGGCATAGAACTGGTGGCTCTGGCTGAGGCGATCGGTTACATCGAATCTTTTGAGTCCGGTACATTCGTAGTATGTACAGATTCCAGAAGTGCGTTACAATATTTGGCTCGATGCACCTCGAATTTTCGAGGAGCACCGATAGCCTATAGCGTTTTAAGATCTGTGCACGCATTGTCGAAGTCCGAAAAAATAAAGATCCACTTTCAATGGGTACCATCTCACATTGGCCTTAGAGGAAACGAGTCAGCTGATCGACTTGCCAGAGAAGCAGTTACAGATGGAATAATGTCGTCATACTTACCTTACCATACGGATTGTCTAAATTTAGTAAGACATAAATGTAAGCACCTATGGAAAGAACATTTTGATGAGCGGTCTGTAAATAAGGGAATATGGTACAAAATAATCCAACCTAGTCTATGCCAAGTACCATGGTTTAGAGGTTCAGGTATGGATAGGAAAGATATTGTGACAGCTCTCAGACTTCGATCTGGACACATCCCCCTGAACAGCTTTGGTTTTTTGATGAGCAAAACAGATACCTCTAATTGCTCGGAGTGTGGAACGAGAGAGGATGTGTTTCACATTATGGTGGAATGCGTCCGGAACGGATCAGAGAGAAATACATTAGCAACTAGATATGGTGTAAACCTCTTTGAGATCGGCAGTTGTAATAATATTTTATCCCACCCGCTATCAAATGTAGCCAAAGACCTGTACAAAGTTGTAAACATAGGTATTAAGCGAAGATGAAATGTTATTTAAGTGATCTGTAACAATAGGGGTGACATCATCATTCCTGATAAAACCCCTTACAAATAACTAAGATTAAAAAAAAAAAAAAAATTAAAATGTTGCGTGAATTTTGCTACATCCTATATATATTAGCTACCAGTAGGCCTAGCATGTGTTGCGCTCGAGAGTATGTCGGCGTATCTCGAGCTACCCGTCACTTTCTAACAGCGCCAATTAGAAAAAAACGCGTAGCTCGAGATAAGTCGAGATACTCTCGAGCGCAACATGTGCTACAGGCGCAAGTTACGTGCAGAAGATTGTTTTTTTTTTCTAAACAAATATTACTCATCTCGCGTCTCATTCTAAACAAAATCTAAAAACAACAATAGAAAGCCGTAAAATGAAGCTCGAGGCACGTAAATCTGCCTCGTAAATAAAACTATGTATGATTTGCTACCATAAACATATCTCACAGACGCTTGTACATATTTAAACAAGAAAATCTTTTCTTTGCAGAAACAACGGCTTAAGTCACAATCTGTGTCAAAATGTTACGCCTTTGTATTACCGTGCTTACCAGTTTTGTATTTCATTTTTCTCTAGTTACTGAGTAACTATTTTTGGAACGAATACTCATAATGCAGCGTTCTGCTTGTTGATGTGAAATATTTATTTAGGGCCGGTTGCACCAACTTACCATTACTGACCGAGCAACGTTAACTATGGCGGCAGCAGCTGGCATCCCATACAAACTTGTGAAACTTTCCATAGATATTGGATTGCTGATGGAACAAATTGTCGTAAATGTGGACATGCTCGACAAATAATTAAATTTAGATCCTGGAAAATAATAGGTAGGTACTTATGTCCAGCGTGTCCACATCATCACGTGAAACTGCCTAACTAATAAAATAAGATTGTAACGAGCACCGCTTACAATTACAGACAGTTTGGTGCAACGTGCAACCCATCCTATAAGGCAGTGGCGGCGCGTCAAAAATATTCCAAGGGATGCCGGAAATAATTTGCCTATCTTATTCTTCATGAGCCGTAATAAAAGAACTGGACTGACTGAAAATTAGGCAAGCTGGTGGGAATCGAGTTGTATGGACGCTCCGCCACTATAACTATAACGTCTACAGAGATAATGTTTAGGTATGTCCGTTTTACTTAGCGACTTGAAATACTTTCTTTACTTATTTATACTAAGGATAATATATCCCAAATGTATTAAAGAGTAATTATAAAGCCTCCTATAGCACAGATCAAAGAATACTAGTCCTATAACATATTCTATTGTCCAAGATAAAATAAAGTTGGTTGTGGTCAAAGGGCTCGTCAACGTAAAAGGACGAATTTCCGGTACTTACGCGTCATTGTACTATTTTACTGCGATTTTAGTTTCTTTTTATGACCGCCTTTATGGTCCTTTTTAAGGGTTTTAAAGGGTACATAAATTAGCAAACTCTTAGTTGATGAAAGTGTTTTTTTTTTGTTGAAGTAAAAAGTACAGTCAAGGGTTCTCTGGCGTTTTTTACTGACAGCTCGGAGGTACTAATGCGCGCAATTTCTTAAAGAGAGCTAAATTCCTTGTTCAAGCACAGAGTAAGTAATCAATGTTCAAGTCGATTTCCTTTGCTTGTTCTTAGTTTAGTTTTGTTGACCCATAACATTTACCTCATATAAATAGTTACTTATAACAGGTATACTTTGCTCGATATGATGTCTCTTCACTGCGAATATTAAACTTATGTAAACGAGTCTACATATATCCATGTCATGTTAAAGATAGGAATAATAGAACTTGACCTAGATAGTAACGGGACTAGACGAGGTAATAGGTAACGCAATCTCACGCTCGATTTATTTGCTGCAATCTGAATGAGATTCGAACGGGTAACAAGATGGCTTTTTTTCTGATGAGGTAAGAATATTGATGATTTGTCAAGATGCGATTGGAATATAGAAATATCGGGATGAATAATATAAACTATCCGGGACATTTTACGTAATATGCTAGGCTTTAAGAAGGTATTCTGTGTGGTGCCTAGACTGACACGGACTACAGGACCGTTTGCGCGGTAGTGTGGTGTGCCACAGGCAGATACCGTTGCAAATGGCACAGGGGCTGTACTCCGAACTTCGTATAGTGCCTTCCCTTTCACTCTTACAGTGCATTACACGAGAGTGAAGAGGACGACACGATACAAATTTCGAATTTCGATATTCGGAGTAGACCCTCAGTCGCGATCACGATCTAAAAGTTCCGTCAGAATGCGGTAGCGGCGCGGTGCGGTAGTAGCACGTAGACGTCACATAAGCGTGGTCGGCAGTTTTAACGTTTCCCGGCGTTTTGGTTGTGTGCGCTATTCTATTCTATATTCTATTTTTTTACTATATAAAGTACTAGCCTATACAAGTTCTATGCAAGAATACCTGATACCGCGTCTACCGCGCCCGCACCGCTTCTGCCCCGCGCCCGCACCGCTGTAGCCCCGCGACGACCACGCAGTTTCAGCGTTCCTTGCTCAAGTCAATGTGACATAAGTATTATATCTCATAACATCCGTGCATACCTATCCACGTGGGCTCGCGCGAACTGCTCCGTCCCTCCACGACTTGTAAAATGTTCTGTATGTCACGAGCGCGGGTGGGGCATGGTGGTGTGTTGAGCTATACATGCAAGTTGTCTATGTGTGCGTTAGCGTAGGAGCTATGAGTTCACGTTGTCTATGTGGCTAACCCACGCTTGTGAGATAAAAATACTCTACTTAACTCTTACTAAACCGCCTACTGACCAAAAAAGAACAAATAATACCTACCTACATAATAATAACATGTGGATTGTGGACTGTAATTACCGGCGTCGGTAGATGACAAACTTAAGTGTAAGACCTGAGTGGACGCTCGGAGCGGAGCGTTCGGCGGGGCGTGCGAGTGTGCATACTGTTTGTGCAGCGGCGACTCAGGGCACCAGTATGAGTTTGAATTGTGCACGCCCCGCTGCACGCCCGACTCGAGCGTCCACTCAGGCCTTACACTAATACGTACCAGGTTCTTCTTCCTGGTGCATTGTAGTAGCTCGCTGTAGAGGCATTCGGCTTGCTGGAGTTGCACTTCGAAGGTTTTCTGGATGGTGCCGATCAGGTAATCCCGCATGGACTCAAGAACAGTCTGTTCGCCGCTCTCTGACGCATATCTGTTGAAGACGAATATATATTAAACTAAGTAGGTACTAGCTTTTGCCCGCGACTTAGTCCGCGACACTTTAACTCACTAGTCCATAACTTCGAGGGAGGTATATCGGGATAAAAATTAAGAAAGTATCCATGTTAATCGAGATTATAAACTGTGAAAGCTGACTGATCCTTCATTGTTCAAGTCGACAGCGGCAAAAGGACTTTATTAATTCTCTCCCTTGTGAACGGATAAACATAAACAACATTTGGAGGTTGCAAGTCGGGACTTGTTTGTGAAAACGTTTGCTGCATGATGAATTAGTTTCAGGCCATAGTATACAGAAGTTTTGCATTTAATGAACTAAAATATTCACAAAACTTTATAAACCTCTGTGAACTACATAATATATCATTTTATCCTATTCTCACAATCAGTCAATACAAGTAAGTGATAACTTTTTATGGGTACATGTGAAATATGTATTGTATATACATATGATAATAAGTACTAGGGTGTCCCTTATTTTACGATTTTCAGAAATTAATATTGCATACCCCTTAAATCGGTTTCTTTTATCCCAAAACAAGCTGAAAATAAATATCAGGTCATTCCTGTAACTGTAACCCGTGCCGACACTCATGCGATTCCCCCATACAATGTATGAAAATGACCAACTTTTTTTTTCCTTTTTTTTTGTTTTTTTTTTTTTATATATCAGCTTTGCTTATACTGCCATATATATAAACATTATTTAACAAAAAAATCTCGATGCATACAGAAAACCACTGAAAAATTATCAAATTACTGTCTGACCAAATTTCTCCATAGTAATTTGTATGGGAATTTCAGTTGCAAGTCGGCACGGGTTCCCATTACAGGAATGTCCTAAAAATTTTTTTTGGAGTGTTTTGGGGTAGTATCATTATTTTCAGGGGGTATGCGATATGAATTTCTGAAAATCGTAAAATAAGGGACACCCTAATAAGTACATTTATAGGAACCAATGAGCGTGCTAGCCGCGGTATCCCATCGATTCGCATCGCTTCCAAATCGCTCAAAAAACGCCATCGCCAGTCTCATAATGTTGAGTCAGTATCCGTTACACTGCCGCGGGGACACACGTGTATGTATGTATGACGCTTTATTGCACATAAATGTAACATTTACAAGAAATAATACCACAAAATATTTCTATCGCGTCTTGATGATGAAATTCATCAGGTCTTGTAAGTGAATACGATTTTCACCAGACAAAATCCGTATCTAACACATACATATTTTTTTTAGAATTTAAAAATATAGGCTCTCTATGTCTCGGGTGGTTTTAAAAAACTCAAAAGACTAGCCCAGCCTTAAGGCGCTACAACGAGAAATATCGCGTTTTTTGAAACGCTTTTCTGCCAAGACGAGGAAACTTAGGGATTGATTTTCAGATATATGATTCTTGACTATACGAGTATGATTGTGTTTTGACAATAGTCGAAACATGATTGCTTAAAATTTTCTCGATCGAAAAAAAAATCCAGTCGAGTTTTTATTTTCCTTTTTTTACTCAGCCTAATAAAACAACGCATTATTAAAAGACACGACTAAGTTAATAAGATAGTTTTTAACCTCGACTAAACTCTGTCAAGAGGAAATTTCATAAAACTGCACACATCTAGATACTCGTATATATCGAGATAAGTCTAAAAAAGTCATTCCCAAATAATGTTGTTTCTTGTCATGCGCAAAAGACATACCTAAGCGTGTCTCTTTCACGGGTGGCTCGGTTTACCGAATCGATATATCCTCGTGTATTGTATTGTGTACAGTCTGTGTGCTACGACACCAAACTACATCGTAATGAGATTCGCGGACTTGTTACTGAAGTCTGTTTGTCTGCCTGTTTACAGTCCCTAAGATGACTGATGTCTAGACGTCTGGAATTACTCTTAAAGTGTAAATGCGACTTGAAATAATTATTCACATTGTTATTTTATACTAAATGCTTTCAAGGGTTCTTATCAGTTAGAAAATACTCATCTTTAGGCCATTTTCGGCGGTTTAAGGCGATATATCGATTGAAAGAGACACCCTTTGTTTTTCGCTCACGACAAAACGGGATGCAACCCTCTCCGAGAATGGCTTTTTAGACAAATCTGTTTGCTAGTCTGGGCAGGACAGCGTTTCAAAGTGTCCAAATTTCTCAGTGTAACGCCGTAATTGACACGTATATCTTGAAATTTTATTGTGTTACTATCTATGTAGAACTTGCGGCCTACTGACATACATTTTTATTATTATTTGGATTTTTATTTAAGAAATATTGTCTCAACCATCACTCCAAATCGACAATTTTCGAGCAAATACAGATTTTTTTCTGCTTCAATTCTACTACACACAACATAATAAAATAAATGTCCTTTTTATGAGATATCAGCAAAAATCTGAAAAAGTCACACTCCCTCCAAGTTAGCACAACGTTCTCGAGGTGGAAAACTTAGGATAGTCTTCCTAGTGTAACCCCAAATAACTCCATAAACTTCCATTCAATTCCGAGCACTTTCCATGTACAAAGTACATATCAACTGGATTACAAGTTAAAATTATGGTATTTATAAACAAGCCCAAAGCTGCCAACTTAAACTTAAACTGTGAGGAGACCGCAACGTTAATAGCTTCCTTCTTAATGGCGATATCTGGCACAACTTTCAGATTACCGTCTCTGGATAAACTTTAAAGCCATAAGAACTTAATCTTATGTTTGTCTTTATAATAGTGATGTGCCTGTCTGGCAATATATCGATAATAATCTTATATTCTTAGGGTGACTTTGTGTCGAAAAAAATAAAACCGTTAAAGCATACCTCGGTTTTGTAGGTAGGTATGAAAAAAAAACTTTAATCATTCGAGTGCCTTGAAACGTAGTTCATTTATGCTGTCAGGTTTAGGCTTGCTTAGGCACTGGACTGATAGTTTTAGGTCTCTGGGCATAGGCTCACTATGGCGCTGGAGCGTTTACCTATTAAGCGTCTGATCAATAGGATCGCTCTGGTGCTGGGTTGTATTTGAAGCCATAAATTAAAGAAGAACAGATGCAGGAATCCTAAGGAGTACTCGTGTAAATACTGTAAATAAAGGCTGAATACTAGGGCTTTCAATACCGGGATCCCGGGATACCGCCTTTTTCAGAGCAGATTTCAATACCGGTATTTAATTTCAAATACCGGGATCCTGGTATTTTTTGGAAAAGCAAGGTATTAATACCGGTATCACGAAATGTCCGGTATTTGAAAGCCCTACTGAATACCTATTAGTTGTACGAAAGCAACTACCATCTACTCTGCTAAGGGAAGGCGAGACTTTGTTCGGACTATATGGGTTTCCTAATATTTTTTTTCGTTTATCGATATAAAATGATAGGATTACTAACACATGATTTCTTCTATAAGAAAGGCAATCGATATTAGTTTTTGTCGAGTGAATCCAACGACAATGATAGCACAGCACTGCTTCTGCTTTAAATCTTCTTCGTTTACTGCGTTGATTAATTCTCCGAGAGTTGCTCCAACTAAATCAATATTTTATTGTAGGATGAAATATTGCTCTCATGGCCGTAGAAAATCTAGGACTAGATATGGAGCTCGTTGCTATATTCTTGTGTAAATCGTGTTGTAACCTATTTTTCAATTCAATTCAATTCAATTTATTTAATTCAGACAATGTCCATAGAATATGTTAGTAACAGAAGCAAAAAATAAATCTTAAACCCTATGTTAGTATTAAATCTAATATAATTTAAATTAAAAAATATCATACACATGTCCCCCTCTGGACTCCATGTATATGGAGTCCCAGTGCCTCCATATTGAACTGGCCGGATACTCCACCAATACCTTCAGGAGACTGTTGGGACTCTCACGAACGCGCCGCATCAGGGAGGCAGTTCTCTTGCGTATTATAGCAATAAAGCTGTCAACGCGCGCCTCCGCGAACATGCCTGATGCGCTACAAAATCGTGGAAGCCCCAACAGCATCCTGAAACCATTATTGTATTGGACACGCAGAGTATTGAACGCCTTTTTAGTGTAATTAGTCCATAGGCTGCACGTGTAAAAGGTCTGACAAAATGACTTAAACAAAGTTATTTTGACATTCCCATTACATCGTGCAAACCTACGGGCCAACATGTTGCAACGAACGGACAATGCTCTGCGCTCCCTTTCTACGTCAACGTCATCGTGGAGATTTTCAGTGACCCAATGACCGAGGTACTTAAAGCGAGTAACCCTCCGCACAAGAGCACAGACGGTACTGTTTCGAGAGTCTTATTGCCCGCTTTAAAGACTAAAAGCTCGCTCTTGTTGGTATTGTACCTCAGTTTGTGAGCCACTGCATACTCCTCACAAATCTTCAGAAGTTTTACAAGCGCACTGATCGATGGGCACAGTAGCACCATATCGTCGGCGTAACTGATATTATTCATAGTTTTTCCGCCAATCGAGCAACTATATATTTTTAATAACTTATTTAAATTTAATATTGCATATTCACCAGAGATATACGTGGATTTGTTTTCAAATTCCACGTGGCAGGGGGGGTCGTGTCCGTGACGTATTCTAGCACGGCACCGCGAGCGTCCCGCCCTCTATCACTTACTTGTGCACAAACGCGATGAGGTCAGCCGCGCGGCCGCTGCCGTCGCACACGACGACGGGCACGGGCGGCGTGTCCGTGACGTACTCTAGCACGGCACGCACCGTGTTCGTCCCGCCCTCTATCACAAGGCACACGACGGGTGTTGACGAGTGTGTATCTGAAACAATAGAGCTACTTCATCACATGCTTCATTTATAGTTATAAAGTAATAGTTATAATCGAATTGAGAATGACCTTTTTGACGTTGGTCAATATATAGGAAGCACACGGTTCCCGGGGACTTTCAGGATGTATGGTAATTCAATACGAAGTGTCCCTCTAGTTTACGTGACGACGTCAAAACACAGAATAAGTACTACGTACAGAAGTTGCACTGTTAACAAATCGCCAACTTACAAACCCAAATTATAATAGGTAAATAACAAATATTGACCACACCAAGGGAATGGCGAGACGACGCGACCGTCCGGTAGCAATTCGCCATTGAATAATGTACTTGCAGCGGCCCGGGGTTAAACTTGCAGCGGCGCGGCGAACTGACGGAGTGAAAGCCGCCTGGTCAAAGTTAAAAGAAAGAGTAGCAGTATTATGTCGTAAACTGACGCTGGTCTTGTAACCGGCCGGCCTAGCGACCATACTGCTTTAATTGAAACTCGGTTGTAATTTAATAATCAGGTACCAATTCATTCCTCGACACTTTTCCTTTTAAAAACCCTCTTATTCTCGAGCGTTCGTCCAAATGCCTTTGTTCAACTCTTGTTAATTAAAATTTAATGAACGGACTCCTTAAAATTTCTTTGAGTAAAATTCACTTTAACCAACTTTTAATACATGCCATGAACTTTTTTAATTTGGATATTTTTAGGACACGTAGTTTTTAGTGTCTACCTAATGTTTCAGGCAGTTTCGGTCCTAGATGACTCTAAATTACCTACATGAAAATGTTCCGAAGTGTCGAACGCTTCGGAGCATTTTCATGTAAATCTTCAAGCTTCAGACATAACCGTTGCGACGAAGTGGAGACAGTTATGAGTTAAAAACGTGTCGCGTCACTGCATTTAAGGCGCGTCACTACATTTTGCAGAATGACCAGATACATCCGAAATGATAAATAGAGAATAAGAAGAATACAGACAATATTTAAGAGAATGGAGGTATGCCATTAATTTACTATCGCCGTTCTAAAACTGCGCTACAAATGCTACAATTACGCAAGCAAATGCTATTCCCAATCAGTTCGTTCCTCCCATTAAGTATTTGCTATTTCCTGTCTAGTTCTGTATTTTTCTCACGCTACGGGCAGTCCACTGGAATACAAATGGTTGTTTGGACGGACAATTTTCGATCTTTTGATTTGAAACGTTTAAAACGCAAATTTGACTAGAATTTCGAGGAAGCCATAAAAATAACACAACACAAAACACATTCTAAAGAGAGAGAGGGTCGAGTCACATAAAATGTGTTGTCCAGCTTATTATCTCTTATTCCAAGCTTAATCCCCTGATAATATGACTCATCATCATCATCATCAGCCTGTTTCAGTCCACTGCTGGACATAGGCCTCTCCCATGCCACTGCCTTGCGTATATCATCGCCCCGCCTAGTTACAGGGCGTCCTACACTGCGTTTGCCGACACGCGGTCTCCACTCATGAACCAGTCTGCCCCAACGGCCATCGGTTCTTCGGCATATGTGACCTGCCCACTGCCATTTCAGCTTACTAATTCGCTGAGCTATGTCGGTAACTTTTGTTCTCTAAATAATATGACTGGATCATCAATATTTCGAAATATCACCATTGTGAAAGCCATTTTCAGCTATATATTTTTTTTGCCTTTGATTTAAGTAATGTTCGGGCCAACGACTCTTCAATGCTTTATATATATGTAGCCTACGCTGGCACACACATAGGCAATGTGTACAACATTGCCTATGTGTGTGTCAGCGTAGGACCTATGAGTTCACGTTGTCTGTGTGTTCGTATGTGTCACAGCTACAACTATGACCACACGCGCTCGTGAGATAAAAGTACTATAAGGTGCAGCGGGGCAATCTAGACTGCGCGAAATTAAAACTAATCGAAATATTTTCGGTGTTTTACATCGTTTTGGTGAAACTGTCGAAGGGCTTTTTCACTATCCGGGCATAGATAGCAAATGATCATGATGATGATGATGAATGAAATGATGATGATGATGATGATGACGATGAATTATGATGATGATGATGAGCTCTAGTAAATGATGTTAAGCACGGGAGATATTTTCGATTACCTAGTTTTAATTTCCCGTAGTCTAGATTGCCCCGCTGCACCTTACTGAGTTTTAGTGAGTTTATTAGTCACAATTACTACTAGGTACTGCATTTAAACGTAGAATACATTTTATGCCAGAAATCATCACCTATAGAATACGAAGAACAGTTGATATGGATGTTCACGCGAGCGTAGTAGCGGGCGAGAACTAGGTAGTAAATATAATTTCTGGTTTATATCTTTTTGATGGATTACATGAAGTGCATACCTGTTGCTCCTTCAAAAGGAAGCATCAAAGGCCTTTAAAGTACAATAAATTCACACCCATAAAACTCAACTAGGTAACACAATACCTCTACATACAGTAGATGAAAAAGTGTCATAAAAAACAATAAAAGGTGTGCATAAAATTTACGACCAGCAGAGTGCGTAAAGCGGCACGTAAACTCGAGAAGACGTAGCTTTTGTATATTTTATGAGATCACCCCAGGTGCGTTTCACTGCTTCAACGAAATGGGTTTAAAGCCCGCCTTTTTAGGGTTCCGTAAATATGTACAAATTACGGTAAGATTCAGTCTCAATCTCAGTGCTAGGAATACGAATAAATGTTTTTTTTTTTCAGTCCGTCTGTCTTCGTTAAAATCTTAAGAACTATTTACGCTGTCCATTTGAAATTCATAATAGTCCAAACAAGGTTATCTCACGTGTATAGGAAATTAATGTGTTGAGAAAAATATATACGACTAACCAATGTGCATCAGGACGGCGGGTGAAGCTGGGAAACTTTAATTTAAGGCGCCTGTATACGCAAGCACTCCCCATACAAACATTGTGCATGTTTTTCTTGGCTTGTGTTTGCATTACACTTATGATTTTTGGTTAGTTCGCTTATTTTTTAGTTAGCTAGAACAATCAAGAAGAAAAAAATGTTTTTTTTTTTAATTTTTTGAATTTAATTTTTTTTTCAAATTTTTGATTTTTTTGTTTGAAATTCTTCGTATATCTAATAATAACAAGCAAAAAACATTATATGCGGGAGTGCCAGAACTGACGAATAAAACTTGCACAGAGTTTGTATGGAGAAGGCCTTGCGTATACAGGCGCCTTAATGTAATAAAATTTAGTACCTTTTGTGTAACTCTGTACCTTTAATAACATTTTATGTCACACCTGGCCATAAAGTAGCCATTATCGCACGCTCCGCGCGCGAAAAAGCCCACTTCCTGGCCAGGGGGTGACATAAAATTTTGTACTTACCACGGGCGATAATAAAGAAAGCCTCAGATCGCATATTTATCGCCCTTGCCTTCGGCTCGGGCATAAAATACCTGCGATCTGAGACATTCTTTGTTTTATCGCCCTTGGTAAGTAATGTACTATTATGTAAGTACCTCTCCTGGATAAGAGATATCCCCATAAAAACGTCCACTAGCCATTCTGACGTCAAGATGGCGGATACATACAAATTACAGAACTCAGTATATATAAAAAAAAACAAAACTTCTGTGCTGACGGAAAACATCTTGGGGAAATCCATCAAATCCCTAAAAAGTTTGGTATTACCTCTGCGTTGAAAGGTCTGACCGGTCGCTTTCGTGAAACTAGCGGTACTAGGACGTAACAGGGAAAACGATGGGATGATCAATGTAAATATCACCAAAAACATTCATAAACCAAATGTGTACGGAATCCTCAATTAGAAAGCGAGAATCGTTCTTAGCCGCTTTTTACATTCAGTACACGAAACAAAGGGGATTCCCAGTCCCTTTGCCCTTCTAGCAGAAATTCAAATCTTTCAGGAGGAATGCTGTGGAAATCCCGAAGTGGGATCCATTATTAATCCTAGGACTTTTCTGAAGATTACCTAGTAATGCTCGTTTGTTTATTACTGAGTTAGTTTGCTCCTCAATTACTAGGAATCTTATAATGATGTTAAGAATGAAAACGAACTGTTTTTGATAAGATTTAGGTACAATAGAATTGACCAAGATTTGATTAATGAGACTTTTCTTTGAACGCAGATAACTGTACTGGAGATGTAAAGGATTACAATCCTACAAGGAAAATACTTTTAAAAAATCTATTCACTTTGTAAACCATATTTGCAAATAAATACCTTCATTTATTTTGTAGAATATTAACTATTAAGGATGAGGTCAGACAAGCGATTTGTTGAGTCCTATGCTGCGTTATTTTGGAACAAGCCATACTTGTGACTTTTACCGAAATTTTCGGTTAATGTCACAATTAAGTCCTCTGCTAAAATCGTGCAGCTCACGAGACACAACATTACGCTCGTCTGGCCTCACCCTAGAGATCTTTTGTCTCCGTTATCAAATAAAATAGCTAGTATCAAATTACTGTGTTGTCATCTATATTATACGAGACATGTCCGTCTTGGAGTTACGGCTAAACGCTGCACCTCCGAGATATCGATATAACCTTCCTTTAGACATGGGGAAAAACGTTACTTTTCGATCACCGTTATTGTTATTCCCGTTCCAAAAAAATCACAATAAAAAATCACCGTGACTTTGTCACTTCGGTTATTTCGTGTCACGACATTTGCGTGTCGATCGTTCCCGGCAGTTACTGATATTTTTGTAACAACTGATGTTACTCTGTGACAGCGCACCGCAGTCACAGTCACATAATAACAGCGGTCACGAGATGACGAGACTCACGAGACACGACGCGACGCGTCGCTTACACACTGTTCCAGTGATATCGTCGCTAAGTAACAACGTTATTTTGTAACGTTGTTACTTCGTCACACTGTTACTTTTTAACGGCGGATCACCGTGATTTTTTTCATCGTGAAGTTATTTATCACCCACCTCTACTTCCTTAAGAAAGTCGGAGGTTAGAATCCAGCTCGAAACCTAAACTTTTCCTTTAACTTATGTATGTAAGCATTTTGTTACACGTATGTAACAAAAGATTGAATTAAAAAGGCGAGCTTATCCCTATAAGCGATCGATTCCAGCTAACCAGCTCTTTCAGCTTGCTAGCTAACTTAAATTTGTAGTTTGCAGCGTTATTGCTTAATACCAAAATTACCTAACTGTGCATTGTCTTTCTTTTTCAAACTTGTGTACTTATTATCTACTTTCCTGCAATACAATTACTTTTGTGCAATACAATTTCACGAGCATTTACAAAGCGGGGTGCAATGCAACAAACTTCAGAACTTTGTGCAGGCAAAGATTAATTTCGAAATAATTCCTCTTGAAGTTTGTATAGCTGTTCACTGAAGTGTCCAATTAACGCCCCAATAATGACAGCAATTTAGTGCAAGCAAACTTTAAATGGCGAGTGAAATTTGCTGCAATTTAAAAGTCAAGTACATTATTTTGTGAAAAAAAAGGTATGTACTATCGAACCAACTGAATCGTGACCCACTGTGGAACCTTGTCACAGAAAATGTCATAGTGGCATCGTACTGTCTGACAAGGAAAATCATTATAACGCTTTCTGTGACAAGGTTCCACGGTGGGTCACGATTCAGTTGGTTCGATAGTTGTTCCAATCATTTTATCAAAGCAAACCTTACGAATTTGTCTATAACTATTTAGTTCCTTAAATTGAGTCCAATAATTAAATGTAAAATATAGTCATAAAATAAGTAATATAGCCGTAATATTGAAAAAAACTTTCCAATAATAGTTAACTTCGCGATTATTTTCTATTGAATGAAATTTATCAGGTCTTGTAATTGACTACGATTTTGACTAGATAAGACCCTTATCTGACACATATATTTTTTTGTAGAATTTAATACACTATATTCAAAGTCTCAGATGATTTTAAAAAACTCAAAAGTGGTAGCATCCAGCCTTAAATTAAGGCGACTTCCTGACTTGGCGGGGCGGGATCGATATGTCATTTTCTTCTTTGACATAAATTTACTCACGTCGCAAAGATTCTCACTTGACATAATACTGTCAGTATTATGTTTGCGCAGTATTAATATCACGCGCAGAAGCGGAGCAGTACCGCCTTCGCATTGTCCCGCTACCGCGCATCCCGCGCCAGTCAGGAAGCACTCATTTAAATGTAGGGGCGCAGTAAAAAATGGTACCGAGTCGACTGACAGCTGACACTGATATTTGACACTTTTCTCATATCGTACTGGGATTTTGATCGTCGCCGCGTTGGTGAGCACACGTGCCCGGGGCGACGACGAGCAGAATCCATTTACCGCACAAAACCTTATCTACTGTCATGGCGTCGTTACCGAACAACGTCATTGAACACGTGATGACATTGGCGAAATCATCATAAATTTGATGGAAGCCATTTTTTAAAGAATTGAATTGAATTCATATCGTACTGCCTCCGCACCGACAAATCAGGAAGTCGCCTAACACTTTCACTGCCAGGAACCCGCCGGGTGCTCTGCTCGTAGACGCGTAGACACCATGAGTTTCCCAGTACGCGTACGTAGAGGAAAGTGCGTAGCGCTACGAAAAGGTTGATGGTAGCGACGCGTGTCTGTGTGTCGAATTGAACATGTACTGATTTGTTTTGCTGCTTTGAGCTACAAAGCCTACTGTGACAGTATAAACTATGGGTACGGTCGGCCTCACAACACACCTACGTACTCTGTCGCTTTAACGTCATGTTTAAACTGTCTTACTAAATTCCCAAAGGGTGACAGCGACAAAGTACCGACATAAAGTCCTTCAAGACAATCCTGTCAACATAAAGTCGTTCAAAACGGTCCTGTCGTCACGCCTGGTTCACCCCACCATTTTAAAATCTCATTCCTTCCACGAGTACTTTCATAAGTATGCATAGTCGCTTTGTAGACCGTACGTACAAGCTTCGCTTAGTTTAAGGGGAGGTCCCCAACGCAAATGTCCCGCTCTAACACGCGTGAGTTTACAATTAACCATCCCGCTCTCTACGCAAGCTCTGCGCGCAGTTTTGTAAATATTTAGCTATAGTGATTAAGCCAATCATTTTATCAAAGCAAACCCTGCGAATTTGTCTATAACTATTTACGATCTTTAACTGAGTACAAAAACTAAATGTTAAATATCAGTAATGTAGCCGTAGTATTGAAAAAACATTCCAAGAAGAGGTAACTTCGCGATTTTTTTCTATCGAGTGAAATTCATCAGGTCATGTAACTGACTGCGATTTTGACTAGACAAGATCCTTATGTAACACATATATTTTTTTTAGATTTTTAGACACTATATTCTATGTCTCAGATGGTTTTTAAAAACTCAAAAGTGGTAATACACGGCCTTAAGACTAGGTAGATTTTGTGTAAGATTGTCAGCAAATACCTATTATAAAAAAATGCTGACTGTACATGTCGAGTAGGTAAGATATCTACCGAATGAAATACTTAGGCCGGTCGCATAGTGGACACGTTTTCGTACGAAATTGCTCGTCCGAACACGCACGAAGCCGCGCGAACGATCCCGACCTTGAAAGTGCTACGGGAGCGCGCTCACTGGATACGAATTGGTCGTATTCGCATCCAGTGAGCGCACTCCCGCAGTACTTCAAGGTCGGGACCGTTCGCGCGGCTTCGTGCGTGTTCGGACGAGTAATTTCGTACGAAAACGTGTCCAATGTGCGACCGGCCTTACGTAAGCCCGTAAACCAACTCCAAGTAAAGTGCTCTTCACTGACAACGTTATTCCGTCCTCCAAAATACAGTAAGCCAGGGGATCCAACGGCAAGCCTGTATCATCATTAATAGCCATAAAAGGAGATTTAAGGCCCTCTGTCCATTGTGCGGCGAAATTGATAAAAATGCCAATATGTAGCGAGGGCCGTAGTGTAGGCGTGATAATAAAAAGATATTGAAGCTGAAGTAATAGAGAGGATATTGAAGTTTTTTTTTTAAGATAAGAAAGGTTTGTTGCTTTGACATAAAACATTGAGCTTAACGCTGCGCGGTGCGTTTAGTTTAGGGTTTCTATGTAAACTATTTTATCTAGCACGCTGCGTTAAATTCTTTTGTTACTAGAAAAATAACATGTACTACTTTCTCTTTTATTAGTGGTGCACAGACAGATTACTTATAATACTAGGGCAGTGAAATTGTACATTAAAATCGCAAAACGAGATGTAAAGCTGCATTTTTGGTATGTTATTCGCACCCCTTAGGAGTATGTGAAACTACATATTTCAAGCAAAAAAAAGTTGTGCTACCTGTATGATACGTGAAAAACTGCAAAATTTTCGGACTTTTTTCAGGTATTGTAGTATCATACAGGTAGCACAACTTTTTTTTGCTTGCAAAATGTAGTTTCACATACTCCTAAGGGGTGCGAATAACATACCAAAAATGCAGCTTTACCTACATCTCGCTTTGCGATTTTAGCATTTTTATTTGTAAGATTTCACTGGCCTATACGGTTTAGAATTAAACACAAAAAGTGACACGTAAAATGATAAATTATGTATTTTATAAAATCGTTGTAAGGTTTGACATCGTGGTATTTATTTCATTTCGTGCTAATCGAATCTGGGGGCCGATTTTTGAGTGTCGAGTTTTCACTGGAGATCTGTAAAAAAACTATGATGTTTTGACAGTTGTCGGGTGAAAAGTCGAGCGTTCGACACTCAAAAATCGGCCCCCTGCGCTATACCTAATACCACCTTCTAAATGAAGTGAAGGATCTTTACAAGTGTTACGAAGGCGTAGGAAGTCCGCTTTCAAATAATTAATTAATTAGCAATGAATTTCCCCTCGGCAATGACATTTTGTTCCTCTTAAACAAAGTAACTGTCACATTACTTTTATATAAAATAAATTAAATGAAACGCCTTTAGGGATTAATATGAATTATGAGATACCTTAAACTTTTTGACGCCAACGACGGATATATCGGTCACGACACGACATGCAGTGCGATACCAACATACATGCATTTCTAATGGGTTCAAGGCGTTTGACACTCCCAGTCTCCCATGCCATAATGCCGTGTGAATGACAGATTCTGTATTGGACATGGCGTTGAAAAACACGGAATAAGACCACTTTTTCGATCGCGAAGAGATTGCGGAAATCCGATTTGCACCAAATGAAATAAACACGCATCGTCAAGGTTATAAATGTGAAAGGATTTTTCACTAACAATTTAAATGGGCCGTCGCCTCGGAACACTTTTGGAGATTAACAGTGTTTATATTATCACTGGTAAGTTGTAAATGTCTTGAAGTATTTCAAAGCCACGACGTCGGACTCAAAAGGGGATTAACGTTTTTGTACCTTTAAGGTTATGTACACTTGTACAGTAAAGTTCATTAATATATTAGGTACACTTTTGCATTCTAATTATTTCTGATAAGGTCCAAAAATGTGCATATATTAGTGAACCTGACTGTACTAATATAAACCACCTAAGTATCATACTAAATTTCCAACAGGCGCACTGAGCGAAAAAAAATACTAATTATTAGTAAGTTTTAGTGAATCCCAGGACAAGGAGATTATATACTAACGGTTACAAAACAGTTTAGTAGTAATTAGTAGTTACAAGGACAAATTTTTTGGTATTAGTAAATAACTACTATTATCAAAAACTGTTGTTAATAATTAGTATTTTTTCGCTCAGTGCGAAAGCGAAGAGTTACCCTCATCTGTTATTTGTCAGAAAGACACTTTTCGCATTTTCGTTAGGCGGAAACTTTTTTTTAGAAAGCGTTCATTTTTGAGACTCAACTAAAAGGTAATTTTTGTAGAAAAGTGGGTTACGTTAGGTTAATAGAAATGCTACCATTTTCAAAAATAATGTTTTCTATGAAATGAAAATTCTGCGAAAAGTGTATTTTTGCCACAGAAGTTTCTACAACACATTAGTAAACCGAAAATGACAATGCGAAGTCGTCGTCGTTATCTTCACCTACCTATTTATTAAGGTAACTTTAGGAAGACTATGGCTAATTTGATCATTTATAATATTAAAAAAAACAGTATTATTGGTAATTAGGTAGATTTAATCATAACAGAGATGATTACCATAACATGTTCACTGCCACAGATCACACGGAAATGAGAAAATCCGATTTGATCAAAGTCACACGAATCAAAGTAGGTAACCCCAGATTACCGGTGCAATAAAATAGGTCACTCACTTCTTTGAGCTCAAATATCCTGCTATCTATTTTACAACCTACCTGCCATTAATTCCCTCAAGTTTTCTGATTCCAGCGTTAAAATACGACACACAATAAATTCTAATAAGGTCCTCATTTCTGCCCTCCCACTTTTATTACATTATTAGGTTAAACAAAAGGGCACCCTCGTTTGTGGTTGACGATAAAAACGATTGTTGGCGCCTTATATTAAGGAAAACAAAGACCAGTGGAATTGCATTCATGACAATCTGTTTGAGATCTTTTTGAAGATTGAGAATGTAGAATGAAAATAGCCAATGGGAATCTTGCATTCCATATTTTCATGAATTTGATGGCATAGGTACATAAATAAATGATATAGTAAAAAAAAACGTTTTTAACTATAAAATTGTCAAAGTTATCTTTAAGTATATTGCTTAAAAAGTGGAACCTAAGTACTTTCGTAGCTGAATATTATGGTGCGGAAATAGTTATTTGTTCAACAAGAGAGCAAAGTAGATTTTTGCTGCGAGTGTTGATGTTGAGTCCCGAGCAAGCGAAAGATTCTATAATTGAATCACGAGCGTAGCGAGTGATTCAAAATTAGAATCTTGAGCCTAGCGAGGGACTCAAAGACACGAGATGCAAATATCTTTGCTCTCGCGTGATACATAGGGTCGCTAGGCCAGTTACGCGGCCTGCGGCAGTTTGCGGCCCCCTGACCGACTAGGTTCCTTCAACTAAAGATAATAACAATTATAAACTAATTTAAGAAAAAGTGTTAACCGTAAGCTAAACTTGATTAGAAATGTTATAAGAATCTATATAATGTTGTAACTAAAAGATTGATCTTCAACAAGATAAAACGTTACAATTCCCGCATTGAATCCGTAGTGCGTGCGAAGCGTGGAATTATCGTGAATCTGTAAAAACAATAAAGAGACAGCTGACATTGAAAGCTAATTAATGTTACTTAATTTTGGTTTCATTCATAAATTTCTTGTTTGATCAGTTAAATAATTAAGTTTTTGATATGATTTCATTAGATTTTGGAATTTTTAAAACTTTCTTATCAAAAAATTGTGGTGGCCGGTATTCTGGTATACACAATTACCGAAAAGGTCAGTTTGCGGCCCCACTATAAAGACCATTGATTTTGAGATGTTACATAATGAAATGTGGAATAATAGTAGTTTATGCAACTGGTACATAATGAGGGGAATCAAAACACGAGTGTGTTTTATGAAACGAGCCGAAGGCGAGTTTCATAATAAGGTCACACGAGTGTTTTAATGCCTAATTATGTACAGTCGCATACACTACTTTATCGACATCCATAAATTAAATCCTCTTTCATGTATTTCGTGTGGGCACGTCTCGCCAAAAAGGTCATTCTTGACAAACTTTTTTTTTATGCCAATCGATCCCATTCCAATACAGGATCAAAAGTTAAATTTCCGGCTAGAAAATCCATAAATCGAGGAAAACTTCTCATTTATAGATTTTGGAAAAAAAAACATACAGGGTGCGAGAAAAAGGTCATTCCTGACAATCTTTTTTTTTGATGCCTATCGATCCCATTCCTGTCTAGGATCAAAAGCTTGTATGCTACCAAAAAAAATCGAAGATAAATTTTCTCATACAAATTGTATGAAAATGAAAACTTATTTTTCACATGCTATTTTTTTATGCCAATCGATTCCATCCTATACATTATCAATAGGTTCCTAGGGGTCAACTTCTGGTAATGTACTAAAATACCACAAAATAAATGTATGGAAAGATAATAAATATTTTTTCCCATACATTTACTACGGAGAAATAGTGAAATTTTATTCTCATCATAATCCCCGTTTTTAGAAATAAAAATCCCACCAAAAACATACTTAAATGTGAAAATGGGAGCCAAGTTCAATATTAAGAATATGCGTCGTTATTGACTTCGCCGACAAAAGAATTGATATCTATATGGGTGCCAAGTTCTGTGTAGAAAATACTGAAACCTGAGATGTAATTCAAGGTCAAGATTTTGACTTGGCTGGTTTTTACGTACATGCTATATTATATTTGTCTATGGTATTTTTCTGAACTTTGGTTTGTTGGTAAAAACTACTCACTCACTTTTTCTCCATAGTAAATGTATGGGAAAAAATATTAATTATCTTTCCATACATTTATTTTGTGGCATTTTAGTACATTACCGGAAGTTGACCCCTAGGAACCTATTAATAATGGATAGGATGGAATCGATTGGCCTAAAAAAATAGCATGTGAAAAATAAGTTTTCATTTTCATACAATTTGTATGAGAAAATTTATCTTCGATTTTTTTTGGTAGCATACAAGCTTTTGATCCTAGACAGGAATGGGATCGATAGGCATAAAAAAAAAGTTTGTCAGAAATGACCTTTTTCTCGCACCCTGTATGTTTTTTTTTCCAAAATCTATAAATGAGAATTTTCTTTAATTCGAAATTAAGGGAAGGTCATCTAAGACCATTTTCGCGTAGCAGCACGGGACCTGGTAGCTGCCCTCACTGACCCAAAAAGACCCACCCATACCTAGGTTTTGCCGAATAATTGTATACCTACCTTCCTCCAGCGTTTCCGGAACCGGAACAAATATTTAAAAATATTTGCACCACATAATTATGCGCCTTTGATATCAATTTCAATTCAATTTATTTTATTTACCAAAAAATACAGTTTAACAAAAATGACAAACAATGACTTCCACACTAGGCACAGCCTGTATCGTGGGAGTCGGATCAAACACGAGAAATACTAGTTTCATGCGGCTCTTAACAATATTTAGGGAAACTTAACAAAATCTTACACTAAACATTCTATTAGAGGGGTGTAGGTTTGTGTGAGTGAATGTAGTTGGGTGTTTGTAGTGAAAGTATGAGATAATATGTGGGTGAGGGAAGGATGCGAGTAGCTCTTTACTTCACGGCTTCTTCAGCCTGCTCGTAGGTCCAAGACATCAGGAGCTCTCGTACTCGTATTTTAGCTGCGGCAACTCGGCAAAGTTTTAAATCACAGACTTTTGCTATGTAATTATAGACACGAGGAAGGGCACAGATTTTAAAACGTTTTGCAAATGCTGTTTTTGCAGGAGGAATAGGAATTTTAAATACTCTTTTCTTCAGCAAGTCAGGATAGGATGGGAGTAATAGGGTTTTCTTATGAGTGAAAATAGAGGCTCGGTACAAAAATAATTTACGGACACTCAAAACTTCAGCTTCCTTATAAAGATCCACAGTAGGAAAACGCCGAGGTCTACGAAGCGCCACTTTTAAAACTGCCCTTTGCGCTCTCTCTAGAATGATCAATAAAGATTTACAGCATCCACCCCAAGCTAAAATACAGTAATCTAGGATAGATTGACACAGAGCCAGGTAGATCATTCTAAGCAACTTCTTATCTGCACAGTTTCTTAAAAATTTCATAGTATATATGAATTTACGTACTCTTCCAGATGTAACTGCGATATGCTTCTTAAAGTTAAGGTTCTCGTCCAAAATAACACCGAGATACTTTAGGGAACTAACTCGATTAATATGTGCGCAGTTACAATATGTCGAGTCATCTGCCAGAGACGGAGCAACACAGTTCGGCGAGTGTATTTTCAAATTAGCCATAGGGATCATAGGCCGGGACGAAGCTGTCTTATGGAAACATAAAAAGTGTGACTTTGTGACGTTCATAGTTAAGAGATTGTGATTTAACCAGTGTACAACTTTTTTTAAACCTTCAGTAGCCGCATTCCGAGCCTCCTGCCAGGAGTTACCGTAAAATAACAATGCAGTGTCATCGGCGTAGCACAGGATTTCGGCCTTATCAATTTCGAGGGTCAAAACGTCATTTATATAAGCTATAAAAAGCGTAGGGCCTAAAATACTTCCCTGTGGTACGCCGAATGACACAGGCTTTAGGTCGCTCTTTCTTTCGCCGATTTTCACCAACTGGCTTCTATCGGACAGGTAGCTAGCAAACCAATCTAAGGCGATTCCGCGAATGCTATAGGACTCCAGCTTTTTTAGTAGCATGGGAATCGACACCGTGTCGAAAGCTTTAGCGAGATCAAGAAAGACTCCGACACAGTGTCGACCCCCATCGAGGTGAGAAACAGCGGCATCTATAAACATAGTTACCGCGTCTTCTGTAGACTTCCCTTGGCGGAATCCAAACTGACGGTCGGATAAGAGTTTGTTTTGCTCCAGGTAATTAGTCAGTCTTTTATTTACGACGCGCTCGAGAAGTTTAGAGAAGGCTCCCAGGAGAGAGACAGGCCGGAAATTGTGTGGGGTGTGCGAGGGACCCCCCTTATGTACTGGGATGACTGTGGCAGTCTTCCAGTTCAGTATATAAAAAAACTTATTAAAAATGATATTATAATCATTCTAGTACCATATTTAAGGGGGCCGCAAACTAGCTCACAGGGGGCCGTAAACTGGCGTAGGCGGCCGCTATCTGCCGCATTCGCTATTTTGTCACATTTTCTACTTTTTTCCCAAGTTTACGGATGAAAGTACTAACTTTTATTGTTAAGTACGCATCTTGACAATACTCAAAACTTATTTATATGACTGCCATCCAATATGCATATAGGTTTCATATTTTTTTACGTGTCTAAAGTGCGCAACTCGGCTAAGAGGCCGCCAACTGGCCTAGGGACCCTACAACTTTTCACCTCAGCGGCGAGAACATATTAAACTTTAATAACATCATTTACGGCTTATCATAGGCTTTTACGTGCGTGTCTCGTGATAAATCAGGCAGATTTAATTCAGCATTGATTAGGAATCTCCTGCTTGTCTTAACTCCTCAGCTAAGCCAGCACAAGACGAACGCAAGCGCGCGACACGAGTTTAGGCGCGGCGGACTTTAGGTACATAATCGCGCGAACTAATTCACATGCACACTAAAAATTAGTTGTATTGTTGTTAAAATACAGCCTATGTCAGTGTCACAGATTTCACTTACCTACGTATTTTAGTTATTTGAACAATATCTGTAGCGCAAGAATGAGACAATAACACTTTTTAAGTAGGTACTCTTCTCACTCGGGTCAGCTCGCGTGTACACTAAGACGCACTGTTTTTTAAGTCTAAATACACCCTTCATCACTATATTGTTTTGTAGATATTTTTATAATATTCAAGGCTGATTAAGATTATTAATTAATGTCTTTTAGCGCAAGACAGGATAAAAGTAAAAACTAAAAAAAATCGCACAATTTTTTTAAAGGGTGCGTTCTGAAATGGCTCCGTTTTTATTATTCTACTAAAATAAACATTGTTAAAAGTAAAATTAATAATTAAAGTGATTAACTTTCTGTTTTTTTCTGCACTAAAGGTTTTATTTATAAATATGTATTATCATTATAATATTATATTTAAAAGAACCGTTGCCAACAACTTCCTGATAATTATAACTCTTAGGTTAATTTATGAGTTTTCGAACGTGTTTTTACGTTACTTATTTAGCGCGTTTTTGGGAGTCGATTTGAGTCGATTAGAGAATTTGAATATCAAATTAAGAATCGACCTATGTGGGCCCTCTCTTTTTTAATATAACGAATTGAAAGGGACAGAGCGATTGAAGGTCAAATATATCGAATTCGTAATATACTTCGAACTACGAAGTGGCAGATCTTGGCATTCGTGGACCAAAAATTAAAAAGCTACTTTGATCCACGCTCGCAGCAAAATTGCATTTTGGCCACTGGTTCCAAGCAGCAAAACAGCCGTGTTCGAGCCGCTGAGGTGAAAATGGGATTTTTCTTATTACTTTTCCAAGTATTGAAAATAGGTACGCTCAGTTACTTTCATTTTCTGTTTTTCGATTGGCATAGCAACTCTTTAAGAAATATATGAATGGATTAATGGGTTATCTAATTAATTAAATCAGCTGTTTGGGTATTAATGACCGGCTATGAGTATGAGTATATAATGGTGGTTAAAATGCATAACGGTCCCAAGAAAGGACTGAATAAAAAAATATAAACGTAAAAAAAAATCACATATTGGGGCCATTTTACGGAAAGTTGTACACTCGACTTTTTTTTTAATTTGGTTAAAATTGGGTTTTTTCTACTCAGAATCGAAAGCACTTTCGAATGATATAGGGGAAAAAAAGTGTCCCAAATTTTTTTTATTCCTTTCCGTTACCGTTTTCATACTAAGTTTGTAATCTTGCATGGTGGTAACGGAATGGAAAAACTGAAAATTGTATGAAAAATTTGGGACACTTTTTTTCTCATATTAGGTTCGAAATTACGTGCTTTCGATTCTGAGTAGAAAAAACCCGATTTTATCCAAATTTAAAAAAAAAGTCGAGTGTACAACTTTCCGTAAAATGGCCCATTTATCCTCCAAAACGATTACCAACCACACGATTTAAAGCAAAAACTTGTGGATAATATTTTTTTAGTTAATTCAGTGCATGTATGTAGCATGAAAACGGCAATTATATCGCTTTTGTGCGTCCAACTACGTTGCTCATATCATTAACATGGATCTTTTGTAGAATATAGATGAAATTCATTCGTTATTGATTCATTTTTAACAAAAACATTAACGATTCTTGGAACTGTCGAAGCAAATTTAAAATTGAAAGAAGCAATTATAAGTAGGTAATCCAAATTAAATCTAAATTGTTACACTAATTTAATGTTGACTCTCTTTATTTTATACAAAAATGACATGTAAAACTACGTTTCATAAATTAATAAAAAAAATGAATGAATAATTAATTTCAGCACCAATAATGAACAAACACCAATGATGCGCATTAACTCTTATAAAAAAAAAGAATCATTATTTTTTATATAATGATCAATTTCTCTTGATCTTTGCATTAAGAACGAAGTGTCAATTACTAGTGCTTGTCAGCTTAAAGTGCCCAACACTGGTGCCATCACCCCCTATCATGCTTAATTTAATAGTACCTATTTGGAATCAGTATTTTTGAATCCCTCCGGAGCCAGTATTCTGTATTGCCAGCCATTAACGACTCTAGCTAGATCGGGGTTCTATTTCCATGGCTCTACGGATGGCACGAGTATGCAGATTTCTTTTCACTATCAGTCTATTCAGTGGAGCTTGCATTTATTTCGAGATGTACTGAACTGATGTACTTGATTGCGTGCATTTTGAATGTTATTGTCGTATTGTGCATTTTAATATTATTTTAATACCGTGGAAAATGTATCTAATGTAACTAACATTTTACTTATTATGTAGTAGGTACAATAATCCTCAGAAGTAGTGGTGTGTGGGATTTTCCGCGCGCGTAGCGTGCGGTGACTGCCATTTTATGGCCTGGGAGCCGATTTTTGAGTGTCGAACGCTCGAATTTTCACTCGACATCTGTCAAAACATCATGGTTTTTAGTCAGATCTCGAGTGAAAAGTCGAGCTTTCGACACTCAAAAATCGGCCCCCTGGTGTGACATAAAATTATTTTGATTTCAAATTCTGAGAAAAGTATTGGTCAATAATACCATTTACAATACGTTTTTTTTATTCTGTCTGTCTATCTCTCACATCGCTAAATATCTCAAGAACTACTTATTTAGTTTATAGGTAGCGTGTAGTACCTATAATCGTCGATTTGAAGGAGTTTGGAGTAGGTAACATTGAGAAAATGTCAAAATACGTGCCAACTGCCAATCAAACAGAAAATGGCCAAAATAGATGAATGTTTTTCAACTAATAAACAGACCTTTAAACGCGAACATCACTGAATTTCTATAACACGTAATGCATATACATTTTATTCAAGTCAGCTTCGAAGTTAATCACAGAGCTGGTGCAAGCCAGCCCACTTGTACAGTTAATAAGATTTATCGAATAATTTCAACGAGCGAGCGCACTTGTAAAGTCGAGTCTAGCCAAAGTTGGACAAAACTTCGTTTTGTCTAAAATGATTTAACTTGATGGTACCTATTCCATCAGGTACGTGTATAATAAAGAAAACAAACAATTAAGACATGAATAATAAATACACTAAGTTTGAAGATTAAAACCATTGAGTGAAACACGAATGAACGCCAACGCCCATCTCCTTGTACGTATTGTTATAATGTGTGTGTGGACTGATTAAAGCAATAAAAAATATCACATTTTATCTACTACGTTTTAATGGCTGGGAGACCGAGCGATGCTTAGTGCGAAATTATTAGATCTGTTCAGAATGTTTTCGATAACATTAACAGTGATTAACAAGCAAATAAACGAACATGTATTATCGCAATCACGATACTATAGGAGGGGTCAACCTAGCTGGTCTGACGCAAGTTTAAACATTTTTCCCCATTACAAAAAGTGCTCAGCGCCGCTAAAGAAGTTTTCACTTCAAAAAATATCAACGCCATTCCGTAAGGTTTCCTTTTTTAGGGTTCCGTACCCAAAGGGTAAAACGGGACCCTATTACTAAGACTCCACTGTCCGTCCGTCCGCTCGTCTGTCACCAAGCTGTATCTCATGAACCGTGATAGTTAGACAGTTGAAATTTTCACAGATGATGTATTTCTATCTTCGCCTCCGCACCGACAAATCAGGAAGTCGCCTTACTTTACTAAACATCCCTCCTCTGGGACGAATAGGTACTCTTAAGAGTAATTTTATCTCACGAGCGCGGGTGAGCCATGGTTGCGTGTAGAGCACTTTGTCTATGTGTGCGTCAGCGTAGGAGTTCACATTGTCTAAGTATGTGTCCATATGTTGTCTAAGGCGACTTCCTGATTTGTCGATGCGGAGGCAGTACGATATGAGAAAAGTGTCAAATGTCAGTGTCAGCTGACAGCCGACTCGGTACCATTTTTTACTGCGCCCCTATATTTAAATGAGTGCTTGGGGCGGGATGCGCGGTAGCGGGACGATACGAAGGCAGTACTGGTAAATTTCTGCGCATGATATTACTAAAAGTAATACTGACAGTGTTCCATCAAGTGAGAATCTTTGCGACGTCAGTAAATTTACGTCAAAGAAGAAAATGTCACATATCGATCCCGCCCCGCCAAGTCAGGAGATCGCCTTCATCATCATCATTGGCCTTGTTTCATCTATGAGAAGATGATTTAAGCAGCGTTCGTATTAAGAGAAGAGGTAAGGTGCGAGAGGAAATCGCCTTAGTAATGTAAAAACTGTTGTAGGAAGAAATTTGGTTCAGAAAAGCTATCTTGCCAAAGAAATTAGGTACCTACCTAGGTTATAAAAGTAACCAAGACAAGCACGAACTTTTTAGTACCGCTTCGCCGTAAAGATAAAAAAACATAAACAACCTCTAAAGTAGTTTGATGTCGTGTTAAGAAATTGGGAGCGTACATACACCAAATCTGAAGTAGACGTCAAAGTTTAGCGAGTCAGTTTATTTATAAATTTAAAATGGAAACGCGCCCCTCCACAGCGAATCTCATACTAATCTGTGCGCAGTTGTAAGGCTTGGCTTGGGCTGTGGAGGGGCGCGCCTTCGTGGATGGCGCGTACTATAAGTTCGTACAAAATTCTAAGGCCAAATTCTGTCAAACGAACGCAAGCAAAACTCGACTTAGAGCTCTGACTGTTAGGTAGATTTTTGCTTGCGTTAATTTGACAGCACTTGGACTTAGTTGGAAAATATGTACACGGAGTCTGACACTGACATGTCCAAATGTGACGTGTTTTGTTTCGGCATTTGTAAAACCAACACCTTACCCAACTAAAACAAACATAACTAAAATAAACATATATTCATTTTAATTCATAACTGGCATAGGTATTACAAGCTAAATTAATTATGAATATAATTTTAATTGCATGAATGCGAAATACGCATCTCTCATTCATCAGTTCATCACACAATTTCAAACTCGTCCTTCACACATGCTCACCAAGTTATATGTGCCGAAATACAAATTCTTGTACCCAAGACACACAGTCTATTTTCGCTTGGCCGCGTGATATAACAGTTAAGTTGGCACGGATCGCGTTCGATAAGCGTAATACACACAGCCCACCGGCGGCAACGGCTGTTGGAGCGAGCGCGAGCAAGCTGGCGGACAGGTCACAGAGGGGGAGCGGGGTAATCGAGGATGACGCACCCAACACGCTCGCTCGCCAGTTCCCCCCGTGCCGCGCAAGTTTGCCAACGTGTTCTGTGTGTTGAAAACAAAATGGCCGAAAATGTTGTGTTTCCTCGCAAACTATTAAAAAGGTTCATAACTTTATACAAAGAGCAAGCATGTTTATGGGACAGAACTTGCCCGGGGTACAAGCAGAAGCAAAAAAAGGACGAAGCAATATCATTATTGACCGAGCTAGTGCAAGAATACGATCCGAGCGCTACCAAAGTGCACATTTTGAGGAAGATTGAGAGTGTGCGCGCATGCGTGAGGCGGGAATATAGAAAAGTACAAGAAAGCCGAGCCATCGCAAAAAGCTCGGACGAAATATACGTACCGCATCTTTGGTATTATGACTTGCTTTCGTTCGTGTTCGAAGACTACACCAGCACCAAATATAAGAGAAAACCTGGTTCGCCGGTAGCGTCGCCGGGACAAAACGAAGTAGCGAATGTAAGTTATTTAGCACTGGATTAGAGTGATGAAAGATACAGACGTGTGTGTTAAATTAATGGCGAGATAGTGCGGTGTTTTACGTTGGCTGCACTGACACGGCAAATGACATGTGGGCCGCCGCCCGGCTTTTAACCACAACAATAATTACTTAGTTATTATCTGCTGCAAATGCAAACATACCTAAGTAAATTGTACATAAAGTAGTAGTACATAATAATTGTACATAAAGTAAAACGCACCTAGAGTTGTATAACCGTCTTTAGTGAATAGGCTATTACTGAACGAGCGAGCTACATATAGGCTTTGTCGTCGCTTGCCATCAGGTGTAGGGCTGCCATCCGTCCGGGTTTTCCCGGATTTGTCCTAGTTTGGAGGCCGTCCGGGGGCCGTCCGGAGGGGGGTGTCAAGAAGTGGGGAAAACCCGGACACTTTTCATGTAAGGAAGCACCTCATTGAATTTAAAGGTCTTGTTTTATAAAAATATTTTCGGACTCGTCCGGGGAAAAAATGCGATTTACGCCAAATGTCCGGGTTTTTTTAAATCTTTGTCCGGGTTTGGCGAAGTTCGAGATGGCAGCCCTAATCAGGTGTAATGTAGTCGCTGTCATGCCTAGCCTAGGTACATAAAAAAAGTAGTGCATCAGGCTGCGTTTCCACCAGAGATGTGCGAGGATGCGTTTTCATACATTTGATACCTCGCAACGCGCCGAGCGAGGTGTCATATATATATGAAAACACATCCTCGCACATCTCTGGTGGAAACGCAGCCTTATGCTATCCTACTTAAAAGGTGCTTACAGTACAGACCTTACAGTGATATTTTTAATTCGAGTCTGTTAAAAGTAAACACAAACCGAATGAGCGCCTGCGGCATTGCGATTAGCAATGCTCTTTTCCTGTCTAATAAGACCTTCCTTGGCATTACTTACTTGATAGTGACACTGCATTTTATAGTTATCCTTTTGTATTTAATCATTTATTCATAAAATAAATTAACTAAGCACAAACAGTCCACAAAATCTAATCCACAACACAGGCTTCGTCAGGTAGGTAGGTTGTATTTAATTGAAATTAAAAGAGTCTTTAGTAAAAGCCATTTCTTTCATTGTATTAGAGTCCAAAAACTGACGTTTACGGGCGCACATCCGACATAATTATTCCATAATCGTTAAAGTACATTATTTATTATGAATGAAAGTTACTCTTATATAACCGGTTACATGTATTTTAAGGGTTCCGTAGAAAACAAGGAACCCTTATAGTTTCGCCATGTCCGTCCGTCCGTTCTGTCCCCCGCTTTTCTCAGTAACCGTTAGTACTAGAAAGCTGTAGTTTGGCATGAGTATACATAAGAATGAAGCCTACAAAACGGTAGAATGAAATCTTGAAAAAAAATTTTTTTGGGGGGCCTCCCCTACTTGTGAATTTTTTTAGCGGTGGTACAATTTTTTTTCTTCCAAACCCCATCGTGTGGGGAGTCGTTGGATAGCTCTTTCAAAAATATTATAAGGTTTCTAAAGGCATTTTTTGATTCAAGAATCGGTTGGCGAGCTATTAAGCTTTGAAGTTATAATTTTTGTTATGGTCAAGTGTCCCCCACCCCTGCCAAAGGTGGCTAATAGGTACCTATTTGAAAAAAATCATGGTAGTAGTATATATACGATAAATTTAAAAGGAAAACTATCACAGCTAAGTAGACATTACAAGTTAACGAGTAATAGTCGAACTTAAGAAATGTACTTTGCAAAAGCAAACTTTCGTACAATTTCCCTTGATACCTTCTTAGATTTTAGATAAAGTTAACAATTCTGTCACAAACATAGTAAATATAAGTCCTCAAACTTTTTAGTCCACATAATGTAACGGGTGGACAACTACAGAGTCCTATATTGTGCGTGGCCAGACACGCACTTGGCCGCTTTTTTATGTCGAAATATTCATTTTGACATCTGTCAGTTTACAGACTCGAATTAGAAATACCTATGACTGTTGTTTTATGCGAAAGTTTATATGTTTCTATCATACAAAAACGGCTGAAAGATAATGTTGACATTTAGTACACAACGAATTTATAGCCCGGTCCATTCTGCTGTCAACACAGTGAATCCTCAAATTTTATAAAAGGTCGGCAACGCGCACTGGGCTCTTTTACATTTGCCTGCGTCTATAGGCTGCGGTGTCCATTACCATCAAGTGGACCGTACGCTTGTTCGCCACCGTTGTAGTATAAAAAAAATCATCAGTGGACGCAGATAAGGTCGAATACAATTACTAAAATCAACATTCTCTCGAACTTAAGAAAACCTGCATTCATTTAATACAAGAGCACCGTCTGCGGATTATTTCCAAGCCAGTACGTTACCTTAAACATCTGCTTCTACATTTTGCAGCGAATATTCCACGTGAGGAATTCAGATCAATTTGCTTTCAGACATTTCAGCAGTTTAATTTGATACAATTCGGCCAATCCAAATAATAAGGCTGGGTTGCACCAAACTGTCTGTAATCGTAAGCGGTGTTCGTCAAATCTGATTGTATGGAAAGTTTGACAAGTTGACAAGTGTTCGTACGTTGGTGCAACTGACACTGAGTATGTACTCACAAGGATGTAGCTTCTGCGCCGCGATGTACTTCTCTAACTTGCGCCGGAGCACGATCTCTGCGCCGTAGCGGCCCACAGACCCGTTGTCTACCAGCAGGAAATAAGCGTGACGGTTGTTTAGCACTGCCAGCTTCGATCTGCGGAGATAATTATAATTTAGACTTCTCCCGATAGTCTTCTGGGTAGGATCACTTCAGCAAGATGGAATTTACCATTTTGAATTTTTAGGATGGAAACAGTCTCGACCGACGGCCAGCGCTGACCGTCGGTCGGCGTAGATATATCTATGCAAGTCTATGGCTGGAAACAGAGCACGACCGACGGCCAGCGCGTATGGTCGGTCGGCTGACGGTGAGCATCGCTCTGAACGCATATGCTTTCGTACAGCGATAGCTACGCCCGACCGACAGTACGCGCTGACCGTCGGTCGAGCACTGTTTCCAGCCTAAAAAAGTTGATTACTAAACAAAGTAAGGGTTAATAATATAAGTTGTTTCTAGCGTTTAGGGGTGTGTCCTACACAGGCTAGCCAAAGGCGCCATTTCACTTGATTTCCGTGACTGCCGTATTTGCACTTAATTTTTTCGTTATCTGGTCTGCCCCGTCTACGTCGCCCTTTGGGGAATAAGCTATACTACGCGTGTCTGTTTTAAGTACTGTTAAATATTAAATGGTAGCTCGTACACTAGTTTTATTTTGAAAAATACAGTGGTACGTGTCGGAGTTGGAAACCACGACCTATAGATTGAAACTAACCTGCATTTTCACGAGAATCGGTTGAGAAATGCGATATGAAGAGGATGACAAACCATTGAAAAAAATGAAAAATTCCAAAAAATTACTCGATAAAAAAAGCTATGTATCATAGAACCTGCTCAAAAAATTTCACGAGAATCGGTTGTGAAATGTGATCCGTAGAGGAGAACGACAAACCAATCCGGCCGCAGAAACACAAAATCATTGAGATTTTTTTTTTGTTAATTTAGGTAGTTCTCTCGGCTCGCGGCTCTTGCAGAGGCTCAGGAGGTCGCGACCCACACGTTGATAAACACTGATGTAGGTAATACAACAACGCCTTATTCGTGCAAAACGAACTCGACATACCTAACACCTAACCAAACAACAGGCAGATTTTCACAATCCAATGACGAGCTCTCTACGTTCAGCAGATTCGATTACTTGATGCGCGTCAAACTGGAAATTGCTTTGGGAACTGAAAGCCTGTTTTAAAGGTGCAAAGCTAACTGACTTTTAACTAAGCCTTCGAATGCGAATTCATCTTATAATGCAGCCCTTTTGTGAAACTGTCAAAGTCTCTGGAATCTTCTTAGAATGTTTAAATCTCTTGCGAGTTGATAGGTTTCCTATATTGAGTTTGTACTGAGACTGACACTAGACGATACACTAAACACGTATACCTACCTACATCAGTGGCGGCGCGTCAAAAATATTCTTAGGGAAGCCGGGAATAATTTGCCTTTCTTATTCTTCATGAGCCGTAGTAAAAGACCTGCACTGGCTGAAGATTAGGCAAGCCGGTGGGAATCGAGTTGTATGGACGCTCCGCCACTGGTATACATATAATGTGCATGACTGTACCTTCAATTTTGCAATGCCCTAACAGGGTTACACTATTACTGTTGAAGTACCTTATTATGTAACTGTACCTAATGTCTGTAATAGTGCGCCCGCGACTTCGTCCGCTTAAACTTCCACTGCCAATTTCATATCGGGATATCGGGAATTTTTCGGGATAAATTAGCTATTTATTGAACTACATGCATGCATACTTTTTTTTTTGTATTGCTATGTTATGAAGCATTTATTCACAAAAACAGTACTCTTTTACAATTTATTTTAACTTCCGCCAAACTGTAAAAAGTGTCTTTAATCAATATGCGGGATGGCAGCACCATCGTCGAACCCGAGCCATCTGGCAGCAGGTTTAAAACGGTGCATTTTTCGGGATAAAAAGTGACCTATATGTTAATCCAGGAGAGAAAATCATTGTATACCAAGTTTTATATTAAATCGTTCAACTGTTTTTGCGTGATTGAGTAACAAACATCCAAGCATCTAAACTTACGCATTTATAATATTAGTAGGATAAACATTAGGACACAACCGTACACAAATGAACTAGCCTCATATTAGACGATATACAAACGGACCCTTGGCATCCTTTAGGATGCATGCAACTGTAGATACTGGGATAACGCTTGGATATTAATGTAATGAAAGATGATACAAAAGAAAAACATCCAACCGAGAAACAAATATTACCGGGATTCCAACTTGAGACAGTCAACTTCGTTGGTCACTAGACTCACTAGCAACTACTTTTTTTTTTTCTAGTAGTGGGGAAAGATGAGGCCGACGGTGAACGGCCGAAGCTCATCCAGAAGATGCCTCACTCGTGCCTTAAAGAGGTCCAGGTTACATGAACTAGGAAATGATGCCGGCAGGGAATTCCAAACCTTAGCATAACAATGCTGTTCTGCAAACTAAAATGAATAAAAATGAAAAATGAATAAAATGAACTTTATTCTGTAAGTAGGTCGCAATGGCACTTTTACAAGTCAAACCCTAGTACTAGCGTTTCACAGAGGCCACTGCCGAGAAGAAACGCCATTTTCTCACAAAAATATGCTTATTACAATGATAATACTTAACCTACTTAAGAACAAAATTGTACCTATATACTGATAATTTATTATTTTATTATTATTATCATTTATTTATTTGTTTATTATTATTTATTTATTAAGCATACAACGAAAATTACAACTAAATTAAAGCCCTGCAAAAGTGTTATGACAGTTTGTCTAAATAAATTATACTTAATACATTAATTTAAAGAAAGAAAAGAAAAGAAACATTTATTCGTGACAAACAAAACACTTACAAAACAGGACATTACAAACCGAATTTTGTCACGAAATGGTCACAACTCAGCGTTATGCTGACACTGGCAGAGCCAGCGCTGGTCTTCCGTTGTGACCATATTGTGACCAATTTCACACAAGCTTTACCTATAATATGGGATAATACACTCACCGCAGAAAATTTGGCCCAAAAACTTTTCGTAATTTCAAACTATAAATTGAATTATTATTCTGGGCACACTGCCCATTGACGGCGATTTGGGCCAAATTTATTATTTGTAGTTTTATTTTAATTTATACTTTGTAAATATGTAGTCTTTTAAGTTTGTTATTGTAGCTAATTTATCTTCTTTATATTAATAATAAAATACACAAATAAATTAAATAATGTTTAATATATAAAAACGCATTTTTGTAATTTGGGCCAGAATTTCTGCCGGTGAGTATATTTTTTCGAATATTTGTTCTTGGGTCTTGGATGTTTTCTATGTGTTTAAGTATCTATTTATATCTACGAGTATATAAGTATGTATATCGTCGTTGGGACTAGGTTGATTTAAGTGTAAGATTGTCCACAAATATTTATTTATTGCAGCTTCGGTAGCCCAGTGGTTCGAGCATGCGGCTGTCAAGCGGCGGTCGTGGGTTCGAATCCCAGCTCGTACCAATGAGTTTTTCGGAACTTATGTACGGAATATCATTTGATATTTACCGTTAGCTTTTCGGTGAAGGAAAACATCGTGAGGAAACCTGCATACATCCGCGAAGAAATTCAAAGTTGTATGTGAAGTCCCCAATCCGCTCTGGGCCAGCGTGGGGACTACTGCCCAATCCCTCTCATCTATGAGAGGTGGCCTGTGCCCAGCAGTGGGACGTATATAGGCTGATGATGATTTATTTATTTATTTATGTATGGGTCTTCTGTTATTGCCCAAAGGAATACGAAGAAGAACCAGAGGAGGAAAACTACGAGCAACTGGAGAACTACTCTGCGGAGTACAATGTGGAGACGAGTATCCTGGACGTGGATTCCAACAAGGTGCAGTACTACAGCGAGGACACCAAGAAACGGTGTGAGGTCGACGACGAGTATGATGCGATAGGTAAGTTGTCGAATATAGGTTTTAATAATGTATTATTAGAGATCAGAGATAAATGGCGCCAGCTGCTGTGGCGACTTCCTGATTTGTCGGTGCGGAGGCAGTACGATATGAGAAAAGTGTCAAATGTCAGTGTCAGCTGTCAGTCGACTCGGTACCATTTTTTACTGCGTACCTACATTTAAATGAGTGCTTCCTGACTGGCGCGGGATGCGCGGTAGCGGGACGATGCGAAGGCGGTACTGCTCCGCTTCTGCGCATGATATTACTACTGCGCAAACGTAATACTGACAGTATTATGTTAAGTAAGAATCTTTGCGACGTCAGTAAGTTTACGTCAAAGAAGAAAATGTCACATATACATCCCGCCCCGCCAAAGGAAGTCGCCTAAAATGACGCGCAAATGCTTGAGACTATTGCTGCTGCCATTTAAATATGAAATCTAACTTCTTCCGGAACGGTTCAAATTCCCCTGACACTAAGGCGACTTCTTGACTTGGCGGGGCGGAGGCGGTACAATATGAGAAAACTGTCAAATGTCAGTGTCAACTGTCAGTCAACTCAGTACCACTTTTTACTGCGCCCCTACATTTAAATGTGTGCTTCCTGACTGGCGCGGGATGCGCGGAAGCGGGACGATGCGAAGGCAGTACTGGTGCGCTTCTGCGCATGATATTACTACTGCGTAAATGTACTACTGACAATATTGCGACGTCAGTAAGTTTACGTCAAAGAAGAAAATGTCACATATCGATCCCGCCCCGCCAAGTCAGGAAGTCGCCTAATAAGACGCGAGCTTCGGCCTTTTGACATGAATCCTACATAAATCTTTTTTTTCTTTATAGGTATTAACGTGGCCGCGAAACTACGAACCCTGCCACAAAACATGAGAATACTAGCCGAAAAGCTTATCAACGACGTGCTGTTTCAAGCTCAGACGCAAGCCCTTAGTTCGACAACCATTGTGACTACTCCGGACCCCATCAAATAGTTTTTTAAAAGGACAAACCTTAATAGAACGTAGGTACAGTGACAGTGAGTGACGATAAAAGTGACTGTATGTGAGAACTAGTTTTTCTTTTTTGAAAAATTTGTATAGCCAACTGTAAAATGGTTGTGATAAGTAATAGGATTCTGAATAAAGGATATATTCAGTATTTATTTTTTTAACAAATGATGTTAGGTATAATTTACTACTACTACTAAAAGTATATTTTTAGTTGAAATTGTATTTTTGTGTACAAAAACAAAGGTAAAAAAAATAGTCATTTGTTGACATCGATAAAGGAGGACATATTATTGCATGAGAATGACATATTTTTCCAAACCTATTGAAAGCCTGCTTTCCTCGATAAAGCCATGGCATGGTAAGGTAAGGCACATCTCTACTCCTCCTGATGAACTCGTTGGCACCCTCTAGGATGACCCACCATGGGATACCGACGCTGACAACCCTAGGAGTTTGCTTACCTCGGTGAAGCCATGGCATGGTAAGGCTCATCTCTACCCCTCCCGATGAGCTCGCTGGCAACCTCTACGATAGCCCATGATGCGATATGCGATACCGATGCTGACGACCCTAGGAGCTTACTTACCTCGGTGAAGCCATGGCATGGTAAGGCACATCTCTGCCCCTCCCGATGAGCTCGTTGGCTCCCTCCACTATGCCCCACGGTGCGATGCCGATGCTGACGACTCTGCCGGCCCTTTGCGACCGCTCCAGCTGCAACGCATCGCCCACTTGTCGGGTTACACCTGGGAACGATTACATGTTCAAATAAATGAAACGGTTCAGCCACCTCTTTAAGGCTTAAAAGTTCTCATCATTTTCCGGAACGGTATGCGATTCCGCTTGTCCTAGCCGCGACGTGAAATTCAAATTTAGTTCTATGAATATGAATGCATTTTTTTTCTAATGCATGCTAGTTCAAAGCCGTTAGCCGGGTCCACTCTTATACCGCTTTAGGAACGAGTAAAAAACAGCGTACCTATTTCACACAAAATATGCATTTCATATCACACATACGAACGGCAAATTGAATACACATTTTACAAACATTTTACAATGCTGACGGTTGAAAGTGCGCAGCTTTGCAGTAGGATTTATTGGTGGAAATATTCGTAGTTTAAAACATATACCACTGATTCAGTCAGGTAGCGGACATTGTAAAAGCAAGTAGGTATGATGTAGCATTCATGACTTTGTGACTTTTTCTATGAAAATAGTTATCTTACATGTCAAGTGTCGCTTGTACCTACCTTTTTAATGTCAAATCTCTCATGTCCAAAACAAAATACCAAATAACATTACTCACCAGTATTAGTTCCACCCGTAAAAATCCAAGCGCCCGTGGTCTTCGCAGCCTTCAGCAGGCCCTTCCTGAGCACCTTCTTCAACTTCGGCTGTAGGTCGAAGTTGGCCTTGCCGCCCTGGATTGTAATGAGGAGCTTCGGCCGGTCCAGTTGCCATTCTCTGGTCAGCAGTTGGACTATTAGCTCGGAGCGGGTGTCGTGGGCGAGCCGGACGTACTGTGGGGGTTAGAATGGATTAGTTAGTGTCGATATTAAAAAGATCGCGGGTCACTCCTGTATGAGATTGGCAAGGGACCGGGACGGGTGGCGTACAAGAAGAGAGGCCTATGCTCAGCAGTGGGCGATTACGGGCTGAAGATGATGATGATGAATTAGTGTCAACGTTTCATCTAGGAAGGATGGGGGAAGATCCCAAAGTAAAGAGAGCATAAAATTGTGGCCCTCCGGAAGGCTGAAGCTTTGTAGGTATCGCTGGGCGATATAGTCGAGGCGGATCTGCGATAAGTCTAGATCAGAACCGATACAAGTGGCGCACTCTAGATTGTGTCGGTCTGGCGGTAGCTAAGGTTAGTACCTGTGTTATAATAGTGTGCGGGCCGCCCTGGAACTCCAGAATTCCCTAAGGCATTAGTAGGACCTGTATGTACGTGTGCTTCGTTGAGCGTTGTTGTCCTACAGTCTCTTTTGCGCCATAGCAGAATGCGGGCCTCCTTGGGACTCAATAGTACCATAGACGTCAGTGGGCGCCGGCTGAGTGTGTCGCGCGGGCATCCACGCCTCACTGGGCGTCGGCTCCGAGATGTTGTCTCTGTCTCACCTGTGCTTAGTAGGATGCGGGCCTCCCTGGAACTCCACAGTGCGGTTGGCTTTAGTGGGCGCCAGCTGAGTGTGACAAGCGGGCATCTACGCCTCACTGGGCGCCGGCTCCGAGACGTTGTCTCAGTCTCACCTGAGCTTTAGTGGGATGCGGGCCTCCCTGGAACTCCACAGTGCCGTAGGCGTCAGTGGGCGCCGACTGAGTGTGTCGCGCGGGCATCCACGCCTCGCCCGGCGCCGCCACCGCGATATTTGCGCCATGGGCTGTCTTGCTCAGGCCGCACCAGCATCTATGGAAAATGAAATGATATAGCTATACATACATAGGTTGTACTCTATTGTGTTGGTGTAGGTGTTAAGACTGCTCATAACCTCCAACCAGGGTGAGTAGGACAAACCAGAAATGTCAAAATATCTATTATAAAAAGTAGTATTCCATTATTGTTACAGTTCAAAAATCAAAATAAATTGTACCATCTTAACGAATCACATTCAAATTCAGCATAGATTAAAAATCCACCACCCACTTTAATTTAATATGAAGAAAAAAATCCAAAACAGGCTGATTGACACTTTTAACGCGACCTAATTACAGCTGACCCCATCCTTATATAATAAACGAGTTAAAAATAGCAAACGCAGCTACATCCAATTACTTATGAATCACCGGGAATGGCGGGAATCCTTTGAAAAACTTCCAGTTTCTCGCGTCCAAAGGCGACACGTAAAGTAAGCTGTCATAGTAAACCACGAAACATCTTATCTCCGTACGAGTCTCCAAGTCACTTACGACTTTTTGGAGAAAGATAGTAGATGTCATGAAAGCCGTCCTATTAAACTACTAAATGTCGTATCTTCTTGTAAGTTACATAGTGACCTTTTGGACGAAAGCTGCAGATGTAGCCCTCTACGAGTCGTCGTGATAATTGCCTCAGCTGAAAAGGGTCAGGTTTGTACTGAATGAAACGAGGTTTTCACGACTTGGGGTCGTAAGTCGGTATGAGCTAAATGTAACTAAGGTACCTACGTTGAAGTTACATTGGACTCATTTTCGACGTTTTAAGGCTGGCGTCCACTAGGCTCGCCGAGCCGAGTCGAATCGAATCGAAATAATTCGCCTTCATACATTAACTATGAAAGTGCGTCCATTCGGTCGATTCGATTCGGCTCTGCGTCAATCGACGCACTTTCATAGTTAATGTATGGAGGCGAATTATTTTCGATTCGATTCGACTCGCCTCGGCGAGCCTAGTGGACGTCAGCCTTTAGCAAGCCCTCGGGATCTTTTTTTTTTACTAACCTATCTAACGATTGAGATGGTGTAGGTATAGAGGTGTGTTGTCAGCAATCTAAAAACTCTTCTAGTTTAGAAATGTGAATTACCTATCTGCTCTTAACCGGATTCGTTCTTACTCCCAAATTACCTTACCGCCTCGCGAAGACAAAAAGTGGCCTAAAATGCATGATTTGTCTGAGACGAGATGTGTCTAAGGACGAAAATTCATAATGATTGGCTGTCGGATTCTCCATGGAAGAAGATGGCAATTACTTACAGATCTAACCAATGCAATTCACAGACAGTTTTACCGCTACTTTCATCCCAATTGGCGTCCAATTTCTTGCCACTTTAAATAGCTTCAAAGGCGAGACCACTTCAGGAAGGCACTAGAAAATGAATGGATTGCAGGTTGCAATCTTCAGCAATCAGTTTGAATTGGATTTCATAAATTGCAAGCTCAGTGCAGCCTAGAAATCGCTAGTGTAACCTGTGATTACTTTTTTAAATACTACGACGCAAACATTGTTCCTTTGTATTACTGGGATACAAGCATACAGCCCGCCTGATGGTAAGCAGTACCTAATCGTGTTCTATGGACGCTTTGGGACTCCAGGGGTTCTATGATGATTGATGAAGCATCTGTCACTTCCTGATACCACTCGATAGAAAGTGACAGAGGCTTTATCTTGTTTATCACGCGACCATCATAGACCCACAGAAGAATCACAAGCTCGGTGCTGACACGTTATTTTTTGAGGATTCGTTGCGAGCCTACTTAATGCATGTCAGGTGCCCCACTCTCAACACAGGGCATCCTTTGGAATTCTTGTGAGTTGTGACTGTTGTGAGGATATTTTTCCCTAGCTGGTGGCTCAACGAATCCTAAAATCATGGTCACCAATACGCACAATTAAATACCTACTTACTGCTCTAGAGTCTACGCAGGTAGGAATCCTCGATTGTATTTATTAGCCCCGTGAAAGAGACTTATGTATTTCGCGCACAACTTGCCTATTTTAGGCAATTTCTAGGTGAGCGCCAGCTTATGAGGATGAGGCCAACGGTGAAGCCATTTACCGTCGGTCTCATCTTTGCCCCCTGGCTAGATGCTGGCCAAGAGAAATCCCATTATTAATTTTAAAAAAACAACGAGCCGGGACGCAACACTCTCTGGAAATTGATTATTTTGACAAATGACGATCGGCAGGCGGTATTTTTATTTGAGAAGATCAAGGTATAGGTACCAGGAAAGGTGCGGTGTGAGGTAAGTAAGGTGGGGCGAAACGGATAGTAAACGGCAATCACAGATCTAATCGTGAACTCAGTTTAACCCTGAAATTAAAGGCGACTTCCTGATTTGTCGGTGCGCAGGCGGTACGATATGAGAAATCTGTCAAAAGACATTGTCAACTGTCAGTCAACTCGGTATCGCTTTACTACGCCCCTACATTTAAATGAGTGCTTCCTGACTGGCGCGGGATGTGCGGGAGCGGGACGATGCGAAGGCAGTACTGGTCCACTTCTGCGCATTATATTACTAGTGCGCAAATGTAATACTGACAGTATTCCGTCAAGTGAGAATCTTTGCGACGTCAGTAAATTTACGTCAAAGAAAAAAATGTCACATATCGATCCCGCCCCGCCAAGTCAGGAAGTCGCCAAACTCTGATCGAAAAATAATGAACGGAGTATTGTCGATGTCGGTGTCTCGCTTGTTAATTTAAATGGGGGATGTTTACCTACTTGATGGTATGTTGTTGCTAGGCTAAATCGGCGGGGCAGTATAAGTATATATTCTACTTTGCTAAAATCTTAGCGTAGGTAAAATTGATCTCATCACACAAATATGGTAAGGAATACTCCATTAAAGTTTGTCGGGTTACTCAAGCCCACGGTCTATATTTTATTTAACTCATAACAAAATAGCCAATGTTTACTTGGCAATTTTCTAATGACAATAAGATATCAAGAGGGCCTACTTAATTAAGCGCAGCTTTAGTACCCGAGGGGACAATCAATCATGACGGTAAAGTAGCTGTCACTCAAAATGGTAACTAATTTGCATGGGAGATAACGTCACCGGTTATTATGATTGCCGGGTTTATGATCCTAAAGACAAAGTACCTATTAGACTCTTCTAACACAACTTGGTAGAAAGAAACAAAAGGAGTTACCTTGCTAATAACTTGGATTCGAAATACGTAACCTTTTTTTATTAAAAATGGGATTGCTCTTGGCTTGCATCTAGCCAGGGGGCAAAGATGAGGCCGACGATGAAGCGAGCTCACCCAGATGCCTATTCACTCGTGCCTTAAAGAGGTCCAGGTTATATGAACTCGGAAATACAGATGCCGGCAAGGAAAGTGCGCATTATAAAAGATTAAGAAAAGCGCTTTAAGCTGCAAACGCACTGACAGCGGTGGCGTCGCGGTGCGGAGGCGGTACCGGTTGTAATATTCGAACTAATATGAAAGGGTCCGCACAGAACGCTTTTTTACCGGCCGGTTTTCTGTGCGGACCCTTTCATATCAGTTCGAATATTACAACCGGTACCGCCTCCGCACCGCGACGCCCCGCCCCGCTACCGCTGTCAGTGCGTTTCGGGCTTTAGTTACGGTAAGAGGAACCTGACCTAACTCTTATTATATTCTGTTTAGTTTATCAAAGGACATTGAGTGTATTCCGCAGTTAATACATTTATAAGCGAAGGAAAAGGCTAAAACAACAGTAGCACGAATAAGTAATAGTACAAGTAAAGTAACAGAAGTCCCAATCACCATTACATTAAGGGGAGGTATCCCCAACGCAAATGTCCCGCTCTCTACGCAAGCTCTGCGCGCAGTTTTGTAAATATTTAGCTACAGTCATTAAGCCAATCATTTTATCAAAGCAAACCCTGCGAATTTGTCTATAACTATTTACGATCTTTAATTGAGTACAAAAATTAAATGTAAAATATCAGTAATATAGCCGTAGTATTGAAAATACATTCCAAAAAGGGGTAACTTCGCGATTTTTTTCTATCGAGTGAAATTCATCAGGTCATGTAACTGACTGCGATTTTGACTAGACAAGATCCTTATGTAACACATATATTTTTTTTTAGCTTTTAAGACACTATATTCTATGTCTCAGATGGTTTTTAAAAACTCAAAAGTGGTAATACACGGCCTTAACCCCTTTACTTAAACTCACTTAACGAAACTACATATTTAACCCAGTCTAGTTCTACTATCTAACATTGCAAATGTTAAATCCTAAGACATCGTCTTGAAAATGAGTTCGTGAAACCTCTTAAGCTGGGCACATTCACAACAGTAGCTCTAGTATAAGCTTTATCGAAACATTAACTAATTCGAACGCGTTTGCGTTTTGTTTCAAAATGTATGAAAGTGGTATGAAAACGTGAACTGCGCCTCTGGTGGTCACTAGAGGAAACTAAAACAGCGAGTATTACATTTGTTGCTAACCGATGAACGCGCGTATTTCAAACTCGGTGAGAGCGTTTTTATACATTTTGAGACAAAACGCAAACGCGTTCGAATTAGTTAATGTGTCGAAAAAACTTATACTAGAGCTACAGTTCATGTCATCTTACTTCAAGCGAACCAGAGTGAGTCAGACCACCAATTATACGGTATTATTACGAATCTCGGTGTTAAGATATATTTCTAACAGGGTTGAGGGGTGAGGTAAGGGGCAGTAAGTTGGTAATAAAATGGGATATCATCTTGGAGGGTTAGGCTGGGGGGTTGGGGGGTCTTGGGGGGTTGAAATAGGTACCTAAGTTAATACTCCTATTTTGTTCTTCTTTTAAAAAAGGCTTTGCAACAGCCTACCTGGGAAAATACCTTAATTAGTTAGTATATATATAAGTTCAGTCTTTCCTTTATATTTTAATAAAGTTTATCCTCGGCACCAAGCCGCGGGCGCCCAACTTTTTAAATATTTTTTAGGCTTATTTAGTTTTAGTAAAATTTAGTTATATTTAGGATTTATTTTTAATTTTAGTTGTAAATTCACCTTATATCCTTATTTTTATGACTAATTCATAAACTTAAATATGTATTAGAAAAAATATATATATACTTATATCGATCTCGCCCCGCGAAGTCAGTAAGTCGCCTAAGGCGACTTCCTGATTTGTCGGTGCGGAGGCGGTACGATATGAGAAAACTGTCAAATGTCAGTGTCAACTGTCAATCAACTCAGTACTACTTTTTACTGCGCCCCTACATTTAAATGAGTGCTTCCTGACTGGCGCGGGATGCGCGGAAGCGGGACGATACGAAGGCAGTACTGCTCCGCTCGATATTACTACTGCGCAAATGTAATACTGACAGTATTCTGTCAAGTGGGAATCTTTGCGACGTCAGTAAGTTTACGTCAAAGAAGAAAATTTCACATATCGATCCCGCCCCGCCAAGTCAGGAAGTCGCCTTAGGTAAGCTAGGGATGCGGTATTTCCGCATCCGAGCAGATAATCCACAGATTAAGTTCCGCATCTGAAGCTTTAGGGACTTCCCCCAGTTAATGTACTACTTATGGGGATTACATTATTCTAGATAGCACCTGTTGCTAATGGACGTTTGCACGCAAAATTCTACCTATGACTCGACCGGAATTTGCAAATTTTCGGTTTTACCTAATCCTAGTGAGAATCTTGAACCCGATAAGGGAAACTAATTAATGTTCTTTATGTCACACCTGGCCATAAAGTGGCCATTATCGCACGCTCCGCGCGCGAAAAAAAACACTTCCTGGCCAGGGGGTGACATAAAATTTTGTACTTACCACGGGCGATAATAAAGAAAGCCTCAGATCGCATATTTATCGCCCTTGCCTTCGGCTCGGGCGTAAAATACCTGCGATCTGAGACATTCTTTGTTTTATCGCCCTTGGTAAGTAATGTACTATAATCATGCAAAGTAAAAAAGTATGTTTTAAATTATCCTAAATGTAAGCACTTTAAACAGCAATTTAATTTTTATGGGGAACAAATAAAATGATCACCTAAATAACTTTCGATATCATCAAATTTTCGAACCCTAAAATAAGGTTGAACACTCAAAAAAAATTATCGATCAGCAACTCCGAGTCACCAAAAAAATTCTACCTATTTTTGCAGCACTTGCACCTATTTTACTTATTGCGTTCCTATAAATTTATAATCGCATCAAAAAAATTGTCAAGTACCACTAAAAACACTAAACGACCACCTAATCTCATGCACCTTTTTTCATTAGAATTACATCCAAATATTATACACATCGCATGCTACATTTTAGTAAACAGTTACAAATTAATTGTTTTTAGCACTATAAATATTTTAGTCATTTCCAAAATGTTATAAATTAGAAAGTAAAATTCTAAATTAATTTAAAAAGCAACGCGCAATGTGGCTGTGTGAAATAATAACACGTATACTGCTATCTCACTCAATCAAATACAAAGAATTGTCTGAAGCATAAAACCTATTGATATGTCGTTAGAGTGAAAGGTACCTATTGCTGTTTCATTCTAACTACCTATTGCTGATGGTTTACAAACTGCAAGAAGTTTTATTATTAATTTTTTAATGCGTTGACGTGAGCGCGTTTGATTGAAAACTTTTATTTAAAAATGAGTTTTGTTGATTTCATAAATTGTTAGTTTGTTATGAAAATGGATAAAGGTCCTCAAATGAGTTTACTTTATTAATTTAGATAGACTTTCATGGAAAAATTAAAGGAAGTTAATAGGTAGAAATAGGTATAGGTAGGTTTAGGTTATGTTAGTTTTGCATCGGCCCGAAGGGCCAATACAACTCAAAATAGGAGCTCCGCGCCAGCGGAGATCCGTCAATACTTTTCCAATGTCCACTAGTTTGAAATAAAAATAGATGTCATAGAAAAATACTACTACCTAGGCAAATTGACGACTATCAGCGAATAGAGTAGAGGCAAAAACATCTGAGAACAAATAGCTGTATGCGACCAGTAAGGAGCACTGTTGAAAATATATTAAATTAAATTATGTTATGTACGTGTCTCATTAAAGTTACAGAAATTTTGAAGCTTCTATAAAATAAAATCATTTAGCGCTGTCTTGCTCGCACGCGGTGCGACGTGCGAGCGAGACGGGCCGTATGGAAAACCGCATCAGTGCGCTAGCAATGAGGTTAGACTGGATTGGAACTGCTTTGCGCGTCGGGCATTAAAAAACAATTGCCGCGTGAAATTTGGTGATCATGTAGTATTTCTGGTTATCGAAAGAATTATTTGGGTGTAAATAATTTTAATAGGATTACGAGCCCTGTAATATTTGGATGTAAATTATATGAAATTTGGTGTTTGAAATTAGGTGATCATTAAGTATTTTTGGGTAGTGACTAATTTATTTGGTAACAATTTAATTTAATAGGTTATCGACATGTTACTTCTTTGAGTTGCACTTTATATTTAAAAGGAGTTGAAAATTTGGTGCGAATCTAGTATTTTTGGTAATCAATGTAATTTTTTAGAGCATCATTCGGCAACTAATTTGGTGGTTCGTTAAATGCTACCCATTTTTATGTAAAGCGCTGGCGGGGTCGAAATATGCACCAAAGTTTTACATACATGCAGTAGCGTAAACAGGTTATATGCAGATATTTGCATACAGAGGTCTATCTGGCTCGAAAATTAGCATCTCGATGTGGGTATACTATTTATGTACTTAGTGGATTTGTGAGACGAACAGATATTGCGGAATGCAGGATAGATAGGTATCATATCTTATTCTATACATCCTCCATATAATTATATCTATTAGTTATTTTTTCTTTTAAGTTGCACCACCCAGAATTCGTCTGCTTTAACCTTAGGGTTGACTGGCCATTGGCTGGATGCATTTGGCCTTAAGGTCGCCTTTTGTACTATAAGATCTTTAGCAATAATATTAAATAAATAAATATTTTTTACCTTATCAACCCTCACGAACCCCGGAATATAAAAAAAAAGTGGTAAAAATAATTCATTTCAATCCATCAAGATGCAACTGTACTGGTATAACGCTAGAGGATGATGATGACTTTTGCATCGTCAAAGGTGCAAAATGCCTAGGCAGATTGCCCTCCAGTAGCAAAATGAAATACAAGCTAAACTTGTACAGTAAATGAAACATAAACATGTACCTTTGAATCTTTATTGCCATTGTGACAAGAGCGAAAACGGTACGTGCTCCTATTTCCTTGCCTCTGTACGAGTACATTCGCCGACAAGACGAGGAGACAAATTAAAGTTAGTTCAGAAACACCCGGTGTACCGTCGTTCCAACATTTTTAGTTTAAAATCCGAGATAGGGGGTTAGGGGGTTTTGTCGTTACCGAATGAGATAGTATTAAGTGTACTTACATTCCTGGATGAAACAAATAGTTTGCTGAGGTACTTTTCTTTTTACAAAGTATTTGCGTTGCCGTCTTGGATTTCAAAGGATGGAAACAGTGAAAGTGAGCTTTTCTTAATAGTAATGGTTTTTTACAACTTAGTATCACACTCTCAACTATGAGGGAATCTAAGGATATCTTCCATGTTGACACAAGACTTTTAAGCTGCAGAGCCTGCGTCTATAAATATTATATAGTATATAATAGTACATTACTTCAGAGAACAATTAAGTGGTGGTTTTTAGGGTTCCGTAGTAAACAATCAACTCGTGCTTCGCTATGTCCGTCTGCCTGTTCGCGGCTTAGCTTAGCTAGTAACCGTTAGTACTACAAAACTGTAATTTGGCAAGAGACACATTAATTACGCCAGCAAAAAATGATAATACTCGTACATATCTTGAAGACACGTAAAGAGGAGGTACTTTTGTTATGGGGTATCCTTGGATATTAAGCTCGTTCAAAATTAGTGTGGAATTTCTAAAACCATTTTTTGATTCAGGTTTTCTAGTATACTTCTACCTGCTTACAGTCCAGTAGACCGTAAATTATATTGGAATTGTGATGAGAGATAAATTTACGGGTGGACAAATGGTTGAATGGTTTAATTGACAAATTAAAATATTCATGCGAATATGTAACTAAAGCTAGACATCTTACTGTTTGTCAGCTTTTTTTTAAATTAATTATGGGATTGCTCTTGGCCAGCAGCCTTTACCCTCACCCCTCACTTCACCCCCTATGTTCACCTCTATTACGATAGAAGTCAAGTGGCTCTGTAACCCGAAGACCTGATTATGATTTTTCATTTGAATTTTTCCAAGAACAGAATCTACAAAAAAAATCTAAATGAGCTTATCGGACCCGCTCACAAAATTTCACAAGAATCAGTTGAGAAAAAAAAACGGGTTGCACTCCGTAAGAAGTCAAAATTCAATAAAGAAAGTAAATAACAAAGATATTCATATACGTATCGGTATCGGTATCCGTATCCGTATTCATATTCATACTCATGTTCATATTCATATTCGCATAATCCATTTACATATACATGATATGTCCCGAGTATCATTGTGTCTTACGCATCTAAGACCAGCTGAGTTTAGCTGAGTTAATTGACCCCTCCTAACATCGCAATCACGATACTAAGAGGGATCAACTAGCTGGTCTTAGAAGAATCTTTCGCGAGTTTAACAATTTTTCCCCAGTACAAAAGTGCTCAGCGCCGCTAAAGAAGTTTTCACTTCAAAAAAACATTGAATAGAATATCCAGCAGATCCCGAACTAAGCTGACCCTGGATGTGTATAAAATGACAACGGGTTAGTGTCACGCACTGGGATGTTTACCTTAATTATGGGCACTAATAACTTACACATGCTCGTCCTTGGCGCTGGGCACGAAGTATTTACACTCGCGTTTCTGGAAGGTGCTCTCTATCCAACTGCGGGTGGTTTTCTGAAACAACAGACCAACATTGTAATATTGGTACGGAACTCAGATAAATATATAGTATTTTGTTAGCCTATTAGGGTGTCCCACTGCTGGGCAAAGACCTCCCCTGGACTCTGGACTCTCACACATCTCTGCCCCCGCTTTCTTTCTCTGGCTAATCGTTTGCGAACGCGACCAGGGGGCCGATTTTTGAGTTTCGAACGCTCGAAGTCACCACTCGAAATCGATATTTTGCATATTGTTAGTTACAAAAAAGGACAGTAATAATTGTAATATTTAATTGCACTAAAATACGTGACGAAATGAGTAGTCTCGTCATTCCGCTTCTTTATAACTGACACGGTTGGTGGCCGAACTAAACAAACAATGCGTGTTCGTATTCTTATTATACAATAATAGTACACTACTTTTTTTTTTTTTTTTTTTTTTTTTTTTTTTTTTTTTTTTTTTTTTTTTTTTTTGCGAAAACCGTCATTATACTCGATTTCGACTAATTCAGGGATAACGTTTTCAAATTTTATATTTATTTTGAATTACAATGACGATTTTACGCAAAAAACTTTTTTTTACTTATAATTCAAAATAAATATAAAATTTGAAATCCTTATCCCTCAATTAGTCGAAATCGAGTATAATGACGGTTTTCGCAAAAAAAAAAAATGATTGGCCGCTTTTTTTTAAACATGCCATTTGAACAAGCCATGTAGGTATAGCCGCACATAAATATACCTACTAGACAGACATGGTAGTTTTTTTTTAAATGTGCAAGTATGGTTAAAGAGTCTAGTGGTGGTTGGCATTGGCAGTATGTCATTTTTCCTTTGTCAGTTTAATAATGTAAGCAAATTTAAAAAGTTAGAGTAGCGGCCAATAATCTTTTTTCTTAGGGTTTTCATAGGTAGTGTAGGTAGGGCGCCATTAGCAAGAAACTTAATTTCTTCATTTCGTGCCATTGACACACACATACATGTCCGAGCATGTTTGAGAAAATTTATATTATTAGCGTAATATTAAATTCAAGTAGAAAGTAAATATATTCGGGATGAATTACTTAGTGGGTACTAAATTCTACTGATAGAATTGAATACGAGTGGTCAGTACCACTCGACTTCGAATTTTCTATCGCTCGAATGTCAAAAATAGCATGTCATCGTTTTTTGTCAGATCTCGAGTGAAAAGTCGACCGTTCGAAACTCAAAAATCGGTCCCCAGGTCATCTCACTTTGGGCCTGCCTAGCCCCCTGTGTGTATAATATTATAGTACCTAGGATTCTTTAAATTAATAACAAAATGTTTAAAAAAGTGTCGTAACAGTTTACGATCAGCCGTACAAAGGATTGAGCCATGAAACAGTACTACAAGGGTGGAAGCGGGCGATTCGGTAAAGTCCAGTTGAGTTCATTAATATATGTACATTTTTACACTCTATTCCGTTCTCATAAGGTCCAAAACTGCGTATATATTAGTGAACCAGTCTGTACATTTTTACGACGATTTTAGAGTCGACCCCGCTGGTAATTTAGCCATAAACACCTGAATATACAAAGTATTGAATTTGTTACGGCTGTGAACGAAGGCCGGGAATGCGAGCGTATTTTGTAAAAGCTTAGGCGATTTATGTTAACAGGTAGGTAATTGGTCATTTTGGCCTTTTACTGCATGGCCCATTAAATTTTTGTTTCAATTTGAACCTTGTCAATAAGGTCATAAATATCTACACCCGTGTAGTAGTAGTAAATCCTCTTCAATGTGTCCACCGTACCGTATGAAAGGATGAGCATTTCAATAACCATACTCCGTGTTTCCCAACTCCGGCGCCTGTAGTCTAGAGGCAAGCACTCTCCATATAAACTTTGTGCAAGTTTTTCTTTGCTTGTGTTTGCATTACACTTATGATTTTTGGCCAGTATGCTTATTTTTCTGTTAGCCAGACCCTCAAAAAAAATCCATTTTTTTATTTATTGTACTGTTTTAATTTTATTTTTTTTGTAATTTTTGAAATTTTTTTGCTTGACATTCTTCGTATATCCAATATTAACAACCAAAAAAAATTATATGCGTGAGTGCCAAAGCCGACGAATAAAACTTGCACAGAGTTTGTATGGAGAAGGCCTTGCCTACAGGCGCATTAACTCACTCAAAAATTGGTAAAACCAACCAAAATACAGCTTTACTAAAATCGACCAATCAGGAAGCAAAGTTAATTACTCTAAACTCTCTAAAGATTAAGTATTAGTACTCCCTATTTAGAAATACTTAAAAAGCGATTAAATCAGTTTAGAAACGCTTTGAAGCGCTCAATGGTAGTTCAGTAGCATTAATTCGCGGATAAAGTCGCGCGCGAACGGCGGTGTCTATGATTTATTTATTGTCGAAGCAGTTTAAAAAAAACATGCCGCCTAGTCATACGTATGTTCGCCGTGTAATTTATTATTAATTTTGGGCGAATAATCTTTACTCATTTATTTTCTCACAATCGAAATGAAAAGTAGAGCGTATAACTTAACCATATCGTCATAATATGGCTTATTTTAGACCCTTGTCATACAATCTACTATTTCCAGTATTTCCAAACACTTTCCAAAGCTCTTGTTCCATTGCAATAAAGACTTTTGGACTATTCATAATGCGTTACTTGTGATGCTGACTGTACTATAATTTATGTGTATGAAGCTATTCGCAACAAATATCACGCATGTGGGCTCAATGGGCCCTAAAAGTCAAGGGCAATTTACATGCAAATTGATACTCCTACGCACATGGGGCATCGTTATTCGGGGGCTCAATTCGGAACTTGGTAAAAACAATTTAAATATGAATTCGATTCTTATTGAATCCTCTCGCTGTCATGCGTTGCGGTTTTATAATTACGTGACGCAGCCTAATAATGGCAGTTTCTGAATGCGTAAGTAAGGAAATAAGTAGTGATTTATTGACGGATTTGGCTCGTCCGTCGCCGCGTTGGTGAGCGCACGCGCCCGGAGCGTCAACGAGCGGAATCCACTACCGTACACTGTCTTGCCTACTGTCATTGGCGAAATCATCATATATTTGATGGAAAGCCAAAGTGTAGTGATTTATTGACGCCGCCAAAAAACAACTCATGAAGAATGTAAATTTTTTTTCTTAAATTAATCAACAATCCTTTTGATTATTTGACATAGAGAACAAATACAAAACAGGCAAAGTTTTCTTTGTATTTTTTCTCTGTGTCTAATAATTGAAAATTTGATCGTGGTAATTTCCATGTTAAATTAACACGAATAAAAACAATTTAACAATATAATTTTATTCGTGAAAATAGGAGCGGTATAATCCTTTGGCGTGTAAATGACGCGTATAATCATATGAGATAGGTTAAATCTTCGCTCCGAGTCGAGGCTCCGAGGTTTTTGCATGGCTTATCTCATACAGAGGCAGCGGGATTTATTGGGTTCGAAATAGGGAGCAATCTCACCAATATAATACAGTTTCAAAAACATTCGTTAGTGCAAATGTGCTTTACGAATACTTTACCATATAATACGGTATTAAACCCATAGTCAAATCAGCAACTTTTTATAAAATGTCAAAAATTGTTAATATGAAGTTTGTAGGGAAATACTGTCTTAGTGACATCACTAAGACAGTGTGAGTAGGTTTGTTCAAATCAGCGTCCTTTTTAAATCTTTATGCTTATAAAATCTTTCAATAGGGATGACGACACTATAAAAGAAAATCAATAAATCCAATTTTTCTACATAAAGGCTCAAATTCTCAATCAATTGGCGAAAAAAGTAATAAAAAATCAATTACGTAATTATAAGGCTTCAAAGTTTTAAGAGTGGATATGTTCTGTCCCTTTTCCGCAAAACGCACCTTTGTATTGAACGATCGTCATTTACTATGGCGCTACTTAACAGTGACGTCACGGTTAGGTAGCACTTTCTCTCTCTAACTACGAACATTCTAACCGTTGTAGCTTCGTTATTTTTTGAGATATTTGAATAGGATTTTCACTATTTGGCATAGTTTTATGTCTTCTTTCTATTGAAGTAATAAAATTTTTTGAGTCGACATCCCTATTAGCTAAAATAAATTAATAATTGATGTTTTTCGAGTATTTTCGTTAGATCTTTTATTAGTCAAGTAAAAATAATTTATTTTTACCTTAGTTTAATGCCCTATTGTCTGATCGGTGAGGACTGAGGATTAAGTAACAGCACGGGGTAGGTAACATAGAATAACGTATGATGTGGGCATAATAGGCGACGTCATACTTACTTATATAGATAAATAGATACTTAAATGCATAGAAAACATCCAAGACTCAGTAATAGTCGCGTTCATAACGCGACTTCCTGATTTGTCCGTGCGGAGGCAGTACGATATGAGAAAAGTGTCAAATGTCAGTGTCAGCTGTCAGTCGACGCGATACCATTTTTTACTACGCCCCTACATTTAAATGAGTGCTTCCTAACTGGCGCGGGATGCGCGGTAGCGGGACGATGCCAAGGCGGTACTGCTCCGCTTCTGCGCATGATATTACTACTGCGCAAACGTAATACTGACAGTATTACGTCAAGTGAGAATCTTTGCGACGTCAGTAAGTTTACGTCAAAGAAGAAAATGTCACATATCGATCCCGCCCCGCCAAGTCAGGAAGTCGCCTTACACTAATAAATGCTTTGGCGGGGATTTACAGATCACTTCCGGGATAAGTAGCTCTAGTATAAGTTTTTTCGAAACATTAACTAATTCGAACGCGTTTGCGTTTTGTCTCAAAATGTATGAAAACGTTCTCACCGAGTTTGAAATACGCGCGTTCATCGGTTAGCAACAAATGTTATACTCGCTGTTTTAGTTTCCACTAGTGACCACCAGAGGCGCTGTTCACGTTTTCTTACCACTTTCATACATTTTGAGACAAAACGCAAACGCGTTCGAATTAGTTAATGTGTCGAAAAAACTTATACTAGAGCTACTGAACCCATTATACGCTTCGTAGGGTCACTACCAAAATCGGTCGTAAACGAGTTTAATAAATTTTACTATGATACTTAAAGGCGCTACACTGAGAAATTTAGAACCTGAAACGCTGTTCTGCCCAGACGAGGAAACAATAGTGACTGATTTTCAGATATATAATTCTTGACTATATGATTGTGGTACTGACAATAGCCGAACCATAATTGCTTAAAATTTTCTCGCTAGAAAAGAAATCCAAAGTCGAGTCTATATTTTCCTTTTTTTACTCAGCCTACTTAAACAACGCATTATTAAAAGACACGATCAAGTTAATATGATGGTATTTTACCTCATCTAGGTAATGACAAGAGGAAATTTAATAAATCTACACAGTCAGATATCTATCGAGATTTGTCTAAAAAAGCCATTCCCGGAGAGCGTTACATCCCGTTTTGTCGTGAACGAAAAACATACGCGCGTACCTTTCAATCAATATATCGCCTTAATGTTCACTATAAATACTTCTAACTTCATCATCACAGCCTGTATCTGACCATCGCAACATAAAAGTTCTGAGCGTAGTAATCACATTATCCGAAAGAAAGCTTTTAAGTAACAGCGGAACCAGCTGATGTCAGATACGGTAGATTTTACGCTACACTAATAGGGTTGCCACTTTGTATAATTTTTAAGAAATAGGTACTTACATATTTTTAAATCCCTACAGTCCCTACACACATCATAAAAGAGGGGTGGTGTAATTGTATATCTGTGTATACATGTCTCTGTCTGAATCTATTAGAGTGTGGGTTTTTTTGCGGTTGATTGACATGGTTCTTATCTACTCGTATGATTTGTGTAACAGGATATTTTCCTGACAATATCAAATAATATCAATCCCAAAAATATGTTTTTTTTTTTAATTTTGGGCACGGGTTTGCTTTTCGCCAGCCACTCGAGCTTGAAAAAGGTTTGGGATAATGTTATTAAAACATTGTTTGTAACAAACGGACGGTCACCGCCGTGTGATCCATAGTGTTCCAATCTTGTCCCGGCACACATTATGGGGTACGATAAATGCTCATAACTGATGTGATGTGTGTAGCAATGGCAGGGATATTATTCACAAACGACTCCTCCTCACCTTCCGACCACACCCCTCACCCGTTTTTTATATGGAATCTGTCAAAAATTACAAACGGCATTTGACAATTTCCATATGAAAACGGGTGAGGGGTGAGGTAACGGCTTATAATATTTTTGAACATTGTGTATAGTATAACGTTCACCAAATTATGACCGTAATTATGACAGTATAGTCAACATCCCAACAGGCAAAAACGTCCGGTTTCCAGAAATACAATTTAATTCAAAAATATGCAAAGGATGTTTTTTTGGTTTTATTTTTTCCGGCGCAGCCCAGAGGACTTCCTCCTTTGCATTTATATCATCCCGCAGTCCAACATAAACTAATTTATTTAAATAACCAAGGCAGGTGACATACATTTTGAATATACAGTGTGTCTCTTCCATACGAACTTATATTTAAACTAACAATAGTACCTGCCTACGAAGCTGGAGGTCCCGGGTTCGAATCCCGGTCGGGGCATTTATTTGTGTGATGAGCACGAATATTTGTTCTTGGGTCTTGGATGTTTTCTATGTATTTAAGTATTTTTTTATCTATTTAAGTATGTATATCGTCGCTTAGTACCCATAGTACAACCTTTGCTTAGTTTGGGACTAGGTTGATTTGTGTAAGATTGTCCACAAATATTTATTTATTTATTTTATTTATTTAATAGTCTTAGGTAGTTAAATGTCTTTGAGGGTTTTACAGAAAAATAATACATTGCGTGTTGAATAAAGATATCAAATTATTTTACATATAAGTTAGTATGGAAGACACACTCTTTATAAGACAGAGTTTTCAGAGTACAGAAAAAGTGTGTCAGAGCCATTTGCAACGCGTGGGCTACAAACATAAAGCTTTGCCTTGTTTGTTTGCATCAGAGAAGTATATTCGTGTATACTGATATGTACTACTTCGAAATACGTGGAGAAACTACACAAAAATAAGAGTCAAGGCAAAGAACCTTTTGTATAAACCGCTAAGTAGCTAGGCCATGTATAGACGCAATGTGCTCAACATGCGCCTTGAGGTGTATGACCCGTTTACCTGAGGACTTGAGAAAGCTGCAAGGGAATATTTTTAAGGGGAGGTATCCCCAACGCAAATGTCCCGCTCTAACACGCGTGAGTTTATAATTAACCATCCCGCTCTCTACGCAAGCTCTGCGCGCAGTTTTGTGAATATTTAGCTATAGTCATTAAGCCAATCATTCTATCAAATCAAACCCTGCGAATTTGTCTATAACTATTTACGATCTTTAATTGAGTACGAAAATAAAACGTTAAATATCAGTAATATAGCCGTAGTATTGAAAATACATTCCAAAAAGGGGTAACTTCGCGATTTTTTTTATCGAGTGAAATTCATCAGGTCATGTAACTAACTACGATTTTGACTATACAAGATCCTTATGTAACACATATATATTTTTTTAGATTTTAAGACACTATATTCTATGTCTCAGATGGTTTTTAAACTTTAACTCAAAAGTGGTAATACACGGCCTTAAGCTGGCTTATGGAAAAGTGTTTTTATCTGTCAGTTATTTTCTCGGAAGCTATAGATTTCAATAATTGTGTTATATTATATTTAGTAATTAATTCTATTATTTTTATCCTAAATTTAATTGTTTGATTGTAATATTTAGGCAATTGTATAACTACTAGGTATATCATTTGTAAAATATTTGCACTCCTTATTATAGCTTTATATGACACAAAAACAATGTAATAGCTTATAAGCTAAACTGTATTCTAAGATAATAAAACATTGATTTATTGATTGACATAGGTAATCCAATAAATCTGCATCTTCAACCGCCTTTTATCGTTTCGTATGGTTTAATGTTAATCCGTATGGTGGTTACATTTACGCAAAAGAATTTAAATAAATTTAAATTCGTTAAATAAATTTGAATTTGTAATTAAGTATTTACATTAAAATGAAATGTTTACTAGCAAGAGGGCGTTCAACTGCTTGTTGCTGTAATAAATACCTAAGCCATTTTGCCACATGTGACAACCCTATTCGGCAGGGAAACCTCAACAATTTACAAGGTGTATTCCCGCAGTGCATTCGGACTAATCTCTAAATCCTGAGGTAAGAGTATTTGTATTGTATTGTATTGTATTGTATCCTATTGTAGTACGGAGCATTTATGAAAAGGAAATTCCGCAGAATGCCATAGCATTACTTTACGGAAAGCAAAATCTAATAGTAGAATAGGGATGTCGACTCAAAAAAAATTATTACTTCAATAGAAAGAAGACATAAAACTATACAAAATAGTGAAAATCCTATTCAAATATCTCAAAAAATAACGAAGCTACAACGGGTAGAATGTTCGAAGTTAGAGAGAGAAAGTGCTACCTAACCGTGACGTCACTGTTAAGTAGCGCCATAGTAAATGACGATCGTTCAATACAAAGGTGCGTTTTGCGGAAAAGGGACAGAACATACCCACTGTAAACATTTGTATAATTTTGTGAATAAACTATTTTTTTTTTTTTACTTTTAAAACTTTGAAGACTTATAATCACGTAACTATTTATTTTTTTGAATTACTTTTTTCGCCATTTGATTGAGAATTTGAGCCTTTATGTAGAAAATTTAGATTTATTGAAAATCAGCCCCTACTGTTTGCTAGTCTGGGCAGGACAGCGTTTCAAAGTCACCAAATTTCTCAGTGTAGCGCCTTAAGAAATTCAGTTTATCTGGAAATGTATCTAAATCTGCGGTTTAATTTCATCATTGAGAAAGCAATTTCCGCTGGCTATAAAAGCTTTTAGTTGAAAACTACGTTAGTTCTTTATACTTTATATTTGCTACTTTTCTTTCTAGGACTCGACGCCTTGACTCGGTAGCATTATTGCGATGCAAAATTACCCGCCGATTATCCAACTCGATGGTTTCAAAACGAAAATTTTAATATCTTTTAAAAGTAGATTGAAATAAGTTTTATTTATCTAAAATACACGTCAAAAGTCTCCGCTCGCTTAGTTCTCGTTATTTACATTTTAAAGCATCTTTAAACGGCCCAAATGTCTGACTTTCACATTTGAAATGAAACTCTATTTATCTTGGTTTTGGGTTGGCTGTTGGTTATCTCCATTTGAGAGTTAAATCATTTGAAAACTGTGTCACAGTGGAGATTCAGTTCATTCGCCGGAGTTTCCTTTTCACCTGAGTGAGTCGATATTATTCATTTTCCTGACTTTAATCTCTCGGAATAAATGTTTCTTTGATTTTAATTTTTCAACTTTGAAAAGGAAACTCACCTTTGTTTTTTTTTGTTGTCTTGATTGGAGCGACTTCCTTCTTTGAATTGAATTTTGGTAGCACTCAAATCAAAGTACAATCTTATCTAAAAACTCTTTGTTACGAGGACAGAAAATATTTAAGAAATAGTAAAGTTTTTTTTTCATTTCGGTGTTACACTAATTTTGTAATACTTCAGCTATGAAGTGTCCAGAAAGATAGCTCTAAAATTCGTGACCGAACACTCAGACACACACTGACGCACTTTGCTTTGCTCGATGGGTTGGATAAGCCTAAATCAAGACTGGGGCGAAAACGTGTCCAATGTGCGACCGGCCTTATGCTTTGGCTTAAGCTTAAGCCACACACAGAGAGGGCGGGCGTGTGGCGGGCGGCTTTCAAGAAACAGACTGCCTTTGCGCGCCCGTCCGCCTCACGCCCGCCCGCCTCCCGCCCGCCTCACGCCCGCCCGCTCTGTGTGTGGCTTAGTGATGGGCGAAAACGGGCTGAAACCTTTAACAAACAATATTTTCTTAATTTACAATTTTAATTCGTTTTAAAATGTCGTCGTCATTTGGTCTCCAGTGATCTAGTGTATAAGCACTGCAGCGTACTATATTATTACTTTTAAAATTACCTGCCGAACTAACAGGAATTCGAGCCACGATCGCCGCTTGCCACCATGCCGCCGCATGCTTGAACCACTAGGCTACCAACGCACTCAGCATGAATCACTTTCATTTTATCAGAATGAACCAATCCAGTTATCTTTTCAGAACCAAAGTAAACCTAACCCTTATAAAACAAGGAAAAGCTCAAGAAAAAGGTCTGACATTGACAATAATCAATCGTGTATTGTCTATTGGCCACTGATATCTTATAACTCGTGTTTTCCTAATTTATTAGTACTTTTCTTACTTCAGATTTTTTTAGGGTGCAACTACGTGTACCTACCTAACGAACTTTTGATCAATGATAGAGGAGAACTCATCAATAAAAAAATCCTAAAATAGTAAAATGAAGGTGGTAAATACATACCTATCAGTATGATAAGAATATGAAGTATATGTTTACTAAATAATAACTATAATATTATGTAGATGTGGATACAATTAGCATATTCCCATGCATATAATCTCGCACAACAATACCAGCATTACACACTCGCGGAAACACGCACAATGTCCACACAACACATAAATTCGCGTCATGTAGGTTTAGGACGTATGCTAATACCGACACACTGTCCTATAGAAGCCGTATAATCCTACAATGAGCCTTTGTTCACGGGATTTCCAACATATTAATATGTCTATCTACCTAATTCTTGAGCGCGTTTTAAGCTTAAAACACACAGCGTGCGGGCGTGTGGCGCGCGGGAGCGGGCGTGTGGCGCGCTGGAGCGGGCGTTTGGCGCGCGGGCGGAGGCGCGCGGGCGCGGGCGTGTGGGCCAACGTGTCCAGCTAGGTATGACTTATTTATTCAATTCAATTTTCAAGTTCATTTATTCAGAGACCAACTTGGATCAATCATTGTCAGTACTTATAACTTATATTTATAATCACCTACGATCGAAAACTTATTCTAATTGACTCTGAGATCTAAACATCAGCCAACAACGAAATGCTTCACTCCAAGGGGCATATATCGAATATCTCTGCAAAGTTGTATTATAATGTCATTGAAACCTAAACCTTATCCTGAACACAGAGAGTCTAGTATACATCGCTTGATCACCTCGGAAGAGAGCTCGCTAGAATTACCCCCAAAACCTGCGTAATTTGCACTCGAATACTATTACCCACAGATCACAGATCCATTACGAATTAAGAGGGCGCCGAGCATATTTAGCAAAAACAGCCTTCACCTCTCAATCTGTGGAGGTCACGATTCTCTACAAAAATATATAAAATATATGTAATTATTATCACAAAGAGTGTGTTTACAAGTTATCACTATTAGTAATCTATAATAAATTACACTTTAATAAATACAATACCGTAAAGTTGCACTAAAAATGAGAAGAACGCGTGTCGGCGTTTAGGCAAAATTGAATTGAAAAATCTATTATTTCGTTTCAAAATCACACTCAAACAAATCTCAAAAGTATTCACTATAAGTTATCACACTTTTCACATTTTTCCTCGCAAAGTCCAATGAGAATTTCAAACGTAAATCTAAACTTTAATGACTTTTCCATACATTTTCCTTGCCACCATACTTTCGAAAAATCGACAGATGGGCATTGGCCCTCGGTGAGAGCAGACGCATGCTCCTTTTTTCGCTTTGACAGCTCTGTTTTTGACATTTTGCCCGTATACGAATACAATATGTATACCACACACAAAGATTGTATTAATTGAAGTAGGGTAAATAAATATTGACGTGTGGCGTTTTAAGAACCTTTTAACATGGAATTTTTGGTATTAGCCTTTTATTTTTTAGAGAACACACAGTGTTTGGTCCCGAAAGTTTACATATGCGTTCAAATTATAATGTTTTCCTTCCCGAAAACGCATTCTAGACGCAAAAAGGTTGCCGATGCGTTTCATTACAATGGAAATTAATTTCAATGAATGGTCACCCTGACGGAACATCTTTATAACGTAATGACATTTGTCACTTACTTCAAATGAAAATTTGTGTACATTTTTCTTTCTTTATATTTCAATAATTTTACGTATCTAATGTTGATATCGAACACCAAATACGCATACACACACGCCTCTCGACAGTTTGCCAACAACGCATACTTATCTACTGGCATTTTTTGGACGTATCGCGCGTCGTCCCTATTAGCCTCGAGTACATCATGATGACGGGAAAGGTGGAGGATAGACGAGCTCGGGCCAGCCAGGTGGATTGAAAAAATCTCCAAATTTGCCGGACTCCGAGAACACCAGGCGCTGCATGCAGCGCATCATGGGAACCACTGGCGAGCCATCTGCACTCCCCGCCAGAGACATAGCGGTCACGATCCTCAGCATTGAAGAACCCACTGATTGGATTGATTGGATTGGAATACTTATTGAAATTTGTGTGGATATTCACGCTTTCTCGTCAAATAGGAATACATTTAATGGCTAAATATATCTCAGATGTCGTGATATAACTTCAGGAATCGTGGATTATCAATCTGCAGTGTCACACAACAAAGAAAGTAATAAGCAGCAGAAGATTGTATTGTCGAAGCGAGTGTATTGTTGGTCATACTTATTATAGAATGAAAATATAAATGTGTGTTTTTTTATCTTAGTTATATTATATCTCTAACGACGACGTATAATCTGAGTCTTATACAAAATATATGTATGTAGTCCTACTTATTTCTGCAGGTCTGTAAGTACGGTTTCTAATTTCTATTTGATTGTTTTTTATGGTTTGAAATTATTTGGTTCACTGCTTTGATTTTGTATATACGGATATACGTACTTTAGTATATACATTGTAGTCTTTGGATATACGTAAGTACGTCACACCGGGTAGAGTCAGTCCGACCCAGGTCGGGCCTAGTAGAGTTTAGTGAACCAGCGACAAAACTCCCAGTAAGTAGCTCGATTCCACTCACAACTCAGATTCGGTAGAAGCCGCGTAACCAATCTCACTGGAGCGCAAACTCTTAGAGTATCCCAGTGTTTAAACCTCCCGCGTGGTCATGTCGGAGGTTTCCCCTCGATTTTCCCCAGGCCACTTTCCAACCGCGCACTCCTATCGATTTATTGGGCCCGACCTATAAGGCCACAATCAGGTTGAAAAAACAAAAAAGTACGTCGCAATAATTGTTTGGACGTTACGTAAACGTAGTAAATAATAGTAAGATTGCAATTTCAATTGCGTACAAATTATAAGTATTATAACTGTTACATTACAGCATGTATGCAGCATGTACATGGATTTAGCTATACGCAACCATTGTCCAAGTAGTGTTAAAAGTTCAGTAAAATTTACTCCACTAATTATTCTATTCAATTATCGTTCTTATAAGAAGGAACATGAGAGCTAATTTGTCATAACATAACTATGGACTCGTACATTCAACCATGCACACGATAGCGCGTCCGGCCGGCCAAGTTCCAATTACAGATAGTGACAATGATTTACTAAATCCTACTTGATCATATTTGTCCTACTTATTTCATTATCATTAGGTTTTAAGAATACTTAACAAACTTATTTCAAAATACTGCCATTAATTTTCATTAAGGCCGGGTTATAGTAAAAATCTGATTTGGTAAACGGTTTTATTTCGAAATACTACATATTAAAAATGTAAAAAAAATACGATGTTATATTTGAGACCTTTATCTAGTGCCGTCGGATGTCCGTTACACAATTTGCAAAACTTTGTTCGATAGAAAAAAATTCCAAACATACCTCTATTTTCTATCTTAAAACTCATTTTATTTCAATCTTAGGTAACATGATGAGTAGAAAATAATACTAAAATAAACGTATTTGATGGTATGAGGGATGTCGGGATTAATATTGTTAATATAGTAAGCCATGTATTTTTCTCACCCAAAAATGTACTAAAAATTTACGAAAATTACGCGCACAGTTCCGTAGAGAGTGGGATGGTCAATTGCAAACTCACGCGTGTTAGAGCGGGACATTTGCAATGGAAGAAACTCGCCTTAAGTTTCATTACATAATATATATCGAAATAAAACAACCGCATCTTCGCTTAAAACTCGCATTACCTATAAAAGCCGCTTTAGTTTAGTTGGTAGTGACCCTGCCTGCAGAAGGATTACACATTCTTAAGTTTTATTCACCATTTATTCAATTAAATATAATTTAACAACATAACAGCTTAAGCCATGGCATTGATACACTTAAATATAGGTATTTTAATCTATTTGTATATGAATAATTAGGAGCGTTTTACTAAAATCAAATCCCAATTTTCAGAAGTAAGGTTTTGGTGACAGATCAGAACTTGACTTTTATTTTTACATTTTTGTCATGCCTTAATAAATCATCAAATATTGTAAATCAAAACTTTGTATCCCTTACAGAAATTGACAGAGCATTGTCATTGTACAGTGACAAGTTATGACAATTTCGATTTCTCTAAGGAGTTTTTAACTCTGATTAACTGGTGGCAATACACAACCGAAAATACCTATTAAAAAAAATGTAAGTCAATGACCCGGGCCAACAAAATGAAGTAGTGTGTGTGAAATATGTATGTGTGAGTTACTGGGGAAAATAATTTAAAAAAATAGAAATTTGACAGGCGCTGATAATTTACCCTGCACGACGCAGTCTTAATCCAGCCGCCATTACAGGGTCGCCATGTCGTTGAAATATAGGCTTTAATCCCTTTTGATACGGTTGTGGCGAAGGGTAGAAGGCTGTTGGTTGTGTTATGATTGACAGAGCGGGTTCGCTTATCCCGTCGGGTCATCTAATGATGCCTGACGCGTTGATATGACTGGGGTTTGGAATTTCGAATTGCGCAATCTGCCGTCCTATTTCTAAAACCAAACTAACCCACAAATTATAGTTTTGAGATATGAGCAAAAAACGTTAAAACCAAAATTTCTAGGAAATGTGTACATTTATTCCAGATTTCTTTTATATAAAAATTAAAACTAAATTTGTGCTTCCATTGTTATTACACTACTTCGTAAAATAATGAATAGGTTTTTTTACAGAAAGGTTTTTGTGTTTTAGTGTTGCAAATAATTACTAAACTATCAACGATTTTACACTTAAAACACTGTTAAGTATACCTTAGCCGTTCTTTAACATCGCATAATAAACAAAACATAGCTAAATAACGGCTAAGTCACTTAACGAGTTTATAGTATTTGTTATTGGGAAAAGATTACACTGAAAAACTTTGAATAAGCACGTTATTGGACTATAACCGTTTTGTAGCTATGCAATAACTGCAAACATTCAAGCAAGCTGTATGCGTTCCTAATTTAAAAACACGTTAAATGATGAACCATTGCCTCTAACTGTGTTTTAGCCATGTAATCCTGCTGAAATTGTTTTAGTGTTTTTGGCAAAAACCTCGTTAGTTGTACTATTATACAAGTAAGTTTTTATAATAAATAAATATAATTTAAATAAATAAAACAAAACTGTATACACTGTATCCACGTATAGTTAGTATTGCACTTTTGTATGTAAACGGAAGGGACAAAAGAATGTCGGTGGGCGTAAACCATTGCACCTGAATGGCAGAGCAGGCTTACATACCGGCGCGACTTACAGAATTTTAATAATTTTATTTTTTGATTTACGTTACAGAGTAAGTAGCAAATAGTAAAAAAGCAAAGTCATGAAATATGCAGAAAATAATCATCCATTAAGCAAATTATTATCGTTGAAAGTTCTGTTCAAGTTCTTGACGCTAAGTGCGACGAGCTTAAGGCCAGACCACCTGCGGCCATAACATATAACTATATCGGAGGGGTGCTGACATGCAGCGAGTGTAGTCGCACATTCGCTGCAAAGATTGGCTATGTCAGTCACCAGAGAGCGCACCAGCGTCGCTCTCAGCAGTAGAAAGTAGTCGCTGTGGCCGAATACGGCTAGGAGATGATGATGATGATCGTTGAAAGTAGCTGATCTAAATAGAGCATAAGCGTCTGCACCGTACGAAAGACAGATGATGTTAACTGAACTTTGGCTGCCATGTAAAGCCATCTTATCAAATCAAATCAAATCATTTTATTTTCAGCTTTGTACAGTCATTACCATTTGCGTGCTTTCTCAGATTTCTGGTAATCTTAAACTTAATGTGAAATCTTTATTCAATAACTCACAAATTATTAATAATATTCGTACAGTTGGATATATACATTATAAAAAATGGTTTTAATCGATGCGCGGAAGGGCCGCGCCGTCGTTGAACCCGAGCCATCTGGCAGAGGGATCGGTGCCTCGTGCTGCGGATCCACGTAGTTACTGGTGGCACATATCACAGCGACGCTGATTTTTGCTCTGAGCCAGCCCAGTATGGTATTTAGAGAGCAATTTTAGAGTTCGGATATGGTTTCACTCATGTCTTTTAGAAAAACATTTGGGGTGCAACAACGCCATCACCTGATGTTACAAGTAGGGTGAAAGTAGCATGTCGTATTTCGCAGGCATCAGAGTATTTTCTGTTTTTATCTTCGGCTGATTATGGAGAGATGTGACTGGATGTGAGAGGTAGGAAAGAGCGTCAGTGTCAATTAAAAACACGGATATCGAATAACGCCTTCCTCTAAGCAACCCATACGCCAAGGCAGAATATATGTCGCCTAGTGATTAGGCCTCCGGTTTTATAACAGAGCGCGTGATCAGTGTTGAATTGGCTGTTGCCGCAGCCATCGCATAATTATGACTGTGTCATGGAGTTTGATATTCTGTTGTATCTTATAGATGGCGCATATCTGAATTCTAGTGGGGATAGGTCAAAGTGACCGTTTTTTGCAGGAATAACTGAGAGCCGGTTTGAGGACTTCGTTTTCGTCTTGGATGCGATGGATCTTTCAATCGCTCTTTTCTTGTTGGTGGTGAATTTTGCTAGGATGGTTTCTAAAAGTTTGTCACTGAGGGTATATTTTTCTTTACGGCTTTGCGTGCATCTTTTAGAGGTATATTATAGTCGGATAGGACAATTTGTTTCTTCTCTAATAAGAGTAATAAGGCATCCGTGAGAGCTGTGCAACCTTTCTTGGAATTGTCGTATTTTAAGTTAGTGGCATGTGGGTCGAATTTTGCCTTTATGTGTATTTTATTACTACAAAGAGTGCTGGCAGGAAGATCATGCGTAGTGCATGGTGTCAGTGGTTCAAAAAATTCATGGGAGTTTTTCAGGACTCGTAGTAAGAATAACCATTGGATTTTTTTTTTGGTTAGGGCTGTGTAATCCGCTTTAGGGGAGTTTTAAGAGATTTCTGTGATATTTTGCTACTGTGGAAAAGAATTTGATAAAATATTTTTTTATGAAATCTTTTGAAGGAAACTTCACCAATGTAGCTTCCCAAAAAGCGAGATCCAGTCATAATGCTTAGATTGGTGCCCCTGAAGATCTGGTAAGCTGTTTGCTTGTCTGTTTCGGATACAATGAGCAATGTTTTCTTAGCTTGCGGGAAGTATCCAAAGGATGGTCCTATACTGCTTATTTTATCCCACCAATTACGTAACTATACCTATAAATGATATTTATTCAAGGTTGAAAGTTAATATCTGGGTAAGTACATAAAAATCTTCCTACGCCACTTCTAATGTAGACAATATCCTAAGTATAGTGCACAAAAAATGTATAGCGAGATATATTATAATACTTTCCTTCGCTTTCGAGACATTTTGAGACGAGAAATATGCATCCATCACTCACTACACCACTAGACACAACCTCAAGCGCACGCGTCGCTCGGCTGACTGGCCCTATGAAGTAAAATCGGGAGGATAATATTTTGCGCCTAGCTACATTTTAGTGTAGCATTGCTGGTTATCCAGGTTTAAGTGTTGCATTCTTCTGTTTTTAATGTAATTTTTCATGGCTTAATCACAGTTACTAGGTTTTAGTGTTGTATTTTCAATAGGAATCACAAGCAAATACTTACAAATATAGGGCTAAGGGTATTTAGCCGTGTTTAAGCGTAGTAACTGTTTTCTTGTATAGTATTTGATAAAAAAGTATATGCATAAAAAAAGTTAAGAAAAACGTTAAAGGACTTTAACGGTGTTTTTGTCGAATAACCGTTTTTTAGCTATGAATCATGCCAGTGATTTATTCAATTAAACAACAGCTAAGGGCTTTTATATTGCTTATAGTGTAGTAATGTTGGTTAGCGACTTTATAGTATTGTAAAGTGTCATAATATCATGCACTTAACGTGGTAGGTCGACTCCATATCTTGGCAACTAAAAATGATAAAAATATGATTCCAAGACCATTCGGTAGAGCTGTTCTTCCTATTTTAGCCCATGTAAACTATCGAAAACTGCTAAAAAGCAGCTTAGTTCGGTTTTAGACATAGGACGGCAGCAATAACTTACCTGTGAAGATTATTTTTCGAAACATCTAAATGTACTGAAAAATTAAGTATTAGAAAATAGGTCTATGCGTGAAAAAAAAACGGGTTGCACTCCGGGAGTGCCGGCAGAAGTGAAAACTCAATAAAGAAAGTAAATAACAAAGATATTCATTCATATCCGTTTCGGTATCGGTATCGGTATCCGTATTCATATTCATACTCATGTTCATATTCATATTTGCATAATCCATTTACATATATACATAATATGTCCCGAGTATCATTGTGTCTTACGCATCTAAGACCAGCTGAGTTTCGCTGAGTTGACCCCTCCTAACACCGCAATCACGATACTAGGAAGGGTCAACTAGCTGGTCTTAAAATCTTAGAATCTGTCGCGAGTTTAACAATTTTTCCCCAGTACAAAAGTGCGGAGCGCCGCAAAAGAAGTTTTCACTTCAAAAATTAAAGACTTTTAACCTTTTCTGCCATTTGGTGTCGGGATAGTATAGCACTACTCACTTTCATCCTGCGGATGTCAACGTTGACTTTAGGAATAAGGTTAAGGTTAAGCCTGTTGTTTCATGAGCTCTGCCTAATCCTTCTGAGAGCGTAGGCGTAAGTTTATATGTTGTCGCTTTCCGTACCGGGAGCTCGATAGGTTCGTTGGTTCGTTTCATAGGATCTACTTTTACAAGCTTTTATTTAACTTGCAGTGTTCGTATGTAAGATGTGTATTAACATTTCTTCCAAATTGCAATAATTTTTTCAACCACTTGCCGGTATCCGATTGCGCTGAAATTTAGCGTACTTGTGTAAGTTCGGTGACAATGCAATATAATAAAACTATCGAGCTGACCTGATGATGAAGATAGAACATAGTGGCCATAGCAACTCCTAAACTACACTGTATGGGCTCATTGGAACTGTTTCCACGAGTAGTTGATAACTGAATAGAAATACAGTCAGCAATAAAAAATTGGGGCAATATTTTTTTTTACTAATATTATATAATTATATCAATATACCTACGGTTTTTCGTAAGTCATTGGCCAGTGCCGAGCGTAATGTGCGCTTTAGACTAGCAAACACTTGCGTGTAATTTTCAGCGAATTTTCATTACATTGCAGGGTTTGATCGTATCTTTAACTCGTTAGCCCCCGCAATGTAAAGAAACATGCAAGTTCTTGCCAATGTAACCCTACAAAGTCGTTTGCAATGAAAGTGACCCATTCATCAACGATCCACGTGAAATCTGTTACGATATCCATAAACCATGGCGGAATTGATTGGTACTCAGATTACATTCCCTTTGATTGTTTGAATAGCCAATAGAAGCCTTAGAACTTCATTAACTAGGGTAAAAGTATCGATATTCGATTACCGGACAATTGGAACACATGACTCGATACCGGGACATTGGCGTAGATCCAAATGGAATGTGGAGCAAAGGCATGGCCAAGACTATTCAAAAGAGATATAATATATATTTCTTCATTCCAAGTTCTTTCTGTACCACGATAATGGAAAACTTAATAAACATAATGTCTATCTGATTATTACCTAAGCAGATTCCATGAAACTCCCCTAAAATGTGTTCTTTCGGTAGAACGTAATAGGACCAGCAATTACCAACTGTCTTATATTATATCGTACTTCTCATATATGGTTAAGTGATGTATTCACACAAAGTGACGTTACTTCATGTTTTAAAAATCTCTTCTTCTTTTTTGCTGTATTTGGCCAAGGTTGATACAACTTTTTTTAGTCCTCACAACCTCAGAAATGCATGGTTAGGTAAAATTTGTCGCGTTACTCGGGCCCACCGTATATATTACAATACTTTAGATATTTTGCTATACATATATTGTAATACGAAAAGACTATGGCATAATTTGCATAATTTGAATTCAAGACGTTTTAAAATTTATAAGGCCTCTTAAATACTTACAACGTTATAAATCGCTTTTTCCTTAACAAAACTAAAAGCTAGAATATACAAGAAAATATACAAATTTATTCCTTGAACAAATACTACTCCTACTCTGCCTTCCTGAAATTGGATAGAATTCGGGCCATTAAATTGTATTACAGATATTGAGTACGTTTTCCTTTGAAGGCCCGTAATAACAATACCTTTCTTCCAAGAAAGACTGGGTCACAGGATTCATGAGACGAAATATTTAAGTTTGAATCGATTTTGTAATGGGAGCGTTCGCTCAACTTTAGGCGCTACACGCTTTACTTGTATTTTTTTCAAGTAATGATTACTGGGTAGTGTGAGCGGCAAGTTTAGAGGTGGTTCACAGGTGTGCTCACTATTCAGAGGATTTTAGGGCCATCAAAGCTGTTATGTAGGGTAACTTTGCCTGCTTTGTGAGGCTATACTAGTGTGAGTACTAATATAACGAACGTTAAGAGCTGATTGTATTCTACTCATAAAACAACCTCCACCAAATATTTCTGTTTAGCCCAATGGTTGGCTGGTTGAGAATGCCTTATGGCATTATTTCCGCCATCTGTACGTATTTCTTATTGTGTAATAAAGTTTAAATAAATTAATAAATAAACATCATCTTACGAAAGCAGCCGAACAAAAGCATATTTTAAGTGTGTGCCTTGGAAAATTACGCGTTCATGAAATGCGGAAGGGGAACTGAGCAGGCTTAAAATTATAACCGATAAAGATTATAGCCGAAACCTGATTGCTTAACGTTTTCTCGATAGAAAAATAAAATAAAATGGAGTGGTCCATTTCCTTTTTTAAATCGAGCTTTTAACGACATAACTAACACAAAATTATGTTTTTTTTACCTCAATTCATATCTGAAGGGAAAATGAACAAAACCTTCCAAGGTTAGATATTTTTATCGAGGCCTTTTGGCCCCTCCTCCCTTCCTCGTTGTATTTTACAAAGGCGAGGTTTACTCGGATCGAGGCATCCCCTTTAACACATCGCTTCTGTACAAACATCATTACAGATACGCTCAACAAATATGAGCCACGTAATTTCGACCTGTCGCATGCATGTACACGCAAATGATGTAGTACATAAAGTTGAATTCAAAGGTGCCTTAACATCGAGAACACGAGGCTAATTTTCTTTTCCTCATATTAGAAGATTGATGAGAAAAACGATTACTCCGAAACAGAGCCGAATAAGTTTCGAATTCGATTAAGCAACACCATAAACACAAAGTTACTGTTGTGATCGATAAGGTTCACGCAATTTTTGAAGTGAATACTTCTTTAGCGGCGCTGAGCACTTTTGTACTGTGGAAAAATTGTTAAACTCGCGTCAGATTCTAAGATTCTAAGACCAGCTAGTTGACCCCTCCTAGTATCGTGATTGCGATGTTAGGAGGGGTCAACTCAGCTAAACTCAGCTGGTCTTAGATGCGTAAGACACAATGATACTCGGGACATATTATGTATATATGTAAATGGATTATGCGAATATGAATATGAATATGAATACGGATACCGATACCGATACCGAAATGGATATGAATGAATATCTTTGTTATTTACTTTCTTTATTGAGTTTTCACTTCTGCCGGCACTCACGGAGTGCAACCCGTTGTTTTTTTTGTCATGATCGATGTGCCGTGTTTTTTTCCGTCAAATTCCAATCAAAAATCAATTGTCTAGTGATTTAACCCAATTGAATTGAACTTTATAGGTAGTATCTGAAAAAATAAAAATCTTTTGTGCGCAAAATACAACTTTTCGCACGATAGCTACAATAGTCCCATGTTTCAGAAAGATACGGAAAAGGGTGTCGGTACAGCCAAAAAAAGAAGCTGTAGGCCTGCACTTCAATAATCTCTTATTTCTCGGATGCTGAACAATCAATACGAGTATGTGATAGAGGCTGTGGCACATCATGATTTGATATTAAGGCGATATATCGAAACGATATATCACGACATAACGGGATGCAACACTCTCCGAGAATGGCTTATTTAATCAAATCTCGTTAAATATCTGACTGTGTGCAGGTTTATTAAATTTCCTCTTGACAGAAATTAGATGAGGTAAAATACCATCATGTTAACTTAATCGTGTCTTTTAATAATGCGTTGTTTTAGTACCACCTAGGCTGAGTAAAAAAAAAGGAAAATATAAACTCAACTTTGGATTTTTTGTCTATAAAGAACATTTTAAGCAATAATGTTTCGGCTATTGTCAGTACCACAATCATATATCTAAAAATCAGCCCCTACTGTTTGCTAGTCTGGGCAGGACAGCTTTCTAAATTTATCTTTGTAGCGCCTTAATACTAATAGACAGAGCTATATACCTACCATGTTTTTAGCATTAGAAAGAATAACACATGACGTTTTACGAGGTTTTTTATCAGGCACACGTTCTGCTGTAAAAGTGTCAAATAATCAAAATAAATATAAAAACAGTTTTTTCATGCTTACATTACTTATTACTTTAAAAATAAGAAAAAATGGCTGAATTTAAATTTACTTGTTTAGATTTTTAAATGATAAGGCATCAATGATTTTTTAAATTACATTCCGTTTCATGCATCTAAAAGTTGTAGAATAAAAAATAAAAATAGGCAGAGATTGTAATAAGTCGGTTCGGGTTTAAACACAGTAATTTGTCATAGTCACTAACTGTCACTTATTCTAATTTGTCGTGCAAATAAGGCTAAATCAATGTGTTTGTGTTTACGACCACTGCTTCTTCGTTAACCTAATTTCCAATCTTAAAAAAAATGGTATAGGTCACAGCTGAATGTCTATCTCGCTCATGAAAATCTATACATATAATAAAGCAGAAGAGGGTCAAAAATCTGTACATTGAAGATATAAGAAAAAAAATCGATTGAGGGGTCTTAGAATCGATAACAGAACACATTTCAACGGTTTTTAGAATTCATGTCTGTTTGTCTGTTTGTCAGTTTGTCTGTTTGTCTGTTTGTCTGTCTGTTTATTTGTCTAACTATCACGTGAAAACTAGCGAATGGATTTTAATACAGCCTTCAATAATATGTTTATTGGATCTTCGGCGAGGTTATAGGCTATAAAAATCATACAGATTGGGGATTAAAAGGGGTGAAAACAGGGGTTGAACTTTGTATGGGAAGTCCTTCAATTTGTGATTTAAAGGCTTGAAAATTGGTAAGCATCTACTTGAAAGCAAAGGAAAAAGAACCCCATTCAAACATTGTGCAATAAACAGATAGTATTTGAAAAAACGGGGGACGAAATATACTCGTACTTGAGAGGCCAAAGACAAAAAAACAAAAGTCCCTCAAACCATATTAACTGTTTGATATGAGAGATCTGATTATGTTGGACAGTCGGTCGCTATCAATATTCACAAACCTAGGTACATTCCAGTCGAGAGAGTTGGCCGAGTTGCATCAACTTTATTTGTTTAAAAAGCCATTTTACTGTTCAAATAATAAGGTTCAAAATGTATAAATTTAAATATTAATATTTTTGTATAATAAATCTTTTTTTGGGGTGCTGATTACAACAATGATATCCATTTTCAAATGCAAGATGGCGGATATGTTTGAGGTTCTTCGGAATACGGGGATATCAGGAGTGGGGAAGGGCGGGGGGCCGTTCTCAAAGCCAGAAAATAAACGAAATCGCAGTTCGCATCGAAGTAAAGTTAGTCAAAGTTGCAAATTTGGATGAACTAACTGATTCATACAACATACCGAAGACCGGCCGGGTCAGACTTTCCACATTTAGGGTATATAGGTATTTGTTAGTAAAATATAGGTATGTAACAATAAACATTAAGTATGACCAAATTCGAAATTCATAGGCCGATAGAAAACTCAATCTCAGAAAATCACACATCTCTCAGGAACAACCAGGGTGGGCGCGCTATCAACCTGGGCCTCTACTCCACCTTTGAATGTGAAAGAACAAACAAAGGTTCTCCAATAATTTTTAAACAAAAAAATATGTATTCAACCACCGACAACTATTTTTTTTCTTTAAAATTTTGCGCTCGCTGCGCTCGCGTTTACATCTACATTCCTTAATGCGTAAGAAGTCTTTTCTGCACAAGGAAAATATCACAATGTTCTAAAAGTTTCACGCTCGCTTCGCTCGAGTATTCATCTACATGACTTGATGCGTATAAAGTCTTTTCCACACATGCAATCATGCATTACAATGTTCGAAAAAATTTGCGCGCGCGTTTTCATCTACATTACTCGATGAATATGGAGTATTTTCCGCACATGCATCATAATGTTCGAAAATTTTCGCGCGCGCTACGCTCCCTACATTACTTAATGCGTGTGAAAAATATTCCGCACCTTTTTTTTCTTTTTTTTTTCCTCACCTGTATCATAATGTTCCAAATAATTCGCGCTCGCTTCGCTCGCCTTTTTAACTACATTACTTGATGCGTATGAAGTCTTTTCCGCTCCTGCATCATAATTTTCGAAACATTTCACGCTCGCTGCGCTCGCGTTTTCATCTACATTACTTAAACTTAATGCGTATGAAGTATTTTCCGCGCCTGCATCATTATGTCCGAAAATTTTGCGCTCGCTTCGCTCGCGTTTTCATTAACATAACTTGATACGTGTAAAGTATTATCCGCACCTACCTACATCGTAGTGATCGAAAAGTTCGCGCGCGCTACGCTCGCATTCTCATTTAATGACTTTATACGTATGAAGTCTTTTCCGCACCTGCATCATAATGTTCGAAACATTTCGCGCTCGCTACGCTCGCGTTTTCATGTACATGACTTAATGCGTATGAAGTGTTATCCTCACCTGTATCATAATGTTGCAAATATTTCGCGCTCGCTTCGCTCGCCTTTTTAACTACATTGCTTGATACGTATGAAGTCTTTTCCGCACCTGCATCATAATGTTCGAAACATTTCGCGCTCGCTACGCTCGCGTTTTCATCTACATGACTTAATGCGTATGAAGTATTATCCTCACCTGTATCATAATGTTCCAAATAATTTGCGCTCGCTTCGCTCGCCTTTTTCACTACGTTACTTGATGCGTATGAAGTCTTTTCCGCGCCTGCATCATAATGTTCGAAACATTTCATGCTTCCTGCGCTCGCGTTTTCATACATTACTTAATGCGTATGAAGTTTTTTCCGCACCTGCATCATCATGTCCGAAAATTTTCGCGCTCGCTTCGCTCGCGTTTTCAGTTACATAACTTGATACGTGTAAAGTATTTTCTGCACCTACATCGTAATGTTCGAAAGATTTCGCGCTCGCTACGCTCGCGTTTTCATCTGCATAACTTAATGCGTATGAATATTTTCCGCACCTGTATCGTAATGTTCCAAACATTTCGCGCTCGCTTCGCTTGCCTTTTTAACTACATTACTTGATGCATATAAAGTCTTTACCGCACCTGCATCATTATATCCGAAAATTTTCGTGACTTAATGCGTATGAAGTATTTTCCACACCTGTATCATAATGTTCCAAATAATTCGCGCTCGCTTCGCTCGCCTTTTTAACTACATTACTTGATGCGTATGAAGTCTTTTCCGTGCCTGCATCATAATGTTCGAAACATTTCACGCTCGCTGCGCTCGCGTTTTCATTTGCATGATTTAATGCGTATGAATATTTTCCGCACCTGTATCATAATGTTCCAAACATTTCACGCACGCTTCGCTCGCCTTTTGAACTACATTACTTGATGCATATAAAGTCTTTTCCGCACCTGTTTCATTATGTCCGAAAATTTTCGCGCTCGCTACGCTCGCGTTTTCATGTACATGACTTAATGCGTATGAAGTATTTTCCTCACCTGTATCATAATGTTCCAAATATTTCGCGCTCGCTTCGCTCGCCTTTTTAACTACATTGCTTGGTACGTGTGAAGTCTTTTCCGCGCCTGCATCATAATGTTTGAAATATTTCGCGCCCGCTGCGCTCGCATTTTCATCTACATTACTTCATGCGTTTGTAGTATATTCCGCACCTGGGGGCCGATTTTTGAGTGTCGAACGCTCGACTTTTCACTCGACATCTGTCAAAACATCATAGTTTTTTGACAGATCTCGAGTGAACATTCGATCGTTCGACACTCAAAAATCGCCCCCCAGCATCATAATGTTCGAAACATAGGGAAGGACATGGGACACCGCAAGGGGGTGAAAGAGAGATAACTAGCTTAGCGCCTAAAATAAAAGAATAGCAAAAACATTCTAATACGATGACCGACTTCTACGCAGACGAAGTCGCGGGCAAAAGCTAGTTTATAATAAATAATAAGGAGAAGTACCTACAGTCGGGTTATTATAAATATTTAGTGATTGTGTCTCAATTGAGCAAAATGATATGAGAACCCTGAGTGAAGCAAAAGATTCTACAATAGAATCCTGAGCGTAGCAAAAGATCCTAAAGTAGAATCTTGAGCGTAAATAGCGAGGGTCCGAGGGATTCAATAACGCCCAAGACGAAAATAATTTTATCTACACCCATATAGTAAATCCTCTTTTATCTACACCCATATAGTAAATCCTCTTTTATAAGTTCAAATACCGTAGATAAGACCCCGCTTTAAGATATACTGCGCGGCTGTTGCGTGCGTCCCCTATTAGATCACGAAATATAACACTTTAACGAGATCACGTACAAAATTAAGACACAGCTGCGGGCTGGCGGCGGAGGCGCGGGCCGGCCTGTCGACGCAAACATGGCGCACGCCGGCGAGAAGTGCCCACACGAAACACATGAAAGAGGATTTAATATATGGATGTAGATAAAGTAGTGTATGCAACTGTACATAATTAGGCATTAAAACACTCGTGTGACCTTATTATGAAACTCGCCTTCGGCTCGTTTCATAAAACACACTCGTGTTTTAATGCCCCTCATTATGTACCAGTTGCATAAACTACTATTGCTACAGTATGACACATACTGTTGTGATAATAGTTTTTACTCTATGGCGCATCTAGTTTATTCAAGTTTAAAGCAGATATTTTAGATTGGATAAAAAAACTCAAATGGGTAAGCAAACGTTTTCGGTAACTAAACATCTTGCTCGTCGCAAGCAGAAACTCATCAGCTACTGTAGCTCTAGTATAAGTTTTTCGAAACATTAACTAATTCGAACGCGTTTGCGTTTTGTCTCAAAATGTATGAAAGTGGTATGAAAACGTGAACAGCGCCTCTGGTGGTCACTAGTGGAAACTAAAACAGCGAGTATAACATTTGTTGCTCACCGGTGAACGCGCGTATTTCAAACTCGGTGAGAGCGTTTTCATACTGGGGGCTTTTGCGTTTGCGGTTCGGATTTTATACTTACACATCCAGTTTATCTGCAGTTTATCTAAAGCAGGGTTGAAATGAATTTTTTTCGAATGTAGTTCGAATTGATTTTGAGAAACGATTGATACATGGTACCTAATAAGACCGCAGCAATAATAACACCAGTTTTTGCACGGTGTTGTGTACTTACTGTTCTCGATGGCGAGTACGAGCCAGGGAAAACACGAAGTCTACTTACGCAGATTGAAAGTCGCGTGCCATTCTGTTCGTTTAAAAATGCTTCTTACTGTTAAAGAATTCAACAAAACCCTGGCATCTCCGCTTACGGCAGCAACCAGCCCTGCCTTATCCGTGCATATAGAATTTATGTAAATTGAACAAACGCGAGAATACACCCTTATACAATTTTGAAGGAAAAATACGGCCGCCTAAATGTTCAGCCCAAGTCTTTTGAAGTTTCACGCGAAGTTTTTGTGGAGTCATTTGCGAAGAAACAGTGAATAAATTCGCAGTTTACTTGAATTATTGAAGTGGATTTTGGATATTTACATATTTTACGTTTTTAATGCCAAATCTTTTTACGATATTTCTTTCGACTTACGTACGACGCGACCGCGTGGGAACCTCAAGCAAGTTTGATTCAACACAATTACAACTAGCTGGTTTTCAGTGAAGGGAAGAGGTGTGATCCATACTTGAGATACAGCTTCGGCTTATAATCCATATCTGTGATACTATTATAAATACTAATTGGTATGGAGTGTAATATTATAAATACGAATTGGTTGAGTTTGAGCCCCGGGAAAGGACTTGAATACTTTTTGTCCCGTAAATCTTCCCTTACGCCGTCCTCTCCTGGCGAAAAAATAAACAATGGTATTGTTTTGTTATGTGCCCTGACCTGGGATCCCAGGGACTCGAAGACGACAGGTTAAGGGGTCATCGTATCGTATCGCGATTATTTCGAACCGTGAGATCTTCGACAAGACAGTACGGTTGCCAGGGGGTGGTAAGTTTGTATGGAAAAGCGATGACTAGATGCGCGCCTAATATAAAAAATAGATACTAAATTCTATGGCAATGAAAGAGTTCCAAGCGGACGAAGTCGCGAGAAAAAGTTAGCACCTATATTTACGGTGAATATATTTTAAATTAACCCATCAAAAACCTTCGGTAACCAGTTAACCGTCTCCCTTGACGCCCATATGCGTGGGCGGAATTTATGAGGCGTGAATGTCAAGATACGTGACGTCATCGATCGTATATCCTAAGAAAAGGTGCTCGTGGAAACGGAAACCTCTGGAAGGAAGGTTTTCGGATTTAGTCTTGGGGAATTCGGAAGTCGTAGATGCGGAATAGGTATTAATATATTCGTCGTCAGTATTTCCGAGTTCACTTAACCTGGACCTTTTAAGGCAGGAGTGAATAGGCTTTTCGCTTCAGTAGGTAGTAATTGTATGTGCTGCCTCACCTCAATCGCATTGTATGTTCTGCATCACCTCGATCGCTTCGCGATCTCGGCGATGCAGAACATACAATGCGATCGAGGCGAGGCAGCACATACAATTACCTACTAACGCATGTAATCTGGCTGATCTGTTCCAATGATTTTAGATATTAATCCTCCATACTCCTTAAAGTAGTTTTTTAGTTTGAATATGGGTATACGTTAAGATAATTCACAAGTGATTGGGGTATGGACAATAATTTCTTTTCCTCATTTACGATTTTGATATCCGTCCATTCGCTAGTGATTCTAAAATCATAACCAATTACTCTATTTAAGGCCAATCTTGATAGATGTAGTAACGCTGGTGGTTCAACTCTTAGCGGCTTCTTTAATTCTATGTGGTATCTTTGTAGCCACGTTTCTCCATCTGGTGATTTTATATAATATTGGATTAATTCTATGATGTTACGGCGCAATTCTCTAACTTCTCTTACGCCTTCAAATCCATATCTAGTTTTAGAATATGAAGACCATATCCTGATGGATTTAGGGCCTCGCGCTGTTTGTACAGACAGTGAAAATTCAAAATTTGGATGTTTAGATTTTCTGAGCAGAAAAGTTCCAATGCTTGTATTTTCGAGCATTCTATCGGCATCTTGTAAATTCAAACTTTCATAATACCATCCGCATTGTCTCAACAAATCCATATTGTTACTTATTGAATGATGTATTTGGCACTGATAAATACATTTTAAACCTGAAAGCTAAAATTGAATCATTTTATACCAGCCTTGGCGTTTGCGGGGGGGTGTCATAAGGCATTCGTCTCTCTTGCACTCGTTCGTAAAAAATCAAACTGCATTTAGTAGTATTAGTTTTCTTTATTTAAAAAAAATATTGTTTGTTATACACCACTTTCTTAAGCAAGTTACATTTTTTAAGGCACATATGTTACTATGGTAAATACAACTTTGAATATCCGGCGATGTTGAATAGTTTTTAAACAGGGTTTTTAAATTAGGACAATTGTATTCTTCCAAATTGTAGATATTATCCGTTTCTAGTATTTCTTTTAGCCAGATGACCTTTTCAACGCCTTTAGTGTATATCTTTTTATTCTTGATATATTCCAATATCAAAAACTTGTAATTAAAGTAAGGCACAAAGCCTTCGTTCCATAAAAGTCCAGCGTTTCTTTCTACCCATGCCACCTGCAAACGTTCCTTCCTTGTCAAGTTATAGAACGGATATGGCGGTTTTATCAACAAAACAAGAATACGATTATCACATAATATTGCTATTTCTTTTGGTATAAATTTGTTGTCTTCACTTTTAAAACCTTGAACATCTACGATAGCATTCATGATAGTTTTCGAACTATGTTACTGAGTGGTTTATATTCAAAGAGGCAGTCGTTGAGGATCAGACAGTAGGCAGTTGTATTTTCAGGAATGTCTGTTGACGACTCAATTTCTAAACGCACGTCAACTGGTCCAGTTTTGAGTGAATCATTTTGTCTTGAGCAGTCGATAACAAAAAGCGGAGCAATTTTCGAGAATGTATTCAAATCCAACAACGGTTCGATACAAGCGTTGTAATATGACTGACGAAAATTAGCATACATCTCATATAATATACTATATTTACTTTCATCAAACTTTAAATTAAGACTGTCGTAGGGAAAGTACTGCGAATTCAAAAATAATTTGACATTTGTTATGTTACAATGATCAAATGAAGCTGAACTTCTTGTTGTACTGTGTTTTCTGTCAGTTTGCAGTCCTAATATAACAAATCTCGGTTTCTCTAGTTGAGAAGCAGTTTTAATTGACCAAGAATGCTTTGTTGTCATAGGTAATAACGGATATTCATATAAATCCCAATTCCTGAAGGCTAACTGTATGGGTCGATCTTTTTCTAAATGTTTTAGTAGCACAAGTCGTTCGCGATCAGAAACTCTAATATGTGGTACACGCCACTGGATTTTTGTTATGTCTATATTTATATTTTCGTTTTTCTCAGCTATCACACTGTTTGAAACAGAACTGCTTCTTTGTAATATAAGTTCATGTCTGCAATTGATGAGTATTTTATTATAATCTTCGGCGAATCCTAATATTTTATTCAAGGGTATTATAGCTGTGAAATGGAAGTCAGTTGCCTTGGTTCCATCTAATTTCCAACCCCATAAAGCTGCATTTTTACTTTCTCCTTCATTCATTGAAATATACGATTTCATTGTAGTTGTGATTCCAGCATTTTTAATGTTATCTATTGCAACACCATTCAGCTCGTATCTGATATTTTGAAATAAAAACAATATTGGATTGTTTATAAATTTAACTTTTTTCGTTATTGTTTTCCCTGTTGTGTCTGTGGTAGCCGTACTTGCACATCCCTCAATGTAAATGGAGCTAGCTGAAGGTAGAACATAAATATCTTGCTGGTGTATTGGTATCCTTATTTCATCGTTTTCTTTAAAACTGTTATTGTAGGGGTTATAGCTATGGATTTCATAGCTTTCAATGGAATTGTCATGATGCGGTAAATCTGCGATTTGTAACATTTTATATTTTAAAGCCGAGTGAACGTAAAAAAATCTTATTCTTTTTTGTAATCGCCTTTGTTGCTCTTACACGTCTTCTATCTTTCAATACTGGGCGTGCAATACCAGGAGATCTATTATGAACAGAGTTTTTATTGAAAACAATCATTTTAGTTAACGGTATTTTGAATTTCGTAGACTCGAAAGTAAAACATGCAATTTTCAATACGATTGGCGATACAATGTACGCTGCACAAACACACCTTTCTATTTATTTGATTGTCATCTGTTGAACAGCTTTACGTCATGTGTAGGTAATTCATTCATTCTCTCCCAAAATGAGGTAAGGAACTTTAAACTTAAATGACCGCAGTTATACAAATTGTTTCCTTGTAAATTATCATAATTGTAGTGAATTTTATCTCCCATGTACTTGACAAACTCCTGTGGCGGTTTTAAATTGCCATAACTATCAAAGTATTCAATATAATCATTTATTTTTCCATAGGCTACCCAATGAGTACCAGAATTTTTAGAAGAATCTAAATTGATAACCCCACATTCTAGTGGTAAAGGGAATTCTGGTAATTCATCTCTCATAAACACACCACGAAAAAAAGGTATGTTATTAGAGTACTTCATAATATCAATATTAGTTAACGCTCTTTTGGGTAGCCGAGTAATTAGTTTTTTTTCTTTGTAACATAAATTCCTAGTCCATTTTTGTATGGCTTAAGATGCAATCCTTTTCCAATACACAGTGCTTCCATATTCATATTATGCTTCTTGAACTCCTCTAAATTTTTTTTAGCTAACTTATAGTCATTGACAGCTTTCGTGATTCCGGCGATACCTCCTGCTAAACTACCGGCTGCAGACAATCCCGCAAATATAGGTATTAATGGTAGAAATCCTCCGGTTTTAGGCACTGGGATTACTCTCGGTAGTTTTATAGGTAAGTCGTCAGATGCCAGTTCATGAGCAGCTGTATACGCTAGTTCCGCTAAAAGTTTTTTGCACTTGGGCTTTAATTTGCAAATACGTTTTTTGGTATGAGAAACAATATTATTAAATGTTTTTTTTAAACCAGAACCAGTTTTTGCTTTTGAAGCAGGCAATATATATTTTTTCTTCATATTTAAATTACTGGTATTATTTTGATTCTTGTTCATGATTGTTTTAATTAACCTGTGAATGCCGTGTTTGTAGTATGACGATTCGTATACGACTGAGTACAAGTAAAAAATAATAGATGTTTAAATACTCTCACTAGTATTTTTAGCCTACAAACGATTAGTCTTTTCTATCCAGCTGTTTTCGCTTGAAGGCAGCCCTAGCCACTTTACATACACCTTGTTTCCTTTAGTTCTTAAAGCTTTTTCAACAAGGTATACCTCAGGGTGTAAAGTCTTTCGAATTTCGTGCTCATAAAATGCTCCTAAAATTGGCCTAGACCTCGAATCTTCTAATATATAAGTTGTTGGATTGGTATCTTGAACTTTTGTTATCTTAAATATTTCTGTAGACCAATTAGGAGTATATCCTTTTTCGAAGCAACCTTTATATTTGCTTATTCTTACAAAATCCCCTACTTGAAATCTTTTGCACTTCGATATTTTTTTAGATTGTTCTATTTGGGATTTAGTGTATCTTTGCGATATTGTTTCTTTATTATCATGATTAATTGTAGCCGGAGGTGCTCCTATAGTTCTATGGAACGTATGATTGTACTCATAAATTTTACAATCTAGAGTTCCATCAATCCATTCATAATTTCCTTTCAAATTAAATTCTTTATATAATTTATTTTTGAGCGTTCTAATGAAACGTTCTACGATAGAGGCTTTTTTGGTCGAATATGTAGAATAGTGGTTAATATTATATTTTTTAATAATCTTCGAAAAAACATTATTGTAGAATTCCTTGCCCATATCTGTTTGTAAATTTTTAGGTAGTCGGCCTTTTGCTAAGAAAGTCTTAAATACGGTAGACACAATTTCTTTAGTTTTTTGTTTTAGAGGAAATGCCCAAGCATATTTTGAGAAACAATCTATAATTACGAATATATATTTATAACCCGAATTTATATTGGATAAGGCTTGCATATCAATCAAATCTGCCTGCCAAAGGTCATCTATGTCTTTTAATATAACTCTTCTTCGGGGGAAGTTCACTCTTACATTACTATGAATCTCATTTACGACGTCGGCTTTGCTCATAGTGCTTGTTCAACTTCCCTTCTAGTTCTTTCAATTCAATATTTTTTTCGAGTTTTTTAACTCGGTCTGATAAAGCTGAGATTAGCTTATCAAGATGGTTTAGCGTGTTTGAAGTAACTTTTATATTTGTATCAATATATTCATAAATTTTAACACCATCGGATATTTCAACTTCGTCTATAGCGCATAGTTTATTTTCTTTTATTTTACAACAATTATTTTCTTTTTTGTGGACATTCATGTTTGATGTCCTTTTGATTACTAAACGGAATGATTATCACATGACAGTTTTTATTCTTGTATTATACCGGATTCTTTTAACTCTTCAATAATGGATAAGATTTCATTATCATGGTTGCTGTTGCCAGCGCTTTTAGAGGCAATTAAAAGTTTTAGTCTTTCAATTAATTCATTTGGATCATCCCAATAAATATAGTCTGTAGCTTTCTTATATTTTTTTAATTTAGGCAAGGAACCGCCAATTTTAAGGTCCGTTAACTTTTCTGGAAAATCTTGCTTAGTGTCCGAGAACAGAGGTTTAATAATCTGACAGTATTTTAATCCTTTGTCTCCTTTCAATTGTCCGTCGGGATTAAAATCTCGCCTGTGGGCGCTTGTAATAACAAGCAGATCTTTGTACATACTTTTGTCTTTTTCTGTTACTAGTTCGAGATTCGGTTTATTTCGAATCAAAAGTTCTTTTAAACCTGCTGTGAGTTCGTAATTTTGGCCATTGATTGTAATCATATATTGTTTTTCTGCCGAATTTTTATTGACTAAGGATAAAGTAACAGCAGAATTTCCCATCTTGAGTTTCTTATTTTCATTACGGATCCCAAATGGAACGTTAATGTTATCGTAAATGTCTAGTATATCTTCTTTTTTAAGAGATATTAATGTATCATTGACGTTATTTTGAGAATTTTTGCCATCATTGTCCAAATCATAATATTCTGAATGCTTGCTTGAATCAGCTTCGAGCTGGTCTTGGAAGTTTTTATATACTATCGATGAGTTCAAGTCCGTAGACGCGTCGTTTTCATTTATAGTATTTGGAATATTTAAACTAGAAGGTTTTTTATCATTTGCTTGTATCAGTGTCTCTAGAGGATCCGTAATGGGCTTGAATACTTTCTTTAATTTTAGATTAGCAGCATCTTCTTCATCCTGTATCATTTTTATTTTCTTTTTTATGCAAGCTGCTGATGTAATTAGTTGTTTTTTCACATTAGTATCCATTTTTTAATGATGTCACTAGCTGTGTGTTATATGCGCGCTGGAGTTCAATTGAATGTTTTTTTCAATGTATTAGACATATATAATGAATTTATAAATAAATAAACGTGTCAAAACCTAGTCTATATCTTCCTTTATCAATTGCACAATCTTTATTGAGCAATAAAAAGTTGTATTGATTTCTCCATATAGTATAACAAAGCTCCTTAAATTTTAACCAATCTATGTCTGTATTTATGTGATCATTGTATATATGTTTTAAATTTCTGTCGTCTTGTTTAAAAATAATCAATAGATTGGCATTATCTCTTAACAATTGTTTCGGTATTTTGGAATAAGTTTGGGATAAATAAAAGCAGTCTATCTGCCTATGTCTTCCCATAGCAAAATAATTTCTAATGTTCATCTGATTTTCACATGCTACATCGTCAAAAATCATGACTGAATTTGTTAAAGCATCATTGGGATGAAGAACTTCTTTACTGTCAGTAAATAAATAAAAACTTGCTCCTGGAATTCTTTGCATAACTTCCTTCAAAAAGAGATACTTTGGCTGGAAGGCCGTCTTTGAGTACAAATAAATGTGTTTGAACTTTAAACCATTTTCATGTAACAATAAATTCAGCATAACATTAGTTTTACCACAGTTAGAAGGACCGCATATTATGCAGCGAATTGTGTTAGGTAATAGGGTGCTATGCTTTACTTTTTGCGCATTTATTTCGACATTTATAGTATTCACCTCTAATGTTTCAGCTTGCTTAACAAACTTCATGATAAAATGTGAGGTAAATAAAAAATTACAAGTCTTTATATACCTAACACAATGATGTCAAGGGGGGGTGTCAGATTTCGCTGTGTTTGCTTTCACGTTTACGGACAAAATAGACTTCATTATAATTAATATTCAGATGCAGCCATTTCTGCAGCGGCCGCCCCAGAAACTACTCGTGATTCAAGTAAGCTTCTTTTGAAATGTTTTGCATAAAATAATTATTCATATGCATTCTTATTTTTTAATGTGCCGATTATTGTTATGTCACTGAATATTTTATTATCTTATTACAGAACATGTCGAAACTCGAAAACTTCGAACGCCAAGAATTCAGCGATGGTCTTGATGTCACAGGTCATCTCGACATGAATGACTTATTTTATAATACTCAAGGCCTACAAGATCTTTACAGTGTTCAGCATCAGGAAAATAAAGCGTCGGATGAGAAGAAGTGTAAAGATTTGAAAATTAAACCGAAAAAGAAAATACTCAAAAAATCACAGGCGGAAATTTCAAACAATTTATCATATGTATCTCGACGAGTAAAAGAAAATGGACATCACTTGATTAAAATAACTATTTATGAACTTCACCCTGGATTTAAGTGCAAAAATGCTGATGATAATGTTTGTCTGAGTGCACAGTATGTGGTTGAGGACAAATATGACGAAATTTTGGATTGCACCGAAACCATAGTCAAGAAAATTGTGAAAAAAATAAGTGATAGTGATACTTACAAGTTGTAAAATGGTTTTAATGTTAATAATTTATCAATAAATACTTGTTGATCTAAATTAAAATAGACTTTTTTATTACTTACGTTAGGTACACTTTCAAATCTGTAGCCTCGCAAAGCCTCGCGCCTATTCATAATTGACAGATAATTAAAACAGGGAACAAAAGAATGATGAAATAAAATGGCTGAAAATTCGTGATAACATTTATTTAAAAACAAGACTATTTCTATACATTCATAGATAAATTCATAATTATCCAATAGGGACAGTAAATACATTTTTATTATGTATACAATCTTATGAGATATTAATTCTTACAATATATTGCTATAGTGACCCCACGGCAAAGTTCTAACTGCACCGTCTATTAATTGCCTTTTATCATCATTTTTACTTAACACCAGTTTATTCAGTTGCTGGGTAAACATTTTATGGTTTTTTGATTTAATAATACACATATTGTCCCTTAATTCCTCGCTGTTATATAAGCATTTTTTATATTTTTTCATATTGAGTTTTTTAGTCACACACTTCTTTACCCCTTTTGCTTTTTTGATAGATGTCGCCTCGGTATTGATACAGTATAACTTAGCTCGTAATCCAACAAACTCAGATATTACTTCACCACCCATTTCATCTTTGAAATAGCCGGGAATTTTCATGTTTGCAATCGGCATGTTGTACATATTATTAACGGCGAAATTACTCGTATCAAAGTATGGAAGCATTTCTTTCATATCCATGTAAAAATTTTTACTATAGACTAAATATAACAGACTGTCAGTGTCGGAGTAACATAAGTGAATATCTTGATGATACCTTTTTCTCATGACAGAATAATGAAATTGGTACAAATGCTTTTTAGCGAGCTCTAGTACAGTGAATCCAATATAAATAGGCATATCCAAAACTAATTTAGATTGTTGCATTTGAATGGCTACTAGGTTTTCCGAGAAAACAGACAAACTTTTAAAATTCGGAGCGCTGATATACTTTTCTGCACCGCAAATTTTGTTAGTTTTATTCGAAACATCTCTCCAAACATTTACCAATTTAACGTCAACTTGATTTCTTTTATTTTGTATTGTCTTTCCATAGATGCTATTAACCTGCTTTTTAAAGAAGTTTTTTTCAAAGTCGCATTTAGCGTTTTGTCTCAGTTCTGTATTTAGTGTTATGTAAGGTTCTAAAAATTTTCCTTGGTTAAAAGCTAAAATACGATGAATTTTCAATAATTTCAAACCATTATTCAAACATTCTTTTAAGTGCTCGTAATGTATTACGTATTTATATTTATTGTGCAAATTTGCTATCAGTTTACGACTCGTTTTGCTTGGAGGAACATAATGTTCTGGAGCGAATGGCAAATCTGAGTGGTCATCATGCAATTCACAGGGGTATTCAAGATCTACTTCAAGTATGTACCCTCGAGGACTGTCACAGCTGACACTTTTAACATCAAATTTGTCTATTTCTTGCTCGTTCATAAACACAAAATTGTTGGTTGGTAGATATTGCAACATAGCAAAACCATACAAATTGACACAATCTAAGTATATTAAATATGAACTAGCATTAGCATCGTTGTAGTCTGACAAATATATGTTATTCGCCTTTGCATGTCGTAGCGAACACTGAGCAAGACCGCCTCGAATACCTTTTTCTAACATTTGGTACATTTCAACATCAGATATCAAATCAAGCTTTATTTTTGTATATAGCAACATGGCGTCCCAGCTCAAAGCCGGGCTAGAAACATAGTAACACGGGTCTAAATTGTAATAAGTTAGACTCATACATCTGAATTTTTCGAATATATCACATAACAATAACACATCACATTTTAGGTATAAATCTGTATATTCACCCAAACTTTGTATGTTAAATTCTCTCCAAACTGACTTTGCATGTTCGTAATTTTCATCGGTAATATTCTCGGCTGTTAGTTTACTATAAAAAAGCTTTTGGTCTGGCAGTTCAGTTTCGTTGTATCGATCCCACGAGTCTATGTAGTCATAGCAATATATGCCCTTCTTACGAAGTAATTCAAAGTGATGAGTATCAGGATAATATTTTTTGAGATTTTTAAAGTCGCCAGGATCCAATGTACTAGCCAATTCATCTAAACCAGAATTTAAAAAGTTGAATGAGTCGATAAATTTCAACTGCGCTGGATTTTGACCCTCTATTGGTATGAATTTAGTTATTGATATGTATTTTTCCTTTGTTTTTGGAATTAAATTTATGCGACCGATTGTGTTCGATAGTTCTTTAATAAATAAGTGACAATCATAACCGGAGAAATTATGAAAGAGTATGGGTATAAACTCACAAGACTTGGCATTTAAATTACAAGAATCGTGGCTTGGACCGCGATATTTACCAGTAAAATGGTCATGATCTGCTGCGATACGTTCGCCGATTTCAAAAGATTGTCTACAGATATGACAAATCGTAGCATTTTGTAGCGAATGCTTTTCCTCGGCAGATAAAGGTAACATTTCACAATTAACAGATAATAACTGATGCAATTTCTTTACATCTTTGGAAATCGTTTCTACAAATTTTTTGCCACAATTTGGGCCGCGATATGATACATATTCATTTAGTTCCGGTTTGGACTCACAGCATATATAGTAAGCAAAACACGTCGCTTCATGTACTTGTATATTTTCTATGTGATTGGACTTGCTTTTGTCCGAATATTCTAAAAGCAAACTTTCGAAATCTCCATAAATGACTATAGGTATTCTTTGCGTCCTTTCAAAATGGCTAAATGCAAGTGTACTGTTAGGTTCAGGTAATATAGTTTTTACTCTAGCGCAATTATGAGAATACAGTTTTTGTTCTGTATCAAAGTATATAAAACATTCCTCACATAAATAGATTTTAGATGTATGTTTAGTAAGTTGTCTATGAACAAGCTTTTCCATATTTTTTATTAAACAGAAATGAGATTTTCCATTTTGTTCGAGAAGTAACAAGTTAACGTGCGTCAACTTATGTTTCAATGTCTTATATAGAGGTCCAGACACATCATCATTTTTTTCTAAACCATACACGTTAATTGAGATGTTTGGATTGTTTTTTTCGAATATTTTTAGGTCTTCCAGGGCTGGCGGAAATGACATGCCTTTAATATTGAGAATGTTCTTAAAATGCGGATATGAAGAAACTCTGTTTGGATTTTTACTTGCGGGATACATATGAGCCATAACACTCCATAAAAAACAATAATCGTCTTTGTTTTGTATATTCAAGCATGATTTAGAATTGCGAATTTTGGCCGGTAAACTAACATATGTGCCGGCCCTCAATGGGTTGTATTTATTTATGTTTATTTCCAGATGGCTAATTGAATCAATAGTCCAGCCTGATTCTGAAAGTTCAAACTCTGAGCACTTTGTTATAAGGTTGTCAATATGACTGGAATATAACGACAAAATGTCAGTATTTTGAAAAACGGGAAAGTATTGTGTATTAAATGATTTCATTGCCTTTTCATTGTTTTTTGGCTGTGTGTACGCAACAAAAAGTTCGAGATTTACTTTCAAAGCAGTGTGTTTTTCTAGAGAAATTTTTATTAGTTCAAATACTGACTTAGAAATCCTATTTAAGAACTGTTCCGGGGTTGAATGGATATCATCTGCAATAGAATTTACTCTATAACTTCTTATTCTATTTTTAAATGCAGTAGCTATGACCTGCACGTTGTCAAACTTCGTGTTTATCAGACAGTTTGACTTATGAAGGTTGCTCTTTTTATGTGATGTGAAGTTAGAAACATGAACTTTGCACTCGTTACAAAACATGTTTTTTTCCTTTTGAGATTTTATTACTTAATTATTTCATTATTCCATTATTTCCTTATTTCATTATTTCCTTATTTCATTTTATATGCTGTGAATGAAAAAAACATGTAAACGGTTATACCTTTAATATTCCGGTTACTTATAAAATGATAAATGCGAATATATAGGTGGGGAATATTATATACTAGATGCCGCCGAGTATATTGGTTAGGCAAAATATAATTCTTAAAAATATGTTACTGAGAACCTGATGGGTACATAATCGGTTGAATTTTGACGAAGTCTTGTTTCCCGGCCTGTACTAATTTCGAGACCGCAGCCCACAGTGGTGTATTGACGTCAGTGGCCACCTTCAATGTTGTAAGAGCATTTTTCCATCGCTCTTCCACTGGTAACCGCTCCGCTTCACGGCTATTATAGACCCGGAGTTCGACGAAGTATTCTCCTGTCTTGGTAGGATCCCTCTGTGTCGTAAATCCCGACGCGCCACGCTGTGTCAAAAAACTTCTCAATGTCGCTGCTCGAACAGGCTTCTGGAACTTATCCTGATGCACCTCGTCCTGTAAGACAAAAAAACAAATTAATCCATTGTAATCTAATCGAAAATATCGTTTTCCTAAAAAAAAAAAGACGAAAGATTGTAAACAAGTTTGTAAAACCAAATAGATCTCTATTTCCTTTAGATAACTTTGGATACAGAAATAGGTATATTTAATTAGATTTAATAGGTACTTTCCCTTGATGTTCTATAGTCTTGGGGGATGCCTTGTATTATTTTTTAAAACGCTCTATCTTAATGACAATTGCCAACAATGACACCAATCATCTGATATCTGGACACCACTAACTTCCGAAATAAATAAATTAGAAATTTGAGTAGGTCAGATAAGTGCATACCTCAGATTCCAACACCTGTTCAGGGCGTTTGCGCTTCACTGGTGGCGATTGAGCGCATGGGATGACATTGTCTTCGGACTCCGAACAGCTTTCTAGAGCCGATAGTTCTTTAACTTGAGATGCTGCCTGCGCTTTTGGTTTTTTCGGAGCGCGTTTCTTCACAGGTTTTTTCTCTGTTACTTTCTCCGAGATCGACGGCGTTGGCTGCACTGACAAGGAGGACTCGTCAATTGTCCTCGAAGAATCCGCCAGCTCGTCCTCCCAAAACGGATTTAAAGACCAACCAGGCCTGCAATAAAAGAACAATATTGTATTTTAAATGCACCAAGAATCGGAAAACAATAAACTGACTTAATAACACGATAAGTACTATACATACACTTACATGGCTTCCTGTTCTACTTAGTTGCCGTATATACGCCAAACACCAACTCACTTTTACTTGATTACTGTAAACACTGAACCGGGCTGTTATTTTTTAATTTAAAACACGCACTTTGAACTGTAGGTACAGTCTGAGTCCTGGAAGTTATGAAGCTAATGGCACGTTAATGCCCGTCTGTCCTATTTATTATACGATATTCTAAAGTTACGATTACAATGGCTAATAAAATAATCATGGCAGCCTATGCAATAAAAACATATAACACAGCTGAACAAATTTCGTCCTTATGCAGACCATCTTTAAACACTTCGAATGTTCTCAGTATTGATTCCGTTATAAACATGCCCTAACACTCTGTAAAAGAAATGCATCAGTTGCATAAACGCCTTACAACATGAAAATCGATGCGCGAATCTTAAAAGGAGGCAGTATGTACTCTCCGCCAACTCGATCAAGTTAATTAAACACCTGACACTCAAGAAAACCCATACATTTCAGATGGCTATTTAATTTGGTAGGGTTAAAACATATTTGTAATGAATGATCGCAGTTAATTTTATGTTGGAAAGTTGTGTAATATGGATTATATATCCAGTACTACTTGAACTAAGGACATTTATTTATGTAAAAAAAAAATAGTTTTAACATTCATTTGAGACAGTCAAAATTACTCCAGTAGAGATTATATTTAAAGCTTAGTATTAACTAATAAAGATTCATTATTTCATTCATTATTTTAAGTAATCCGCCATCGAATGGTTTATGGGGCATAATTATACTCTGTTTTCAAACTTTAGTTAACAAACTCTAGCTCCGCTCGACTTCATATAAGGGCTATAAAGTGATTTAGGCTCGTGTCTTTTCCTGAGGATATTATTAAAGTTAAGGGCTATGGATGGTCTATGAGGTGTGGCCTAGTTTTGGCTACGCATGGTCCGCATAAACAGTATCTTTCTTCTCTTGTATATATCCCTAAGACAAAAAACATTACTCACATACTCAGTTTTTCAGCAGCGTAGGGCCCGAGTACCAAATTTCGGCGAGTAATTTATGTAAAAATACCTTATTTCTTTTGTGTTTCTGATTGGTTATTATGTTGCGTTTCTAACAGGTATGTATCATTCCAGGCCTTGAAATAAACAAGAGGAAACTTGTGTAGGTTTAATTTTGAAAGTGTATTACAAATATGTGCGCCTACCTATGTAAAATATTTTAAATTGTACATTGTTTAGGACAGGTTTTCTAAAAACTAAATATATTTTTTCACGCTATCTAGCGACTGCGAGATGAAGCTTTATAACGAATCGCTTAACTTGTCATACATCACTAGTCTAATTACCTTGCGCTATTAATACGTAACAATAGATGGCGTCATGAAAACGTTTACTTGCAAAATAAACTTTATTTTATACATACTTCATTGAAACAATATGTAAGATTACTATATTTCCTAATGGCCAATCAAACCAGCACATTAAAAATGAATATTTACTAAACAAACAATTCGACATATTGACATTCGTTTCTAAATATTTCGATAGATGGCTGTACTAATGTTATTACAACCGTTTCAGATGTAAATTATTGAATTTAATACAATAATATACTTTTACAACTTACAAGTAAACAAAATATTGGGAATATAATAAACTATGATCCAAATAAATAAATAAAAAATCTTTATTTATGCATTGGTTTAACAATTTAAAGTTATAATTCTACAGCACGCTATAGAAATTTTTTCATAGAACAGTATATATGTCGGACCTTCGTTAAAGATGTCGGCGAGCTGTGAGTATCTCAGCGGACCACTTGTCAACGATTGCATTGAACGGACTTGGCCAATCCGTAAATGTAGTTGAATGGCAAACCTTGTCAACGATTACATGGCAGACCTGGCCAATCTGTAAATGTAGTTGAGTGACAAACCAATACAAAATCGAAAATTGAAATAATGAAATTGAAATACTGAAATTGAAAACTGAAATTGGAAACAGTGAAATTATTTTATATTGAGTACGGGTCTGGCCAACCTGGAAAAATATGTTACTACTTAACATTAGCGCACACGGGTGCCGGGGATGTGGTAAAATTATATATAAAATATAACCCTGGCACCCGTGGAGGCCTTTTGCTGTTTTTTTTTATCGTTTCATTAAAGATCTCTATCTATCACGTCGAATGAAAGATTTCTATCAGGCCGAGTATTTATTTGTAGCAACTACGAAAGTGAAGTAGGAACCCCTCGATAATTAACTGATTATTCCAATGCTTCTCGAGACAGAGTGTGTGTTTCTATGCAAATAGATCAACAATATTTTGTCGAGTATCATCTTGTCCGTTACCTATCAATTAGGTATGTTGTCATAACAAATAAGTAATTGTATGTTCTGCCTCGCCGTAATTCCGTCTTCACCGGTGTCCTGTTGTTTTTGAGCTGTTTAAGAGCCTCTGAGAGTAGATAGAGAGCCTATTGGTTCTGATGCTCCGTTGGGCCTTAAAGAATGCCTGCGGTATGGACAGCTTTCCACAAACCCGTTATTCAATTCGTCCGCATCGCAATCGAAACGGAGTACTTTAAAGAGTATGGAGGATTAATATCTAAAATCATTGGAACAGATCAGCCAGATTACATGCGTTAGTAGGTAATTGTATGTGCTGCCTCGCCTCGATCGCATTGTATGTTCTGCATCGCCGAGATCGCGAAGCGATCGAGGTGATGCAGAACATACAATGCGATTGAGGTGAGGCAGCACATACAATTACTACCTACTCGCTTCACCGTCGGTCTCATCTTTGCCCCCTGGCTAGATGCAGGCCAAGAGATAATAATAATAATTCGTGTTAAATAGACCGGTACCTCACACGCGACGTACAGCCCTACTAAGGCAGTTGCCACACTGATGCGGTTTCCGGACGGGTTCTGCAGTGCGAGCGGGATATCGCTGCAATGCAAGTCTATAACGGTGTCCCGCTCGCACTGCGGAAAGCGTCCGGAAACCGCATCAGTGTGAAAACCGCCTTAGTCACCAAAACAACTCACAATAATGGTCAAAGAAAACAAAGTCTGCCGCTTCGGATCATGACACTAGTCGGCACGGTCCATGCCACACTCACACTAAGGTGACTTCCTGATTTGTCGGTGCGGCTGCGGTACGATATGAGAAAACTGTCAAATGTCAGTGTCAACTGTCAGTCGAGGCAGTACCGCTTTTTACTGCGCCCTTACATTTAAATGAGTGCTTCCTGACTGGCGCGGGATGCGCGGTAGCGGGACGATACGAAGGCAGTACTGGTCCACTTCTGCGCATGATATTACTACTGCGCAAATGTTAATACTAACAGTATTCCGTCAAGCGGGAATCTTTGCGACGTCAGTATGTTTACGTCAAAGAAGAAAATGTCACATATCGATCCCGTCCCGCCATGTCAGTCAGGAAGACGCCTTACGAGTAAGACCGCATACCGTCGACTTGCTCTACAGCAGCTTGTGTCACACACACACACTACTAACCGACGTACCGGAATGCCATACCTGGCGCAGTATATAATTGTATCATGCTCACAATAATAGTGGCATTTCATCTTCCATGTCAATATACCAAAAACATTGCAGAAAAAACAGAAAACGTATACATACAGAAAATGTTATACCTACAAACTCCGCCATTGAAAACCGAAATACCAGCTTACCTGAAACAAACAACGTAACAATGAATTGGGTCATTGTCAGATTTAGGTGCGCGTCTTTTCGGTGGACATGCCAAAAGTTAAGGGCTACAAAGCTTAATTTTCGATTGATCTGATAACCCGCATAATCTGTAATTCCGTGTCTATAAATCCATGTAATAAAAACGTAAATTACATGCACACACGCCGTTAACTATTGTCCACCGAATGGACAACTTTTGTTTTTCAGACTGACAATGACCCAATTAGGCGAGCAGTTTCGTTCGTTTTTAAAGGCTTCGCAATAAATCTAACGTGAAAACGGACATTTTATATCCCGGTACTGAATAAATAATTTCATTAATACCCTGGTGATGTTGGTTAGCCGTTTGAATGGTTAATGAAGAATATTAACAGTTAATGTGTTTTATTAGATTTGTTATGAACATTAACTGGGGTTTTAAATTCGTGTTCTAAGTCATGATTTGAATCACATTTTCCATTTTTTTAGGGTTCCGTAGTCAGAATGGCAAAAATGTAACCCTTATATTTACGCTTTACCTACGTTACACGAGGTGCCCAAAGCTTCTAGCACTTGACTTTAAATGTTATATTTACAACAAATATTACAATGTAATGAAACCCAATACTAAAAAAAAAAGACAAATAATTGATATACGATTAAAACATTTTATATAAATCTAACAAGGGCCCACCCGGCATCTTCCTAAATAGTAGGGAGGCCAAGTGACTAAAATCAAAATTCCGTTTGTACGAGCAGTCGCCTACCGACGACTGGTATCGTTGGATTCAGTGACGTCTCTCGAGTATGGAACTCGATGTCGTCACTCTCTAAAGTGGTGGAGGGGGTAACTATGACGTCACAAAGATGGCGGTTGGTGGTATCAAGTTTTATCGATTATCTCTTTAACTATTCAACGTATTGCAACAAATGAGGTGTCAAATGAAAGCTCTTTAAATTGCTAATAATTCGTTCTTAGGAATAAAGTGTGAAATGTGAAGTAATTAAAAAGTTTTTCTTAAAAAATCGTACTTTTGAAAAAGTCATTTTTTTTTAATTGCAAAAAACTCGATGAAAGAGGCCATTTCTTTAAAAAATACCTCATATGATTGCAATTGCTAAATTCATCCTCTATACAATGCTTTTTGAATTATTAGAATCGGTTCATAAATGAGTACGCCAGGGACATTTCACCGCGGGCGGGGTGAACGTCGCGGGCGCGCGCGCGTTTGCTGATGAACGCGACTGTGTAGACATTCTTAAGTGTAGCTCAAGAAATACTTAACCGATTTAGACAAGTGGGGTATTATATGAAAGCTCTTTATATTGCCATTAATTTGTTTCAAGAAATGAAATGTGTAAGTCAAACAATTAAAAAGTTTTTCCAAAAAGTCGTATTTTTGAAAAAGTCATTTTTATTTTAACTTCAAAAAACTCGATGAAAGAGGCAATTTCTTTAAAAAATACTTCATATGATTGAAAATGCTACATTTATCCTATATATATTGCTTTTTGAATTATTAGAATTGGTTCATAAATGAGTACGCCAGGGATATTTCGCCGCGGGCGAACGTCGCGGCGCGCGCGCGTTTGCTGACGAACGCGACTGTGTAGGCTTTCTTAAGTGTACCTTTACCAGGTCATCAGTCCACCTTGTGGGGGGTCTACCCAGGCTGCGCCTTCCGGTCCGTGGTCGCCACTCGAGAACCTTTCAGCCCCAACGGCCATCGGTTCTACGCGCAATGTGCCCCGCCCACTGCCACTTAAGTTTAGCGATTCGAAAGGCTATATCGGTTACTTTGGTTCTGCTACAAATGACGTCATTTCTGATGCGATCACGCAGAAAAACTCCCAGCATAGCTCTCTCCATTGCCCTCTGCTGAGTGACTTTGAGCCCATGGTGAGCGACCACGTTTCCGTACCATATGTCATCACTGGCAACACCCACTGGTCAAAGACTCTCGTCTTGAGACACATGCCGTAGCTTCCCGAACGCTGCCTAGCCGAGTCAGATTCGACGATTAACCTCTTTCTCAAAGTTGGACCTACCTAACTGGACAGTCTGTCCTAGGTATACATAATCGCCTACATCTTCGAGCGTAAGGCGTCCAATTGTAACAGGAGTTGGTACTACATGGGCATTTGACATGATCTTCGTCTTATCCATGTTCAATCTTACCTTAGACCAACTCGCTCGGAGGCTTTACTGAGGTCATTAAGCATTGTACTTAAATCCTCCATGGTTTCAGCCAAGATTTAGTAGTCTGACGACATAGTTGTCGTCAGCAAACCGAAAGTGAGTGATGTACTCGCCGTTTATGTTGATGCCTAGCCTTCTCCAGTCCAGATTCTAGAAAACATCCTCCAGTGCAGCGGAGAACAGTTTAGGAAAAATATCTCCTTGCCTGCAGACTCCCCGCTGCAGCGGAATGGACTGACATAGTAGCGTTTTCGTACAAACACTTCAGTATTTCGATATAGCGGTAGTCTACTTGGCACCGCTGTAGAGATTGTAGTACCACCCAGGTTTCGATCGAATCGAAGGCTTTCTCATAGTCCACAAACGCTAAACAGAGGGGCAGGGTACTCTTCAGTCTTCTGTATACAGAGTAACATAGACCACATCCATACGCTTCGTCAGATTATAACCTGACGAAGCGTATGGATGTGGTCTATGGTACTAAAGCCTCTTCGGAAACCGCCTTGTTCGGCAGGCTGGAAGTCATCTAGCGTGCTGCCAGACGGTTTATAATGACTCTTGAAAACAGCTTGTAGACATGGCTCAAAAGCATGATGGATCGATAGTTCTTAACAGCACCACTACGCCTGTGTTCCATGCCTTTGGCGTTCTCCCTTCCAGTAAGACAGAGTCGGACAACTTCTGAAGGGCTGTAAGGACCGGTTTTCCACCCTCCTTCAGGAGTTCGGCTGTAATTCCGTCTTCACCGGGTGCCCTGTTGTTTTTGAGCTGTTTAAGAGCCATTCTAATCTCTTACAGGCAGATGTCCGGAATGTCATCGGTATAGTGCAGGGTTAGTCTAGCTCTAGGATCTTCCACTAGACCAACTTCGGGGTCTGCTAGTTGACGTGTATACTGTATAGCTATGTCCATAGAAGCGCTCTATCTCGCTCAGAAGCTCAGGTCTGGATGAGACAATTAGACATATCTCTTGCGAAAACTTTTGAGCCCTTATCCCGCTCGATGGCCTCTTCAATACGTTTTGTATTGAATTGGCGCAGATCACGGGTCAGGGATTTGGAGATCTATCTATTGAGCTGCCGATATAATGTCGCATCGACTGAAGACTGTAGAACAATCCTACTCCTTTACTCGAAGAGCCTTTGAGTGGAGTTAGAGGGCCTATTGGTTCAGTTGGCCCGGTGGGCTTTAAAGAATTTAGACCCTGTGGTATGGACAGCGTCCACAAACCCGTCATTGAATTCATCCACATCGCCACTTAGGCAATCGAGACGGTTCAGGAGTTCCAGCTGAAAGCTCTCGGGGTTTTGGATTTGGGCTGCTGATGATCGGAGCGTGGACTTCATCAGACGAGAGCGCTCTAGCTTAACACATATATTCAATGTGCCTCTTACCAGACGGCGATCACTTCCGGTTTTAACCGTATTGATCACAGAGACATTATTGAATATATGCTTCTTCGTCGACATGATGAAGTCAATCTCGTTTTTAGTTGCACCGTCGGGACTCATCCAGGTCCTTTTTCTATGCTCACGTTTCTTGAAGAAGGAATTAATCATGTAGAGATTGTAGAGTCCCTCCTTCTCCAAGCAACCAGCCAGTAGTTGGCCCCGGTGTTTTCGACTTCCAACTCCAAATTCCCCCACTCTCAGCTCTTCACCATCTCTCTTGCCCAGTTTCGCGTTGAAGTCCGGCAGGCTATAACCTGACGAAGCGTATGGATGTGGTCTATGTTACTCTGTATACAGAAGTGGTGGTCTGTATACAGAAGACTAAAGAGTACAACCTGCCCCACTCTGTTTAGCTTTTGTGGACTATGAGAAAGCCTTCGATTCGATCGAAACCTGGGCAGTACTTACAATCTCTACAGAGGTGCCAAGTAGACTACCGCTTTATCGAAGTACTGAAGTGTTTGTACGAAACTACGAAAACGCCACTATGTTAGTCCGACTCTAGGACTGGAACTCGAAACCCATTCCGCTGCAGCGGGGAGTCAGGCAAGGAGATATTTTTCCTAAACTGTTCTCCGCTGCACTGGAGGATGTTTTCTAGAATCTGGACTGGAGAAGGCTAGGCATCAACATAAACGGCGAGTACATCACTCACTTTCGGTTTGCTGACGACATAGTAGTCTTGGCTGAAACCATGGAGGATTTAAGTACAATGCTCGATGACCTCAGTAAAGCCTCCGAGCGAGTTGGTCTAAGGATGAACATGGATAAGACGAAGATCATGTCAAATGCCCATTTAGCACCAACTCCTGTTACAATCGGACGCTTTACGCTCGAAGTTGTAGACGAGCTAGGACAGACTGTCCAGTTAGGCAGGTCCAACTTTGAGAAAGAGGTTAATCGTCGAATCCGACTCGGCTGGGCAGCGTTCGGGAAGCTACGGCATATCTTTTCGTCCAATATTCCGCAGTGTCTCAAGACGAGTGTCTTTGACTAGTGTGTGTTGCCAGTAATGACATATGGTACGGAAACGTGGTCGCTCACCATAGGGTCAAAGCCACTCAGCAGAGGGCAATGGAGAGGACTATGCTCGGAGTTTCACTGCGTGATCGCATCAGAAATGACGCCATCCGTAGCAGAACCAAAGTAACCGATATAGCATTTCGAATCGCTAAACTTAAGTGGCAGTGGGCGGGGCACATTGCGCGTAGAACCGATGGCCGTTGGGGCTGAAAGGTTCTCGAGTGGCGACCACGGACCGGAAGGCGCAGCGTGGGTAGACCCCCCACAAGGTGGACTGATGACCTGGTAAAGGTCGCGGGAGTCCGCTGAATGCGGGTTGCGCAGGACCGGTCATTGTGGCACTTTTTGGGGGAGGCCTATGTCCAGCAGTGGACGTCTTGCGGCTGATGTGATGATGATGATGATTTTGTTGTCGAACATAAGGCGAAAACATTTTTAATTTTTTAATTTTTTTTTTATTTTTTTAAATCTCTGAGCAAGTGTTCTGGCTATCAAAAATTTTTTTATTAATTAATAAAATACCTTTCATATGACACCTCATTTGTCTAAATCGGTTAGGTAGTTGTTGAGCTGCACTTAAGAAAGCCTACTCAGTCGCGTTCGTCAGCAAACACGCGTGCACCGCGACGTTCGCCCCGCCCGTGGCGATGTCCCTGGCGTACTCATTTATGAACCGATTCTAATAATTCAAAAAGCATTATATAGGATGAATGTAGCATTTTCAAATATATGAAATATTTTTTAAAGAAATGGCGTCTTTCATCGAGTTTTTTTAAGTTAAAATAAAAATTACTTTTTCAAAAATACTATATTTTTGGAAAAACTTTAATTGTTTGACTTACACATTTCATTACTTGAAACAAATTAATGGCAATATAAAGAGCTTTCATATGATACCCCACTTGTCTAAATCGGTTAAGTATTTCTTGAGCTACACTTAAGAATGTCTACACAGTCGCGTTCATCAGCAAACGCGCGCGCGCCCGCGACGTTCACCCCGCCCGCGGTGAAATGTCCCTGGCGTACTCATTTATGAACCGATTCTAATAATTCAAAAAGCATTGTATAGAGGATGAATTTAGCAATTGCAATCATATGAGGTATTTTTTAAAGAAATGGCCTCTTTCATCGAGTTTTTTGCAATAAAAAAAAAATGACTTTTTCAAAAGTACGATTTTTTAAGAAAAACTTTTTAATTATTAGACTTTCACATTTTATTCCTAAGAACGAATTATTAGCAATTTAAAGAGCTTTCATTTGACACCTCATTTGTTGCAATACGTTGAATAGTTAAAGAGATAATCGATAAAACTTGATACCACCAACCGCCATCTTTGTGACGTCATAGTTACCCCCTCCACCACTTTAGAGAGTGACGACATCGAGTTTCATACTCGGGAGACGTCACTGAATCCAACGATACCAGTCGTCGGTAGGCGACTGCTCGTACAAACGAACTTCGTTATTTGACGACTTTTTTCAAATTGGCCTCTCTACTAAAAGGCGCTGTGGCCTACCACTACTCCAGATAAACATTTGATTATACGATTACATATTTCCATCAATCACAATTTCATTACGCACACGCATTTTACATTTATTTATTTAATATCATATTATCGATATAAAAGTCGATATATCGATTACGACGCGCCACCGCCTCCCGGCCCGGCGTAGTACAATACCCGCGCATGCGCGACGGCTGCTGAGACGGCAGCGCGCGCGCCGCGCTGTGTGAGAGAGAGACAGACAACCAAGCCAGTCGCTACTCGATCGCCATGCTGAATGTTTACGTCTCGTGTTTATGTTGGCTAATTATTATTGTAAATTAAGTTACCAAAGTTCGATCTGTGTTTTAACATCGGACTAATATCCAGTGCTTGCGTCTGTGCCTATCAAGATTAGCTATAAGTGTTTGTTTGTGTTCGTTCGGACTAACCTAACCTCCTCCTGTTACGCGCCCACAGCGCCTTCTAACATAATAACAATCGGGTTTGTTGGTATTGAATTATAGACTCTAATAGTGAATAACAGTTGTGTCATTGCGTCTACCACCTACTAAGAAACCCCCTCAGGCAGGAACACGCCAGGACGGGATAACGTCCTCTTATCCTCATTGGCGTCTCCTCCTGCCTCACTGGCGACGGCGGCGTGGTGACCCCGACAAGGAAACAATCATGGGATCAAAGCAGGAGCCAACCGGCGACAATAGCAACACGAACGAAAACGGCGAAAACGCAATTTCCGAGAATTTACTACCGGCGCCCGGCAACAGCACTAGGGATGGGGCCGTATCGATAAATACAAACGATGTATTCAAGGTAGGCGTAAAAATACCACCTTTTTGGCCTGAAGAACCTGACATATGGTTCGCGCAAATAGAAGGTCAATTCGCCAATGTGGGAATCACTAATGACATAACCAAATTTAATTACGTCATTAGCAATTTAGACACCCATCATGCAAGAGCTGTGAAAGATATTATTATCAAACCGCCGGCCACGCGCAGATATGAAAAGCTTAAGAGCGAGTTAATTAAGCGTCTTAGCGACTCCAAAGAAAAGAGGATCAAGCAACTCATGATGCACGAAGAACTTGGGGAGCGGAAACCGTCAGACTTCCTGCGGCACCTACAGAGCCTGGCAGGCGTAAGCGTGGATGACGACTTCATGAAGACTATGTGGATTAACCGTCTTCCACACGGCATTCAGACGGTACTCGCCGGACAGCCCGACACAACGCCACTGGAAGCTCTCGCGGACTTGGCAGATCGCGTGAACGACCTCGCCGCAGCTTCGCCGCGGGTCGCAGCCGTCAGCAATACAGTTCCCAGTTCTATCCTCAACGACCTCACAAGAGAAGTAGCAGAACTTCGGCGAGAGCTGCGCGAGCTGAAGACGTCAGGGAGGAACTCCAGACCCCGCGCAACTTCTTCGCGAAGCGGTCGCAGCGTATCCAGGCAACGCTCTCAATCGAACTACAGGAAGTACCCGGTATGCTGGTACCACAGCAAGTTCGGAGAGAAAGCTACCACCTGCACCCGCCCATGTGACTACTCGTCGGAAAACTCGAAGGGCAGTCGATAATGGCGGCTGACGATTGCCCTCTATCTCCAACTGGCCGCCTGTTCGTGACCGACCGGTCTTCGAAGATGCAGTTCCTGGTCGACACTGGCAGCGACCTCTGCGTCTTCCCACGGTCTGCGCTTCGCGGTCGTCGTTCAAAAACGGACTATAATTTGTGTGCTGCAAATGGTTCTAGTATAAGTACATACGGGTATGTTAATTTAGAACTAGATCTTAGTTTACGTAGGACCTTTTCATGGCGGTTCGTTGTCGCCGATGTGACAAAGCCGATCATTGGCGTAGATTTTTTAAATTTCTATAACCTTATTGTAGATTGTCGCAATAAGCGCTTAATTGATAATCTCACGTCCATCGCCGCCGTCGCAACGACAGCTAACTGCCATGTGTCATCTGTAAAAGTAGTGACTGGCGAGTCCCACTATCACAAGATTCTTGACGAATTTCCCGAGATCACTCGCCCAGCCGGGAAACACCACACTATACCCCACAACACAGTACACCATATACGAACGACACCAGGCCCTCCAGTTTCTTCACCACCCCGCCGCCTAGCCCCCGACAAGCTCAAGATCGCGAAGCAAGAATTCCAGTCTATGCTGGCCAACGGCACAGCTAGACCATCGGAAAGCCCGTGGTCTTCACCACTTCACTTAGCTCCGAAAAAGAACAACGGGTGGCGGCCCTGCGGCGATTACCGTAAGTTGAACGCCCGCACAGTGCCTGACAGATATCCGATTAAGCACATTCACGACTTTACCCACAATCTTGCAGGTTGTCGCATATTTAGCACACTAGATCTCGAGAAAGCTTACAATCAGATACCTGTCAGCCCCGAAGACATCCCGAAGACTGCGATTACGAGCCCATTCGGCTTATACGAGTTTCCCTTCATGAGTTTCGGTCTTCGCAATGCGGGGCAAACTTTTCAACGGTTTGTGGACGAAATAACCCGAGGTCTCGACTTCGTCTACGCGTATTTGGACGATTTCCTCATCTACTCACGCAGTGAAGCTGAGCATGAGGAACATCTGCGCCAAGTCTTCCAGAAGCTGAAGGATTACGGCATGTTAGTGAACACTGCCAAGTGCGTCTTCGGCGAGAAAGAGGTAACCTTTCTAGGATACCGGATCTCTGAGAGCGGCTGCAAACCGCTGGACTCCAAGGTCCAGGCGATTAAAGAATTCCCGCCGCCTACTACCGTCAAACAGCTCAGAGGCTTCCTGGGCATGATCAACTTTTACAGGAGGTTCCTCCCGCAGGCAGCCCAGCTTCAAGCACCTCTTAACGCCTTACTGACGGGTTCAGTAAAAGGTTCACACCCTATCTCTCTATCTGGAGATACTCTAGCAGCCTTTGAAGCCTGCAAGGAGAGCTTATCCAATGCTGCTCTGCTGGCTCATCCTGACTGCTCCGCAAGACTCGCTGTAGTGACAGATGCCTCCGATAAAGCCATTGGAGCAGTCCTGCAGCAGTTCACAGAAGACGCGTGGGAACCCCTCGCGTTCTTCTCGAGGAAGCTTTCGCCCGCACAAGTTAAGTACTCGCCTTATGACAGGGAGCTTCTTGCTATCTATGAGGCGATCAAATACTTCCAGCATATGCTCGAGGCCAGACACTTCGTCGTATACACTGACCACAAGCCGCTCTGTTACGCATTTCATGAAAGAAAGACTAACTGTTCGCCTAGGCAGTTCAGACATCTGGACTACATCTCCCAGTACACAACGGACATCCGGCACATATCCGGCAAGGATAATGTTGTCGCCGATACACTATCGCGCATCGAAGAACTGGGAGCGCCAGTCAGTCTCGAAGCATTAGCTGAAAGTCAAGCCTCCGATCCTGAATTGCAGAAGCTTTTAAACGAAGGCTCTTCTCTGCAGCTGCGAAAGCTACATGTACCTGGTAGTCGCGTGCCACTGTACTGCGATGTCAGTACCCCGACTTCCAGGCCCTACGTTACTAAGTACTTTCGCAAGCAAGTCTTTGAAAGTTTACACTCCCTCAGTCACCCTGGCTCCGCTGCATCGGCCAAGTTAGTTGCCGAGAGGTTTGTATGGCCAGGAGTGCAGAAGGACTGCAGAGAGTGGACTCGCGCGTGCATTCAGTGTCAGCGGGCCAAAGTCAATCGCCATGTGACCGCCCCGCTTGGCACTTTCAACTTGCCGCGCACCAGATTTAAGCAGGTACACATCGATTTGGTAGGACCTCTACCCCTTTCGCATGGCTATCGGTACTGCCTTACAGCCGTGGACCGGTTCACGCGATGGCCGGAAGCAGTACCGATAGAAGACATTACCGCGGAAACCGTTGCGAAGACTCTGCTGTCAACCTGGATAGCTCGATTTGGTTCCCCGACAGACATTACAACCGACCGTGGTAGTCAGTTTGAATCTGACCTATTCCAATGTCTGTCGAGGCTAGCTGGGTTCGAGCACAGAAGGACAACAGCTTACCACCCCGCTTGTAACGGGCTGGTCGAACGATTCCATCGACAGCTCAAGGCCGCGATAATATGTCACGCGAACGAGAAATGGACCGAGTCATTGCCTTGGGTCTTACTTGGCATAAGAACTGCCTTCAAGGAGGATCTGCAGTCATCCGCAGCAGAGCTGGTTTACGGAGAACCGCTAAGGCTTCCCGGCGAGTTCTTCGAATCCTCCACGGGTGGCACGACAGACATGTCTGTATTTACCGCCCGGCTCAGGAACTTCGCAGAAAAACTGAAGCCAACACCAGCCGCTCGCCACTGTAAACCTAAGGTATTTGTCTACAAAGAACTACAAACCTGCGAATACGTCTTTCTCCGAGAGCACCCAGCAAAAGGCCCCCTGCAAGCGGCGTACTCCGGACCTCATAAGGTATTATCTCGCGATGATAAAGTGTTTAAAATTATTCTTCACAATAGAGAGAAGACAGTGTCCATAGACCGGCTCAAGCCAGCCTTCACACTGTCTCCAGATATAGGTCGCGATGATATTCTTCGCATTCCTCCTACACCGCCTCATCACTCCCAACAGCAAGTTCCTGCTAACTTGCCGAATCAGCAAGTTACACCTGCAACCTTGCCGAACCAGCAAGCTACTCCAGCTACCTTGCCGCACCAGCAAGTCACACGCTCTGGCAGACAGGTAAAGTTTCCAGATCAGTACCGAGATTATTATCGCCCTTGACGGTCTCTGGAGGGGAGTGGTGTGGCCTACCACTACTCCAGATAAACATTTGATTATACGATTACATATTTCCATCAATCACAATTTCATTACGCACACGCATTTTACATTTATTTATTTAATATCATATTATCGATATAAAAGTCGATATATCGATTACGACGCGCCACCGCCTCCCGGCCCGGCGTAGTACAATACCCGCGCATGCGCGACGGCTGCTGAGACGGCAGCGCGCGCGCCGCGCTGTGTGAGAGAGAGACAGACAACCAAGCCAGTCGCTACTCGATCGCCATGCTGAATGTTTACGTCTCGTGTTTATGTTGGCTAATTATTATTGTAAATTAAGTTACCAAAGTTCAATCTGTGTTTTAACATCGGACTAATATCCAGTGCTTGCGTCTGTGCCTATCAAGATTAGCTATAAGTGTTTGTTTGTGTTCGTTCGGACTAACCTAACCTCCTCCTGTTACGCGCCCACAGCGCCTTCTAACATAATAACAATCGGGTTTGTTGGTATTGAATTATAGACTCTAATAGTGAATAACAGTTGTGTCATTGCGTCTACCACCTACTAAGAAACCCCCTCAGGCAGGAACACGCCAGGACGGGATAACGTCCTCTTATCCTCATTGGCGTCTCCTCCTGCCTCAGCGCTGCCGTAGCTTCTTATTTGTGGATTTATTCTACGTTACCACAGCCTAAACCCTTACCACGATTGCAAACTACAGTATAACTAATGCATATTAATCCCCTTAGAATCCTCGGGAGCTTCATCATTTAAATAGAGTGGTTGCGACCACTCCGTTCCCATTGTGTTTATAAACGGTTTTGTATTAGACGCATTGTGCGATGAAAATGCCTACCTATTCGAGATATAATAGAACTCAAGATAGATTATGCTGGCAAGATCCGCTGCATGGAAAAAGACCATAAAGCCAGTATGATTCGGTATACAAATAAAAGTATACTTTTTGGGTCATCATCTTCAGGGTGCTCAAAACTATGCTTGACTATGACTGTTTAAGGCGATATATCGATTGAAAGAGACACCCTCTGTTTTACGCTCACGACAAAACGGGATGCAACCCTCTCCGAGAATGGCTTTTCAGACAAATCTCGTTAAATATCTGACTGTGTGCAGGTTTATTAAATTTCCTCTTGTCAGTACCTAGATGAGGTAAAATACCATCATATTAACTTAATCGTGTCTTTTAATAATGCGTTGTTTTAGTAGGCTGAGGAAAAAAAGGAAAATATAGACTCGACTTTGGATTTATTTTCTATCGAGAAAATTTTAAGCAATCATGTTTCGCTATTGTCAGTACCACAATCATATAGTCAAGAATCATATATCTGAAAATCAGCCCCTACTGTTTGCTAGTCTGGGCAGGACAGCGTTTCAGTCTCGAAATTTCTCAGTGTAGCGCCTTAATACTTCATAATAGAACTTGCTTAGCATGTTCAGCCCCTCTAGCACAACAATCATGCATTCCGTATCTACTCGCGCGCGAGATAAGCTACCTGTCACTTTTTGACAGCATTAATCAGACAGTGACAGGTAGCCTATCTCGCGCGCGAGTAGAGACGAGATGCATGTTATACTCTATTAGCTCCGACAAACTCGGAGGTAACTGATAGCCACTTTGTCATCTCGTATCGTCATTTGTTAAGCCTTCGTTTAACGGGAACAGTGATCTCCGGGGACATGTAACAAAACAATGCCATTGTTTGTGTTTTCGCCGGAATGCAACAGCTTCATGATAAGTAGCAACTTCCACTGTTAATCCAGCAATATATATAGTGATACTATTGACCGAAAGCTTACAGAGTTTCCTTAAATTTTGTATGGACTTTGGAAACTACAAACCCGTTTCGAATTGTTATGGATCAGTTATGAACATGAAGTAAGTATAAAGAAGGAGCTGGTGATACACACATACAAAGGTGTGTGAAGGAGATGTAAGCATAGACGATAACACACGTGGGAACGAGATACAACGTCATATCTTCTGTCCCTCATCGCGTATAAGGCAGCATTTGTCTGCCACCAGCCGGTGCCACCAAAGTGTCATCGATGAACCAGTGGCCAGAGTATAAAAAAATATGTTACCCATAATATTGGGTAAACCAGACCGGATCGAACGTTAAAAATAACAGATTAAAAATTGAATCCTGACGTGATTAGAATACTAATGTGAATTTCATTATTATAATGGCTGAATAACTAAGACGTTTTGATCTAATCGTGATTTTGTTAACTATAATGTAGGTATTAAATTAGTAAACATTTTTATATCGTAATTGGGAGGACATCGGACGTTTTGTGTTTGTCCGCTAATATTTACTAAGAGTTTATTTTGAAGATTCTCAATAATTAAAAACCTACTTGTCAGTAAAAATGGGGAGATTATTCTTTTTGTGGTAACCCCAGAAGAAACTGTCACATTATCTCCGTCTCTGTGTGTGATTCGCTAACCCTCCTTCTATAGATCCTCTTTCTACGGTTATGAATCATAACTGATAACTGATCATAACTGATATCGAAGTGATATCGCTACGCCCACAATACACTAAACTTCATCCCGGTTTCTATAAATTTTCATGTTATCAAACTAACTATTGTAACTAACTATTATGACATATGACTGTCTTTTTCTGAACTCAATTCAAAGAGAAAGACAGAGCTAAGATTTATCGTTATGATTGATTATTTAGTTTAGTGCTTAGGAAATATGCTGGAAGATACCCGTTTTGATTTTTTATGGATCAATTATGATTATGATTGGTATTGATGCTGGAAGGTGCTGTTATAAATGTTATGTTTATCATAGCTATTTTCATAGTGTTATGTCGTATGGTATCCTGGTTTGGGGTAAAGCAGCTGACATACAGACAATTTTTGTGTTACAAAAAAGAGCCATTCGCTCCATATATAACCTAGGCTCACGTGAATCTTTAAGAGAACTCTTTAAAGAAATCAACATTTTAACTGTAGCGTCCCAGTACATCTATGAGAATATTGTTTATGTCCTTAAGAACATAGACTCCTTCTGTAAAAATTCTGATATACATAATTTTAATACTAGAAATAAAAATAAAATTGCCACTAAAAAATTTCGTGTCCGTAAAGTATACAAATCTTTTGTAGGTCAATGTGTCCGTTTTTATAATAAGTTACCTGAGTCAATTTCACCAAACGGGCATTTTTGTCAAATTCCCATGGAATTTTGAAATACCAATAATATATAGAAAATTTTATGCTGATAATTTGATAAAAAAATTAATAAACACAAATTTTCTTACGGGGTACTTATACATATAAAATTACGGAAGTTATTGCAATTTGAAAATTTGACCTGGGCACGGGAATTTATCTGTCCATGGGAATTTCCTTTTCTTAGTAAAAATTGTATTAAAATTATTATTTACCATCTAATTTATCAAGAATTATAAAGTTCAATTGTATCGTAGTTATTTAGCCTAATTTTACCAATCATGGGTTCAAGTTTCAACCGAGGAAATTTATATTAACCAAAAATCTATATTTTAAGTTAAATTTCTCTTTATACAATCACATATCAACTTCTTTGCAGAAAATCATACAAGTATTAATATTTAAAACTATCACTAAATGCAGATGCACATATAGACGCTCGCAACTCCAAAAGCGTCACGGGCACGTTGCTGACCTTTTATAAAATTTGAGATGTCCGCTTACTTGTTTGCCACCGTCGTTGTATATAAAATGCGTATGTATCGATATATACCTACATGATTTTATATACATAATGTTCATTGACTTTGTTTATTGATTCTTTTCAAATATTAAAGAAGCTAAGTGTAATTGTAGCAGTTGGCCTGTTTTTTTAAATAAACGCATAAACTACAACTCTAATCGATATACTTAGTACAAATTATATTTATTTATGCATTTCATCCATAATTATTGTTATTAAATGCGGTTTATTAACAAAATAAGTGACCCTTCCCAATTCTCGTGCCCCAAAATCAGCTGTTTTGGGTAAACAAGCTATGGGAATTAGGACACGGGAATTGGAAATTGATATAAAAAAATCAAATCACATGTTAATAATATTTTAAGTTATCGTTTATATAGAGACACCAAAGTGCTTTATAATGCATACATATGTTAATGATTACTTATGTAAGAATTTGAATTTCTAAGGGCCACCGAAATTGCAAGCAAAAGCAGAAAAATTGTCGCCCACCCAGAAACCGAAGTACTTAGGTGGTTTACTCGAACTTAATGCGGTTTGCTATATATTTTTTTTTTATATATAATAGCTGACATTTGAGAGCACATGTGAAGCAGGACGCGAAGCTTATGAAATGTAAACGATGGCTGCCAGGGACCTTTGAATTTTGCCGACAAAATTTAACTCTCGCGCTCGGACGATTTTTAAACATCAATTACAAGTTATTGGCCACAGTGAAGTGAATAGTGTCTGTGCTCAGTGATAGTAAATATAATCGAGTTAAAGTTTTTGACACGAAATAGGTGATTCTAATGTACAGTTTTTGATAGGAATTTTTGATTGATTCAAAACTCGATGCCGGACAGGGCACGGAGTCTTAATTTGAGCGTTTAGGTATTTTTTAATGTATTTTAAAAACAAATAAGTCAGTGAATTTGAGTGGACCTCAACGTGGAAACATGTATTCTTTATGAAAAAAAATAAATGGTACGTATTATCTCATGCTACACTACGATTTTCAGCTCGGACACAAAAAAAATCGAGTTTAGAAAATGACCCACCTGATGAAGTTTTGAATTTACCTTTTCCAGCTCTTAAAAAGTATTTGAAAAAATCATTGATGTCGAAGGCTTATTACAAGGTTGAGGACTATCTAACAGACAGAAAAGCATGGCCCAAACCAGATACTTAAATAGAGTAAAGATTCATATATTGTGTATTTTTTAATTTTATCTAGTTGACGCAGTTCTTGCAAGAAAACATATCAAAAGATTTATAACTAAATTTATAGTCTAAAGGATTCAATTTTTTTTTTCCTAAATAGAATTTGATAATGCTAAGGTATACAGTTTCGAAATGTTTTCTTGCAGAATTACACACTGTACATAACTGGTTTTTTTCCTCATTTTATTCTTTGTTTTTGTGTTGCTTTATATAGATACTTAGATTTCTTGATCTTAAGTAGGTTAAGTATTATCATTTATCATTGTAATAAGCATATTTTTGTGAGAAAATGGCTGACTGTCGAGTTTCTTTCGGCGTTTCTTCTCGGCAGTGGCCTATGTGAAACGCTAGTAGGGTTTGACTTGTAAAAGTGCCATTGCGGCCTACTTACAGAATAAAGTTCATTTTATTCATTTTTTTTTTTTTTTTTATGTTTCGTTTATTATTTTTTGAGGGCTGATTTTTCAATCCCCAGATCTTTTTGCATCTCTCAGTTAAATCTTAGCTCTGTCTTTTTCTTTCAATTGACTTCAGAAAAAGACAGTCATAATTTCAACCGACGGATAATTGTATCTAGAAATTGAAAAATCGCCCCTTAGTTTAGTTATATTAGGTTTAAATTTGTATGCAACTGTACTGGGATAACGCTATGAGGATGATATTAAGTTTTAATTTACTTTTTCCTTCACTTATCGTTTTTGTGACTAAAGAAAACAATTAATGTTTTAGGAAAATCTCGACCTATTTTAGTGTTGAGTTCAAAGTTTTAATACTTATAAAATAGTTAGTTTGATAACATTGCACGTAGAACCGATGGCCGTTGGGGCCGAAAGGTTCTCGAGTGGCGACCACGGACCGGAAGGCGCAGCGTGGGTAGAGCCCCCACAAGGTGGACTGATGACCTGGTAAAGGTCGCGGGAGTCCGCTGGATGCGGGTGGCGCAAGACCCGGACATCGCGGCACTCTTTGGGGGAGGCCTATGTCCAGCAGTGGACGTCTTTCGGCTGATATGATGATGATGATGATAACATGAAAATTTATGGAATCCGCGATGAAGTGTATTGTGGGCACCGCGGTTTTTACTGGGAACTGAAATTAAATTTTATGTCCACTGCCTACTCTTTGTTAATACAGTCGTAAGTTCATACATGTATACCCATACGTATGTATGAAACGTCTCACTCAGCCAATTATAAAGGCTTGAACACAAATCCTTAAGCACGGGGATAAAATTACACACCTCGGCTAACACAGAGTACCTACCTAAATTAAAACCACCAATCATAATTAGTGCATAATTATATGCTAATTTATGCTCAAACAGCAGTCCATTCTCAAGATTAGTTCATTAAAATTAGAGCAAAACTCTAATTAGTAATTACCAAAGAAATAATGCTTGCACAGAAAATGAAAAAGAGAAGGCAAAGTCAGATAAAAGGCATAGTAAAGAAAAAGTTACATCTGGAAATGTTACAGTGAGACTTGAATAGACTGTAAGTAATCCATACTTCATTAATTCATCATTAAACTGGCAAATTATAGCTATTATTTCATCCACGGTACTGACATGTGTGTGCACGAAAATGCGAATGTCCCGACAACGTTACCTACTCCTTAAGTTGGCCAAAAATATCTGAAAAAAGTATATGAAGATAATTTTGAAACTTATTTACTTCGCAAACTTATCCATCGCAAAAGTTGGCGAGATGTGCTGATCATGACCAAAACTGCATGTTCCATTTAATGTGTATACTGTGTGCCATGTCGCGAGTAAATAAATTCATTTTATTTTTTTTCGTTTCACTAACGCCTTGATGCTATCGTGTTTAGATCAAAGTAATAGTAAGTTAACTTCTAAATAAGAACCGGCGTTGAGCATGATGCTAGTTCATTATAGTACAGGTACAGGAGCCTTTGTTTCAAACGCGCAATTAAAATATACAGCTGCGCCGCGTCGCGTGGTGTAACTGTATAGACTCTTTGAGAAGTCTTGTGCTCAAATAATTATATACTCATGCTGCATTTGCTGCAACTGTTTCATTACTACCACCACTATCACTACACGCAAATGCTGGTAAGGTGAGGTGTAATAGGGTAGCTGGGGAGGGGAAGGGGATGGTCCACTGGAGAGATCCCAAAGGCATTGGGGTAGGTGAAGAAAGGGTCTACATTTTTTCGTCTCTATTATTTAATTTGTATATTAACTAAACTGATTTTACCCCTATTTAATAAATACCCAGTTCCCATTCAATTCGCATTAAGAGACTTTCGTCGCTAAAAAAATGAAATAATCAAACCATGAAATTACTTGTAAGTATACACAGATCAGTATGATTGGGAATGAATATTGTATGAGCAACGAGGAAATCTCTTACTCTGTGTAACCAATTACCCATACATATTCTGACGAATACAATAATAAAATAAATTTACTTTTATATGCTATTAAGACTTACTTTTATTTTATAATGCAAATAAGATATAAAACACATGACAGTAGAGTAGATGAATTTTTCTAATATAATATACTGTTTGTAATACCTTTAGTAGTGTATAATTGTATACATAGTATTAACATTGTAAAGGTATGTACTTTCCCAAAGTTCAAAAATATCTCCAATCTTAGCCCTTGCCAAGCTGCCACATATATAAGAATACAAAAAGTCAACGCTTAAACATAAGTTATATATAAGCTATATTATAATAAGCTAAGATAAACTCATTGTTATTTTTTCATTTTCCCAGCATAAAGAATACTCGCCTATTTTCCGACAGTCTAGATCTTTGTAGCAATTTTCCAAGATAGAATCCCGAAATCGATATGATCACTCCCCCATTTTCCCATTGAGATTAGCATGCTCCGTCACGTTTTCGATGCGTGAGCACGATTTACATCACTGAAGTGGGTCCTTCAATAGGCAGTAAGCCCACTTCATTCTGAAAAACTGGTATATGTTTTCCTCAATAGATACTTCAGAGACCTTGCCAATTTTAAAATGTTTATCACTGAAATAACGATAAGTAACATTTTCTGCTATTATTGTATTAGTAGAATTCAAGCGTAATAACTTAGACTTTTCCTCAACTAGATAGGTAAGTAATGACTTAAGTACTTACCTATCTAGTTGAGGAAAAGTCTAAGTTATACCACGGGGGTGTCACGCCAAGGAAAGTAAGCGCTGTGGGTAAGTATGTGTGCGTGCGCTGTCCGTACACGCGTCAATCAATTGTTTGCGCGGGTGCGTAGCGCGAGACGCGACGGTAACCCGATTGTAACCAGGCGGGTCTCTCAGGGACGAGGTAACTGACCTCGGTGCGGGGGGTTCGTGTCCGTTCTGTATGTAATACTATTATACTATTCTGTGGTTATACTATGGTGCGTGTCATCCACGAGTTCCACGACGACAGACGCGCCCTCCACAGCGAATCTCATACTAATAGCAAATGTACGCGGATTATGCTGTGGAGGGGCGCGCCTTCGTGGACACGCACGATAGTCACAAAGAGATTATGTGTCAATCCACACAAGGTGAGCGTATTTAACTAACATAGTACAGTAAAACCAATTTTAAATGACCCTTCAGTGTGTTTGGTGTGTTTGTTTTGCACGGAAACACTGAAGTGACTGAAGGGACGTTTAAAAGATTTTTCACTTCTCATGCTCGAAAAGTGTGTCATATTAGACTTGTGAAGCGGGGCTAAAGTAGTACATTTAAGCCCTAGGGAAAATATGTATACATATTTATGATTTACAAAACATTTTAATTTGACCAATCAAAATACTTCACCTATTGAATCCACCAATCACAGAAAAGTAATTAGACAGATTAGACAGATTAAAACCATCGATTTATCAACACTAACATGGATCGGTTTGCCTATGCAGAAAAATGTTCCTAATTATAACTTTATAAAGACGAAATTCACTATTTACGATCCTTCACACATATAAAGCAGTTAATCTTACAAGTACTAGGAAAAAATACTGTAATAAGAATGATACATTTCTTATAATAGATGTAAATACCCTACATGTCCTCACGTTACGAGAACTTATCTTTCTACGAACAGCCCGTAAATAATTTTTACATATTATTTTATTTTATACCTTAACGAACTAACATAAGTACAAATATACTCCATATAAGTATGCTAATAACAAACAATACTTGTCCATTTTGATTAAAAATTGTGTCAGTCTGCGACTCCATTCATTCGAAATTTTACTATAGGCCGATTCCACAATATTCCGTTTCGTTTCGATATACAGCTATTTCAACGCGGGGGAAAGAGACAGTAGCGTTGCTAGGCGTCTGCCTGTCATTTTCAAATTCTTTAAATAATATTTGTTATAAGCGTAATGCAATTATATATTTATCAAAATATGAAACTTTAAAGAAATACTCACCGAAAATACGAAATTCCATGCTTTTTTAAGGTCGTTAAGGTGTTGTTTTTGCATTTTTTTACGGAGCACTTCGGCATGTTGACAAGACGGTGGCTAACGCGCAACTCCGAGCGCACGAGTGCTTAAGAGGCATTTAAGCACTCTTGAGCGCGGACGTTTTTGACAGGTGGATAGTGTATCTAGGGTATATTAAATCGATGATTAAAACATATTTGGTAAAAATACCAACCAACCAGAACACAGCTGTACTAAAATCGACCAATCAGGAAAGACGTTTTTCAGTTCTTTAAAGATTAAGCGGTGTCTATGGTCAAAGCAATTACTCCTCTTGAAAGAAAAAAAAAGCGCATGATGCATCTCTTTCTTTGATATAGCAAAAGAAAGGGAGGCGAATACGCCAAGCAAACACGCATAGCGAGGCATATGGTGCTGGCCTTAGAAAAAAAAAAGTTGCTGTCAAATTAGACATACACCCGCCAAGAGTTAAATTATTCATTTAAGATGGATAATTTGTGTTTATGTGTTTTCTCGCAATCGAAGTGAAAAGTAGTGTATAACTCGGGCCTAAAAGCCATATTACCACTCGAACAATTTTCCCTCTCTGCGTTCGGGAAAATAACCATCTCGTGGTAATATGGCTTACTTTAGACCCTTGTCAAACAATCTACTATTTCACTTCTCATGCTCGAAAAGTGTGTCATATTAGACTTGTGAAGCGGGGCTAAAGTAGTTCATTTAAGCCCTAGGGAACTATGATTTACAACACATTTTAATTTGACCAATCAAAATACTTCACCTATTAAATCCACCAATCACAGAACAGTAATTTGACAGATTAAAAATTATTTGGTAAAAATATCAACCAACCAGAACACAGCTGTACTAAAATCGACCAATCAGGAAAGACGTTTTTCAGTTCTCTAAAGATTAAGCGGTGTCTATGGTCAAAGCAATTACTCCTCTTAAAAGAAAAAAAAAGCTCATGTTGCATCTCTTTCTTTAATATAGCAAAAGAAAGGGAGGCGAACACGCAAAGCGAACACGCATAGCGAGGCATGGTGCTGGCCTTAGAGAAAAAAACAAGCTATCAAATTAGACATACGCCCGCCAAGAGTTAAATTATTCATTTAAGGTGGATAATTTGTGTTTATGTGTTTTCTCGCAATCGAAGTGAAAAGTAGAGTGTATAACTCGGGCCTAAAAGCCATATTACCACTCGAACAATTTTCCCTCACTCCGTTCGGGAAAATAACCATCTAGTGGTAATATGGCTTACTTTAGACCCTTGTCAAACAATCTACTATTAAAATTGGCTCTACTGTACCCTAGTACCTACCTACCTACCTACCTGTACCTACTTTCAGCATACGCAGCGCGGTACACAATAACACAATGAAACGGTGCCTGATAGAAGAGAGGCGTTAATTTTAGAATTAGTTTTACTCTACCTATGTAGTAAGCTATGTATATGTAGGTTCAGAGCGTCTCAATGAAGTAAAACATTACCTCATTAGCTATCTTCTGAAGTAAAACCTACATTATAGTACCTACAATGTAGGTTAGGTAGGAACTGAATCTACTAGTGAAATCTCGTGTACTACTAAATTCTAGAAAATACGACTTCACAACATTTACGACGTTGAATTAAAGATTTAACTCCCCTAGAAACTGGGAAAATACGCGAGAAACTGAAAATCTTGCCTCAATTTTATAACGTAAGCAACACAAATACTATTGAGACGTGACTCAAATTCATACTGTGGTTGACTTATAGGGTAAATCGCCAGTAACAGGCCACTTAAGGCGCTACACTGAGAAATTTGGAGACTGAAACGCTTTTATTTATTTAATTGCAGAAATACCAACAATTAGTTGCTTGGTGCATATTTTTGCGACGTGGCCAGTTATTGGGGGGTGGCCAGTTACTGACGATTTACCCTAGTATGTTTTCTCTGAGTCGTTGAGCGAATTGAAATATATGTCAATTTTTTTTTCACTCAAGATGTAAAACAAATTATCTTACGATTTAATTTAGAAAAAACGTAAATTCAAGAAAAGCTTGTGTTTTACTATAGACAAAAAGTGATATTTTTTTCACATTTTTTTATCACGCCAATCAGTCCCGTTATCGGCATTTAAAAAAAAGTTCGCCAAAAAGGACCTTTTTCTCGCACCCTGTATGCATTAATTTTAAATCGAGGGAATGTCCTCTACGAGCGTTTTCAGGAAAATGCACTCTAAAGGTTTAATTCCGCAGCCGACAGCAGACAGCAACTGCACGTTCCACCGCAGTCCAAATTGAACACCTCCTATAGTATGGACAGGGGGCTTTCACTCCGTCAGTTCGCCGCGCCGCTGCAAGTACATCCCCGGGGGGTACCATTCAGTGGCGGCCGCGAATTGCTACCGGACGGTCGCGTCGTCTCGTCATTAGCTTGGTGTGGTCAACATTTGTTATTTACCTATTATAATTTGGGGTTGTAAGTTGGCGATTTGTTAACAGTGCAACTTCTGTACGTAGGTAGTAAGTACTATTACTTATTCTGTGGTATGGAACGCCGTACTAGCGAGCGGTAACATCAACACATTGTCTTACAATATCGAATTTCTGTCTGTTTCCGTGGAGTTAACAACTAATTACAGGGCAATGGTTATAATTTCGCAGCAGCTATGTTATTCACAGCTTGTTTCTCACCACCGCCGTACACCACCACCATAACTTGACACTCAGGTTCGTAGCAGCAACGCATTAATCGATCTAGTCAGAGCTAACTCTTACACTCTGTCCACGGTAACGAGTTAGTACTAGCAATCTGAGAAATGAGGGTAACGACTGCATATAGGATGGGTTTACATGGCGGCCAAAGTTCAGTTACATCTGTCTCTGATACGGAGCAGACGCTTTATGCTCTATTTAGATCAGCTATTTTTCAATGATTATCTGCCTTTGCTTAATGGACTGTTATTTCCTTCCCATTTTATGACTTCTATTTTACTAGATTATTTCCCACTTAGGCGACTTCCTGACATGGCGGGGCGGGATCGACTTGTGATATTTTCTTCTTTGACGTAAGCTTACTGACGTCGCAAAGATTCCCACTCTGACAGAATACTGTCAGTATTACATTTGCGCAGTAGTAATATTATGCGCAGAAGCGGACCAGTACTGCCTACGCATCGTCCCGCTACCGCGCATCCCGCGCCAGTCAGAAAGCGCTCATTTAAATGTAAGGGCACAGTAAAAAGTAGTACTGAGTTGACTGACAGTTGACACTGACATTTGTCTTCGTGGATGTGCCTAAGGTGTGTAAATTGTGCCAACGGGGTATTTGGGGCCGTCGAGGGAAGCTCTTGTCTTGGGGTTAAGTTATGCAAACATGTTTCGAAAGGGCTAACTAGTAACCTAGTGAACTCAGGCAATTCTGCGATAACGGTAGATCGTTTTGAACATCGAATAATTGATTTAATGTTTTCGAAACATACCTACAAAAATTGAAAAGAGTCATTTGAGCGGAAGCATCATGATTCCATCACATAATTTGGTCGCTGATCATTTAGTGGGATTTATAATGATTTAATGATGTTAGGGTAGGTTATTATATCTTGGCACTCATTAAATTCCTTCAGCGACACATGGTTTTCAGAATAATTAAATTCAGAAAAAATATTGGATTCGGCAAGCGAAACTAATCCAAATTAACAGTAGGTACTTAAAAGTACCTACAGACTGTCGTAGATTGTGTTTGTACAGAAGTTTGCACAAACATAAACACTTTTGTACAAAGAAAAGCTACGACAGTCTGTACTTTTAACAAGACACAAGTTTCTTTGAATAAAAATGAACCAGAACCACGAACCAGAAGTTTCCACACAGTTCAATATAAGTGGTCTTTAAAAAAGTTTTCGAATGGAAGAGCAAGTGCAGTCCTTTGAAATTGAATGGAGTTGTCTCAAACAAGTTCGTCGAGAAGTTTTTGTAAAGATTTCTCGTTATTTAATGCAATCTATGCTCTCCGCTTATAGTTAGACAAATTTATAAATTAGTATCCAAAAAACAGCAAAGATTTTCCCTTGTTTTCTAGTTTGAGTGTTGCATGTTGGTTAAAAATGGTAAAACAATATTTTTCTTACTTAATTACGGCATGTATATGTGATTAAGTTTTTTGGTCTTTTTATGTAGTTAAGAACTTTTTGTGTTTATTTAAACAACAGCAGTTAATTTTTCGAGATATTTTAGCTAATCTTCCTTGCTTACTTATTTTCGTCGATGGACCCACCGCCGCCCCACCCGCCCACACTGTATGGCCCAATTGGCCCACACACGATCTCCGCTCGGGTACCATACCCATGCTAGGTACGCCATGGTACATATGAAATATATATTAATAGCAAGGTGGAATATTCTTCATAAAATAAATACCTTTAAAATATTTACACTAACATAACTCACCGTAAACAACCCACTGTAAAGTTCCACTAATAACAATATACATTTTAAACATCCCCCGGGATTGTCCGGAAAACCGTATTTTTCCGGCCGTCAGGGCAGTCCGCGGGGAGATCGGTCTAAACCGGAAAATACAGGATCATAAAATAAGAGCCACAAATTTAGAAATTTATTTGTAGTTTGATTTAGCAGCGTTAGCAAAATTAATAAATAAAAATAAGAGCCATCTAGCGAGAATTATGGGCCTTTTCAGATAATTTTCGTATTTTAAGCTTTAATACACTGCAAGGTTAGTGTTAGGACAGTCGCAATCAGATATATCGCTGCGAATTAGGCTGCTCAAAAACATAAACAAGCCTGTATTATGTTTTGTTTTTTTTTTCGTTAGGAGAGGACGGGTTAGGACACAGTACAATACAAGTAGAGGCAAACAACAGGCGATCTACGGCGGCGGCTGCGGCGGTGGTGGAAGGAAGAATTTATATGCACCCCGCTCACGCCGCTCGGAGCGGGGTGAAGCGGAGGTAAATAAATACGTCACCCCGCCTGTACACTCTCGCCTGAGAGCACGGAAGCCCCCCCGGGGCTGGGAGAGGTGGGGAATTGCCAGCGAGACCCCGCTTGTACACTCTCGCGCGAGTGCTCTCGCAGGAGAATGTACAGGCGGTGTTACGTGGGAGCGGCCATCTCGACGTGAATGTGTAGGAACCTACCTACTAATTTTCCATTCCAAGAACCTTTTTTTGAAGTGAAAACTTCTTTAGCGGCGCTGAGCACTTTTGTACTGGGGAAAAATTGTTAAACTCGCGACAGATTTTTCTAAAACCAGCTAGTTGACCCCTCCTAGTATCGTGATTGCGATGTTAGGAGGGGTCAACTCAGCTAAACTCAGCTGGTCTTAGATGCGTAAGACACAATGATACTCGGGACATATTATGTAAGTATAAGTATATATGTAAATGGATTATGCGAATATGGATATGAACATAAGTATGAATATGAATACGGATACCGATACCGATACGGAATACGGATATGAATAGGTATCTTTGTTATTTACTTTATTGAATTTTGCACTTCTGACGGCACTCCCGGAGTGCAACCCATTTTTTTTTATCATGAAACGACACACGAAATAAATAACGAAACATAAATATTATGTTTCGTGTTTAGGCAAATTCAAATTTGCATAATCAGTAGATTCAGTAGGTAGACGAGGGAAAGATAGCTACCGCGGGTTCATTACTTATTTAGGCTATAATTTATATTTTGAAGCCTCATTTCGTTTGGTTTTAATGAGGGTTGTGATATAATATAACAGTAAAGCAGCAAGAGTATCAAATTAAAATTGTAAGTGTTCTTTTAAAATTTTAATTATACCACAAAATATTCAATTTTGAAATGACAGATGGACATCACTAGGGATTCAATATATTGGGTGTCGGTTTTGTTCCATGTCTCTGTCAATCAAATTTTGGGCAATATATTTATGTCATGCTGGCGATATTGCATTTTATCACCTAAATCCAGACACAAATAATATTTATAAATACCGAACGAATTTCTCAAAGACGACTTTATAGGGAAATCTATTTGGTTGTGAGAATGATTGAATAACACTTAATGCAATCATCCCTATACTCGCGGCACTCTTATGAAATCCCTATAAGATATATAACTCTTCACTCCATTGAATGATAAATAAACTCGATTTCTTTTGATATCGAATAGGAGAATATTGATTGCTTATTTTAGTAGGTACTCCCTTGTTTTTTTTCGTAATTTTGCCCGTGTTACTAGCTAGTTAATGTAACATGTCAAACTTGCGTTATGTAGATGTAAAGATGTCCCAGCCATTTTTAGTAAGGAAAATTACATTTAGGTCATCCTTAGGCATGCTCGAAAACGACGACGTAATGAATAACTTTATTTTACTAAACGGTTAAAACTCACGTATTAATTGTCACTTCGGGCGACATGTTTCGAACTCGTCGGGAGTTCTTCCTCAGGATGAGTGCGTCTGCGACCCGCGCCGATTGCACACTGTCGAACACACACACTGCGCACACTGGCGGGCGGCGGGTAGTTCGACAGTGTGCAATCGGCGCGGGTCGCAGACGCACTCATCCTGAGGAAGAACTCCCGACGAGTTCGAAACATTTCGCCCGAAGTGACAATTAATACGTGAGTTTTAACCGTTTAGTAAAATAAAGTTATAACATGTCTCACGAAAGTTTAAATTCACGTAATGAATATAATTAATGGTGTAGATCATTTTTTTATTTGACGTACCTACGTATATTTATGAGTTATGACAGTTGTAGTGAGAGCTACGGGTGAGGGAAGATTTGAGGCGATATGCTATGGGTGGAGACGGCACCCGTAAAGATTAACACTGCTGGTCAAGTGGTCACACTCTTATATCTAGGCCTTAATGAGCTGGGCTGGACGCGTCTTACGGCAATAGCATAGTTCGTACAATACTGTAAGGCCAAGTGCTGTCAAATTAACGCAAGCAAAACTCGACTTAGAGCTCTAGAAGTGTGTGCGCAAAATGATTTATAATTTAAGGCGCTACACTGAGAAATTTGGAGACTTTGAAACGCTGTCCTGCCCAGACTAGCAAACAGTAGGGGCTGATTTTCAGATATATGATTCTTGACTATATGATTGTGGTACAGACAATAGCGAAACATGATTGCTTAAATTTTTTTCGATAGAAAATAAATCCAAAGTCGAGTCTATATTTTCCTTTTTTTCCTCAGCCTACAAAAACAACGCATTATTAAAAGACACGATTTAGTTAATATGATGGTATTTTACCTCATCTAGGTACTGACAAGAGGAAATTTAATAAACCTGCACACAGTCAGATATTTAACGAGATTTGTCTAAAAAGCCATTCTCGGAGAGGGTTGCATCCCGTTTTGTCGTGAGCGAAAAACAAAGGGTGTCTCTTTCAATCGATATATCGCCTTAATTAAGATTCAATGAAATTTAAATAAGTTGTTTCCTGCAAAATTGAGACCTATAATAGGCTGATTATCTCACGCGCCGACCGCTTCATCTACGTGCTCTGGAAGGTAATGGGTTTGATTTCGGTAGAACTCGAACTTTTCGATGCTTTTGGAGGTTAAAAGGGGATAATTTGTTCGTTTAAGTATCTAATATCTGGGCGACCGACCTTTGCTCGGCGTTTTCCCAGGCATGCGACTTAGCTAGATCGATTGCTCGTCCCCGAAAGCCCCCACATACCAAATTTCATCAAAATCGTTATTGCCGTTTTAGAGATCCCTGAAATAAATAAATATACAAGAATTGCTCGTTTAAAGATATAAGATAAGAATAAATTCTATCAGTGATAAATTGATAATGAGATGCGACCTGCACTTGCTTATTTTGCATGTTGCAACGCAATTGCAAGTTTTGCATGCAACACGTTATTTGTAACCCTTATTATTATTGAGATAAGAGTTAAAGTTACGTACTCTTATTACCTTGACTGGTAATCAGAAATTTATTACTGAACCAAGCGCTGAATGAATCCATTACACATTGTTAATCTTCCTAACAATTTGTATTATCTGAAGCTCCAACTTTCCTTGGAGCATTACGAGACATGGATTAAAACTTAAAAGTACTTATTACGATCAAGTTTCAGGAACAAGTATTAAGGTGTAGCTACTCCATTATATTTTAAGCCTTGTTTGTTTAGTTGATAACGGATTAGCTCCCTTGCGGGACATATACACTTAGCCGTGAATTCTCCGTACATGTTAATAAGCGCGTAATATGTGTATTTATTTACATCGATATTGATAAATATGTTTCGTCAAAGATCTTTATGGGTAGGTTACATAAATCACGGGTTCGAAACAGAAGGATAAAATAAACTAAACCAAACAGACCGCAAGAAAGGGCATTTTCTGTAAATAAAATTAAAGTCTGCAGTATTTGGAATGAACTTGTTTCCGAATATATATAAACGCAACGTCTCACGTCACTCTAATTTAAATTCTACGGGGTGTGATATATAGAATCGATATTACCTTTTAGTTTTCATTGCTGTTGAAACCATTTTTGTATCATGTCATGTCCAAAGTTAGTAATTGCTAAGCGACCGCAGCCGTTGTGTTGATATTAGACAAACTTATGAACTTGCATCTGTGGGGCCAGGACACTAGTAATGCTTTCTGGCTGTCCAATCTGCTAGCGGCAGACCTATTAATGCTCGCTTCTATAAAGTCCTTTAGACCTTACAAGTATATTGTAAAAGTTGTTTACGGCATGAGGACTAATCTGTACTAGTTTGCTTCCAACAATTATACTCGTATAGCCTCCCTAAAAAAAACTTACCCAACCCTAGATGAATTAAAGATGTGAATAAATATTTTATGCCATGTAAGAATCATGGTTACGCCTTGTGAAAAGTACTTCTTTATTTTAGATGCCGTAGCATGTGTCACCTACACTACGTACAAACCGATGTACCTAATTGCCATACCTAGCGCAGTATAACTGTTAGTGTATGTATCATGGGTGTGAGTCGAGTACAAATATTTTGTGAATTACCAGACCATTCCGCAGAAAACTTCGTCCAGCTCCTGGCTGAGGCTATTTAAAGCTGCGATATTATTATAAACCTTTGGCTAAAGTTGTTATAGTTGGAAAATCTCGTTAAAGTAATAGAGAAGTAGATTAGAGATCGCATATTTATCGCCCTTGCCTTCGGCTCGGGCGTCAAATACCTGCGATCTGAGACATTCTTTGTTTTACCGCCCTTGTTAAGTAATGTACTATATCTTCATCCTAGCGTTATCACGGTACAGTTGCATCCTAAAGGATACCCCGGGGTCCGCTAACTAATCCAAAGATTTGGCGTAGGCTTTTTTATCGGGAGAAACTAGACCTTATTGGGATTAGGCTTGTCAAGTCAGTGGGTAAACTGGGTAAGGACATTACTTGACGTCGTTGGACAGGGCATACTTTGGACTCAAAACCATTCTTGATATACAACAAATACTTTATATTAATTTACAATATAAATGTACTGACAAATTGCAAAGCGGACTTGCGCAGCTCTCAAAATGGCATTTCGTCTGACAAATTTGTCAACGTCTTTTGAAAACGCTTCTTTTCACCTCTAAAATCAATCACAAATTGAACCTTAACTTGATACTGATAAGTCTTAAATTCAATTACACTTCTTCACGTCTCTAAGTCCATTTGATAAGTCCCTTTATTTTATTTGTGCGGCTGTTGGCTGCACGGCCATTGTCCTGTGGCTACGGAATAAATGGTCTCGCACTTTCTACTGTCATAATTCTAAAACAGCTTACCTTTGGCCAAAACTGTGGCGCTTATTTCCTTTGTACGTTGCTTTACTGGGCGACAAACTTAATCTAAATGCTGGTGCAAGCGATAATAGACTCTATTTAAAGGCGGTAACAATTTCAACGTAACATGGGTAAAATTGTTAGCTTATGTATTTATTTACTAATTGAAGCGGACCATTGCGTTATCTTTCACATAAACTAACTCCCTCTGACTTGTAAAAGTGCCATTGCGGCTTGCTTGCAGAATAATAGCACCTAGATTATATGACAAGGGTCTAAAATCCCTGAGATGGTTATTTTCCCGAATGAAGTGAGCCACTTCAGCCCCGCTTGATAAGCCTTATATTACACACTTTTCGAGTAGAGTACTTTTATCTCACGAGCGCGGGTGAGCCATGGTTGTGTGTTGAGCTACATATACATGCACATTGTCTATGTGTGCCTCAGCATAGGAGCTATGAGTTGACGTTGTGTATGTATTCGTATGTGTCACAACTTCAACAATGGCCAACCCGCGTTCGTGAGATATAAAAGTATATATGAGAAGTTAAAAGTTTATTTATTTTTTCTACTCCTGTACTTTTATCTGTCACTAGGTACACCGAGGATCTACTGAATGGATCTAATGAGATAGATCGTCATTTACATAGTCTAATATAAAGACATCCGAAATAAGTCTGCAGAAAAGTCTATAATCTCTATGCCCTGAAACGATGCGCCTATGTGTATCGTTTCGGGCAAGTTTCGGGAATAGAGATCGCCAAAACGATACGCCTAGGTGCCACGGACTATGCTACTACTACTATATGACTATATACTATGTTTAGTAGTAATTCTTTGGTACGTTCAAGTAAAACTTTTAATATTAGTCACTGTTGCCAACTTAACGCAACTTCGCCATTTTTTTTCATATTATGTTATTTACTCATCATCCTCCTAGCGTTATCCCAGTACAGTTGCATCCTGAAGGATGCCTGGGGTCCGCTACCTAATCCCAAGATTTGGCGTAGGCACTAGTTTTTACGAAAGCGACTGCCATCTGACCTTCCAACCCCGAGGGGAAACTAGACCTTATTGGGATTAGGCTTTGTCAAGTGAGTGGGCAACTTGACTGTTAGAAGTTCTCAAACCGCCCGAAGGCCTCCAACTCGGCTTAACGACTGCTGCCATAGACAGCAACCGGGATCAACGGCTTAACGTGCCTTCCAAAGCACGGGAGCGCTCAGTTAGTAACCACTCAAAGCGGTCACCCATCCAAGTCCTGACCGCTGCCCACGTTGCTTAACCTTAGCAAGCGCAAGCGGTTCGCAAGCGCCGCTGGGCCACGAGCGCTCCATATTATGTACTATTATGTTATTTACTCATATAAATAAATGCATTTATCATCTTTTTGTGTTATGAATTTCTATTTATTTCCGGACATATTTATGAAAACAAACAGGTCGGATTTGGTACGAATGCGAAATTAGTTTAGATGACATGCCAAGTCCAGCAAATTAAAAAAAAAAACCGGCCAAGTGCGAGTCCGACTCGCGCACCGAGGGTTCCGTACACAGTTCTTGAATATGTAGTTGTGTACCCGTCCCGACCCCATTAATTCAGGAACAATCTTAAAAAAACATGACAGCACCATCTATCGGCGCATTGTGTTACTAATTTGCGCGACTGAATAACTTAGTACGTATGTTGGTTTTTCAAGGATAATTCTTTATCACATCAACCGATTTCAATAATTGTTTTTTTATTTGAAAGAAGGTATTTTCAACGTAATTTTGTAAATTTAAATATAAAACAAAAATATATACAAAGGTGATTAAATTACAAACTTAGTATAGAAAAGTTTTTTGATGATTAAAAAAAAGAAAAACTAGATAGAGCTATGGCTATAATTTTCCTGTAAAATATACATGCATATTAATGTTGTGTAATAATTTCAAATTTTTTTCTTCGTAAACTTCGGAGATAAGGGGGGGGGGAATGGTATTTTTTTTTACATTTTCCCTCGTAAATCGAAATTTCCCCAACGAAAAAAAAAACTAAAAATTGTTTTGGAATGTACAAGTCAAGCCCTTTCATATGATACCCCACTTGACATAGTTGCCAGACTTTAAAATTTTGAACCCCCTTTTATCTGTCATTATTCACAGAAAATAAAATAAAATAATTTAAAAAACCATCTTCTATGTATCTGGGTTACCCTTGTTTATAACTATTCCAAATTTCAAATCGATAGGATAAGTAGTTCCTGAGATATTTAGCGATGTGACAGACAGACAGACAGACAGACAGACAGACAGACAGACAGACAGACAAAGTGAAACCAATAGGGTTCCTTTTTTACCTTTTTGGTACGGAACCCTAAAAAATACAAACCATAAAAACAATGTGTCATATTTAAAAAATTCTCACTAAATTTCCAATTAAAAACCAAAACACTCAAGCTGATAAACGATTACATTACTTAAATAAACCGATTTTATTTGTGTGCGTGTAGAAAATGTGTAAGTACGTTGATTCATTTAAAAATCCACGAACAAAGCTACGTCATTCCTGAAGAAATCGTGTAGGCAAGTGACAATTACACACCTGCTGCAGGGGCAATTTTCATATATTTCGAATTGGCCCAATTTCGTGTTTTTGTGTGAGTTGCCGGCTTAAGGGAAAACATGGCGCTTAAAATGTGTAACAAATACCTACATATAGTTTAATTTAGTTCTATTTAGTTTTAGATACATAATTGTTTTTTTCCTTATTGTTTTTTCTGAATAAAGACCTTTTGTTTAACAAATACTTTCTATTTATTTGAAACGAGTCGTAGAAAAAGGATTGTATGCAACGTTGTATAATTGGTCCGAAACGGCTCGTGGTGTCTATAGGTACTTCCACTCACCGTTTTGGAACCCTTTTATACAACCGTTGCATAAAATACTATAAGTAATTTAACACTTAAAAAAAGCGGTTGCACCAAACAGTCTCTGCTATCATCCATCGTAACCGGAGTTCGTTAAGATCTTTTTGTATGAAAGGTTTGACAAAGTATCTATAGGATATTGATAGTTTAGTATTTTAAATATGTATCGTACAATAGGTTGGAGCTTTCTTCGTTAAATTGTATCAAGAACCATTCATACATAAAGTAGCTACGAGTGCAAGCACTTGAAAAGAATATTGTTGTATCAAATATAGAACGTTTTATCGGAAACTTCTTGGGAGGTTTCATTACTTCGCGAATTCTCGAATCTCGATTCTTGGAAAACAAAAGAAATAAAAGATAATGATCGTTTTTTGTTCAGTTGTTTTCAGGGTTCGGTATCCAAACGGTGCCAACGGAGTCCTGGGCTGCTACCGCGAACCACAAACGAAGTTTTCCGTCCCTGTCGCACTTACTTACATACTTGCAAGTGCGACAGAGAGAGATAATTTCGATTGTGGCTCGCGGTAGCGCCCCTGTTACTAGTGCCAGTTACAACAACGTACGAACACAGACCGGTCATCGTCAAATATGGCGCCGGCAGCTGTCATCCCATAGAAACTTGTCAAACTTTCCATACAATCAGGTTTGACGAACACCGCTTACGATTACAGGCGGTTTGGTGCAACCCAGCGTTAATCTCCTCTGTCCGTCTGTCAGAGGGTTGCATCTCATGATAAACCGTAATAGGTTTTTTATAGAATACTATTTTATTAATCTTGCCGCTGCGTGAAAAGATAATGAAGCTGAAATGAATAATTAAAATTACGAGGATCGTTATTTTTTCGTTATTATTCCACAAATTTAATGAAAACTCAACGCCTGCACGCAAAAATGTAAGCTTACATTGTTGTAGTTATAATGGTAAATCACATGTTGGTATCTAATAATTCTGTACTGACATAAGAAACACACCCCCTTAGACATAATCATTCATTAATCCTATTTTAGTTAAATTGCCGATAAACTTCGTTTGTCTTTATCTGTCACTTGACATTTATATTGGTGAGAAAGGGAAAAAAATCATTTTAGTTTTTTAGTAAGCAGAGATTACACTTACACTGCACTTAAAGTAGTTTATGTCTCACCTGACCACAAAGTGACAATTACCGCACGCTCCGTGCGCGGAAAATCCCACTTCCTGGCCAGGCGATGACATAGTTTTGTTTTTCTTTACCAAGGGCGGTAAAGCAATTCAGGTTATTACGTAACTGCTACATAAGGAGAGGCATTAAACAAGAGGGTGGTTTAATTAAACGAGCCTGAGGCGAGTTTCATAATAAGATCACACGCTTCGCCGACGACCTCATCTTTGCCCCGACTAGACGCAGACCAAGACCAATCCCATTTTTAATCATCATCCTCCAAGCGTTATCCCAGTACAGTTGCATCCTGAAGGATGCCTGGGGTCCGCTACCTAATCCCAAGATTTGGCGTAGGTACTAGTTTTTACGAAAGCGACTGCCATCTGACCTTCCAACCCCGAGGGGAAACTAGACCTTATTGGGACCAATCCCATTTTTAATAAAATAAAATAAAAACAAACACTGTCTTAAAATCGTATGGGAACTATGTTAGCATTAAATTAGACTGTCTAATGAAATAAGAGGGGCTACCACAAACGAAATTTTCCCCCTCCGTCGCACTTGCAAGTCTGTACGTAAGTGCGACAGAGACGGAAAACTTCGTTTGTGGTTCGCGGTAGCCCCCAAGAGCATACGTCAGTGCTCAGTGTCAAACTCAAAGTCCCGGCTGTCTCACCTAATCTAATTATGCGTGTTAACTTCGACCGCTTACATAAAGCGTGGCAGTTTACGAACTATGAGATAAAGCTAACCAGATTCTGTGAAAGTTTTGGGTACGGTAAATATATAACTATTAAGGATGATTCACGCTAGACCGTTCCGTGTCCGGGCTGGCCCGTTTTCTAGTAGGTACTAACACCAACACCTATAGATATACTGTATTTTGCAGTCCAAAGTTTTAAAAACGACACACCGAAGAAACTCGATTGTCCATTGGGAAAATCGAAAACCGCATTCCCTCGATAACATATTTCTGCACAAACGTGACCAGCACACTTGCTCATAATACTTTAATGAAAAACAACCAGCTTTATCCACATTTTCCTCCCAAGAGGCTACACAAATATACACCTCCGCATAATTCAATATCCATTGCGCTTCTAATACGATTCTTTCAATATAAACGTAGTGGACACGCTGTAATGGACTGTGAAAATGGTTGTTTGTCGTGAATTCAATGACTGGTGTAAGATACAATGATAAAGGGCTGTAAATTGAGAGACTATGGTTTTAGTATTTCATAATCTGATGAAACATAACAACATTAATAATTTCAGAGGGTTTACGTTAGTTTTGATATACTTGGTGAGATCTTCATAAATTATTCTTATCTGATTTTTCAGCCTTCAAAATCACAAAAACCTGAAATTAACTAACGAATGAAACTTGTTTTAATTATTATTTTATAGAATATTCCAACTTGCCATGAGTTTCGCTTTCTCTTATATTGTATTTATGCAAATTAACTTCTGTACAGATATTTTGTGTAGCGAGTAATTAAATTTTTCTTGGCAGGGGTCGAAAAGTGCCAGTCCAATCTTTCAGTGTCATGGCTAACGTAGGTATACTGTCGGTGCCGCAATATAACCATTTCGCATCGCAATATACAAGGGTGAAAAGTTGTATTTTAACTTCGAGTGTGGATTGAAACATGAGCTAGCGAAGATTCTATGGCTGAAAATAAAATTCACCTCTAGTGTAATGACCGTTTCTGTATTTGGATTTTGGATGATAGCTGTAACTGTACCCGAAATATGTCAATAGCGCTATAGAAATTATAATAAGATATTCGAAGACTTTCAGTTACTAACTATCCACATAATACGAAGATGACAGAAATTCGTTCTTCACCTGTGACCCATAAAGGAGAGGTTGGCCAATCACAGCACGGTGCTATGGAAATTAACCTCCCTTGTCGGAAAGGGTCGATTTTTGATCCAAAGGTCCTTGTAAATTGGGGTCGGGGTTGCTACTTGCGTATGGGGTTCGCGTGAAATATATTTCACGGTTATAAATCTCATAACCCTTTTCAGAATAATGTGTGTAATTTTTAAGTTTAAATTAGTATTCATATACCTAGTCATCATGTTAAGTCCTCAGTATGTTACAAATTAGATCTGACTTGTCAATGGTCTTAACGTTTAAGTTTTTGCGAAACATTAACTAATTCGAACGCGTTTGCGTTTTGTCTCAAGATGTATGAAAACGCTCTTACCGAGTTTGAAATACGCGCGTTCATCGGTTAGCAACAAATGTTATACTCGCTGTTTTAGTTTCCACTAGTGACCACCAGCGCTGTTCACGTTTTCATACCACTTTCATACATTTTGAGACAAAACGCAAACGCGTTCGAATTAGTTAATGTTTCGAAAACACTTATAATAGAGCTACTGGTCCTCGATTTCCTCACGGGTCCTTTAAGATAATGAAATGGGGGCTGACCATCCTGCGGAAACTCGACTATATTGGCATAAGATTTCGTCAATGACGGACTTTATCTGTTAGAAGCTCTCAATCTCAAAAGGGCTTTAACAGCACAACGATTGTTGTAGACAACAACAGGAATCGACATATCAATTAGCGATAAGACGGTTGTTCGCCTCTACTCAATGTTTTTGTCTCTACAACATTGCCTTTACAGTACTGTGTTATTTTTGTCGAGGTTGTGCAATATTATTATATAATAGTACATTACTTAACAAGGGCGGTAAAACACAGAATGTCTCAGATCGCAGGTATTTGACTAATATGCGATAAATATGCGATATGAGGCTTTCTTTATTACCGCCCGTGTTAAGTACAAAATTTTATGTCACCCCCTGGCCAGGAAGTGGGATTTCCCGCGCGCGGAGCGTGCGGTAATTGCCGCTTTATGGCCAGGTGTGACATAAGAGTATTTCTATTGCATTATACGAGTATTGTATCAATGTGCCTTTCACGGTTTTCTTCTTCGTTGTAAATACAGACTATACGGCACCTCAACATTATGCTTCTCTGTCTACCATTATATTGAATCGCTAGAATTCCCGGACAATATGGTGCATGATGTTCGCGACAATTTATACCACGGTGTTATTGTACGCCTAATGCACGAAAGTACTTTTTCCTGGAGCCGACAAAAATTTTGTAAGATGACGCGCCTTTATAAGGGAAGTCTTTTCGTATTTACTCCGTTTTACAAGTTTAATTCTGTCTCATTTCGTGTGTCATTTTTACGTTGCATGTGGCGTGGCATTGTTTTAATATCCAATTATCAATTTATCACAACACTTTCCCAAGAAAGTAGTGTAGTAAAACGTACATAGATATATATAAAATGTATATAATAATATAAACTGGCAGCTATCCCATTTTTAAACTGATATACGTATAGTGCGCGACATCCACGAAGGCTCGCCCCTCCACAGCCCAAGCCGTACAACTGCGCACAGATTCGTATGAGATTCGCTGTGGAGGGGCGCGTTGTCGTGAATGGCGCGCACTATAACTGCTTAAATGTTAATCAATCAGACAAGAAATGTTTAACACATAGCCGCATATAGTTCATAACATGAAGTACTTTGTATATCAAAATTCAACCCCCAAAGGGGTGAAATTGGAGGTAAAAGTCAAACCTGGCGTCCACGTGTATGCTTGTAGGATGTTAGCAATTAATAGTAGATTGTTAACCAAGGGCTGAAAGCCAGCCATTCCTGCCGAGATATTTTGGCGCTCGAACGAAGTGAGAGCGCCAATAGTTCGAGGCTGAAATGGGTGGTTCCACCCGAGTTAAACACTCTGCTTTTCATTCCGAATACGAGGAAAGTAAAATATTTAAAAATAAAAAAATATTTGTGGACAAACTTACACTAAAATCGACCTAGTCCCAAACCAAGCAAAGCTTGTACTATAACGCGACGATATACATACATGGATAAATTATGCATACTTGAATACATACTACATAGAAAACACCCACAACAATTATACGTGTTCATCACACAAATAAATGCCCTGACCGAGAATCGAACACGGGACCTCCAGCTTCGTAGACAAAAAAAAACTAATATGCACATTTTCGTTTCATTTTTCACAAAAGACAAGATGAAAAACAATGATGATGATCCAAAAATTAGGAACTGTGTTATTTGCAACGCGAAATTCTTCTTAAATTCAATAACAATAAAAATATGCACAAACATTTTCTGAATCAGTGAAAATTTTGGCGGGAACTGTTGACTGACGTTAATGGTGTTTGTGTATGGACCATTTCAATCCATTTATTTTTTATTAAAAAAATAATCGGCTTACGCTCAGACTAATTAGACTCGACATCAAATAATAAATACCTACTGAACGAGATGGTCATATACAACTTTATATAAGAGCGACAGAGAGAGACATGATTTGTTGTCCTCGTCATACTTAGTTTCCCTTTTTTTATCTGCCACAAACTATTGATATTACTTTCAACTGTGGCAAAAAAAAACAAACAAATTAAGGAGGTTGTTTATGGTAAGCAGTCAGGCATTTGAAAAAGAATAGGATCTTTGTAGAATCTGTACTATGTGGCTGTATAGGTTAGTGCCGTTGCCTAATTTAACTCCGATTCACCATACAATTTTTTTAAATACTTTTCTGCTGTAGAGCAGAAATGGACCACTTTCAGCACGCTACTTAGATGAACAATGACCCACTTTCAGAGTATGAGAAATGAAAATATATATTTCTTTGAAGTTGGCTTGTTAACTAGGCAAACGTTTAATGTTGGCAACAAGGTGAAGTTTAATTGGCAACAATTTCCCGACGTTGCCGACGCGATGCCTCGGTCTAGGGCTGGGGATTTGTTATTCACAATTGCAACTAGTGCAAGGACCAAGGACACAGGGACAGCCCTACCTAGCCCCTGGCCATGTGATCAGTGTAGAACGATTCCATTCCACTTATAATATATTCCCCTTGATTTTTTTCGTCATTCGGCATGTACATTCGCTTTACCACCAGATTAGCTAGAACTGTGGCAGCCGCCGGGCGGTAGGCGAAACCGCGGTCGTCCGGTGCACACGTGGCGGCGGACCGTCGAGAGCGAGCTGCGAGCCGTCGGACTGAGCTGGAGCGAAGCTAGAAGCGTGGCTGAAGATAGGAAGGCGTGGCGCGATCTGACAGAGGCCCTCTGCACCTACGGGGTGCCATAGGATGTCAACAACAACAACAACACTCTATCCACGGTAACGAGTTAGGATAGCGTCCTCTCTGTTGCACTTTTGTATGGAAATGAAAGGGACAAAATAATGTCGGTGGGCGTAAACCATTGCACCTGAATGGCAGGGCAGGCTTACATACCGGCGCGACGTCCGGAATTTTAATATTTTTTTTACTTTACTGGGTACACAAACCGAGTCGCAGAGTAAGGCGACTTCCTGATTTGTCGGTGTGGAGGCGGTACGATATGAGAAAACTGTCAAATAACCGGCACTTGTAGATAACCTACCTAACTGACAAAATCTCGGGTATATATTTTAAATAGTACGAAAATAAACCACTGAAACAATGTAGGTACGCGAAAACGATTACCTACCTGACCTTGGGTGTTTCCTACGCGTCGTCATGCGATTCCCAAGCGCGACCCCTCCGCTGTTAGAGGTCTATTATGAACGACCTTTGGCGGGGCACGATAGGCTCACAACAATACAAGTAGTATTGGCAGTTTGTAGAGTAAACAACTCCATAACGACTGTGAATAATCTTTTTTATTTTATTATCTGCTATGCACGGTCAGTACAGTCACCGGCAAAAATATCTGCCACAAGAAGGCTACAACTCTTCTACGACTACGCGATGATCGCAAGTTCGCGCGAATTTTACTCGCGCGAACTTGCGACCAAACATATTGAACGCGAACAGGTGTCCTAATCCTAACTAATTGACATTTAAGTCGCGCGTCAATTATGACACCTGTTCGCGTTCAATATGTTTGATCGCAAGTTCGGGTAAAATTCGCGAGAACTTGCGATCATCGCGTAGTCGCGTTGTATTCGGACGACCCCTAATATAGTCTTAGGAATGGAGAGGAGTCAACTAAATATGTATTTATTTGCTCTTTAGAGTCTTTAGCAATAAGACCTCTCTGTCTCTGATTTAAGAAGAAGAAGAAGAAAAATATTTATTTAGTGATAAATCATTGTACAATATTTGGAGTACACGGATATATGAAATTAACAATTTAACTAAACTAAACATGGAAATTTTAACACTAAATAGGATACCACTCAGCATATGCCAATAGCAATATAATGCTAAGGCGCTGGTTTTCAGGGCACCCAAAGAGAGATACAAATATAATCTTAACTATTACTTACTTAATAGGTACATCATAACTAAATAGACAAGCCAGCTTATCTTAATGATGGAGAAGGAAATGTCGCTGGTTTAAATGACATGAAAATTAATAACAATTTATAAGTCTATTTTTAAGTTTATTTTTAAGTTTATTATATTAAGTTTGTTAGTAATTTTTAAACAATATAGATAGAAATATTATAATAACATTAACATTGTCTCTGATTACCCATTAAGGATGGTATAATCTCTATAGTGGTCTATGCCTAGCTCATTAGCTTCATCATCATTATCATCAACCTATATATTATGACGAGCCTAGCTAGCCTATGAGAGCCTAGAGGTTAGAGAGAATTAAAGATCCTAAATACTTATAGACAAATTCGCTGGTTTTGCTTTGATAAAATGATTGGCTTAATGACTATAGCTAAATATTTACGAAACTACGCGCAGAGCTTGCGTAGAGAGCGGGATGGTTAATTGTAAGTAGACTCACGCGTGTTAGAGCGGGACATCTGCGTTGGGGCAATGGGGATACCTCCCCTTAAGGATTACCATAACCATTTCCATTGGGTACATATATAATATATAATGACATTATTTTCAATATAATTATGACGCTATGCGAGTAACTGTATCTAGTAACTAGCCACGTCAGCTAGCTGCGTGTAAACGCAAACGAAGGCATTAATGCAAACCCTGAAAAAGAACAAAGGAAAGTAGAAATGACGAGGTTTCATGAAGGCCCGGACTATCCTTAATTGATATAAAACCCAATCAAATCCGACTAAGATCACAGTTTTCTTTTGTCCGCCATTCGGATACATAGTGCTGTAAGAAATTATATATTCACAATAATTCTGATATTTAAGTAAGTACGTTTTTCGGTTTTCTTTTATCATCACTAATTTCACCCCAAAAAGTTACACGGTTGGTCAGCGGTCAAAATAAACCCAACGTTAGTTAATTTTTAACTCCCGACGCAAAAAGAGAGGGGTGTTATAAGTTTAACGTGTCTGTGTGTAGTGTGTGTGTATCTGTGTATCTGTCTGTGGTATCGTAGCTCCCAAACGGATGAACCGATTTTCGTTTAGTTTTTTTTTTGTGTCATAGATAATTTTATCCCGAGTGTTCTTAGCCATGGTTCATGAAAATCTGTTCAGCCGTTTGAAGATCATCAGCTCTTTTCTAGTTGATGAGGGGATCTGACTAACTTCCTTACGTCCGATCGATTCGAAATTTGGTACCGTGTTACTTCAATGATATTGAAAGTATATGATAAAGTAACCATTACCTGATCAGCCGTTTCAAGATCATCAACTCTTTTCTAGTTGATGAGGGGATCTGACTAACTTCCTTACGTCCGATCGATTCGAAATTTGGTACCGTGTTACTTCAATGATATTGAAAGTATATGATAAAGTAACCATTACCTGATCAGCCGTTTCAAGATCATCAACTCTTTTTTAGTTGATGAGGGGATCTGACTAACTTCCTTACGTCCGATCGATTCGAAATTTGGTACCGTGTTACTTCAATGATATTGAAAGTATATGGTAAGGTAACCATGACCTGATCAGCCGTTTGAAGATCATCAGCTCTTTATATTTAAACTTACATAATATATGTGACGATAATAATTATATACGGTTTAAAATATTATTTGTTAGTTTTTAGAGTTTATTTTTTGTGTCGGAGGGTTTTAAAATTTTTACATGTTAATAAAATATTTAAAAAATAAACGCCACAGGTGGGATTTGAACCCACGACCTCTGCAATCCATCCAACGCTCAACAACGCTCCTTAAGTTTACCTAATACCTTAAACATAATGATTAGAATAAAATATGGAGCCTTGACCGGAATGTCGACCATTATGAAGCCATTGTCATCAGCATTATTTAGCCCGTCTTAGGGCCGAAGGACTAGGGTAATCGTAGGCTGACACGCAATCTTAACCAGCGAAATGCTAAGAAATGCCTTAGAAAGCTTATTTATTTAGTGGTGAAAAAAAAAGCGCAATTTGCGGAATTCATTTCTTAAGTCTTTATCAGTTAGGCGACTTCCTGACTTGGCGGGGCGGGATCGATATGTGACATTTTCTTCTTTTACGGTAAATTTACTGACGTCGCAAAGAATCTCAGTTGATGGAATGCTGTCAGTATTACATTTGCGCAGAAGCGGACCAGTACTGCCTTCGCATCGTCCCGCTACCGCACATCCCGCGCCAGTCAGGAAGCACTCATTTAAATGTAGAAGACGCAGTAAAAAGCGGTACTGACTCGACTGAGAGTTGACTTGACACTGACATTTGACAGTTTTCTCATATCGTACCGCCTCCGCACCGACAAATCAGGAAGTCGCCTTAAGAATGCCCCTTTAGGATATTTTTTGTGTGAATTGACACACGTATTTATCTTAAGGGCCTATCGTGCGGGGTAAATTCTCAGCGCCTGTCAAATTTCAATTTTTTAATAATTTACCCAATTAACCCACACATGCATTATTCACGCACACTACCTCATTTTGCTGGGTCGGGTCATTGACCCATGTTTATGTCAACTTATGACAATATAGATTTTGAATATTTAAAGGTTTCTTGGTGCATAAGAGAAGTGTAACAAAAATCGTCAAGTTCTGATCTGTAACCAAAACTCAAGTATTAGTTGTATCTGAAAATGTCTTGCATTTGGAATTTGTGGTAGTAAAATACTCAGGTCCTTGTTTATAAAATAAAACTTGTCAAACCCCTGTTTTGTAAAATGTATTTTGTTTTGCCCTTTCCTCACAGACTCATTTTTATACAACTTAAAACAGAGAAAGAATTTTCCTAATCGGTTCGTGCATGTTATGACTGTTTTATGTTTATGACTTAGGTACTTATTTTGAGAGTTTACTTGGTGATTTTCATGATACGAGTATATGTTGTACCTTAAATAGGTTATTTTCATAAATTGATTATTTTCTGTTTATCAGTTGGTTAACTCTAAAATGGACACTGATTTAATGCAAGTTTTAAGAGAAGAAGCGGTAGTTTTATTACAATATATATAATAACTACTGAAACTATTTCTACGGCACGGGATAACTGCAGCAATATTGTGAATCAACTTTGTATTTGAGGAACTAGTACCAGTACCTAACCTTTTAGGTAGTTCTTGTTATTCACGACCTCCCGTCGTAACCCAATCCGCAGAATTGCGCATAGAATAGTATGACATTCCCTGCGCATCGTCGTTATCGTGAATGACAAGCACTATAAAACCTAATGATATAACAAATATCATTAAGAAAGTCATTGTAACAGTCTGCAATTGTGGAACTTGGCCGGACCACTACTGTATCAGCTCTGACAAATTAACTTTTATACACTTCTTATAAGGTTCATAATTGAAAGGAATAATTAGCAGGATGCGTTTACATATTCTTCTAGTGTGAGCAATCGTGCCGTCGATGACACTTAACTGAACATCCGTGAACCTTATTGCAACGACATAAGGTTCAATAAAGGTTAACATTGCGTCTATTTTCATCAATAATAAATAGCAATTATTATTATTTGCTATTCGTTTACTATAACGTCGAGACAATTATTGCGATGCGACATAAGTACTTACTTGTACAAAATCAAAGCAACGGGATTTCCAACGCATGAAAGCTTTAGATAGAAACTAGCGCAGTTTAATATTATAAGTAATTACTGCATATTTGTTTGTTAGACATCGTCATTGTCACCACATCCCCAACAACTACTTGGTTTATTATTTATAAATGAAACATAGGTTTATTATTTTCATTCTAGGTATAATTATATTATGACCAGGCGGCTTAGACACTACACAATTTAAATCCACATCACTCAAACTGGCGAAGAAACTCCGATAGGTATTCTTTCTTCTGCTTCCGCTGCAAGAGAGCACTCTAGATCTGTTTCTTGGTATAACGCTGATATTTTATAAACTTCTGTTCAAAGCACCATAATAATTGTGCCTGTTTGTACAGATTCTGGGATATGTTTTGTTTATGTAGATTCTGCGATATATTTAGGTAATCATTGTTTGACGTGAAAGCGCCGTACATATACACATAAAATATCACATTAGATTCGTTAAATTATTGAAATATAAAAATACAATTTGTTTACAAATTTTAATTTGAAATATGATGAGTGACATAATAGTACATTACTTAACAAGGGCGGTAAAACAAAGAATGTCTCAGATCGCAGGTATTTGACGCCCGAGCCGAAGGCAAGGGCGATAAATATGCGATCTGAGGCTTTCTTTATTACCGCCCGTGTTAAGTACAATATTTTATGTCACCCCCTGACCAGGAAGTGGGATTTCCCGCGCGCGGAGCGTGCGGTAATTGCCGCTTTATGGCCAGGTGTGACATAAATGTCATAACGTTCCGTTCTGGGTGGCCAATTTATAAAAAGTAAATTACTTTGAACTGAAATACATCGGTGACCTTTTTACGTTTAAAATGCCTTTTCGTAATGGAAATCATTATAATTTAGTTGCATTAGTAAACATTGGGGACCAAAGATTGCATTTTTATGTTATAACGAATGGCTAATACTAAAAATTCCATGTTAAAAGAATCTTCAATAGCCACACGTCAACATTTATTTACCCTATTTCAATTAATGCAATCTTTGTGTGTGGTATACATTTTGTATTTGTATACGAGCAAGCTGTCAAAAAGCGTGTTTTTATGAGATGTCAAACTGAGAAAAGCAGCATACGTCTGCTCCCATTGAGGGCCGGAGCCCATCTGCCGGCAAGAAAACTACGGCGGCCGGTCAAATTTTCGGAATTTCCTTTGCATTGTTAAAAAAATCTCCACATTTTGCAAATGTTAAACACATACGACCTAGATAACATGTAGTTTTGTTACTATTCAAAAATTGAAGACCTTTCATAAAGTATTAACGTTGTAGTTTGCGTTTATTTCCTTTAGTAGAGCTAACTTTGGATTGAATTTTTATGAAGAAAACTATAAGTAATTGTGTTTCTGAAACACATGACGTGTAGAGTGTATCCTTAAATATCATATATAGAAATTACAGAATTCAAGCTTTAGTAATAATAATACAGCAAGTGATCCAGCCATCGCAATTATTCAGAAATTTGCTCGGTGCAGTCTTAACATTTTCTTTCTTTCTATCTAGTACAGAACTGTGACATCATAGAATTTACATGTGTTTTATGATTTTTCAATAAGTATGTAATATCGTTTTAAACATCTCTCCAAATTGGTAAATTTAAAAAGCTCTATCTTTTCCGGTTAAAATAATAAAAGAAAAAATGGCACCGTTAATTTCTAAAATTTTAATAAAAGCATTGGAATTATGAATACTTTTGTCATTAATTTGTTAATCTTTCTTAGAATGAAGACCATCCTCATCACTATCGCCGTCCTCTTCACCGCGGTGCTGGCAGAGAGTGACACCTACACTGACAAGTACGATTCTCTGGACATCGACGAGATTATCGGCAACAAGCGGCTGATGGGAGCGTACATTAAGTGCGTGCTGGAGCTAGGCAAATGCACGGCTGAGGGTCGGATACTCAAAGGTAAGTTATTGATTTACCATGAGGCTTATCACACGGGCGATTTGCGAGCGGTTTGTGAGCGACGAGAAAGAATGGTCTAAGAGTTCAGCATGCTCGCAAATCACAGGAGTGCTAAGCTAAGGCGCTATAGGGCGACCTCTAAAGGCTTGGTCGCACCGCTTGCGCGACGCAAGCGGGACGCTGCGCTGCGCGCCAAAATGTATGAAACCGTCCCGCTCGCGTCGCGTCGCGCAGCCTGTGTGGTGTCGCTAACCTGTTAGCATACGTTCCGGCGCGCAGCGGTCGCGTCGCGCGGACGTCGCACAACGCTGTGTGACCAAGCCTTAGACGGCACGGAACGATAGCGGGAAGCAGAGACTTGTGCCATTGTGAAATAAATAGTAGTTGAAACTTTCCGAATAGAGACACTATTTTTTTGTGGTTTTAATTTCAGCAGTGCGGTAAGCACCTACTCGTATTATCATCACAATTTTTCGGGCTCATCAGAATTATTGATTTTATTTGTTGATTGGTTGATTTGATAACCTGCGTGTGACGGACGTCATAAGCTAGTGTCAATTTGTATGTGCGGTTTTGGGGGCCGTTAGCTTCGAGCTAGGTTTGTCCCTAATTGCCCTGTATTGTGCTCTAATTGTAGTTGGTCCTATAGGCATTTGATCGTCTATGGAAACTATTATTATTATTATTTATTTATTCAGGTATGAAAACAATTACAGTTCATTACAAAATAAATGCGCCAATCTGTAGCTGTGCTGTGTGCTGTGTGTGTGTGCAGTGTGTGTGTGTGTGTGCTGTGTGCTGTGTGTGTAAGTAGCGTAGTTCGTAAAATACTCAATGAAATGCCCTATTCCAGCTCATATCACCGACGCACTGCAGACCGGCTGTCAAAAATGCACTCCCGCGCAAAAAGAAGGAATGCGCAAGGTGATCTACCACCTCATCAAAGAAGAGAACCAGGCTTGGGAGCAGCTCGTAGAGAAATACGACCCCAAGAAAGTGTACGTCCACAAGTACCAGAAGCAACTTAACTCTGTGCTAGAAGATAATTAAAAAAGCTGGCTAAGGCGCCTTCCTGACTTGGCGGGGCGGGATCGATATGTGACATTTTCTTCTAACGTAAACTTACTGACGTCACAAAGATTCTCACTTGACACATAATACTGTCAGTATTACGTTTCTCTCTCTCTCTCTCTTTCAGCATATTTGCGTCCACTGCAGGACATATGCCTCTTCCATGCCTTTCCATTTCGTTCTGGACGTAGCGGTTCTGGTCCAGGTTGACAGTATTACGTTTGCGCAGTAGTAATATATAGCGCAGAAGTGGAGCAGTACCGCCTTCGCATCGTCCCACTACCGCGCATCCCGCGCCAGTCAGGAAGCACTCATTTAAATGTGAGCGCGTAGTAAAAACTGACATCGCGTCGACTGACACTGACATTTGACTCTTTTCTCATATCGTACAACCTCCGGACCGACAAATCAGGAAGTCGCCTAACAGTGTTTACTCGTATGTACTTGCAGGCTTTGGAATTTCCATATATACCGAATTTTTAAATCAGTACATTATTTAAGGCAAGGAAGAAGGCAATTGTTTGCTGAGGAAAGTTTTAAACGGATCTTGGGAATCCGTTTATTTAATACGAAGCCTGCAGTTGGCAATTCCGGCCGAGGCTAATATAGTATTTACTATTTATCATAAAAATGGGGGATATAAGATGTCACATTGCATTTAAGCTTTGATAAACGCAACTTCAATAATAATATAATTAATGATCAATGTGTACTTAAAACGTAAAAAATTTGTAATAACGGATTAGTTAGTCTTTTTGGCTACGAAACAGAACCAATACCGGAGAGAACATGTTATTTTATAATTTTAAAAATATCAGGGGGTTTTTAAATTTAAATTCTTCCCTGTATCATGAATCACATATGAACCATGCACCTTATTTTGTAGGTATTAGGTATCATTTGTTAAATGATTTTCAAGATAATATTAATGATATCAGTAAATCAACCAACGCCGGTCTTTTTAAGATTAAGTCTAGTTATTAAGATAATATTAGTTTTTGATATTTTTATTTTAACCGTTATACTTAAATGTTATTTTAAATAAAATTCATGTGCATAAAACATTTGTTTTTTACATGACTGCCCAGAAAAGGAGTGTGATTTTTTCAGGTTGCAATATAAACAACCGCCGCCGGATTGTGGACACCATTTTGTACGTTTCGAAAAAAAATGTTAGATCTTTCGATCTTAGGAAGTGGGGTATCAAAATGAAGCATTTGAAGAGTCGATTTCAAAAATATATATAATGTAGGTATGTACTTCAAACCAAAAATGGCGAAATAAAACAAATAATTATAAAAAAAAATTGCAACGACTGCACTAAAAAGATAAAAACAAGTTTTTAAAATAAAGAACTTAAGGAAATCCTTTTTGTTTGCAGTCGGGGGGGTTACTATTATGGGGCGGGGCCGACTATTATGGGGGCCTACTCCTAATACATCCAGTACCAAAATATTAGGTCCCCCGACTGCGAACAATAGTAGATTGTGTCACAAGGGAGCAAAATGACATATTTACGGCGTGGGCGTAACTTGAATCCTGAACGAAGAGAAGGATTATATAATAGAATCCTGAGCGTAGCGAGGGATTCTAAAATAGAATCCTGAGCGTAGCGAGGGATTCTAAAATAGAATCCTGAGCGTAGTGAGGGATTCAAGAATGAACGCCCAAGGTGGAAATAATTTTGCTTCCATGTGACACATACTGCTTTTCACATCACCTATTGAGGATAATGAAAGATCTGAAATAACAATGGTTGTGCATTTATTTCATCATAATCGATACTAATAACTTATTACTCGTTACAGAAAAGTGCCACTTTGATCCTAGCAGGGAAGAAAAGTGCCATTTTGATCCCTCCTAGCAGGGAAGAAAAAGCCCTTATCCGAATAGGTGATGTGAAAAATAGATTTCCTTGAGTTCTTTATTATGAAACTTGTTATCTTTTTAGTACAGTCGTGTTTTTAATTTTATAATTATATTACTTTTTGTTTAATGAAATATTATACTCAATCTACCTAATTTCACTACAACAATTTTCTCTTCAACTTTTCTGCCCATAACTAGGTATATGCAAGAAACTGAAATAAACTCACTGCCGACAAGACTCTAATAGTAGGTAGCAGCTAGCTACTGGCCCAAGGGACATTCGACATTTGGCTACCAGTGCAGTGGCCGAGCGAGTTGAGTTCACAAGAAGTCAAGTAAACTTGCCAGACGCAATATCTAATTTATTCTGGAGCTGTTTTCGATCTATGTATGTATTGCACACCTAAAAGTTTGTAGAAAAACACACAGAGAGAAAGAGAGAGCTTCTCTCTCGAGAGGAAAGCCCACGTTGTCACAAATGACACAAACTGACGACCGCTGTAGCCTAGTCAACCAACTAGACTGGTTGAAATGTAATTTGTCACTTTTTTCAGATTCTATATAAAAATGATTGGTGAAAAAAAGGGTCACAGGGTGAAAGGTGACAAATGACATTGGACAATTTCCATATAAAAACGGGTGAGGGGTGAGGTGACAGATGAGAGGACGAGTCAGTTTGAAAAAAAAAATCTGCCATGAGAGTTAACTGATCATGTGCTTCTCAAAGCATTGTGATGTGAATAGTCCGAATAAGAAAGGTCCGCATTTTAGAATTGTTGTACTTATTCCTAAGGATTCCTTTTACGATTCCTCAGAGTGTCGTCGCAACATCGGACTTTCAACAGACGATACATTTTCTTAATAATTTGATCTTGAGCGTCTTCCGAAACGTCCCAATGGCGTTAGCTTGGGGTTTTTGTCTGGATATCGCCAACTCAAACACTTCTTTATGTACAGTCGGGGAATTGAATGCTTGTCACTTTTGGACTCTATTTCCATTGTAATAGAGTACACATTTCCCAAATTCTATAATCCCTTACCCTTGACTGTTCCTCGTAACATTTACACGGCTCTTGAGACGATGCAGCTATTCAACACAGTCGAAAATAAATCTGATGTCTGTAAGTTTTTGACTAAGCATTTCAATGCTTATACTTATGTAAAGAGGCTTCAGTCGCTAGCGAGTAAGATATTGCAAACATTGCAAACTCATGGTAAGGGTACCTACTGGTGGAAACTGGCTCAACAACGATTCGAATAATATTCAACCGTTAACTGAGCTAACAATTGTGCCTCGTCGATATATCTTTTCATAACACAATCTCTTCAAAACACATAAACTTTAACAATGCGAAATTAATAGGCATACTAAATATTCAAGCGTTCCCTTAATAGCTTCATAAACGAACCCTATCTTTATCACGGCAATAAACAATAATTACTATCAAGCCTTTATTCTCATTAACGAGGTCATTAAGTTGAAACTAGGCCACCATTGTCACACCTAAAATATAATTTAAAAAAAAACAATGAATCGCGTGCTCACCATATTTAAATGTGCAATCTTTTTCAGGGTTCTGTTGTAAGGAGAAACTATTAAATTCATTGTTCTGCTATTATTGTTTTGCTATTATTTCATAACCTAGAAAGAATTACGTACGAAAAAAGCAAAACGTATAAACCTAGTTAAGGATGTAAGAAATCGATCAAGGCCTATACACTATTGTCTCATTTCTCATTTGATAAAGGTTTAAGGGGTGGAAAACGTTGCCGCCCGAAGCACTAAAGCTTAAGGGGAGGTATCCTGAACGCAAATGTCCCGCTCTAACACGCGCGTGAGTTTACAATTAACCATCCCGCTCTCTACGCAAGCTCTGCGCGCAGTTTTGTAAATATTTAGCTATAGTGATTAAGCCAATCATTTTATCAAAGCAAACCCTGCGAATTTGTCTATAACTATTTACGATCTTTAATTGAGTACAAAAATTAAATGTTAAATATCAGTAATATAGCCGTAGTATTGAAAATACATTCCATAAAGGGGTAACTTCGCGATTTTTTTCTATCGAGTGAAATTCATCAGATCATGTAAGTGACTGCGATTTTGACTAGACAAGATCCTCATGTAACACATATATTTTTTTTAGATTTTAAGACACTATATTCTATGTCTCAGATGGTTTTTAAAAACTCAAAAGTGGTAATACACGGCCTTAAGCTTAATTCTGCGAGAAATAGGCGACGACGGCGACGACTGTCTCTATCGCACGCAAGAATATTCCGGAATGCCTGTTCTCGCTCGCACGATAGGTTCACAATATAGTCTTAACATGACTCACGAAAGTTTAAATTCCAGTAACTTCTGTTAAGTTGTTTTACCTCTATGTCTGAGACTAAAAGCACGTAAACGATAATTCCAGGTTCAGTAAAGCTTAAGAAATGTATAATTTCAAAAGCTTCAGTTATTTATCAAACTAATTTATAATAATGACTATAGCAAAGTTTCTTTCAAAGCGATTTAAATAATGACCCTTTTAGTACTGTCCTAATACCTACTACTAAGCTACTAACAATACCGCTATACTAGCCGTAAGTTAAGAAGATGATACTAATTTATATTTACATATTACACCTACAAATGGCTAAATAAAATAGTACATTACTTACCAAGGGCGATAAAACAAAGAATGTCTCGGATCGCAGGTATTTTACGCCCGAGCCGAAGGCAAGGGCGATAAATATGCGATCTGAGGCTTTCTTTATTATCGCCCGTGGTAAGTACAAAATTTTATGTCACCCCCTGGCCAGGAAGTGGGTTTTTTCGCGCGCGGAGCGTGCGATAATGGCCACTTTATGGCCAGGTGTGACATAAAGTATATTTAACCGCCAACCTTGCAATTCACTCTATAACACCCACTTGACGCTTTACAGCTTTATAAAAGCCACCCAACTATGTCAGCATTATTAATACAGACGCCAACAAATTGTTCCTATACAACAATAATGAAATCCGCCCTTATGAACTTCAAAATAAGGTTGAGAACTTATCATTTACAAAGCCGCTATGATATCTCTCGCTGACGGTACGGAACCTTTTTATTATGCATCACATTCTACAAACTTTTTAATTTTATAATTAGCTTCGAGTACCGCAGTCCAGCAAACACCTTTACTCTAAAAAATGCATTGTATCGTTGAAAATAGAGTTGATTTTCGAAAGTGGTTTTAGGCTGAAGTTTTAAATACAGGGTGGATTTACACGCGAGCCCGAGGGTATATGAAGCACGGACATTGTGCGTGCTACGCCCGTTTTAGTACACTGTCGAGCTAATCAGAAAAGGGCGTTGGATCGTTGGAAGTATTTTGCAGTTACGCTGTTTTACAGTGGCGAGCAATTGAGCATGATTAATGTTTTAAAAATAGCATTAAATTTTGGTTGAAAAGCTTGTGCAAATTCTATTTTGTGATTTGCAATACCGTGTTTTTTTTATTAAAAAAGGGATTGCTCTTGGCCAGCATTTAGCCAGGCAAAGATGAGGCCGACGGTGAAGCGAGCTCACCCAGAAGATGCCTAGTTACCCGTGCCTTAAAAACTGTACGTACGTGTACTTCAATATGAACGTACATGTCACTGTTTGGATTCTATACTGACGAGCAAAAATACCGGATACACTTTCTATGGAACTTCCATACAAAGTGTAGTGTACTTTACTTACCTGTGCCATGAGTTGCAATGTTTGCATGACCGTACTCGCTAGCGACTGCGTAAACGATTTTATCTACACACATATCATAAATCCTCCAATATGCGTTCGGAAACCGTAGAAAATGACTCTCATTTCAACATTCAATGAATTTATGGCAATTTTCTTATCTGTGGCTAAGGCTACAGCAGTAATATAATTTTCATTTTAATCTCATATATGATGTTAAAATATTAAACGTCAAACAAAACTGTCAAAATTTTAATGTCAAAGTTGACATGTCCCTATTCTAGTATCACTGAAAATTCAAATTCAGTCGATGCGAAATGTCAGCTCGATGTTTTTTTAGTATATATCGCACGAAGTTTGAGCTAGAACGACATGATCACATCAGAATAGGGACTCTTTACTTTTTAAAATAACATTCAGGTATCGGTTGCCAGTTCTGATTTCGATATTTCCGCAACCGTGCAAAAAAGGTTGTTTTAACACAATTATTGTATTTATTTACTACGGTTTCTGAACCCATCTTAGAGTAGTTATAATATGTGTGTAGATAAAGTAATGTATGCAACGGTACATAATTAGGCATTAAAACACTCGTGTGACCTTATTATCGTGTTTTAATGCCCCTCATTATGTACCAGTTGCATAAACTACTATAGTATGCCGATTCTTAGTTCTATTGCGTAACCGCCAGAGGCGCTGTACTTTTGTCCATACTAAATCATTTACGCAGTCGCTAGCGAGTACGGTCATGCAAACTCATGGTAAGGGCACTGATCCAGTTGTGTAGTATGTGAAAGAGTATTTGTATAGTATCGTAGTAGTGGTATTCGTGATATAACCGAAATAATGATATAAAAAGTAACTAGCGTAGGTATCCCTATATCATAATGTTGGAGACAAGACATGACTGAAAACACAAAATAATTAACATAAATTAATGTATCCACTGCCGAGCCTTAAGAAAATTATGATGATAAATTAAAAGACTGAGGGCACAAGACACCTTCAATTTTATATCAAAGAATTACCCTTGTAGTTTGCTTTTCAGTAGAACAGTACCTCCATTAACAAGGGAGGCGTACCATAATGGGTAGTAAATTATGCGCATACTGGCCTCCCGTTTTTACAATCTGTGTCATGGTGTATTGTGTAAAACATTGTTTCGCTGAACACTGTAAACATGGCTACTACATATAATCAATACTAATATTGCGAAAGTTTTTCTGTCTATTTCTGTTACCTCTTCACAATTAAACCGCCAAAACGTGCTTTGTCCCTTTAAAATCAGCGGTCGGTAACAGGCGGCCCGCGAACCCCTTACTTGCGGCCCGCGAGCATTCTTATTGACAACCGACAATGTACCTTTTGTCTGATAGAGTCACAAATTGCGGCCCGACGCCATTGTGTTAGCTACTATGTGGCCCTTGGCTGTTAAAAGGTTGCCGACCCCTGCTTTAAATTAACGAATTTTATTTTAATCTTATGTGACATGTATATTGTTTTAACCTGTGTTGTGTACAATAGTGCTTACATACATACAACCTTACGACCTGCCTGATGGTAAGCAGATGCCGTAGCCTATGGACTTGCGACTCCAGAAGAATCATAAGCGCGTTGTCGATCCTTTATTGGCTTAAGGATTAGTTCTGTTGACAACTAGAGACACACAGCACATGACATGACATGCAGGCATTTAATAAAGTAAGACACAGACATCACTTGTTTTTTTGTCATCCAATTTCCCGAAACAAACTACAGTTGGAATTTCCTCGGTCCGTGCTGAGCGCTCAATTAACTCCAGTCCACAACGGCTCAGAATTATTTAAACGCAATGAGAATACACTTGTTCGTTATTTATCACGTGAGGTCAACAGTTGACCGGCCAGGGTAACTTGGACCGTGGAATGAACAAAGAAATTTAATGGTGGAAATTAGGCGTCAGCCCCACCGGCTTTCAAAATTGCATAGCAAACTGCAAGTACCTACATCCGTAAGTGGCACCATTCAGTAGCTGCCGCGCATTGCCACCGGACGGTCGGGTCGTCGCTTCATTCGCTTGGTGTGGTCAAAGTTTGTTATTTACCTATTACAATCTGGACTTCTGTCACAGAATAAGTAATAGTACTAACGTACAGAAGTTGCACTGTTAACAAATCGCCAACTTACAAACCCAAATTGTAATAGGTAAATAACAAATATTGACCACACCAAGGGAATGGCGAGACGACGCGACCGTCCGGTAGCAATTCGCCACTGAATGTACTTGCAGCGGCCCGAGGATGTACTTGCAGCGGCGCGGCGAACTGACGGAGTGAAAGCCCCCTGCTTCTGTACGTAGTACTATTATTCATTGACTCATTGTGTGCCTAAACGTAGTTCGCAGCATAGCAAGAGGCCAACATATACTGGACTCATCTGATAAATGAGTCTGTAAATATTTCAGACTTACGTTAGAGTTTCGAGCTATGCGAAATGAATTTCAAAAATATGAACGATGAATTTTTCTCCTCTTCGTTTTAGGGTTCCGTACCAAAAAGGTAAAAAAGGAACCCTATTGGTTTCACTTTGTCTGTCTGTCTGTCTGTCTGTCTGTCTGTCTGTCTGTCTGTCTGTCACATCGCTAAATATCTCAGGAACTACTTATCCTATCGATTTGAAATTTGGAATAGTTATAAACAAGGGTAACCCAGATACATAGAAGATGGTTTTTTAAATTATTTTATTTTATTTTCTGTGAATAATGAGAGATAAAAGGGGGTTCAAAATTTTAAAGTCTGGCAACTATGTCAAGTGGGGTATGATATGAAAGGGCTTGACTTGTACATTCCAAAACAATTTTTAGTTTTTTTTTTTCGTTGGGGAAATTTCGATTTACGAGGGAAAATGTAAAAAAAAATACCATTCCCCCCCCTTATCTCCGAAGTTTACGAAGAAAAAAATTTCAAATTATTACACAACATTAATATGCATGTATATTTTACAGGAAAATTATAGCCATAGCTCTATCTAGTTTTTCTTTTTTTTAATCATCAAAAAACTTTTCTATACTAAGTTTGTAATTTAATCACCTTTGTATATATTTTTGTTTTATATTTAAATTTACAAAATTACGTTGAAAATACCTTCTTTCAAATAAAAAAACAATTGGGTGAATCAACTTTTAAATGTCCACATGATGAAATTGTGGTCCTAATTTTTTTTTTCTTATTTCCCATATTTAAACATTTTATTTAAAACAGAATTTCCTCTTGTTTATGATTCTGTATAGAGCAGAGCTGTTACTTTAGGAATTTAGTGTATATGACAAAAAAACGTGACCACCCTAAATCTGCCCTGTCCCCTGGACCACTATTAAAATGTATTTTTAAACAAACTAAACAATAATTATTGTTAAAACATTTTGTGTACTTACATTCATTAACCAATACAGTTTAATTTTTTATCGTAATATATGGCATATATTTTACGAAATTCACAATATTTCCCATAATTATGTCCCTAGGACAACTCTAATTAGATAGAATCGGAACTTTTTAATTAAAATGCGAAACAGTAATAGTAATGTAAGAAAATTCCGCCATGGTACTTTGTTTTATATTGGTTTTTGTATATTATAAAAAATATGGTCTGTTCTTGATTTTGTAAAGAAAAAAACAATGATATGCCCTTTCCAGTTTAGGGACAACTTAGTTGTCCCATGGACACATCCGGTTGTCCAATGGAAATATCAGAACCAAAAATCTTAAAGAGGGTGCTAAATTAAAGAAATTTAATAAAGTATCAAAAAGCAGTTTTAATAGTTCGGCACACCAAACAATAAAAACCTTACCAACGTTCTTAATAATCAACAATCTTACAAAATAATACGATTTTTTTAATAAATCAACTAGTTAACATTTTTTTACACTTAGTGCAGTCTTTAACAGTCTCATTTTTATAATTAAAGATCACAATACGAGTATTATCTAAAGAATATGGTAACTTAGCTTAGTCTTTAAAAAAATCTCTTAATCTAACGGAGATCAACAATTGTTGTTTGCACCCTAAAGTAAATTACTTCTCAAAAACTTTGGTATCCAATGAAAACTTATAATAATTAACACCTCTTTTTAATTGAATTTCTGGATTAGGTAGTTTTTGAATGACGTCATCATAAGCAACATAGGAGACATCTTTCTCATCGAGGACGAATAGTTTCCCTCCTTTGACACATTTAAGAAATATGACTTTAATTTCTCCATCGTCGTCGAAATTGCTTTGAGCAATACATGCGTAAGTATGGTATGATTTGCCTTTGGTGCCATAAACTTTGACGAGTAGATAATCACCCATTCCAGGTAATACCTGGTTTTGCCCTGATCCAGATGGCTGTGGTTGTGTTATATTATTTTCATCAAGAGAGTCATCAGAAGAGCCATATACACTGTCGTAAATACTTTTATTTTGAGCCTTATGTAGACCTGTAAATGGATTGTCCTCCTGTTTTGAAGATGCCAGGACACTCAAAGGCAAATTATCATCAGTATTATCGCTGGACATATCGTCAAAAAAATTTGCTGATGTAGCTGGCATAGAATTGAATACCAAGTCGTCATCACCAAGTATGTCCTCACACATTTCGACAGGGGATGGAATTATTCTTAAAGCTGGGGTAGGTGAGTAAAACTTTGGATGCAAACAGTCGCACAATCCTCTTGAGCAGAAACAACTCAAATTTCTGTACATTAGTTGGCCACGAACCCTTGAAAAGATTTGGTGCACCTCTTTGGTTCCAGGCAGAGGGACAAGATCCTTTGGAATACAAGATTGAACATCGTCAATTTTTTCTTTGGTTATATAAAACAATTTAACTTTACTCGATTCCCGGAGAGCTTGGTAAAACCCAAATGCGTCGGTAATGTCTTTTCCAGTGGCCACCTTGTTATCTGCTTCTCTTTTAAGATATCCTCCAATTCCATCAGCCGGTCCCTTCCCATGACCAGCTTCGAAGAATGACCAGCTAAATGCTTGGAAGCCGTAGTCAAATGTTTTTGTACAAGCCAGAAAAAAGTTACCCTTCTGGCGATACTGAGAGAACGGTCCATCAGAAAAGTAATGAATGGTGTCGATTTCAGGGTGATTTTCAACAATGCTCGTTAGAATCGGGTGTAAATGCGCCCATATTGCAGCAGGTTGATGGATATTGCATGGCGAAACAGAGCAAAAAGAAGAAACCGTGTGATTTTTGTCTTTGTCATGCATATATACCACAACGGTGTGGAGTGTTATTTGGTTGCGGGATCCTCCAAAATGGTGTGCTTGAATTTCTTCATTGCATTTCGCACTATAATTTTCGCTGAAATCAACTAAAATTACGGCTTCGTTTGAACGGACTTTATCAACACTTTGCCGGAAATTCCTGTACTGGGTTTTCATATTGAAAATATGTTTCTTTATATTCTTCAGTTCCTCTTTGAATTTATCTATCATATTTTGTACCAACTCTTCATTCATTCTTTTTACGTTCTTAATAGATTTCATCTTTTTGCCTCCTTTCATATAAATTTCCTCTTCTCTCACCCATTCAAACCATTGCATTTTGCCCTTAACTTTATCTTCGTTAATTTTTATTTCTTTATTTTGACATTGGACACAAGCACCAAACATACAATCTATTTTATTACTGTCACAGACTGTTTCTAGAATCAGTGCACTTGTATCAACCGCATTAATAACTCCTTTCTGCTTTAGAGCCATTATCTTAGCTGCAGCATTCGCATGTGTTTTGCAAAGGCACATATCCCTGCCATCTACTGTTGGTCTGAGTATGTAGAATGGTCGATGTTTGGTAAAATAAAAGTAGGAACATTTTGTGCCTGGATTCTCCAACTTAAATGTTTTAAACAAATTTTTCATTGAGTCTAAAAGGAACCGCTTTTGAACTTTTTCTTTGCCTTTAGTGACGGTTTCTTTTTTGCCAGCGGTGTTTCTTGATACATCATCTCTTAGGAAAAAACATTTTATTTTCTTTATGAGTTCTGTTTCGCCATTACACACTTTACACCCAAACTGTCCCGTATGATTATTTTCTTTTGCGATACATTTAAGTTTTCAAATATGTTTCTCAGCATCCTTTTCCCTTTCCGTGCCTTTAATGTCGTGTATTTCTTTTTGATAGCATTGGTTAAAATTTTGTATTTATTGTGGACTTCATTTTCGGCCATGGTTCTTTTTTCTTTAATCTCAAGTAATTGTTTTGCCTTGCGATGCGCTCTTTTCTTATATTTTTCATATTTTGTTTTCCACATATTGGCTTCGCTTCGTAATTTCAAATTTTCTCTATACATCTTAGTTCTATCTTTACGGATTATTTTCCTTCCTCTATTTTTCTGTTGAGATTCTGAAGGTGCAGCAGGAGAAGCAGGCGGAGTGGGTACATGTTGATCTAGAGGTATATCAATTTCCTGCAACATACACGGAGAACTAGGAGGTGTGTCTTGCAGTATGTTACGAACTGCTTTCGCTCGCTTTCTTTGTTCTTGCTTACGCAATTTCCAAATGATTCTGCAGTTTTTTTGTTCCTCTGGCTGCATACTTGAAATCAACTTTTTGTTTTTATGATAACTTTCTCTTTTTTTTCGTTTCCGCTCAGCCATTTTTTCTGGGTCTGCTTTGAGTCTTTCTCTATAGCGTCTTGATTTCTCTTTCTCTGACAATCCCATTACCTAAAATGAAATATATATGTATATTTATTTAAAATACGCAAAATATTTAATTATGGTAAAGATCCCAGTGCTTGAAACTATTCCTATTGGGTAGATAACTCATGTTACTATTTATAACATAGTGTGGTCATAATGCCTATTGTTGGTATCTTAACATGAACCTTTTGTCAAAGCGAATTGTCAAAGACAGGGCATCAACTGTTGGAATTAGGGTGTCAAGCATTGGGACGTTTATATTAAATTTACCCTATTAAAAATCTTATCGCATCGTTTTTGTCCAATGGACAACCAAAATGTCCTATGGACAACCATTTCCGTTGTCCGGGTGACTAGTTGTCCGATAGACTTAGCTAAAACTTTGAGCCGTATAATAAATATAAAAGATTTTTTGTGTCTTATTTCACTCTTACGGTAAAATGTAGATAAAATAGTATCTGGTACAATATAATTCATTGTAATAAGTTAGGTACTTACGTATTTGTGCCAGTGGTCCGATGGACAGTCAATAAACCCACGCACACTCTCCAACAGTACTCGACCGACTGACGCCGCCAGTTTCGTGTAAATTAAATAGCGGGTAGGCCTATCTGCTTACCCGAAATGTTAGCTTGTTATCAAGTGTCTTATTATGCCGTCTATAATTAGATTTCAATAACAATTTATGGTTGTCCGGTGGACCTGCATGGCGTGGATAATTAAAGGGACAAAATAAAAATGCAAGAAATTCATAAACCGTTTAACGCAAATATAAAAAATCTGTATGTCTTATTGACGATACTTATCCTTAAAAATTATTACGTTCATAATTATCAATTCTGCAAAAGTATTTTATCATGATAGAAAGTTTTATGGTGCAACGTTGCATGGGGACAATCTGTCCTACTATTGAAAACTAACTTTTGGTCTTTTGGACAACCATTAAAGAACGGGTAAATTGTAAACAATATTAAAATGTTTTGTAATAAAATGTTAGATAATATTAACAGGAATATAGCACAATACAAACAAAACTCATTACTTTAATATAAATTTGTATTATCGATCAGGGACTCAGTACGTCGGATGTTGTACACTTAAAAGTTGATTCACCCAATTATTGAAATCGGTTGATGTGATAAAGAATTATCCTTGAAAAACCAACAATACGTACTAAGTTATTCAGTCGCGCAAATTAGTAACACAATGCGCCGATAGATGGTGCTGTCATGTTTTTTTAAGATTGTTCCTGAATTAATGGGGTCGGGACGGGTACACAACTACATATTCAAGAACTGTGTACGGAACCCTCGGTGCGCGAGTCGGACTCGCACTTGACCGGTTTTATTTATTTGAACAAATAGCTTTCTACGTTACTTCATTAACAGAGATTATAAAATGTTTCTCATTATGTTATGTACACGTACAGGGTGGGCAAGTGAAAGGTACTTTGATTCTGCGATATTTTTGCGGTAATACTCACGAACGAATGACGTAACAAAATCTATGGGTTCAGTCAATTTTTATATCCTACTAATACTATAAATGCGAAAGTTAGTATGTTTGTGAGGATGTTTGTGACCCAATCACGCAAAAACGGCTCAACGGATTAAGACGAAACTTGGTATACAACGAGTTTAGTAGTAAGTATTGCTTGGATTAACATATATATAATATATAATATAGCCATTTATTCCAATAAATATTGCATTATTTTACATTTCAAAACATGCATTATAAGCTCACTTAGTCTAATATTAATTATACAAATTGAATACTTAATCCTAAATAGGTAGGTAGTTAAATAACAAATTTCGTTTTAATCTTAAGGTACATGCATTATTTTAATTACATTCATTTTTAATTAGCTGAATACATTTAACAATTTAATTATTCATTTTTAATTGTATAAATATCCTATATGTAATGGATTAACATATAGGATACTTTTTATCCCTGAAATCATCCCTAAAATATAAGGTCACGCGGACGAAGTCGCGGGCAAAAGCTAGTATTCTATATTTTCGAAAATCAAACCTCAGATCAAACACATGTAATTCCACCAGTATCAAAAGAGTTCTTCCATAAACGCAAAATGACAATGGATCGAACAATTGTAATTTTAAAGTTCAATTTAAAGCTTAAGCCGCACAGAGAGCGGGCGGGCGGTTGCGGCGCGGGCGCGGGCGGCGGTGGCGCGGGCGCGGGCGGCGGCGGCGCGGGCGCGGGCGGCAGCGGCGCGGGAGCCGCCTTTGGCGGTGGCGGCTGCCGCCAAAGGCCGCTGCCGCCCGCGCCCGCGCCGCCACCGCCCGCCCGCTCTCTGTGTGGCTTGAGCTTAAACTGGAACAAAACCTTTTAGGTATTTCACACATGTATAAGCATAAGTACCTACATGAAATCCGACGTGTTGTACCTATCTACTTAATATTTTCATACTATGGAAATACCAAAAAAATACCAAAATAGGTACTATAAAAACACGAAATACTATGAAATACTATGGAATTAAAGTGGACTTTATTTTGCGCACCTTTTTTAGGGTTCCGTAGTAAACAAGGAACCCTTATAGTTTCGCCATGTCCGTCCGTCCGTCCGTCCGTCCGACCCCCGTTTTTCTCAGTAACTGTTAGTACTAGAAAGCTGTAATTTCGCATGAGTATAGATATAAAAAAAATTTTTTTTAGGGTACCTCCCCTACATGTAAAGTGGTGGTGCAATTTTTTTTTCTTCCAAACTCCATCGTGTGGGGTATCGTTGGATAGCTCTTTTAAAAATAAGGTTTCTAAGAGTATTTTTTGATTCAAGAATCGGTTGGCGTGATATTAAGCTTTGAAGTGATAATTTTCGTTATGGTCAAGTGCCCCCCCCCCCCCCCCCCCTGCCAGCTAAACGGTGGCTACTAGGCATGTGAAAAAAATCATGGTAGTAGGATATACGATGAATTTAAAAGGAAAACTATCACAGCTATCAGAAATGTACTTTGCAAAAGCAAACTTTAGAACAATTTCCATTGATACCTTAGATAATGTTGTTAATTCTGTCAAAAACATAGTAAATATAAGTTTGCGAAAGTTTTAGTCTTCATAATGTAACGGGTGGACGACTACGGAACCCTACCTTGCGCGTGGCCCGACACGCACTTGGCCGGTTTTTTTAATTTTTAACCTGACTGTGGCTTTATAGGCCAGGCCCAACCCAAATAAGCGATAAGATTGCGCGGTTGAAGAGTGGCCTGGGGAAAATCTAGGGGAAACCTCCAACACGACCACGCGGGCGGTTTGACACTGGAATACTCTAAAAGCTGCGCTCCAGTGAAATTGGTTGAGAATAGCGCACCGTGTTCGACGATATCCTTCAATTCATTAGCGAGACAGTTGGTAAACACTTCAACTATTCTTAAGGCGATATATCGATTGAAAGAGATGCACTATGTTTTTCGCTCACGACAAAACGGGATGGAACCCTCTCCGAGAATGGCTTTTTAGACAAATCTCGAAAAATATCTGACTGTGTGCAGATAAATTAAATTTCCTCTTGTCAGTACCTAGATGAGGTAAAATACCATCATATTAACTTAATCGTGTCTTTTAATAATGTGTTGTTTTAGTAGGCTGAGACTTTGGATTTATATTCTATCGAGAAAATTTTAAGAAATCATGTTTCGGCTATTGTCAGTACCACAATCATATAGTCAAGAATTATATATCTCAAAATCAGTCCCTATTGTTTCCTCGTCTGGGCAGAACAGCGTTTCAAAGTATCTAAATTTCTCAGTGTAGCGCCTTAATTCCTTCCCAATTCTTTGAAGTAAACTATTCACTATCGAACCTTTAACATACTCGTACAAAATTAAAACTAAATACACTAATTACAATCTCGCATGTCTTAGGGAATTTATCTCCCTATCCAACGTAAATTGAACCCTCCGGGCCAATGGTTTCCCATGAAAATGAAAGCGTTTTCACAATTCTAGAGCTCTCCCTTAAACGGTGACTCGTTCCATCAAAGGATCTTTAACGTTTGTACATGGAATCTGCATTAGCACTTTGCTAACTGTGAAGTTAGACGCATTGTTTTTGTATTTGTTTTGTACAGTCTTATTGAGAGGTAAAACAAACTTTCGAACTTTCAAACGGGGAGTCCGTTTCTACACAGTAAGACCACAGAATAAGTAATAGTACAAGTACAGAAGCTTCACTTTCTAACAAAAACGGCGTTTAGGCATAAAAAAACATGCCTACTCTGTCTATCGTATAACTTGTATTCATTCACACGCGGCACGTGTAGCGCTAGGGCTATCGACTCGTCGCTCGTCGCGTTCTAGTCTGTGGCGGCAGCGGTAACGTGCATATGGACACGTTCGCGCGGCGGCGGGCGGGGCGGCCCACGACTGACGGCGGGCCCCGGGCCGAGCGAGCGGTAGGCATTTAAAGCGACGCGCGCCTCCCACTGCAAGCCCCTTGGTAAGACAGTGACTTGAGGGAAGAGCGTTCTAATTCTACCTCACTCGTTGAAACAATACTACTGACATGAAGCTATGGTCAGCTATTGTGGATCTTAAACACGACACACGGTCGTCAAACGGCACAATGCCACTAACGGAGCTCTCATGCTCACACGCAACGCAAAGCTAGCTTACAGGGTCAAGCATTCCCTAAGCTATGATCGTCGGCGCATATATAAAATAGGGAAGTGTCATTTAAGCTCAAGCCACACAGAGAGCGGGCGGGCGGTGGCGGCGCGGGCGCGGGCGGCGGCGGCGCGGGAGCTGCTTTTGGCGGTGGCGGCTGCCGCCAAAGGCCGCCGCCGCCCGCGCCCGCGCCGCCGCCGCCCGCGCCCGCGCCGCCACCGCCCGCCCGCTCTCTGTGTGGCTTGAGCTTAAATGACACTTCCCTATTTTATATATGCGCCGACGATCATAGCTTAGGGAATGCTTGACCCTGTAAGCTGCGTTGCGTGTGAGCATGAGAGCTCCGTTAGTGGCATTGTGCCGTTTGACGACCGTGTGTCGTCGCCCGCGCCCGCGCCGCCGCCGCCCGCGCCCGCGCCGCCGCCGCCCGCGCCCGCGCCGCCGCCGCCCGCGCCCGCGCCGCCACCGCCCGCCCGCTCTCTGGGTGGCTTAAGCTTTATTGCTTCAAGGCACAGAATATTTACATATAGAATATCCCATTTAGTACAGTTCGTGTTCTTTCGCCTACGGTCATTATTATGGTTGCATGATACGAGGACACATTTTCACATCGGAAGTTTTTTTTATGACCGTGGCATTACAGGCCGGGCCCAATAAAGGGATAGGAGTGCGCAGTTGGAGAGTGGCCTGGGGAAAGCCAGTGGAAACCTCCGACACGACCACGCGGGCGGTTTAAACACTGGAATACTCTAAGAGTTTGCGCTCCAGTGAAATTGGTTGAGCGGCTTCAATTGAATCTGAGGTGTCAGTGGAATCGAGCTACTGGGAGTTTTGTCGCTGGTTCACTAAATTTAGCCTAGCTGAGAAGAGTCCAGCAAGAAACTCAGGCTCGACCTGGATTGGACATCAGAGGTGTGCAATAGCATAGTTAAGCCTAACCGGTAAAAAGAACTAGGCTGCTCAAGGTTCGAAAATAAGATACTACTTAGCAGTGGCGGCGCGTCAATAATATCCTTAGGGAAGCCGGAAAAATTTGCCTTTCTTATTCTTCATGAGCCGTAGTAAAAAAACTGGACTGGCTGAAAATTATGCAAGCCGGTGGGAATCGAGTTGTATGGACGCTCCGCCACTGCTACTTAGGTACATTAAAGCAAAAGCGCAAAATGTACCATATTAGGAACCACCCAAATTATTAACAAAATGAATCATTCAACTTTCAGTCGATGTCCAAGTAACATCGTTACCGTTTTTAACAGGCATCGAAAATCTTCAATAAAACTCGCACTTCTTCCAAATCCCATTAACTATAAAGTAAAATCTCGATTGATCATTAATCAATCGTTAAAAGCCAAGTGGCGTTTAAGGGCTCTTTAAACGTTACGCCAAATTGACTGAAATGATTGAAGAGTACTGAAGCTTTGCCAGCAAAAAGGTTAAGGTTCCTATGCTCGATACTAGCCCAATACTTGATACTTTAGGTGTCAGTTATAGGCTTCGTCAATTTCTCGAACAACAAGCATATCCCCAACATGCTTTGTCAAACAATGCATGCATTGATTACAAATCCACTACAGGTTTCATCAGCCTTATACCTACTAAATTACAGTAACACTAATAAATTCAGTAATACATAAAAAAAAAATTAAAGGCTCCGAGCAGGATTCGAACCTGCTACCTTCTGGCATACGCGGCCTCTAAGCTACCGGAGCAACCACCCTCGGCCCCCAAATTCCTCGACCGTTTTTGCTTAATCATCCTCCTAGCGTTATCCCAGTACAGTTGGATCCTGAAGGATGCTTGGAGTCTGCTACCTAAGTCCAAGATTTGGCGTAGGCACTAGCTTTACGGAAACAACTGCCACCTGACCTTCCAACCAGAGGGGAAACTAGACCTTATTGGGATTAGGCGTTGTCAAGTGAGTGGGCAACTTGACTGTTAAAAGTTCTCAAGCTGCCCCAAGGCCTCTATGTTTGATGCTCGTCAATGAAACGAAATTACGGACAATCTCAAAAAACAGGCACTGTCAACTGTGAGTACTGTGACCCATATTAGATACCCTTACCACACCTGAACATATTAACTTTACTGAAGGCTTGATAATAAAACTCGGGGTCATTAATCATTGCGATAAGCGATCAATCAATCTTGTACAACCGGCTCCTGAGATTTAGAAACACGATTTTGAATCTTATTCATTATTACATTAGTTCTGAAATGTTTAACCAATATTTATTTGAAGATAGTCGTATTAAAATTAAATATCTGGGTGGCCGATCTTAGAAGCGATCTGCATCCATACAAACTTACACAAAAGAAGCGAGAGTCGACCGTCCAAAGAGTTCGTAGAGGTCACGACCCCAGTAATGAGAAATAAGACCCAAGGAGAAGGTGTTTTATCTCTATTACCTGTACCCTAAGGTGACTTCCTGACTTGGCGGGGCGGGATCGATATGTGACATTTTCTTCTTTGACGTAAACTTACTGACGTCGCAAAGATTCTCATTTGATGGAATACTGTCAGTATTACATTTGCGCAGTAGTAATATCATGCGCAGAAGCGAACCAGTACTACCTTCGCATCTCCCCGCTACCGCGCATCCCGCGCCAGCCAGGAAGCACTCAGGCGCAGTAAAAAGCGGTACTGGGTCGACTGACAGTTGACACTGACATTTGACAGTTTTCTCATATCGTACCGCCTCCGCACCAACAAATCAGGAAGTCGCCTTACCATGAGTTTGCAATGTTTGCATTACCGTACTCGCTAGCGATTTAGTATGGCGATTCTTGGTTCTATTGCGTGTTTTTCATCATCGGAACAAACTATACGACGTAATACGTCACTGTTCCAAACAGCCTGCCCCAACTAGGTCGCGCATTATAATTTACCGCCCTCCCTTTGTACTACGCATTGCCGAGGAAGTAATCGTAATGAGGAAGGCAATTACAATTACCTAGCTTAAAGCTTTTTGTTATGTTCGCCAGTATTAACTGCTAGAAAGCCTCCATCTTGGCTTAACGACTGCTGCCATAGACGGCAGCCGGTATCTTATCTTCCAAAGCACGGGAGCGCTCAGTTAGTAATAACTCAAAGCGCTCACCCATCCAAGAACTGACCCCGGCCCACGTTCGCATACCGCACGTGGCACGCGGGCGGCGCTGGGCCACGAGCGCTCCAAGGTATCGGTAAATTATGTCCGAAATTTTACCAAACGAATCCTTACGGAACGGACTTACATTTCTTTATATGAATAACCTGCGGGGTAATCACGTAGCGATATGTACTACCGTTGGTACGTCTTTAATGTTAGTTTTAGTATGGGATTTGACATTTAAATCTATTGTACTAACGGTCGAAAACGTTACGTGATTACCGCGCTTGAGTAAAATATTAATAAAATTACTAAATAATAAAATATTAATAATAAAAAAAGAAATATTAGCCTCTCTATTGCACTCGTATATTTGAGCGACAAAGGAGAGTCACCAGCATCTGCAACAATTTGGGTATCATAAATGTAGAGGAAAACCTATTTAAAAATGAACGCCACTCCTAGTAGACATTGTATCAATGTGCGAGTTTCTGTATAGGTATTGCGCCTTTATGCTTACGTCAAATGTGAGGGGAAACACAGTGGATGGGCGCTCAATTTACTCAAAATGTGTAATTAAAAGAAAGAAAATACATAACAACATTTACGATACCTTACCTAAAACCGTTATTAAAAGTTCTCTCTTACTTTATTACAGGTAACCTTTTTCATTCAAATAAAAATATGTAGCTTTCATTACTTAGCCTAACTTTTACGAAGTCGTTAAAAATTCGTTTGCAATATTCGTGGACATTATGATGTATATTATATTTGTCTACTCGTACATACCTTATTGGCTAAGTTAGAAATCATCACGTTTTTCCTTTAGCACATCGACAGACAATCATTGATTTCTAGCTCGCTTTTCGCACTTTGGCACACGCTTGCATTACTTTTTACACGACTGCCAAAAGTGTATGTATTCAAGATTCGCTTAGAGTAGGGTCACCTGTTCAACAGTTAACCACCTAATATTCAAAGCATCACACCGCGTAATAGGTACATCAGAGCTAACTTTTTTCTACTTTTACCGAAAGGTAAGTTATCTGGCTACAATTTGGCATTTAAGAATATTTCGTATACTTAACAGTTTTTGAGAAAATCATGTTTTAAAAAAAAATGGGAAATGGCTAACTGTGTCCACCCCCTAGTACACTATTAACCGGGGGGGTATGCTACAATTAACCATGGCGTACACAGTTAATCACTAAATATGAATAATTATTTATTTTGAAATAATAACCCCATTCGTTATATGATTTGGCTTTTATTTTGAAATAAAGGGTACATTCGACAAAATCAACAAAAAAAAAACAATCTTCTTACGTTAGTTAGGAACAAAATCAAGTGATTATGAATTCAACAATTTAACTTAAAGTTTTGAAACATTAATGATATCAAAAGCGTTTTTTTATTATAATTATGTCAATATGAGTGAGTTTTGACTTCTTAAATATAAAATTAGAACTAACTTATACGCTTAATAGGACATACGACTATGGAGATCCATTTAGTTTCATTATAATCTTCTTATTAATTATTGGCACGTAATCAGTCTCAAATCAGTGTTTTAAAATGCTAATAAGCCTCATATTTATAATAATTGGCCTTTATAAACGTATTAATCAACAAACATATAGCACTGACAGCTAAAGAGATCCAAATAGTTTCATTATAATCTAACTACTAACTATTTATTGGCACGAAGTCATGGTTAACTGTAGAACGTACCGTTTTGGTTAATTGTAGACCACCCCACTCCCGAAGCCGTTACGCAAACCTCATTTTTAAATGAGCGTCACTACGCACACAAGTACTTTACCACATGGAACATGTTTAGTTAGTCTACACAACGAACACATAACCATCTATGTAATGCTAAGCTAAAACGAGTAAAGAGAAAAAGTACCCACGTTGTTTTTTCACGTGTCTTCATTAAAAAAACACAAAATCGTTCTTCACACAACCGGCGCGCACGCTAGCTCGCGGCAAACTGGGGACGGGGGAGAGGGGCTATTCCGTCATTCATCGCGCGGCGCTGCACGAAGTGGCAACGTCGCGTTTGGTAATTATAGCGATGGTTAACTGTGTCCACATGGTTAACTGTTGAACAGGTGACCCTATCTAAGTTTGTATGTGAGTTTATCTATTCCATCAAAGAGGTGATTACATAACGATTTCGATCGTGCTTTAGGTTGATCAAAATGTAATTTTCAATTGCGAAAAATGAGTCTACCTAATGTACCCAAGTTTGACACATATTTTATTCCCTTATTACTTAGTTTCAGATCAGGATCTCTAAAGCCATCATTTTACCATACCACGCGGAAGATACAAGTATTTTTAATTACAAGGATATTCATAAAAACCTATCTAGGTATTTGTAGTATAAAAACTTAACTTCACCATTTTGCAAGCCAAACACAATCGTCAAATCGAAATCCTATAATATTGGTACAAGCGAGTCGCATACAAGATCACAAATCACAATCCTTCATTTTCTACAACGCTCTAGAATTTCACGTCGTTTATCCGTAGGCTGGCTGGGACGGGTATTTGATTTAAGCCCCCTGTTTCCGTAGCAAACGTATCTCCTTTCCGCCTACCGTGAAATAGGGCTTTAAGCACTAGTATACTGAAAATGTACAGTCAATTGCAGACTGCATACAAACTTATATGCTGCTATGCGATTCACAAACCGCACTCACCTCTCACCCGTTTTATTTGGAAACTGTCAAATGTCATTTGTCACTTTTTGTCAGTTTCCACATAAAAACGGGTGAGGCGGGATTTTGATCGTCGCCGCGTTGGTGAGCACACGTGCCCGGGGCGACGACGTGCAGAATCCATTTACCGTACAAAACCTTATCTACTGTCATGGCGTCGTTACCGAACAACGTCATTGAACACGTGACATTGGCGAAATCATCATAAATTTGATGGAAGCCATTTTTTAAAGAATTGAATTGGGTGAGGTGAGATGTGTCAGGTGGGGGCGAGTCATTTTGTGAATAACAGCCCTGCTATGCTATGACGTTGCTTATTTGGCATTTACTAGGTATGTGTTTTATGTGTGTCATGCATAAATGTTTCTTTCTGTTGCTATTATAAAAAGAATACCTTTTATAATGAATCCCTAGGTCGAATTATATTACAAGCTGTGTAGTGGACTGTTTGCAAGTTGTAAGACTTGGGCTGGGCATTGTTCCGTTTCCAATTACACGGGTCTCGTTTGTCGAGTTGCTAAATTGGACATCTAGTTACACCCAGTTGAGAATAGGTAGTTGCATTCATAATATGGGTCATTGTCAGTTGGAAAAACAAAAGTTGGTCAATAGTTAACGGCTTGTGTGCATGTAATTTACGTTTTTATTACATGGATTTATAGACACGGAATTACAGATTATGCGGGTTATCAGATCAATCGAAAATTAAGCTTTGTAGCCCTTAACTTTTGACATGTCCACCGAAAAGACGCGCACCTAAATCTGACAATGACCCATATTCAAGCTTAGCTAACGCGAGAATATAACGGAATTAGAATTTAGCTTATTTGTTGGAAGTTAGTTATATATATATCGCGTTATACATATATACATACGATATACTCACGCCCGTATCCCATTTGGGGTAGGCAGAGACCAAAGAACGCCAAGTACTATGGTCCTTAGATAGGTACATCTTTTGCTTCAATCACATCCATTACATCTCCTCATACATTATCACCTCATGCATGTCACGTTATAGGTAGTTTTAATTTAGTCGTAAGTACTTGAATCGATATCGTGTCGATTTCAAGACAAGGGTAGAGGGTTGTTTAGTAATATAGATTAGGGTTGATAGGTGGGTTATCGATTAGCTAATTTTGTGAGCCGGTTTACAACCAATTTTGGAAGAATCAAAGATCTGGGGGGCCGATTTTTGAGTCTCGAACGCTCGACTTTTCACTCGAGATCTGTCAAAAACTATGATGATTTGACAGATGTCGAATGGAAATGGAGCGTTCGACACTCAAAAATCGGCCGCATGAACGGATATTTTCTCGTTTTTTTTACCGATTCCTATTGAATTGTATATAAGGTTTTACTTTGAATTGAATTAAAACCTAGCACAAGTTAGCTAGGGACTTTAGGGTCATATCGTAATGATTTTAATAGCCCAAACTCCTAAAAGCATCGTACGCGTATACACATACAGGGTGTGGGTGGGTGACTATGGGACATCAAGGGAAAGTACCTATCTTAAATATCGTAGATAGGATATTTGCTGAAAGAAGACATTATTTTAATTTAAAAAACAATTTAAACTGCATTCATAGATTTTTAAATAATTCTTACATGATTGTACCGGGAATCGAACCCGCTACACGAGAAAAAAAATACCCTGTAGCTTTATCATTCATACCGATCGAAATGCTTCATCATAAGTATTTTTTTTCTTGCTAAATAAGATAGTATTAGAAATAAAAGGAAGACCATGAATTTTAACAACATATTTTTTTTCTCGTGTAGCTGGTTCCTTTCCCGTTTCAACCATGTAATTATTTAAAAACCTATTAATGCAGTTTAAATATTATATATATTGTACATTACAAAACAAGTAACTGAAAATAAACCTAAATGAAATAAAAATAAACTTAAAATATGTCTAATTAAAATTATAGGTAACCTAGAAACTAAAATCTAATTATAAAACTAAATTACATAATAAAAAATTAGATCTATATACATGTGAACTACGTCCGGCTCAGACCTTGTCCAAAAGTTTAAATTGTTTTTTAAATTAAAATAATGTCTTCTTTTAGTAAAATCTTCCATCTACAACATTCAAGGTACTTTCCCTTGATGTTCCATAGTCTCGGGGCGCCCTGTATACCTTCAACAAAAAGTTAATCGAACATTTGGCGGTAGATTTGCGGGTAGACCCTTATCACGACCATGTGTCGCGTAAACTTTCTCTGGCGACTCGATATTATTGCCATTCCACTGCTGTTACTGGGCATAAATTATTTTTATCATCATCCAATGTTCGGCGTAAATGTTTTATGACGACGAAATAACTTTAATAATATAAACGAAACAAATTATCCAGCTTTCCAGTACACGCAACATACATAACTGAACAGTGCGCAATATAACCCATAATGCAACACCAACTCGATTTGAGCCTGACACGCGTTTTAAAAACGTTAACGTGCAATATTCAACTGAACACAAACCTCGGATCCCCGAGGAAATCATTCTACAATTCAAAGATTTCCGCACACAACTGGGCTGGCATTCGTTCTCACAGCACCTCACAGCGATTCGTCTCACCGCAGAATAACCAACGTTGGTCAGACCTCCGACTACACTGTTTTATTACGAATCCTGGCATCAAGATATAATGGGGCTGAGCGGTGAGTTCGTTCAAATGAGTTGTGAGACAGGCTGTGAAGCGTATAGCCGTTATTGAAGGAAACAAGACAAACAAAGCTAATAGTGACCATAGTCCGCGTACAGAACTGTAATCAGTTACCGGTTCTCCAACGAACCTGTTGGTTTTGGGAGTTATTAAATTGGACTACTTATTGTTGGATCGGTTTACTAATGAATCCATTCGGCACGGCGTAAAATGCATATTTTAGTCAAAAAACTAATCGTATCGTATGACCTTAAAAATACGGCAATCAAAATCAAATGTACATAAGCATAGATGGAGAGGACGTTTCTTCATTTTCATCCGTTCTGTTTTTATAATGTTAAATGATGTTACTAGTTTTTGCCCGCGAAGTAATTGGTATTAACTTATATGAGGCGCTTCCGTAGTCTTCGCTCTTTCATACAAACTCCCACCTTCTTAAGGGATGATTTCCTGGATAAAAAGTATCCTATGTCCTTCCCTGGGACTCAAACTATCTCTATACCTTTCATGTCAACCGGTTCAACGGTTTTTTTTTTGAAGAGATAACAGACAGACACACTTTCGCATTTAAAATATTAGTATGGACCAAAACAAATGGTAGTTCATTCGATTGAACGAAAAATCGCGTAAAAACCTTATTTAATGTTTCGCGTAAAATACGATTTACAATTTAAATTAACATACACATTTCAAATCACGGGAAAAATGGTTCCAGCTTTTATTTGGTTAGGAACTCGCATATCATTAAAAAATATCGTACATTTATATTCGGCCCGACGAGATTTACGTTAAACAGCATTTTATACAATTTTGCCAGGTCACAACGAACGGCTACAAATTTATTTAACGTTTCGGTAAATATGCGGTTAATGTTAACGTGAGGTTAACCGGTCATGTGTAGCTTTGATTTAAAAACAAATATAAGGTACACTGAATTTAATATTTGTGTTTGAATTGGAGTTTTAATAACTTTGAATTTAACGTTGTATTTTGTGCTACAAAAAAGCAGATTGCGTAGAAGTATCTGCCATAAAATTAGCTAACTAGGTATATTTCTTTGTATAAGCTACATTTAAGAATAGACAAAGATAACTCTTCCAAGATTCCGATATCGAAGCATCCCGAGGGATTGAAAGTTCTTAATCCCGCAAATGCTGGGGTGAAAATGGTCGTACGGATTGCATTTCTGGTTTACCTTTTTGGCATATATAATGTAACATTTTTTCGCAAATGATTCATTTCGCTTTAGTTTCATTTCCCATACTTAGGTACGGGTAACCGGGGACTTGCAAATTGAGGGGTACCTAACTTTAAAAATCCATTTCATATGTCTTAGTTGGCTAACCTATGGGCAGTGGTACCTTCGTAAATTTCCTAACTATTTACTCATTTGAATCAAACTAGGAATAGTTAGTGATGAAAGGGGTACCTTGTGGGTGTTCTAAATCTATCAAAGTAGTCATAGTCCTAAAGTAACCCCTATTTACGGTATCTCATAATTATTAAATAAAAAATATTTCACACTAGTTCTAATAAATACGAGTAACTTAACCCATACAACGTTTACCTTTTTAAAGTCTTGCAAAGGGTACTTGTTTGATTGTTTGGGCAGTGTTGCCAACTCGAAATTTCGTTTAGTGCTAAAACTGTATACGAAATTCTGCTAAAATATGCTAAAATTTCTGAAAATGTGCTAAAAATATATGCTAAATAAAAATCACACTACTCATCAAAACTATCATTAAAATTAGCTAAATTCAATAAAAAATTGCTGTCTACTCTGATAGTGGTAACTTTGGTTATAAAAAGATGGTTATTTGAATAATAGTAACATACATTCTTCGTCAGTGTAAGCAATAGATTGACAAGAAGCTGATCAAATGTTTTGCAAATGGGCTTTTAAAATTGTTTTATTACAAGTAGTTATAAATAATTAATTAATTACAGTAGGCAACAGAAGGTTTTATCATTGTATGCTTTACAGAAACTTATTCTGCCTATATTTTTTAAATTCATCTTTTCGTCAGATATATCTAAGTACCACCTGTTATTAAAAAAAATCCATTTTATAATGCACAATGAAAATCGAATTTTGATTAGGTTATCAAATTTGGCTATATATGTTTTACCTGAGAAAAATGTGCTAAAAAATATGCTAAATGCTAAATGTTAAATTTAACTGCTAAATAAGTCGAAAATATGCTAAATTTAGCAGAAAATATGCTAAGTCGGCAACACTGTGTTTGGGAAATGAAACTTATGAAGTTCGCCCATATGAAATGACAACTCGCAAAGAAGAAAAGAAAAGTAGTCCTCTAATTGATTGCTACACAGGGTTTAAAGTTCATTGGGCAATGGCCCATTATTAATAATGATAAATATTGATAATGATCAAAGCTAGTTCAAACACTATATGAACTGATTGGCGATATGTATTAAGCATACGTGATTCACGATCAATAGCGATGCAATTGCACTGTTAATAAAGGGGCCAATTGTTTGGCCGATCTGGAGCATTCATGTGTATCTATAGATCTGGAAGCTACGTGTAGGCGGGAGCAGCCATGAATACCTACATTCGACGGTAATAATTGCTATAGAGTATTTCGTCGTCCAATCAAGGCATTTAGTAGCATTGTTGCAAAAGAAGCCAAGAGCTAGGTTAAGCAAGCAAGATTAAGTTTTATGAATAAGGGGTTTAGCCTATTATTTAGCATACTTATCATTACGTAATCGTAATGAGAAGTAGGTATGCTAAGTAGTACGAGTAGTCCTGTTATGACTGTGTTAAAGGACACTCCTTTTGAAACGCTCATTTTAAGATTTTGAAAATAAGTTGTGTCGATTATAAAAAAAAACCATTACAGTCAGAGAAGTTTGTTTTGAAAAAAGTAACCAAAATATTTTTAATGTGAGGCTTAGAAGAGCGTGTGACCGAGTCGAAATACTTAACATAAAATTTCAAAAATGTAAAACCAATTTTTTACGTACTACCTTTTAAAAAATTATAAAATCCCAAAACAAACTCCATGTCCTGCATTGCATGCATTTGCACCATTGCATTGCGGTCGTTTTGATATCAGCAATTCTATCTGCAATATTAATCCTGCCAGAGAAATTGCCATAAACGGAACGCAGGCGTTGCATTAAACCTGTAATCCCTTAATGATTTAATGTTCACAGCTTTGTGAATTGTGACACATTTATACGCCCGTATAACCCATAAACGTTGCCGTAAGGAATCATTTGACTTAATGCAATTTTCTTTGAAACAATAAAGTGAACGAAATACTTTGATGATGATGAGGTCTTCGGCGACGATTTTGGCGTCAGCGCATTAGTTAGGCACTTTCATGTGATAATGTGGAAACGCTGGAAAAAAGCACCAATTTTTTTCCAGGGTCTAGTTAGGTTAGGTTAAGTTAGCTTTATGTTTTTGATAGGATACTTTAAGGCGACTTCCTGATTTGTCGGTGCGGAGGCGGTACGATATGAGAAAAGTGTCAAATGTCAGTGTCAACTGTCAGTCAACTCGGTACCACTTTTTACTGCGCCCCTATATTTAAATGAGTGCTTCCTGACTGGCGCGGGATGCGCGGAAGCGGGACGATGCGAAGGCAGTACTGGTCCGCTTCTGCGCATGATATTACTACTGCGCAAATGTAATACTGACTCCGTCAAGTGGGAATCTTTGCGACGTCATGCAGTAAGTTTACGTCAAAGAAGCAAATGTCACATATCGATACCGCCCCGCCAAGTCAGGAAGTCGCCTAACTGTCTTCTCGAAGATTTCACGGTTCGAAATAATTGCCATACGATAAATAAATAGGAACCAACTATTTTTTTTTAATTTCAAATGCTATGTATATTGTTTATTGAATAAATGAACTATGAACTATGAACCCCTCCTGGCTATTTTAAATTTTATAGGGGTGGAAAGTTTGTATTAAAAAAAAAAGGTAACCACTTGAAAATTCGCTAAATAAACAACAAGCGTTTCGAGCGTCGACAACGCAGTATTCATACCGTACCGTAGTGTAGTCGTAGATAAGTTCTGTCTTGCCGGTAAAATATAACTTACCACACGCTCAGCATCATTAGCAGCGATCTCGTAAACTTACCTGAAGAAAAACAATATCCATTAAGAAAATAACACAAGAACATAACACAAGAACATAACACAAGTACAAGCTGAACAATGTACAGTTAGCATCAAACGTATCTCAGCGAATTAATAATTTGCTAAAAATTATCTATATAAGTATACAGCCTTTCCACATAAGGCGACTTCCTGACTTGGCGGGGCGGGGTCGATATGTGACATTTTCTTCTTTGACGTAAAATAATGACGTCGCATAGATTCCCACTTGACGGGATACTGTCAGTAAAATACATTTGCGCAGTAGTAATATTATGCGCAGAAGCGGACCAGTACTGTCTTCGCATCGCCGCATCCGCGCATCCCGCGCCAGTCAGGAAGCACTCATTTAAATGTAGGGGCGCAGTAAAAAGTGGTACTGAGTTGACTGACAGTTGACACTGACATTTGACAGTTTTCTCATATCGTACCGCCTCCGCACCGACAAATCAAGAAGTCGCCTAAGTGTACTATTACGTTGATTTTTTTTTTCAACGGAAATCGTTTCAAAAACGTCATACACAACATATCATAATCGGGGGATGCTTTACGCTGACTTGAGGAGCCTCCATTTAGTCCATTAGTGTGTATCTAAAACGGCAAATCATCAAACCAAATAAATGGTCGACAACGCGCTTGTCATTCATTTGAAGTCGCTTGTCTTTTGTTGACCCTGTCGTATAAAAAATCGCCAATTGTAAGGATAGGTAGGTCTGTATCCAACTACAGAAATCTCCAATGACGTAAGACCGAAACATCTCAACATTAACAAGCCAAGTTTTTTTCTCTATCAACTTTTTAAGACAGGTCCAAAAGTCTCGCCATTAGAAGTTGTATTAAAAGCAAATAAAGAGTTTTCTCTCCAATCAGTAATGAGGGAGGGCCCTGGATTTTTATACGACCCGATTGGCTTTCATTTAACTTGGTGATGGTTATCAGAATCATTATAGAAGGGAAAATAAATGGGAAAAGAGGAAGAGGAAGACCAAGGAAAAGTTATATGAACCAGATAAAGGAGGATGTGGATGTCGTGTCGTATCAGGACGTCAAGAGGCTGGCCTCGGACCGACAAAGATGGAGAGAACTGCATCAAGCTGCACCGACAAGAGTCGGCTCTTAAGATGATGATGATGATGGTTTTCTTGCTCTTTAATCATGACATTCATCGTGCCAGGTTTTGAGAAGTATTTATATATCACAATTTTCATATATCATCAATATCATCATCCTCCTAACGTTATCCCAGTACATTGCATCCTGAAATATGCTTGGGGTCCGCTACCTAATCCCAAGATTTGGCGTAGGCATTAGTTTTGCGAAAGAACAACAAACAACTTTACTGTGCCTACCTGAACTTATTTGAGTTTAAATTGATAAATAAAGTGTAAACGTACCTTTATATATTTAATAACTCCTTCATACATATTCGTACTCATCATGTAGGAACCTTGTTTTTAATGCGTCACACCAATGTTTATACACATAATTTTCACCATCATGCACTTCAACGCATTTACAAGAAATTACCATTTAACATTTCCTAATTATTCCCAGACACAATTCGCATTATCTAATTACCCTTCAGGTATAATAGAATGTAATTACACCCATCAATGTAAACACGATAGCATTATCATGATATCAACAGGTATATTCTAGATTCTAGATAATAACACCACTAAATAAGACCAAATCATTATGCACTTGCACACACACACACGAATAACTGCGAAGTATTATTGCAGCGCAACACAACACAAAAACAAATGCTAAACCAAACGATTTCAACACTGAAACTGAATAGACTTCTGGAAAAGCAGAATATCGCAAAAACAAAAGACGTCACATGGCCACATTCGATCCACTCTGATGTATAACATTAAAATGAATACAAATGTCATGTCGAATACAACTTCATTTGTTTGCAAAGCGCCCTATATTTGTTTGGTCTCAGAATATCAACTCGCGCGCAGCTGGCGAATGAACTGTGACGCGGTGTTGCCGTTTTAAAATGGTAAACCAGTATTCTCTAGAGGTCTGTATCATTTCATTTATTTATTGCATCCATAGTTGTACAGGTCAGGTTATATTCAACGGTTATTTATGATCACAGAATAAAATAATGTTGTTGATTTATGATAACAGGCGTATTTGGGACTTTCTTTAGAAGAGAGTTAGGTCTAATTTTTAATCTCACGAAATTGATGTTAACAGTCACTATTAGCAGTAATAGAGATTTTTTGTACACAGATAGAAATAAACATTAACACGTTCAATGCCATTTTGGATGTACCCCAGAAACCGATGTAGCGACTACCTAAGGCTTTCATATTTGTCATCGTCACTGAACTCTCATCGATGTACGATGTACGATGTATGTAGATTGGTGTCGCCACATATGTATAATACGACTAATTATGAGATATCAAAATCGTGCTACAGGATTGTAGTCTTCTGATACTCCTCTAGTTAGTCAGGTTGCCATAATAGGGATGTCGACTCAAAAAAAATTATTACTTCAATAGAAAGAAGACATAAAACTAATACAAATAGTGAAAATCCTATTCAAATATCTCATAAAATAACGAAGCTACAACGGTTAGAATGTTCGTAGTTAGAGAGAGAATGTGCTACCTAACCGTGACGTCACTTTTAAGTAGCGCCATAGTACCTAAATGACGATCGTTCAATACAAAGGTGCGTTTTGCGGGAAAGGGACAGAACATACCCACTCTTAAAACTTTGAAGACTTATATTTACGTAATTATTTATTTGTTTGAATTACTTTTTTCGCCATTTGATTGAGAATTTGAGCCTTTATGTAGAAAAATTGGATTTATTGATTTTCTTTTATAGTGTCGTCATCCCTATTCCGCCCGTTTCGTTGATAGCTTAACACCCCTTGTATATTATTCTCTTTCTACGGTATCGCCCGGCTTCCTTGCATCTTCATATGCGCAACTCTACTTCTATGCTGACTATACCTATGTATGTATGTATGTATGTTTGCACAAAGACTCCGCCTTGCTTCTACACTACTCGCGACACCGAAAGGCACTCTAAATTGCCTTCATGCAATCTTAATTACTTACTCAAAGCGGCAGTACAACATTCGTCACTGCCTTGGTACCAACATTGTAACACTACACACGCATGGACCATAATGAAACAAACCCATTCAAAAAGGAACCTTAGCCCTTAGTAATAAAGTTAACAAACCGAAACTTGCACTATGCAAATTGCGAACATAACCATCGGGCCATAAGTCAGTTACAAAGTTCCGACGGCCTAGAGGACTATTTGGCTTGACGTTTGATATGATATTGATATAACATTGCACTCGATCTGGCTTTCACGTGAGGTAAACTTATTCCATTTTTATTAAATAGAGACACGAGTAGAACCTTTTCGTCTTGCTTGTGACAATCAGGAGGGCAGAGTGACATGTAAAAAAAGCGTTATCCTATGGATGTCCCTTTTTGTCAAGACATTGCGGCCCATGCCATAATATGGATGTCCCATCGACTGTAAGTGTCAAAATACTCGTATTACAGTGCCTTACGATTACATGATTTGAACTCAAATTAAGACATTAGTATAAATAAATGGACCAACGTACTATAACGAGCATACAACAAATGGCATACCGATATCGTATCAATGCGTAAGTGAAATGGACCTTCTGACCTGACCTTAGGCAAGGACGAGGGTGAATTGCTACAAGTTTTGTTGCAGGCGCGTGTTGCATGTCTAGCTCTAGGCCGACCTTGTTTAAAAACAGATTCTAGATAGCTGTAATATTAGCACAGAATTAGTAATAGTACTATTTACTATGTAATGTACCTAACATTGCTAAAAAGGCCGGAAAGGAAAAAATTGGCTGGCGAGTGTATTATACACGGCCGAGCGTAAGGTAGGCTAGTAACGAGGCAGGCAATCCCTGTGCCGGCTATATTGTTTGTTTCTGAAAAAAAAACAAATGAAGTCCTATGGAATCTCCAGAATTCTCCAGCAATTTCCTATGCAGATCCCATTACCGACCGTGTTTTCCCAGTTCGGCTATGAAGCGCGGGGTAGTTTTACGAAAGAAAACTTAACTGTCAGCTCACAGAGGGAAATCTTGACTTCAAAATAACTTACTTAGTACTTACTCTAATAAGTACGTAAGTTATTGAAATATTTCCATTTGAGGCACACACTTCAAGTAAAATGAAGTTGCACTAAGTGCCGAGCTGGTTTCTATGCTAATACGCCACAACTTGTCAAAGCAAACTTGGCACGCGTTTAGAATGGGCTGCAAAGGCGAGTGGCCAAGGGGGGATCAATATGAGACTTAAGATTCGTATTAATACTAGCTTGTGCCCCTTAAAGACAATTAATTGCTATAAAATCTTTCTAAGAACAGGTATCGCTCTCCCCTAAAATTTTCCACCCCACTTTTCACCCGGTAAGAAATTATTTCCTTGTTAAAAACGATGTATTTCTCCATATAACAGTTGTTTAAGAGGACTTTAGGATTAGTGTTTTTTCGAAACGCTAAGCCTCTTAAATGAGCCTATTTTTTTCAATTTCGCAAGTTGATCCGTGCGCAGGCGAAAAGCAAGGCATATCGAGCTTCCGCTAGCGAGCGAGAGAGACAAAAATTTGAGAGCACCACGAGCCTTAACCGTGAAGAGGTAACAGACAAACAGATAAGTCAGAGTTACTTACTCGTGATATCGTGACGCACGATAAGATTAAAGCATTTGTCACTTTCTGATACCACTCGATAGAAAGTGACAGACGCGACCATCATTTTCTTAGTTTACTTTGTGAGTAGGTTCGATTCAGAATTTGTATTTTTTTTCTAAATGGTGGAACCATGGTGTTTGGAAACGTAAAAAGATCCCTCATAGAGCCACTAGTTTAAACGTGAGTGCTTTTGCCGACTTTTTAATTCCCAGATAAAAGTATCTGTCAGATAAACGTTAGCTCTGTATTTTTCTTTCATTTGACTTCAGAAAAAGCTAGTCATAATTTTAACAGACGAATAATTTTATCTGGGGATTAAAAATCGGTTCTAAAACTGCTATTTGACACAGTTTTACGAAACCCACATGATTTTAATTTGAAATTGGAACCTTTTTGCTAAAAAATAGAGGTGAGACGTATTTACGGGAACAGCTTTTTGGAATAGGTTTTGGCATGGACGCGTAAGTACGCAATCCCGCTCGCGCGTCTTTTAGCGTATCGAGTACTAGGCGTACGACGACTCGGAAGACTCGAAACGTCTTCTTAGGGTCTTTATGTTCCGCGCTATTCGTATTCGTCTGCGCGTTCGGATTCTTTCGGGGCACCTCGGGTCGGGGTCGGTTTAGCGCGTATTTGGACCTAGTCTTTGGATCTAGTCTTTTTGTGGACGCGTACTCGCAAGACTCAGTACGCGTTTTGCCTAGTACGTGTCACCTCTACTAAAAACGTCATGCATTTCAATGTTGACCGCTCCCTTCCGAGTTGGATCGTTTTTGCATAACTTCATCCATTTTACTTATAGCAGTGTATGTACTGTACTGTACAAGAACGCCGCAACGTAGCCGGAATGTTGTAAGGAATACCGCTGCGAAACTCGAGTCGAGAGTTGCTGGGTTGTGCCGCGGTTTATAACAGCTTTAACTTCGCTCATGTTAACACTTCCAATGCCGACAAAGGGGATGGGATCCGTTTCAGACCAGAATTATAAAACGATTAAAACTTACCTGTTTTTTAAGTAGTCACCAAAGAAAGTGGTGTAGGTACCACTTTTTTTACATCCTCGCTCTCCCATTGTCGCCATTCGTCGGCTACGGCGACTACATCCTCACACACAAATAATAGAGTTGAAAAACCGGCCAAGTGCGTGTCGGGCCACGTGCAAGGTAGGGTTCCGTAGTCCTCCACTCGTTACATTATATGGACTAAAAAGTTCGAAAACTTATATTTACTATGTTTTTGAAAGAGTTAACAACATTATCTAAGGTATCAATGGAAATTGTACGAAAGTTTGCTTTTGCAAAGTACATTTCTGAAGTTCGACTATTACTCGTTAACTAGTAATGTCTACTTAGCTGTGATAGTTTTCCTTTTAAATTCATCATATATACTACTACCATGATTTTTTTACATGCCTAGTTGCCACCGTTTAGCTGGCAGGGGGGGGGGGGGGGGGGGGGGGCACGTGACCATAGCAAAAATTATCACTTCAAAGCTTAATATCACGCTAAACAATTCTTTAATCAAAAAATGCTTTTAAAAACCTTATAATATTTACCCCACACGATGGGGTTTGGCAGAAAAAAAATTGCACTACCACTTTACATGTAGGGGAGGTACAGTCGAGGTCAAAAATATCTTTACAATTGAGTGTGACAAAAATATCTTTACATTTAAATAAGTTTACACACTACATGACAAAAACATGCTTACAACGTATATGACAGTTTCATCTTTACACTTAATGCACCAAAGTTCTGTTTACAATTTGTCTTCCATAAAAACATTTACACACATTGTGACAAAATAGGTTTACATTGCATGTTACAGAATAAGATTTACTGTCAATGTGCCATAAATAGGTTTACATTCAGAATGGCACTTGGAACTTTACGTTCAAGCGTACATTTTTTTGCTTACAACTCTTGTTACGTAAATATCTTTACAGTTTGACACAAATCACCGTTCTTCTTTCAATTATGACGTGTAGATCGCAAAATGTGAGACAAACATATGCACTGACAAGTCTGCACTGTTCTCGTGAATTGTCCGTTCATTTTATTCAAGTTTGTTTCATATAGCAAGAACATAAAGTAGCTTATTGGAGATTTACATGTTGAATACCTACATATTTTTCAGCTGTTAGGAACTGATTACATATTTAATGGTTTTATATACCTAACGGGAACAAATAAAATGATCACCTAAATAACTTTTGATATCACCAAATTTTCGAACTCTAAAATATGGCTCAACACTCAAAACATTTATCGATCATCAATCTCGGGTCACCTAAACACTCATACCTATTATTCCAGCAGTCTTTGCAGCTATTTTACTTATTGCGTTCCCAGAAATTTTATAATCGCAACAAAAAATTGTCAAAGACATACCACCAAAAATACTTAAGGCGCAGGGGTGGGCAAGGCATTCTCCATACAAACTCTGTGCACTTTTTATTCGTAGGTTTTGGCACTAACGAATGTAATATTTTTTATGTGACACCTGGCCATAAAGCGGCAATTACCGCACGCTCCGCGAGAAATCCCACTTCCTGGCCAGGGGGTGACATAAAATTTTGTACTTAACACGGGCGGTGATAAATAAAGCCTCAGATTGCATATTTATCGCCCTTGCCTTCGGCTCGGGTGTAAAATACATGCGATCTGAGACATTCTTTGTTTTACCGCCCTTGTTAAGTAATGTACTATGGATGTAAATATTAGATATGCGAAGAAAGTGATGTGGAAATTCACAAATATTGCAAAAAAAATAAAAATGAAAAAATTTAAAAATAATATCAATGAAAAAAAAAATACATCACGAAATAGCTAACAGAAAAATAAGCATGCTGACCAAAAATCATAACTTTAATGCAAACACAAACGAAGAAAATCCTGCACAAAGTTTGTATGGAGAGAGCTTGCCATACCCCTCCTCTTAATCTCGTGCATCATTTTTTATTAGAATTACATCTAAATATGATACACCGGGTGTGGTGGCGCGAATTGGGGAAGGCCTATGTCCAGCAGTGGACGACTACAGGCTGAGGATGATGATGATGATGATGATACACATTACAAGCTATATTGTAGTGTTGTTGTACTTACAGATTAATTATTTTTAGCTTTGAATTATAAAGTTAAACTTCCAATTAAGGTAAAAGTTGCAATGTTTGTCACCTTATGTTGATACCCAAGACTCATACGTTAGTGTTAGCGTATGTGTATAACAACGCGCGAGCCGAGCGACCGGAGCGAGAAGAGTCCGAAACATGTCGCTTGATGGGTCCGAAACATGTTGTAGGGGGGAGGCTGGAACATGTCTCTGGATGCGTCCGAAACATGTCACTTGATGAGCCTGAACATGTCGCGTGTGAGTCCGAAACATGTCGCTCAATGACCCCAACATATGTCGCTCGATGGGTCAGAAACATGTCACTGGATGAGTCCGAAACATGTCGCTTGATGTGCCCGAACATGTCGCGTGTGAGTCCGATACATGTCGCTCGTTGACCCCAACATATGTCGCTCGATGGGTCAGAAACATGTCACTGAATGAGTCCGAAACATGTCTCTGGATGCGTCCGAAACATGTCGCTTGATGGGCCCGAACATGTCGCGTGTTAATCCGAAACATACCTATCGCGTGTCAGTCCGAAACATGTCGCGTGCGAGTCCGAAACATGTCGCTGGATGCGTCCGAAACATGTCACTTGATGGGCCAGAACAATGAACATATCGCGTGTTAGTCCGAAACATGTCGCTCGGTAACCCCAACATGACGCTCGATGAGCCCGAATATGTCGCGTGTGGGTTCGAAACATGTCGCTTGCGTTCCTTACCTTACATGGCGCCATTATGTCCATTGCGTAGATCCGGCATTAAACTACATATTCATTTGATACTATTTAAAAAAAAACCGGCCTAGTGCGTGTGGGATCACGCACAACGAGGGTTCCGTACCGACACCTACTAGTCCACATTTCAAAATACTATTTAATACCTTGAATCGAAAAAGGTCGTATCTTCATAGGGAAGTCACGGCACTTACGTCCTTTTGTTTGGGAAAGACAGTTTTTCAGTGATAACTCAAAAACCCTTAATCCCATCTTGTTTAAACTAAAAATCATTGATAGTATTTATTAATGGACACTGTCTCAATTTTTTTCAGAATTTTAATCTTCATAGTTTGGAAATTAGAGGGGTGGGGGGTCATATTTTGTACGACTTTGGGAGCTAATATCTCACCAACGATTGACTTAAATGGAAAACTTTCTGAGTAACCTCTATATCATTTTTAATGACATATCCAAAAATAACCCACACAACTATACTTGCATTGAAATAGTAGATTGTTAACCAAGGGTTGAAAGCGACCCATTTCAGACGAGATATTTTGGCGCTCGAACGTAGTGAGACCGCCAATAGTTCGAGGCTGAAATGGGTGGTTTCACCCGAGTTAAACACTCTGCTTTTCATTCGGAATACGAGGAAACTAAAAAAAATATTAATATAAAATTTGAAATCCTTATAATTAGTTGAAATCTTTTTTACTTAAAATTCAAAACTAGTCTAAAATTTGAAATCCTCATCCCCGAATTAGTCGAAATAGAGTATAATGATCATTTTTCGCAATAATTTTTTTTTTTTTACTTAAAACTTAAAATTAATATAAAATTTGAAATCCTCATCCCCGAATTAGTCGAAATCGAGTATAATGATGATTTTTAGCAATATTTTTTTTTTACTTAAAATTCAAAATTAATATAAAATTTGAAATCCTCATCCCCGAATTAGTCGAAATCGAGTATAATGATGATTTTTAGCAAAAATTTTTTTTAACTTGAAATTCAAAATTAATATAAAATTTGAAATCCTGGCTGGCATTGGCTGATTTGGCTGTCGACGTGTTTTGTGATTGGTGGATTCAATGTGGTGAAGCATTTGGATTGGTTAATTTAAAATGTTTTGGAATCATAAATATGTATATATGTTAGCCCACGGGGCGACATGGCCCACTTTCAACACGCTTCTCAGGTCAAATACAGTCACAGTCAGGTCACATACACTTTCAGAGTATGAGGAATGAAAAAAAAAAATTCGTTCCCTGTTACATGTATGGGGTGCCCCCCTAAAATATTTTATGTTACACCTGGCCATAAAGTGGCAATTACCGCACGCTCCGCGCGCGGGAAATCCCGCTTCCTGGCCAGGGTGTGACATAAAATTTTGTACTCAACACGGGCGGTAATAAAGAAAGCCTCAGATCGCATATTTATCGCCCTTGCCTTCGGCTCGGGCGTCAAATGCCTGCGATCTGAGACATTCTTTGTTTTACCGTCCTTGTTAAGTAATGTACTATTTTTTCCTTATTTCACATCGCATTTATATAGCGGTTCATAGGATACATCTTCCTACCAATTTTCATAATTGTAGTATCTACTTATAGCCTCCGAGTAAACCGGCTGTGACATACGGACAGACAGACAGACAGACATGACGAAACTATTAGGGCGTTTTTGCCATTCTGGCTACGGAACCCTAAAAAGACACTTTTGTCTTGCCTGGGATTCGAACCTGAGACCTCTCTCTCAGAAAGCAAGCGACTCCTAACTACACCACCGAAAGTCTTATTTTGCCTAGTGGTTGAAATTAAGCTACCTACTTATTGTGGCTTGCAACTTTGACATCGTATCTTATCGTAACAACATTTAGCCCTTATTTAGTTCAGAGAAATCTGTCAACGTCGCGTTCGCGCAACAGGGACAGAGTTATGCAATGACAAGTCTACACTCTTTTCGGTGAATGTCATAACATTCTAAATTTAAATAGTTGACAACCTAATTATCACGGAAGACAGATTGTAAACATATTTATGGCACATTGACAGTAAATCTTATTCTGTAACATGCAATGTAAACCTATTATGTCACATTGTGTATAAATGTTTCTATGGAAGACAGATTGTAAACGTATTTATGGCACATTGACAGTAAATCTTATTCTGTAACATGCAATGTAAACCTATTATGTCACAATGTGTGTAAATGTTTTTATGGAAGACAAATTGTAAACAGAACTTTGGTTCATTAAGTGTAAAGATGAAACTGTCATATACGTTGTAAGCATGTTTTTGTCATGTAGTGTGTAAACTTATTTAAATGTAAAGATATTTTTGTCACACTCAATTGTAAAGATATTTTTGACCTCGACTGTACCCTAAAAAAAATTTTTTAAATATTTTATTCTACCGTTTTGTCGGCGTCATTGATATGTATACTCATGCCAAATTACAGATTCTAGCACTAACAGTTACTGAGAAAAACCGGGGTCGGACGGACGGACGGACGGACATGGCGAAACTATAAGGGTGGGTTCCTTGTTTACTACGGAACCCTAAAAATGGTAGTACATAAAAATAAAACTATCTTTGATTGACTGTATACACAGACCATATGTAATTTAAAAAAATCAGTCAAGTTTAGACCAAAGAGAAAGCAGTCCATAAATTTAAAGAAAATTAATCAGTACACGTGGAAGAATTGCCTGGCATAGTCTTAATTTTTTTTAATATGCTAACTTATGTAGTGAAAATAATCTATTTGATTAACCCTTTCAATTGCAGTAATCAAAACACAGTGTGATTATTTACAAATTTTAGCAGGCACGATTCTCGGTTCATGCAGTAATTTTTTCAAAACTGTGGAAGCAGTTCTAAATATTGTAAAAAATTAAATGTAGGCATCTTTTATCTAAAATATTTTAAAGATTCTAAAGTGCTTTCCCTCCAGTTGGCATAGCTGTGGGACATCCTTTATACCCCTCATATGGATAGGTGCTTTGTACTTTATCACAGAATAAGTAATAGTACAAGTACAGAAGTTTCTCTGCTAACAAATTCCCCGTTTAGGTATGCCAAACGTGCCTAAACGTGGCCATCTCTTTCTATCGCACGCAACGCGCTCTTTCGAGGCCCCGCCCTCAGCGCTAGGGTTACCACCAGCGAGAACCTATTTTAATATATGTACTTTATTATTATTAGTAGTGTTGTTTACAATACAATTACGAATAGTACTTTTAAGGTTCCGTAGCCAAAATGGTGAAAACGGAACCCGTCTGTCCGTCCGTCTTTTCGTCTGTATGTGACAGCCGATGTACTCGGAGACTATAAGCACTACAAATACAATTAAAACCGACCGATACACCATTGTAATTTAAAGGAAAAATAAACGCATTTGTATTATGTATTTGTATTTTGTATTAAAATATTTAGCAGGAAGGTGTGTTCTGCTCGTATGAACCGCTACGTAAAAGTGATGTGAAATGACGAAAAAATATTAAAGTAGGGGGAGGGGGCACTCCATACATGTAACCAGGGGATATAAAGTTTTATATAATTTTTAAAGGCATCACTTTAAAAAATAAAAGAGGTTTCTTAGAACCAACGTTTTCATTTTCGTTTTCTTTTATGTCAACCGTTGGTGAATACCAAACTCAATGACCGTTCTTACGTCTACGTTCTTATTATTATTGGTGCAACCTGCTGCAATACAATAATGCTGTAGTTTTGACATTATTATTTAACACGAAACTACACGAAAAGAATTATTTTTTATGATCGTACAAGCGCGTGCGCGTGCGATCCGTAATGGATCCGTAACGCTGCTCCGCAGCCATTGAATAGTCACACAATGTGTGAGCCGGCGGCCGCATGTACTTTGCGCGGCGCGATGACGTCACGGTAGTAAGCCCCTCCTGACTTTATCCTTTATATGTGGTGTGTACATGCAATAAAGTGCTTACATACATACATATATCAGTAAGTACCTTTAATTCAACAACGCTGTGTATAATTAATTATATATACCTATTTAATCCGAAGGGCCATAATTTTCACTCCCCTTTTGTGTATGCTCTGAGGCTTATTCTAGAATTTCCATTTCAGATGTTTACTTACATTGTAGGCACGTATCATACTTTTTGTTATTTTAGGATCAGATATAAGTAATGTCACATAATGTCCAGAGAAATCTTACCCAAGTTATGCGTAAAATGTAATAAAGTAAGAAAATAAGGATCTAATCTTGCTGTAGTTAATCCTGGGAGTTTAATAAAGTCGCCATTTCAAGCTCTGGATGCAGAAAAACTTTACATCTTTTTCTTTTTTATTACCGTAAACCAGGGTTACTTTAGGAAAAATGGGGCTACTTTGATAGATTAAGAACACTTATATAATCATTTTTGACTATATCTAGTTTGTTGATTAAAACGTTAGGAAACATGGATTTTTAATGTCGCCCCTCAATTTTAAAGTAACTTAACTTTAATCGTGCAAAGTGGAGGAAAGTGAGCCGGAAAGCGGACCCTGGCAAGAGCCGGGATAAGGCTGGTTTTCCACTAGAGCTAAGCTATGCTATATTTCCATACATTTGACACATCTCCAGCTCGAGCTAAGGGTCAAATGTATGAAAACAGCATAGCTCTAGTGGAAAACCAGCCTAATGCTAGGTAGAAGAAGAAAACATTCACTGCCCAGGAACCCGCCTACGCGGGCGCTCTGCTCGTAAGACGCGTAGCCGATGCGTTTCCCCGCATGTAGAGGAAATTGTGTAGCTTGGCAACGAAAGTGTTCGATATTTACCTTGCCACTTACCACTCGTGTGTAGTTTTTTTAGCACAAAAGTAAAACTTATCGTAGGTACAAATGGTGCACTTAACGTCAATTTAAAGCATTCTCTACCAGTGAACCTGAGATCAGTAGCTCTAGTATAAGTTTTTTCGAAACATTAAGGGCCGACGCTTTTTTTTTTGCGTTTTGTCTCATAATGTATGAAAACGCTCTCACCGAGTTTGAAATACGCGCGTTCATCGGTTAGCAACAAATGTTATACTCGCTGTTTTAGTTTCCACTAGTGACCACCAGAGGCGCTGTTCACGTTTTCATACCACTTTCATACATTTTGAGACAAAACGCAAACGCGTTCGAATTAGTTAATGTTTCGATAAAACTTATACTAGAGCTACAGTTGTTTTTAGTTTTAGTGTATGTAGCTGTTTTTAGTAAACTCTTCTCTCCATTACCTGATTACTGGAAACATCTAGAAACTTCTCATCCCGTGACGGGAACTTGGCCGAGAAGCAAGATACTTAAATATGTAACTTGGCGACTGGCCAGATGCACTGAAAAAGTCAATTATGCGGGTGATGCACCGTAATTCAGACTTACGTAACGGAAATGAGGTATGTTCTTGTTACAAGCTTGTATTTAACTTGCAATGTATGTAAATATGTTTCTTCGGGTGGAATCTTGTGTTTTTTTTTTGATGATGGAGACAGAAGGTGCCCATAGCAACTCCTAAACTACACAAAATATACCCATCGCAATCACGTCATCAGTTGATGACTGTGAAAAAAACCGGCCAAGTGCGAGTCGGACTCGCGCACGAAGGGTTCCGTCCCGTTATCTTTAAAAACGGCAAAAAAATCACGTTTGTTGTATGGGAGCCCCCTTAAATATTTATTTTATTCTGTTTTTTAGTATTTGTTGTTATAGCGGTAACAGAAATACATCATCTGTGAAAATTTCAACTGTCTAACTATCACGGTTTTTGAGATACAGCCTGGTGACAGATGGACAGACAGACAGACGGACAGCGGAGTCTTGGTAATAGGGTCCCGTTTTACCCTTTGGGTACGGAACCCTAAAAAAAGTGCAGTCAGCAAAAAAAGCTTGTACCAAAAATGATTTTTTTGACAGAAACTTATTTGTTACAATACATTTAGTAACTGCACTAAACGTTCCGATGTCTAGACACTTTACAATTTAACGAAAATTGCAGGTAAGTTCAATGTAAATCAACCTCAAAAAAAGCGGGGCGCGTCTTCTTGAGGGGATCCATACCTATGCTCATAATATTGTGACAACCATTTATTTATAGAAACCCCCTGTTGCTTTTCCATCGCCAGTTTTCTAAGCAACAGCTAGCCGCGCGCGCTCAACAGGCGATCGATGTAACCTTGAGCGATTCAAAATCACGCGAAGCGGTTGACACGCTATTCCCTTGTACCGGGTTTGTTCACGCTATCCCTTAAGCACGAGTAAACGTCAAAGATACATTATTTGCTTTATTACAATGGATTATTGAGGTACAGAAATGTAAACATGTCTTTGACGACCGTAAGTAAAATTTCTAAAGGAAAGGTAAATAATTTGATGTGAATTTATTTGAAAGCTTTCATAATAAACGTCCAATCGGTCCAATTCAAAACGTTCAAATCAAAATTGTTTATTTTGTACCTTACATTTGGTATATCGGTTAGTATTAAATTCGCACAGGGTTTCGAAATCTGATGACATTAAGTATTTGTTGGTAAAATATACGTAATAATAAACATTATTACCAAATTTCAAGTAGTGCAATAAAGAGTATTTGTTATTTGTTGTTGTTGTAGTAGGCCAATGGGAAGTTAAAAAATTCTTCGGTAGCTCTAACTAGTATAAGTTTTTTCGAACCATTAACTAATTCGAACGCGTTTGCGTTTTGTCTAAAAATGTATGAAAGTGGTATGAAAAAGTGAACAGCGCCTCTGGTGCTCACTAGTGGAAACTAAAACAGCGAGTAACTATAACATTTATTTATTTATTTATTTAAACTTTATTGCACAAAATACACAGAATTGTACAAATCGCGGGCTTAATGCCAAATGGCATGGTTGACATTTGTTGCTAACCGATGAACGCGCGTATTTCAAACTCGGTGAGAGCATTTTCATACATTTTGAGACAAAACGCAAACGCGTTCGAATTAGTTAATGTTTCGAAAAAACTTATACTAGAGCTACGGAACAAAATGTTGTGACAGACGACGGACGGACGGACGGAAGCGTGAGTGACAGCAATAGGGTTCCGTCTGGACCCTTCGGGTACGGAACCCTATAAACATGGAAAATCGCAACTTATATTAGTTTTTTTTTCATTCTTAGGTGCATACAATTATGTTTTCAATAAAATATTTAAATATGGGATTATAAGAAAAAAAAAATCAAGACCACAATTTCATCATGTGGCTATTTAAAAGTTGATTCACCCATGTAATATGCCTAAATTGAGGAATAAATTAATTTTGATTCTTTTTAATACTTTGATTTTCCGTCTAGATTACGATCAATTTTTTTTGTAATTTGTTCACTGTATCAAATAATCGCAAGCATTGGGATCTGTAGTCCATGTGTAAATGTGTAGCCAAAATATACCACATAATGCCATGCTTATTCGTAAATGATTAATTAACCATTGCAAAAAAAAAACGATCACATCACGTGGCCACGTGATAAAAGACTACAGACCTGCATTGTTTTTGGTACCACCGGACATCCAGTTACAAATAACAAATTAAAAAATACCCGTTGTTATGTGCATCGTATTGTTCATCGTTATGTCAATAATTGAAGGGATGTTTACAAAAATAATCAAATTAAGTTCCCACAATTATGATTCAACGTATGTTTGACTTGTAAACTTAATTCTCGTCAATACAATACATTGAACTCCGGCATTGACCAATGTCTTCGTCAAGTTCGTCACGTCCTGCGGTTTAATGTCTATCTATCAATGACGAATTGATGATTTGTTTTAACAATAATTTTAGACTGGTTCACGTTCTTAAGAATACGTTTCTATTAGTCAGTTAGCAGTTAAATAATTGGCAGATGAACAAAACAAGGGCATTACCCGGCGACATGATAGACCACAGGATTACTTTTAGGTTAGGCTGAGGAAACTAAGAAGGAATTATACTACCTACGAGTTTATCTCTTCGCTTCGTATAGGCCTTAAGAGGCCTTACAGGTTTGAAATTTTTATGATTTTATTTTTTGACAAAAGTATTATTAATACCAGAGACTAGGAATTATACAGACTGCCAATGCCTATACATTGTGGCGTAATTTTAAAATAATGGGCCTGCTGTAGCTAGTTTCACTATGGAGAGATCCCTTTGCCATTTAATTCGTATGCCACTAAGACCTCTGCTTAAAACATAACGCCATCTATAAACACAACGAAGAAGCTCCCAACAGGTAGGCATTGGCAGTCTATATAATTCCTAGTCTCTGTTAATACCAATAAAATGATTATAAGATACGATGATTATATTAAAGTTTTAGATAGTAACATTGCCCTTTTTTGATTTAATTGTGTGTAGTAGAATTTAAGCGCGATAAAGCAGTTTTTAGCTCGAAAATGGTCGATTTGGAGTGATGTTTGGAAGAAAATATCTTAATGAAAAAGGCAAGAAATACATTTAAAAGTTATGTCATTAGGTCACAATAGTCCTGTTCTAGATAGTAACATTCATAAAATGTCAAGAAACTTATCAGTTAAACTGAAAATGGGCTAAATATATGAGCATTTTTTTACCTTATAAGGACCCTTAAGAGGCCTTACAACTTACAAGTTTTAAAATGTTTTCATTTCAATTTATGACAAAAGTATTGATAATACCAATAAAGTGATTAAAGGATACGATGATTTTATTAAAGTTTTAAATTAGTATCATTTCCATTTTATTATTTTATTGTGTGAAGCAGAACTTAAGCGAAAAAATACAGTTTTTAGCATGATAATGACCGATTTGGAGCGATATTTGAAACGATATTTCTTATTGAAAAATACAAAACGCATTTAAATTTACGCAATAGGTCGCAATAGACAGTAACATTGAGAAAATGTCAAGATACTTGTCAATTCAAACAGAAAATGGCTTAAACAGATGAGCGTTTTTAACGGATAATGATGAGACGAGTAGGAGAGTGGTTGGTTCTGTAGACCATATATTTTTTAACTGCCCAAGAAATTCCCCCTTCTTTAATCTATACTCTATGCTGCCTAAATTAAAAATCCCCCTGCCCACTAATGTAGCTTCCCTTATTTGTCTAACTGACAATAAGAAAGTGTTTCGTTTACTTGCCAAGTTTGTAGAGAAGAATAATATTAGACTCTAACTGTAGCTATAAGGAAATAGACTTAAGGCCGGGTTATAGTAAAAATCTGATTTGGTAAACGGTTTTATTTCGAAATACTACATATTAAAAATGTAAAAAAAATACGATGTTATATTTGAGACCTTTATCTAGTGCCGTCGGATGTCCGTTACACAATTTGCAAAACTTTGTTCGATAGAAAAAAATTCCAAACATACCTCTATTTTCTATCTTAAAACTCATTTAATTTCAATCTTAGGTAACATGATGAGTAGAAAATAATACGAAGAGTACGAAGATTATAAATAAGTTTTAAATATATTAAATGTATTAGGGTTAAGATAAACTAACATAGATATGTAAGCACCATTGTTACTAACAAATATGGACCATGCGTCTGAATTAAAGTAAATTGAATTGAATTGAATTGAATACTAAAATAAACGTATTTGATGGTATGAGGGATGTCGGGATTAATATTGTTAATATAGTAAGCCATGTATTTTTCTCACCCAAAAACGTACTAAAAATTTACGAAAATTACGCGCACAGTCACAAAATAAAAAATATACAGAAGGTCCGTTCCCGCCGTTCTTGAAAATACATACCTAAACTTGCCCGACTCACAGGGTTGCTTCTGTATTGATTCTGAATTTAAAAAAGGAGCAGGTATATTAAAAATTCTTCAACATGACATTAAAATATGAACCAGCGTATCTTGGTAAAAAACCGGCCAAGTGCGAGTTGGACTTCGCACATTTAGGGTTCGGAATCAACCTCAAAAATATGATTTATCAATATATTAGTTTATGTTGTTAAAATATACGTAATATTGAACATTGTTACCAAATTTAAAGTTCATAGGTCAATGAGAAGTCTAAAAATTCTTCGGAACAAATTTTGTGACAGACGACGGACGGACGGACGGACGTCTGGGCGACACCAATAGGGTTCCGTTTTGACCCTTCGGGTACGGAACCCTAATAAATTGATGCGTGACCCGCTGCGGGTTGTGACTTGTGACCGGCGGCTGTCGAGAGCGCCAACAAAGAATATACCTAATTAATTAGGTACCTACTTAACTAAACCATAGTACTTAAATACTGGCGTTTTACCAGCGAACGATAAGATGAATGTGTAATGGTTGATCGTCGTTATCAAAGCGGCTAGTTTCAAAAAATTACCTACCTATTGTACCTAGGTATTGTACCTACCAACATGAGAAAACAGTTTTATTTACCTTTCAATATCGTTTGGAAATTTGAAGAAAGTGTAGGTGTAGGCACAGTTTTTTGTTGTATTTAAACAATAAAATACATTCCAACTGTAATAAAATCGGTTATTCATTTTGACGTACGTGACACAAAGTACCTACGTAGCGGCGGGGACGTCAAGTGATCAACGCGCCGCACAACTAGCACTCGCGACGCGACAGTGACAGTCGCGACTAAGCTTGTCCGAAATCAACCGAGAATGCTTGTAAATGTAACGTCTGTGTGCGTGCGGCGAAAATGGCACTTTGTACTGAGCGGACTCTCTGCTCCGGCGCGCGCCGCCGCTATTTACTTTGTGGCACAGTTCCGTAGAGAGTGGGATGGTCAATTGCAAACTCACGCGTGTTAGAGCGGGACATTTGCAATGGAAGAACCTCGCCTTAATTGTGTTTTGTGTTGTGCTGCGTCTCACTTACTGTAGACACTTGTAGTTTGTGTATTTGTTGTATTTTAACTGTGGTGTCAGGGTGTAGTTGTATGTTTGTGTTGTCCGTTTGTTCACAGGTCGTGAGCAGCTCTCGCGTTACTCGATACTGGCAAATTTGAGCTAACCCTATTGGCCAGAAAGCCACAAAAAAAAGAGAAGAAGAAGAAGAAGAGATGAGTATCTCATCATCATTTGCTTTTCATTTTTTGGGATATTTTTTCGGCTATGCATGTCTTTTTTTCCATACAACTATGTCACTCGTCATCTTTCTTCTTATTCATCGCATACAATCCATCCACGTTTTCTTTGGTCTAGCTCATTTCTTGCACCCATCCACATGCATTAGATATGATACTCGTCTAGTTACATGGCTTTCATCCCCCTCTTTGCATGCCCATTGTCAGGAGATTGACTCTTGATTGGCACTTAGTCTCTCGCCTTTAATGCGACTGTAACTGCCAGTGTTTGTCATGCTTCGCTCGCTCACTATTGGTAGATAGCTCGATGTGCTGATATGATAACTTAATAAATTCCAGAGAACATACCTTTCAGTGGATACTCTGATATCTTAAGATAAAAGGAAATGTGTCACATCAGAAGTATTTTCACAATAAAATGTTACATTTTGATGGTGAAGTCATATTATTGTAGAGAACTAAGTAGAAATCTTATATATGTATCAGTCTAACGGATTGAGGCGAATTGGTACTTGTGCCTGCTTTTGAAATTACTAAGAAAAGTGAGATCTTCGAGAAGCAGTACGTTTGCCAGTTCGTTGCACTTTTAGCAGGTTTAAGGTTTGAATGTGAAGGCCCCCATTCGCACGTACAATAAAACCTTCTCGGGTCACTGTAGTAATTGACACCAGATTAGGTAACAGGAGATGTCAACATCTCGACCAATGACGCGATGTCGCTATGGAAAAACACGATTCTTTGAAAAGAAGTGGGAATGCTTAATAGTTGATAAGGTTAGTTAACAAAATGTAATTTGTTTTCATAAATTGATCCCTATTCGTCCCAGTACCGCCGCATACCGGGTAGAGTCCAGTGTTGCAAAATTGACATTTGTGAAATCGGTGTTACTAACATCTAAAAATCGGGAGAAATCGGGAACTCTTTTTTTCTTATGAAAACCACTTTAAAATCCTTTTTTACTGTGATATTGACCATTATTAATTAAATTTACATATGTGCATAAATGCCAAAATTTTAAACTTACCTAAATTTTCTGGTAGTCATTACATGTAATCACTACTTTGATTTATATGGATATTTTTGGTTCCGTGTAGTATCTTTAATTCGATGAAAATACTTATAGGTGCTTAAAAAACGCTGAAAAATCAGTTTATTTTATATTTTATACGATGTATCTATATTGAAAGGCGAGTTTCAGTGTACACGTCCATGCGTGCTTGGGTTAACTCGCTAATCGCCTCGCTATTCGTGCGAATATGTAAGCCTGTTTTAATATTTATAAAGAAAACGCTGATTTTATTAATAAAACCTTGCATGGTCATAAAATCGGGAGATTGACACCTAAAATCGGTGTATCGGTATTTTCTAACCAAAATCGGAAGTTCTACCGATAAATTGGTAACTTTTGCAACACTGGTAGAGTCAGTCCGACCCAGGTCGGGCCTAGCTGAGTTTCTACCTGGACTCTTCTCAGCTAAGGCTATAGGTTTAGTGAACCAGCGACAAAACTCCCAGTAGCTCGATTCCGCTGACACCTCAGATTCGGTTGAAGCCGCTCAACCAAGCTCACTGGAGCGCAAACTCTTACAGTATTCCAGTGATTGAACTGCCCGCGTGGTCGTATCGGGGATTTCCCCTGGATTTTCCCCAGGCCACCCTCTAACCGCGCACTCCTAGCACTATTGGGCCCGGAATATAAAGCCACAGTCAGGTTAAAAAAAACATAAATAAAATTGTACTAGTTTAGTGATCATAGTACCTATTACAGGACTATTGCGCAATAAATAAATAAATAGATGTCTTAAATATTTTAGCACTACAAGCAAAAAATACGGAACCCTAATGATACCGTTACTTTCCAAAACATTAAAAAGTATCGTACAGTCGACCAACAAAGTGGTCTACCACTTTTCGACTCTATTTATGTGTACGTTAAAGTCCAAAAGTGGTAGACCACTTTCTTTGCTGACTGTACCTTTTAATTAATCAATTAATTGGATTTTTATCAATATTTTTGTCTTAAGTAATCTGAGTTCAGAATGTTTTACAATTTGTAAGAATAACATTCAAATTCCGGGATTTTAGAATTAGAACGAAATTAGATCTGTGTATAATATAGTAATCACTATGATTCACGTTAATCTAATCAGTCGGTAACTTTTTTTTCCGTGAACACTTTAGACAACATAACCTCATTGATACCGTATCGTACCTGAGAACGACGAAGGCTCTCAAACTTTGAATTTGTTCCACTTCGAAAAGAAATATAGGCGACTGCTTTCCTGAAAATGTTTTTTGTTTTCTTCGATTCGACTTGAGGTAGTTTGCCCATCGCTATTGTTACTCAATCGTGCAAAAACGTCTGAACTGAACGGATAATAGGTATTGAAATTTGATATACAATAGGTTTTATTAATTTAATTTTTTTTTGAAGTGAAAACTTCTTTAGCGGCGCTGAGCACTTTTGTACTGGGGAAAAATGTATAAACTCGCGATATATTCTATGACCAGGTTAGTTGACCCCTCCTAGTATCGTGATTGCTATGTTACGAGGGGTCCCCAGCTGGTCTTCTTAGAAAGCCAAGGTTCTAACTGTTTTAAGACAATCCTAAGATTTTCCATAAAGATCATATTTCAAATAAATTCTCATGGAATGTAGCTCTTATTGTCCCTAAAAAAGCGTTTCCAAAGTCCAATATCGGATAGCCAGACTGACCGATTTCCGTAAAGATCATATTTCAAATAAATTGTCATGGAAAGTAGTTCTTATTGTCCCTAAATACGGTGACATTTAACTTCAAAATACCTAATGGCCAAGAGTGATGGATAAAATACCAAGGGCCTGACCAGGGGGAGGAAACTTAAAGGAAAGTGCTGCTTCCTATTATATTTGATGTCGACATATTTTGTGTAATCCGTCTCAAGCAGGTTTCGTTTTCATTTCATCTTTCCCAATACAATTAATCAAAGCTGAACGTGAAAAGGAACGTTACAATTTATCGTAAAAATTTATTTTTCAACTCTATGATCACAGATTTTATAATACTCTATGGTCGTATGGTTGCCATGGTTATTTTTAAATATTGAAATAACACGTGTGTCAATAACGTGTCAACATATTGAAAATAAAACAATCGTAATTAAAATTTATAAGATTTTCTGCATTATTCTTGTGAAAAGCAGTTATCGGATACGCCGAGTTAAGTAAGTATTTTTTAATTCATTATTTACTATCCCTGTTCACACCGATGCGATGTTATATTTATATTCCAATCAATTGATTTATTTAGGTAGGTAGTCTGTTTTGCCGGGTGGTTATGCAGCTCATACATAAATGAATATCAACGAAAACAGTTGATTACTTAGCAATATAAACGTTTGAGTATTGAACTATGTGAGCTATACGATAAACGAATATGAAGCCCACTTTCTTCTTCGTGTTGTCTTTGAAATAGGTATAGTAGATAATTAGAGACATAATTTCAAAAATACACGCATACCTCCTACGCTCTCATCTCATTATTGAATGTTATGTTTTGCAGGTGCATAGTGCATACAATCATGCCACGTCCTCATGCTGAGAAAAAGTCAGGACAGAGGTATTTTCAACATGGATGTCAATTGTTGGAGAAAACAACACTTACAATACATGAAATCATCAAATCAGGAAGATACAGCGTGCATCCATTTCAAGGTGAAAAAAATGGATACGTATTTTTGTAGACGATTGTCCTTCACCAATTCGTTTACCAGTTAGTGATTGAAGAAGTTAATCAAATCGCTATCAAGTTATAGGTAATCGTATTTAATCCTTCTTTTAATATACTACTCATAAATATGTTAGTCTAAAATAAATAAATGATATTATATATACAACTTAATTTTATTAGTCTCCTGACTGGAATAATTATTTGTGTACAAATCACTTAACCCTTTCAATACGGCGTGATTATAATTTGTACTCAAATTGGACGAGTTAACACGCCAATCCGAGAAAGATTTTTTATAGATAAAAGTAAACAATAAAATACTGTTCATGTACAGTCGAGGTCAAAAATATCTTTATCTACACACATATCATAAATCCTCTAATATGCGTTCGGAAACCGTAGAAAATGACTCTCATTTCAACATTCAATGAATTTATGGCAATTTTCTTATCTGTGGCTAAGGCTACAGCAGTAATAAAATATTTCATTTTAATCTCATATATGATGTTAAAATATTACGTCAAACAAAACTGTCAAAATTTAAATGTCAAAGTTGACATGTCCCTATTCTAGTATCACTGAAAATTCAAATTCAGTCGATGCGAAATGTCAGCTCGATGTTTTTTTAGTATATATCGCACGAAATTTGAGCTAGAACGACATGATCACATCAGAATAAGGACTCTTTACTTTTTAAAGTAACATTCAGGTATCTGTTGCCGGTTCAGATTTCGATATTTCCGCAACCGTGCAAAAAAGGTTGTATTAACACAATTATTGTATTTATTTACTACGGTTTCTGAACCCATCTTAGAGTAATTATAATATGTGTGTAGATAAAGTAATGTATGCAACTGTACATAATTAGGCAATGCTCCTCATTATGTACCAGTTGCATAAACTACTATTACAATTGAGTGTGACAAAAATATCTTTACATTTAAATAAGTTTACTCACTACATGACAAAAACATGCTTACAACGTATTATTATGACAGTTTCATCTTTCCACTTAATGCACCAAAGTTCTGTTTACAATTTGTCTTCCATAAAATCATTTACACACATTGTGACATAATAGGTTTACATTGCATGTTACAGAATAAGATTCACTGTCAATGTGCCATAAATAGGTTTACATTCAGTATGGCACTTGGAACTTTACGTTCAAGCGTACATTGTTTTGCTTACAACTCTTGTTACGTAATAGTACATTACTTAACAAGGGCGGTAAAACAAAGAATGTCTCAGATCGCAGGTATTTGACGTCCGAGCCGAAGGCAAGGGCGATAAATATGCGATCTGAGGCTTTCTTTATTAACGCCCGTGTTAAGTACAAAATTTTATGTCACACCCTGGCCAGGAAGTGGGATTTCCCGCGCGCGGAGCGTGCGGTAATTGCCGCTTTATGGCCAGGTGTGACATAAATATCTTTACAGTTTGACACAAACCACCGTTCTTCTTTCAATTATGACGTGTAGATCGCAAAATGTGAGACAAACATATACACTGACACGTCTGCACTGTTTTCGTGAATTGTCAGTTCATTTTATTCAAGTTTGTTTCATATAGCAAGGACATAAAGTAGCTTATTGGAGATTTACATGTTGTATACCTACATATTTTGCAGCTGTTAGGAACTGATTACATATTTAATGGTTTTATATAACAGGAACAAATAAAATGATCACCTAAATAACTTTTGATATCACCAAATTTTCGAAACCTAAAATAAAGCTCAACATTCAAAAAAATGTATCGATCATCAATCTCGGGTCACCTAAACAGTCATACCTACTCGTATTATTCCATCAGTTAAAGCTATTTTATTTACTTCTTGCGTTCCCAGAAATTTTATAATCGCATCAAAAAGTTGTCATTGTATACATACCACCAAAAATACTAAACTTACACCTAATCTCGTGCATCATTTTTGAAGTGAAAACTTCTTTAGCGGCGCTGAGCACTTTTTGTGATGGGGGAAAATTGTTAAACTGGCGACGATTCGTAAGACCAGCTAGTTGACCCTTCCTAGTAACATGATTGCGATGTTAGGAGGTCAACTCAACTAAACTCAGCTGGTCTTATGATTTACGATGCGTAAGACACAATGATACTCGGGGACATATTATGTATATATGTGAATGGATTATACGAATATGAATATGAACATGAGTATGAATATGAATATAAATACGGATACGGATTTACAGATACCGATACCGATACGGAGACGGATATGAATATCTTTGTTATTTACTTTCTTTATTGAGTTTTCACTTCTGCCTGCACTCCCGGAGTGCAACCCGTTGTTTTTTTTTTTTTTTAATTTATTTAAGAACACAAACAGTCGCATATACATATAACAAATGTTGTACACGTAGTGTACTAAATAACGTTAGTACAAAGACCTGGAGGTTCATTTATCACTACAAATTGTTAACAAAAACGTACTACTAGTAAGAACTAAACTAGGTAGAACCGGTTTTCGACGCAATATGCAAATAAACAAGATGAAAATGAATCATAAGTATGCAATGTAATCATTGCATGAGTCGAAAACCGGAACACACTTTGAATCAAATTTTTGGTTACCTACACAATTTAGAATTTGGCAAAACCTGGAATTTCAAGTTTAAATACATACCTACATATGTACTTTAATAGGTTATATAGCATAGATGAACTAAAATAATTTGCGTTTGACTAACATCTTAAGACCAGAAAGTGGACTATGGAATGGATCAATATCTATAAGATTATTGTTATACAACCTAGGGACTCGCCTGAAAAAAGTGTGCCGGGAGTAATTTTTGCGGGCAAAGCTGATATGAAATAAAGATCTAGGACGTAAGGGATGATGCGGGCAACTAAGAGTAATTAACTTTAAGAGGTTAGGACAGTGGATCGCTCCTTTAAGTATTTTGAACAAGAACATTGCATCCAAATACTGCCTCCGGTTATGAAGGGAAGGAACACAAAAATGCTTCGCGGCCGATGCGCTGCGCTCGAAGTAATTACCTGTTCGATAGCAGAGTGACTTCAGGAAAACATTTTGGATTCTCTCCAGACGGTCAATATGGACTTGGTACTGAGGTGTCCACACTACGCAACCAAATTCAAGGATACTCCTAACAAAAGAATAAAATAATAATTTATAGGTATTTGGACGCCTGAAGGGCTGTCCGATCCGAAGAAGCATCCCTAATTTTTGGTAAGCTCGCTTTCATAAATTATCAATGTGTATATTAAAATTCAATTGTGCGTCCAGTGTGACACCCAAGTCCCTGATAGAAGATAGCTATATTATTCCCAGCTAAGTTATAATTGAACATTATCGGATCATTTTTACGATTAAAGCTGATTACGAAACATTTGTCAGTATTTAAGATAAGATGATTGTTAGAGCAATACAGAAAAAAGTTATCCAAGTCCAGTCCATGGCAATCTGCTTCGGAGGTTACAGCTTTGTAAATTTTTGTATCATCTGCGTAGACAAGGTGTTCAGAACTACGGAAACAGGTTGCCATGTCATTGACATATAAGATAAAAAGTAGAGGACCAAGGTGTGACCCTTGAGGGACCCCGGAGGATACGGGAAGAAAGTCAGAGGTATACCCCTTCAGGGCAACCGCCTGGCAACGATTGGATAGGTAGGACTTAATCCATCTAAGGAGATCGCCATGTATACCGAGCTCTAAGAGTTTCTTGATTAAGGTATTGTGGTAAATTTTGTCGAAGCACTGCGAAAATATCGCTTTTGGTCAGCATTTAAGCCAGGGGGCAGGGGCTTATATAGTCTAGATTAATACCTAAGTACATACGACATTTTTTATCCCGAAAATTTAATCATTTGGGGAAATGAAGGGATGAAATCGGGAAATAAATAACTACAAAAGGAAAATAAATAAAGACTAATTAAATAATATGGTTTGCCTATTAGTCTCAATCTCCACTCAATTACTCAAAGGTTAGCTGGAAGAAATCCCTTATAGGGATAAGCTCGCCTTTGTACATGCATGTCAACTGTTCTTGTATTTTTATGCTATTTTTACTCATGTACAATAAATAATTATACATACATACATACATACATACATACATACATATAACAAGGCTAGAATATTAAAAAGAGGTATGCTCCAAAACTAAAATAAATCTCGTCAAGTACAAAGAAGTGAACCAAATACGAGTAGTTATATAAACGGCGTCAACGAGAAAAGATATTATATACCTAAAAAATTAAAATCATGACCGAGGGACATGTCATATCCGTGTTTATACTCATTATAATAGCATAGGTGCACTTTGAGAACCAACGGTAACTTGATAAACGCAAGCGCAGCCATTTATTTAAAAAAAACAGCCTAGGTACGAACGAAGTCATTCGCCCGCCGACCGCCGCCGGGCACGCACGCGATCATGTTTTATTTGTGTGTGTTGTTGTTCAGCTATGCGTACGCGCAGAATGCTAATAATCCTATAGTGAATACTACGCAGGGTGAGGTACAAGGTGCGCTTGCGACTGATGGGAACTATTACGTTTATTATGGAGTGCATTACGCCGGTACGACGTCAGGAGTTAACCGATTCAAGGTGAGTCAAAACATTATGCAATGTTATCATTCGGTTGAGTAGGTATCTCGATACCACGGTGCTGAATGGCTCCTTCAATGGGAGCTTCTGGAGCTGTGGTGAGGCGCGCCACGATCAACGATGGCAGGAGGCGTTGCTGGTCGTAATTTTGAGGATGTCGAAAAAATTTAGTGTCAGCAAACCAAATTGACGTCCGAATTATTAGCGCTTTGTCTTTCAATACCTATTGCACGGTGTTACGAAGTAAGTATATGTCTCATATTTTTATGACCCCAGTTGTCAGTTTGATTTACGGAGCCTATAACATAACCTAAAACGTAGGTAACAAGCGAAATGCAATGCTTTTATTTACAATATTAACCTGGCAAAATGAACAGTAAACTAGTATGCAATTTGTTGTTCGTGAATCAAATTACCTTGGATAGATATTTATGTTTTTGTCGTATTTCTAGCCGCTAAACAGCACGATGAGCAAAGTATGTACATATTTTTGTACGGTGTTTACATGACTAACTCATGGACACTGATAATAATCTATTGATTACTTACCTAACTATGCATAGGTGTACCTACATATTTACACTGGCCGCCTACACACGACAGTTAAGTGTTTATGTTAGCATTAGCACGATTTCGATGTGGTGCTAGATTTTTTTATTATTCGTCGAAATGAACTGGCCATAAATAAAGTACGAGAGCAAGGAATGCTCCCAATTTGACGACAATTGATTGATTGAGGGTTAATTTTTAGACCATCTATGGGTATGGGACTATGGACTCTATGGGAATTTATGCCGGATATGACGACGCCTTTTTACTAATATTTTACAGCTAATCTGTGATAAAGCGACGGTGACATGCAATTTGAGCCTAACATGACAGTATGTTATCATCTAATTCTTACTAGCATCTTTATTTACATTCTGCCTTTGGTTACCCAGAACCAAAGGCATTAGACTCATTAGAGTAACCGTCTAGCGCTCCATCAACCGGTTTGTGGAAATGTTGCAGAGTAGCTTGGAACTGGCATAAAGGAGCAATTTCCCAAAAGATCCGGACGAAATGCATTCGAACAAAATACAATGCATTGAGCTATGTGTAATGTGACGTCGAATGACGTTATTTTGTATCGAAGGAGACCGCGCCGGTAAGCGTGGGCTTTCGGTTACGTCCTATCCGAAAATACACTATCAATGAAAAAAATATTTCAAATCTGTGTTGTAAAGTGCGTGTCATTCACCACGACACGCTATTCCACAGCGAATCTAATACTAATCCATGGGCAATTGCACGGATTGGGCTGTGGAGGGGCGCGCCTTCGTGCAATTGCACGGATTGAGCTGCGGAGAGGCGCGCCTTCGTGCAATTGCACGGATTGGGCTGTGGAGGGGCGCGCCTTCGTGCAATTGCACGGATTGGGCTGTGGAGGGGCGCGCCTTCGTGCAATTGCACGGATTGAGCTGCGGAGAGGCGCGCCTTCGTGCAATTGCACGGATTGGGCTGTGGAGGGGCGCGCCTTCGTGCAATTGCACGGATTGAGCTGCGGAGAGGCGCGCCTTCGTGCAATTGCACGGATTGGGCTGTGGAGGGGCGCGCCTTCGTGCAATTGCACGGATTGAGCTGCGGAGAGGCGCGCCTTCGTGCAATTGCACGGATTGGGCTGTGGAGGGGCGCGCCTTCGTGCAATTGCACGGATTGGGCTGTGGAGGGGCGCGCCTTCGTGCAATTGCACGGATTGAGCTGCGGAGAGGCGCGCCTTCGTGCAATTGCACGGATTGGGCTGTGGAGGGGCGCGCCTTCGTGCAATTGCACGGATTGGGCTGTGGAGGGGCGCGCCTTCGTGCAATTGCACGGATTGGGCTGTGGAGGGGCGCGCCTTCGTGCAATTGCACGGATTGGGCTGTGGAGAGGCGCGCCTTCGTGCAATTGCACGGATTGAGCTGCGGAGAGGCGCGCCTTCGTGCAATTGCACGGATTGGGCTGTGGAGGGGCGCGCCTTCGTGCAATTGCACGGATTGGGCTGTGGAGGGGCGCGCCTTCGTGCAATTGCACGGATTGGGCTGTGGAGGGGCGCGCCTTCGTGCAATTGCACGGATTGAGCTGCGGAGAGGCGCGCCTTCGTGCAATTGCACGGATTGAGCTGTGGAGAGGCGCGCCTTCGTGCAATGGAGAATGTTAACTAATTTAGAATTCAATTTTTCTGTATTCTTTGTTGAAAATAAAAATTATATGTGAGGGAATTATTTCGATACGTCCTTTAGTTTCCAAGATATTGAATTTTAAAGTGACGCGCGACGACCCGCCATCGTGACGTCATAGTGCAACACTCGCTATACACGCGCTCACTCCGTTCGCGCGCTTCCGTACTAGACTAGCGTTGCAAAATGACGTCACTCGCGGTTAGCGGGACTCACTTTAAATGCATTTAAAATCAAAACTACTAGGTATTTTTGAATGAAACAAAAACTAATGTATTTGTATGAATGAAAGCTTTACCGTAACAAACTTTCAAGTGATTTTGCAGACCTATTGAAATTCTCCATTGCACGGATTGAGCTGTGGAGAGGCGCGCCTTCGTGGATGATCAGATGAGGATAATGATTGTCTCTACGTGACCATAATTATCCTCATCTGATTATAAGTTCTTACCCTCGTTATATGACTGGCATCGTTTATATCGTGGAGGTATCCATACAAAATTTAACAGCGTGAAAAGGTAACAGACAGAATTACCTTCGCATTTACATGCAAAAATTTACACTTTACATATAGTTGACTACATGTGAACAAACTTTATACGCAAACATCTATTATTCGAGATATGTCAAGTTGACAATGTCAATAACGACAGTGTCAATTGACTAGAGAAACATCTAACCATCATTTTATGCGAAAATAAGTATAGATATTCTTGACGCTTGTTCAGTAAACCGCCGTAATTACGTACGAGTAGGTAACTTTTCAAACGCGCGATGCGACTACGATTGTGTCATTTCATTATCCAGATAAGAATCCCTCACAAATTCCCTCCCTCTTCTCAGCACTCAACCTCCTCAGGGATTTTGAAAAGTAAGCGAAAATACCGCAATTCACTATACACGTCAACCTTTTAAAAGTTTACACATTCGTCTGTGAAGTTATAATCAGTTTGTTAACTCCTGCCATCTTTACGCAAATTATCTAATATTTCGAGCATTGCGTACGTACATCACAAAACTTCGCATATTTCTCCAAGTACTGAATTTGTCGAGCACATTTTCTCTGTTATGATTTTAGTAGGAAGGACTTTTTCAAGATTCACTAAAAAATAAAAATGACGCATTAATCACGCTCAATGTAACAATTTTGTCAGTTAATAGTGTATCAATTCATTTATATCCATTATAGCAAGAAAAATACGCTCACGAGCAAAAATAATGCATACACTTTGTATTGATTATATCTACATTCTACAGTGAAAACAAGGAGCTTCAAAACGACAACTTTACGAAAGATGACAAAAGTAAACCCCAAAACGAGAATGCTGGCACAGGTCCAATAAATATCAAAACACAAGCCCACATTCTTCTATCTCATAAAGCTGTAAAAGAGCAAGTGAGGCAGCCACATTTACGCTTCGCGTATTCACTTCAAAAGCCTTTTTTGCGATCTCGGCTTACAATTAGGTACCCCAACAAGCCCAAGCGCCTCAAAACGAAAAAAATGCAGCCCTTTATAATGGTACTTATAACAAGAAGTGTACGACTCAAATTACAATGGCTTTCTTTGTGGACATAATGCGTTTTAGAAAAACATTGCTGTTTCGCTCATAAGTCGTTGTTTAAAAAAGGACAGCGGTTTTGTTGTGAAGTTACGCGCTACCTGGCCGGTAAATGCATTCTGCGAAGGTTCACGATATCACGATGGTTTTTGATAGGATTAATATACAAAATCTTTTTGTTATGAGATTCTGAAGAGCCTGGAATAACAGGTTCGATGCTTTCAAAACATATCCTAACCTAAATGGATAAAATGTGCATGACATAATTCGCACTTACTCGTATCTAAGGCTCTTCAGATACTCAACCATGTATTATGTGTTAGTTCACTCACCATACTCACATCAAAAGAGAAATTTAATTTTGGTTTGAAATCTGTAATAAGTGGACTTACTCCGAATTTCATACTTGTATCTTATCAACGTATCATTTGTTAGTACTGATTCTACTATCTATACGTGATATCAACTATTTTATACAGCAAAACAGGGAGTGTCATATTTGAGCCGTATTCATAAAATTGAAGAGCTATATTTATGGTTAATATATACCTATGACTTACTGTCCTTACTGAGGATGATGTTATAATATACTAGCTCTTCGAGCCGCTTAAGTAGCCTCATCTTTGCCCCCTCTGGCTATATGCAGGACAAGAAGAAACCCATTTTTAATTTAAAAAAAGGTCTATCTTCACCTTCAGTATGGACCGCATGAAACTCTGCTGCCCTCTTACTAGAAATCGCTCCTGTCCACTGGTTTACCCTACCCACAACCGCATCCAACAATTCCTTACCATTTATTTTTTTTATTTTCCAGGCACCGCCGCCACCAAACCCATATCCAGGCGTCTTCCATGCAATCGACAACACGGTGATATGCGCTCATCCAACCTCCCGCGGCATCATCGGGGTCGAAGACTGCCTCGTCCTTAACATCCACACAAAGAACATGACTACGCCGAAACCAGTTGTGGTCATCTTACTTGGAGAAGAATACTCCTCCTTGGACATCAAGCCATACTCGTATAAAAGACTAGTCGAATCTGACGTGGTTGTGGTAACCATGAATTATAGACTGTCCATCTTTGGGTTCTTATGCTTGGGTGTACCTGCAGCACCAGGTAATGCAGGCTTGAAAGACGTCTTGCAAGGCTTGAGATGGATAAGGGATAATATCGCAGGATTTGGCGGTGATCCGAACAATGTGCTCCTGTTTGGACATGGCTCGGGAGCTGCTATGGTTGATCTGATCACATTATCACCTTTGGCAGCCAATTTGGTACACAAAGCTTTTACGCAGAGTGGATCAGCTTTAGCACCCTGGGCAATCGCGTACGAACCGGTCAAATACGCCGCATCTTTCGCAGAGCAGCTCAGTTACACAGGCGAAACGCCGGCAAGCTTAGCTCGGAAACTAGTCACAACTGATATAACGCTGCTCTCAACAGCACTTCTGAGTTTCAGCTTCTTGAACAACTCTGTTCTATTTGCTCCCTGCCTTGAAAACAAAGGTCTTAACAACACTTTCCTAACCGAAGCTCCCATAGACTTGATAAGATCAGGTAACTACAGCCACATCCCCTATATAGCCGGCTACACAGATAGAGAAGGCACAATCAGATCTGCAGAAGCAGTTAACGACGGATGGTTACAGAAAATGCAAGCGAACTTCACGGACTTCGTTCAAGTTGATTTTGGATTTAATTCGACAGCCAACAAGACTGCTGTAGCGAACAGCATAAAGAATTTCTACTGGGAAAATAGAGCAGTCAACATGGAGACGATAAACGACTACTTGAACTATCATGGAGATTCGGCAGTGGTTGTGTCAGTGATCAGAGGAGTCAGGGAGAGAGCGCTGACGACGACAGCTAGTGTAAGGTTGTTGGAGTTCACCTACAGAGGCACTAAGAACTCTGACTGGATATACCACCAGATCCCGAATGCGGGAGCATGGCATGGTGCTCTGCTCAACTACTTATTTGACTACGACTTGAAACCTGAAGACGAGCCTGCCAGAGCCTCGCTCGTCAGACGTTTCGTATCTTTCGCTAACACGGGGTGAGTTGATAAAAGTTCTTTGACCCTTTTTTCGACAATATTGTTTTAGAACTTTAGACTCGGTTGTTGGTTTTTCACAAGGCATTGACCAACATGCAAGTGTATATGAATTTTATCACTGATAAATGTTACAATTTACGAAAAATATGCCGTTGTTGACTTTAATTAACATCGTAACGTAGTGGCACCAGTAATGGACTTGGCTCCAGTAATGGACGCAAAAATCTTTCACGGTCGAAATTAAGCAACGGAAAAGTATTTTAGTCATGGAAACACTTTAAGCATAAAGAATAGGCTTCTATGTATCACATTGACAAATGACATACACCTCGGTCATTTTGTTTAAAAATGGCGCGGCGGCAAAAACTGTGCTCCGGCATTTTTCACGAAAAACCTTATTTTCTTACAGAAATAACTAAGGAAGTAGGTTTACGTTTTTGATTGTAAACTTAATTTTCTCTAAACTATATTATTTTGATATGATTTCGTGAGAAGAGTTAGATATTTAACAACACTTTTTTAAAGTGTTTATTGCATTAGAATCAAATTTGAATGATTTAGAGAGGATGTACATTACTGGTTCCTATTTTTTGTTAATCTCCAATTATGGACAATTTCACCATGATTGGTTTTCATACTGAATTCTGGTTACCCAATTATGGACACCCAATGTTGGACGGATTTATTGGCGAGGTAAACGTTTGAAAAATGCCACCTAGTTTTATTATAATATAATAGTAGTTTAAGTATCTACACAAATATCATAATCCTCTAAAATGCGTTCAGAAACCGTAGGCAAATGACCTTCATTTTAACATCAATGTACTTATGAAAATTTTCTTACCTGTGGTGAAGGTTACCAGCAGTAATATAATATTCATTATAATTTCCTATTTAGTACTATAATGTTTTTTTTTTAAATTTGGAACAGGAAAATTAAAATTCAGTCGATACGAAAGGTCAACTTGATATAGGTTATTTTTTTTGGGATAAGGATTCAGGGAGAAGGATTTCAAATTTTACATTTATTTTAAATTAAAAAAAAAAGGATTTTTTTCGAAAAATCGTCATTATACTCGATTTGGACTAATTCGGGGATGAGGATTTCAAATTTTAGATTAATTTTGAATTTACAGCGAAAAAAAAAATTTTTTGCGAAAAATCTTCATTATACTTTCCTGCATTGCTTGGTAGCAATGCAGGTCATTTGGTGCTTGTTTCTACCGGTTACATATTTATAGTAGCCGGTATTATATAACATTTGAAATCCTTATCCCCGAAATAGTCGAAATCAAGTAGGTATAATGACGATTTTTCAAAAAAAAATGATTTTTTCTTAAAATTCAAAATTAATGTAAAATTTGAAATCCTTAACCCCGAATTAGTCGAAATCGAGTATAATGACGATTTTTCGCAAAAAAAAATTTTTCTTACTTAAAGTTCAAAATAAATGTAAAATTTGAAATCCTTATCCCCGAATTAGTCGGAATCGAGTAGCTATAATGACGATATTTCGAAAAAAAATTTTTTTATCTTGAAATTAAAAATTAATATAAAATTTGAAATCCTTATCCCCGAATTAGTCGAAATCGAGTATAACAACGATTTTTCGTAAAAAAATTTTTTACTTCAAATTCGAAAGAAATGTAAAATTTGAATTCCTTATCCCGAAAAAAAATAATACATTATTGCCGTGGACGGGGAAAAAAGCAATTGCAGGCTGAGTACTTGTTTAAACGGACGAGCTTGCGAGTCCGTTTAATTATAATACGAACCCTGCAATTGCCATTCCGGCCGAGGCTAATATAGTACTTTTCTCAAAAATGAAGGAAATACGACAAAATTTGGATAAATATTTGATAAACATAACCTTAAAACGTCAAAAACCTCATGCTCAGCAAAAAATAAACAGCGGGATGTTAATTTTTTTTTAACAGAATCGTAAGTGTATTGGTTTACCGAAAAACGCAAATTATTCAAGACTTAAAAAGACGTCGCGTTTCCAACAGAAAAATACGAGCTGAATTGGCTGAATACGACCTGTGCCTCCTTTTATATGACAGTTTATACTTTTTTAAAAAGTTTGGAATTCAACAAATAAAGGAATTTATATGTGAAATTGCAGACGGCCTACAATGTTTTTAGAACATAAGGTGTCCAAGATTGGGTGTCCATAATTGGATTTTGTCTGTCCATCATAGGATTTTCGAAGATTTTCGACTTTTTCAGATTTGGAGCAATTTCCTCGGAACTTACAAGTTTGTCCAAAACTTTTGTATGTTTATTATAATTAGTGATTATTAAGCTACATTTTCTTTGAAATAACTAACATCAAACTTATAAAATAAGAGAGTTACAGCCAAAAGATGTCGACGGAGTTCTTAAGCCGTCCATAATTGGTGCCATTACGTTATTATAATAATTTAAATATTCTATTCGATCAATTTCGAAAGATACATTTTATCAATCATGCTTTTTCGTAGACTTATCTATTCAGTATTTTCCTCTAGTATATTCCATGGATAAAATTTCCCCAAACTAAAGTTTTCCTCGTAGCAGTAAAAGCAAAAGCACACTGAGCAAATGAGCCGAGTTAATCTGCTTTCTTTGTTCCCTATACAGGGGAGAGTATTTTTTGAGGCAAATATAAACTTAAAAATAACGTGTCTTTAAAAATATTTATCTCATGTTTCAGTGAACCCATCAACGACCAAGCAACATGGCTGCCTATATCAGCTGGCGCCCTCAACTACCTGTATTACGCCGGGGACTCAGCGCTCACCCCCGTACAGGAGTCAGCCCGGGTGAACCCTCACTCGACCAGGATGACTTTCTGGAACGGCCTTTATGATGCCTACTACGTCCGACCTATCCCGGTGTCATCGGCTGACCAGTTGCTGGGCTTCGCTTTTGTGTTGGTAGTGGCACAGGCTGTGCTTGCTTATTTATAAGGTTAAGGTGTAAGTCATTGTCAAAAATGACATTGATATTGATTACTGTTCCTTTGACAGCTGTAACAGCTATCACGCCAGTACAATTTATGTTATATTTGACGTTTCTCATGTAGGGATGAAAGCTTTGAAAAGAAACAGTGATAAATCTAGTTATGGTTGAAATTATTTTTGATCAACGTATTTCTATTAAAATGTTACTGGATTTTGAACCTTATAGTTTGAACGGTAAAGTAGCCTTTTTGAAGGAATTGATTTGGTGCAATTCGTTCAACTGAAATGATTTCAAGTATAACAAGTTAAGAGCAGCACATGTATGGGACAAATGTGTGAGACACTTTTCAGGAGTGTTTTGTTACTTTACTTTAATGATAGAATAGACGAAGGGCTACAGTTTTATAGCCAGGAATAATAAGAATTACTGACATAAAATATCCAGAGGAGTCCTAATTTAAAGGACTTCAATAATAGGACCAACGAAATCAGCGCAGCTGAAAGGAAAAGTTTTCATAATAGTCTAGTTTATGTTGTTTATGTTTAATAGCTGTGAATAAATCATAGTCACGTTCAGAAATGTTGTGGCGAATGTTATATTTTATTTGCACTGGCAAACGCCAAATTTTTTTTTCGCCCCTCGTTTGGTCAGCTGGGTGACCAGTAACAGATACGTTGGTGGACAACCTACCTAGGCGGCCTGATGAGCTGACAAAGAGGAGGGGGGCGGGGCAAACGCCAAATACAGACTTTCATTAGCTTTTATGGCACATCTGGCCATAAAGTGGCCATTATCGCACGCTCCGCGCGCGAAAAATCCCACTTCCTGGCCAGGGGGTGACATAAAATTTTGTACTTACCACGGGCGATAATAAAGAAAGCCTCAGATCGCATATTTATCGCCCTTGCCTTCGGCTCGGGCGTAAAATACCTGCGATCTGAGACATTCTTTGTTTTATCGCCCTTGGTAAGTAATGTACTATTATAACATTGTAGATAGTTCCTAATTCCTAAGTAAGTAGATATATCAATGCAGTGGTTCACGAGTCGATAAAGACATTTTGATATACAATGAAGATCGTGTTTTCGTTGGTAAAAATGAAGCAGTGAGAGACTGCGTTATTTTATATGAAGATAAGATATAAAAACTGTCCGTCTAGTTCTGTGGACAGCGATAATCCGTCCCAGTATCAACGACGAATCCCAGTATGACCTAACAGGTCACGGAAAAACGTGCGCTACTTTTATGAGGGAGAATGCGACTTTTTCGATATATTTTTTGCGTGAAACTATTTTGTATTTTCTAGAGGCAGTGTAGCTCTTTCAAAATCATCTAAACAATATTTTTGCCCTTACCATTTGAATGTTTGGTTTGATATTGATGCTTATAGTAAAAAAGTAGCTATTTTTGAGAGCAGAATTAAAATTGGGCTAGCTAGTGTCAGCTTTAAAAATTTGCCGACTCCTGGCCTAGTGCCAGTACATAATCAAAATATTTGTAAAGAAAACACTTCTTTTCCATAAGTCTGACGTGATCGAATTTCTATTTACCGAACATCTTTTACTTGTTTATTTCCTATAGCTGTTCCGTTCTACATTCTATATTACTTTTTTAAATGGATCTTACCATTTGAAATATTATTTCAAACTAAGTACCTAACTACTACATTTCTTACGTAATATTTCGTAGTATATTTGCTGCCTTACCTACTGGGTCAGTTTATGTCTTCTTTTATCCTACAATTATTGCATTTATGTAGATATTTTTAATCATAACTAACACTGTTTTTAATTATTTTTAATTTTTAGTATTATTGTAATGACGAAAAATTTATGATTCAACGATATTTTTACTTAATGAATAAGATTAAACTTTCTGAACCATTATAGTATTCTGGGCATTTTGATTTTTAGTTTTATTTTAAGTACTTACAAATTAATGTTTAATTCGATTTTATGATAAGGTATTCATTGTGAATATTACCTATATTATTTAATGGTAAATTAATGTAACAGTTAAATTCCTCAAAGTCATAGTAAAAATAGAAAAGTAGTGTTTACAGTACAATCGGTATTGAAGTATCTACTTTCCTATTTAGACTATAGATTAAAGTATTAATTACCTGAGATGTTTACAGTTTGTTGTAACTATCGTAACCTGAATGTATGTCTAATTAACATCATGAATACAGTACCTAATGATGACATTTTATTGAGTTTATTTTTTTACATGGCCTTTTATTTGACGAATGGTTATCTCAATTTGTAGGTACCGATTGTATGAAAGACTTTGTTTATCAAACTTTATTTTTTTCTTGTACAGAACGCGTTTATCAACCAATCCTCATGAGATTTTGTGAGTAAATTCGATAATTATATATGGTTTTTTTTTTTCAAATTGTCTGGACCTTGTGATCTTTTTTATTGCGAGACCTAGGTACAAGCGCCAACACAGTTATAAAAAAAGTTCTAATAATTCTTATTTCCTGAACTATAACTGACCATTAGTGACCCCTATTACAATGCGCATAAAGTGCACGAATGTACAGTTAACTGTGTTGGTGACGGTAGGTACAGCTCACAGGGACACTATAGTCTTTACTAGGGACAACTGAAGCATGAATGAGTTGATTTAAATTATTATAATTAGTTAATTCGTCTCTCGCAAGTGAAGGATAAATAATATATCTACGTCCGACATAAACTCAATCAAGCTAGCTAGACAGAACCCAGAATTCTATACCTAGACGTAGGTACAGTCGCCTACAATGAGATGTATATGGATGTATCCACTTTTGGATCTTATTCTTATTACAATAGGTATCATAAAGTAATAACAGTGGATACATTTGTGGGTGACTGTATCTCAAAAATACTGTAACGCCGAAGAAAAGAAACCCAAATCAAATGAGAAATCAGCATACGTTATCCTACTTTGCATATAATAAGTGACCGTATTCCAACAAAGCCAATAAATGACACTGCCAGTAGTCCTAAGGGACAAAATATACCTAAATCCGTCACTAAAAATCACACGTCAAACAACTTTCAATCTCATTCCCAAAGGATAAAGTTAGATTTACTGCGTGCCTGTCATTCAAATTGAATGATAAAAGGAGTAAATACGGCTGTTATGGAAAACCGATGGATTCTCTTCAAAAGGAATTCTTACGGAATCAAAAATCTCTAAGGATAATCCCGAGAAGACCTTTCGGCATCCGTGGATGAATTTTAAACTCTATTGAAAAAGCGCAAAGTTAATTTTCGCTAAACAGTGTAGTGAATTCGTCGGGTGACAGCCAAAACTCACTAGCAAATCGTCACACGTCTTATTCAGAAAAGAGTAGGTAATGACCCTTCGGGCTTCGGGTACAAAACCGTAAGGCGACTTCCTGACTTGGCGGGGCGGGATCGATATGTGACATTTTCTTCTTTGACGTAAACTTACTGGCGTCGCAAAGATTCCCACTTGACAGAATACTGTCAGTATTCTGTCAAGCGCTTTTAAATAAATATTCTATTCTATTCTATTCTAGTATTACAATTGCGCAGTAGTAATATTATGCGCAGAAGCTGACCAGTACTGCCTTCACATCGTCCCGCTTCCGCGCATGCCGCGCCAGTCAGGAAGCACGCATTTAAATGTAGGGGCGCAGTAAAAACTTGTACTGAGTTGACTGACAGTTGATACTGACATTTGACAGTTTTATCATATCGTACCGCCTCCGCACCGACAAATCAGGAAGTCGCCTTAAAAGTCTAGCTTCTACAGTAGAATTGTTTACTTTGCTATGCATGATAAAACTTTCCATTTGGAAACTCAAAGCTAAAGGCAATGAAATAGCAATTGGGGACATTCGTAAGCGCTGTCTCTATAAATTCCGGATTTAGCAAAGTGCAAACTGAAACAGCAATCTGTTATACTAGTGGACGGGGTCGAATAGGGTTGCCGCAAACACAGACCAAATACAATCATCCTAGCGTATAGGTTAGGTATCCTAACATATACAATTAACATGGGCAACTTTCCTGTCCCAATTAGGGTTACCATATGGAAAATTGAAATGTCCTGATAAAAATCCGGACATCCCCCTAAAAGTCCTGACATTTCTTCTAACAAGGGGCGAAACTTCGGTTGCCTCGAAAAAAATAATTTATTTGGTTTCTCCCATCACTGTGCAAAGTGGCTTGCTTTCATAAAAAGTGCAGGATTTTTTTCATGACCCATATGACTATGATCTCCATAATTCAATATCATAGTTCATAAACCTATTTATAATTTTTTTGCCGTTTTAGCACTGAATTAGTTCTTTTTTTTATTTTGAAAGAAAATTTCAAAATGTTCCGAGCGCGCTGAGATAAATTTGGCATGCGGGGACTCGCGAATTGATTGAGATCACTTTGGCTGTAATTTACCTATTTTATATTATTTTCGAAGAAATATTACTATTTTTGTTGATTACTTACTAATTTATCATTACATTTATTAAAACTGTGTAAACGTTAAAATAAATTTATCGTAAAAACATTTTTTTAATAGGGTCATTCCTAAAAATCCTGACACTTGCCAAGTCCGTCCGCAATCCGGACAAAGGATCAAAAATCCGGACATGTCAGGACAAATCCTGACGTATGGCAACCCTAGTCCCAATGGAAACAATTAAATTGTAGAAAAATTAAAAGTCTTGACTAAGTTCCTCACCCAAACGCCGTTCATGGAATAAGCATGAAAAGGTAACAGACAGACATTTATATAACATTACCTAGTATGCATTCAGATTTCAGATTCGGTTGAAGTCGCTCAGTCAATCATATGGAGCGCAAACTCTTAAGAGTATTCCAGTCGCTCGCGTGGTCGTTTCGGAGGTTTCCCCTGGATTTTCCCCAGGCCGCTCTCCAACCGCACACTTCTATCGCTTTATTTGGCGCCGTAAATATTTAAAAATAATTAAAAGATAAAAAAAAATTAGGTACAATAACAAACTTAAAACACTACATATTTACAAAGTATAAAAAAAAAAAATTACAAATAATAAATTTGGCCCAAATCGCCGTCAATATTTGAGGCGTTTGGGGTCGAAACGCTGGGACCGTGGGGCCCAAGTGCGCGCCGACTTTATAAAGATTTGTCGGCGCGCCTCGCCTGGTAGACGCATCTGGTGACCAGAAGGCTGGCCAATATTTCGCTCAGCGAAGAAGCATTGCCATCCAGCGTGGCAATGCAGCCAGCCTTCTGGGCACACCGCCCATTGACGGCGATTTGGGCCAAATTTATTATTTGTAGTTTTTTTTTTATATACTTTGTAAATATGTAGTGTTTTAAGTTTGTTATTTTACCTAATTTAACTTCTTTATATTAATAATAAATACTTTTATAAAACAATAGTATAATATAAAATTAAAAGATTAAACTCTTTAATACGATGTATGGTACAACCCTGCATATTAAGTATACTTTCGTCATTCAAGAGAACATGAACTTTGAAACTGTGTTTTGTGCGAATATATGTTTTGTCCCGATGTAAGCATTCGGGTTATAAATGGCTGGTAACTCGCAAGTTATTTAGCTATCTAGCTGTGTCTGCACAAATATGTTATACAACTATTCAATTACGTTACAAACAGTTACAAATACTATTGGAAAGTAGCATTTCACATTTGTTTTCTATACCACGACGTTGGCAAATAACAATAGACACCGAACCCAGTGTTGCCAGAACGTGCTTTTTAGCACGGTTTTACGTGCTTTTTTGGATACGAACGTGCTTCGTGCTTTTTACGTGCGCTCCCTAAAAACGTGCTAAAACCGTGCTTTTTTAAGTGCTATGGTGCTTTATGATTTTACTACTAAAAATGAGGAGGTAATGTTGGTTTGGTACTTTCTAAAACTGTAATTTTTTTTCAAACAATCATTGTGTTAAACAATCTTTCTCTCCTACCCTACGCTTTGATATCTTAAAGTTTAAAGTTATGTTTTACCTGTGGTTGCATGAAAGAACTTGTCCTGCAACTGCAAGCTCTATCGTTCGTGTCGTGCAATGTGTACACGATATAGTAAAGGCTCAATACTCTGTATGTGACGAAAACCGGCCAAGTGCGTATCGGACTTCGCACATGTAGATTTTCGAACCAACCGCAAAAGTAGGTAGTTATGTTGGTTTTAACATGAAAAATAAGGAAATTTCCAATCAAAAAAATCTGTTTTATCAAAATATAAGTATTTCTTGTCAAAATACCGGTAATAATGTACAGTATTACCAAATTTCAAGTTTATGGGTCAATGGGAAGCAATATAATCTTACGAACAAAATTTTGTGACAGACGACTGACGGACGGACGGACGGACGCGTGAGTGACAGCAATAGGAGTCATTTTCGACTCTTCGGGTACGGAACCCTAAAAACGTGCTTTTTATTCCAAAAGCGTGCTATTTTGGACACTCGACCGTGCTTTTTGACGGAAGTGCTCTGGCAACACTGACCGAACCCTATATAGACGCTTGCTTGAGACGTCTTTGCTCATATTTCTAAACTAACCGATAATCTTGGACAATTTCATTACCACATACATACTTGGGAACAAGCCAAAATACCGCCTTAATCAAGACGGGCTAATAGTCCAAGGCCATGTAGCTCCTAAAGCACAGACATTAAGAAAGTTCTAATTGTTTCAACCCAAATTAGATAGCGCCAAGTTTCCTTCTAGTTTTGAACTGAAACTCTTAGCTAATGTACAATCAAGGAAATAAACAAACGTAGGTATAATTAGAGTAGGTTTGCCATAAATATGGGGAGTCCCCAACCCGCTCTGGGCCAGCGTGGGGACTACTGCCCAATCCCTCTCATCTATGAGAGGAGGCCTGTGCCCAGCAGTGGGACGTATATAGGCTGATGATGATGATGATGATGATGGGGACGAAGACCAGGACAATTAATGAAGTCCGTTCTACGTACAAGTACATGCATAAAGCGGCAATTACACTTCGTCGTTCACCTAATGCGGTCGCCGAATTGATTTTAAACTACTTAGGTGATCGAACGTCATCTTTACACTAGTCTGTCCGCCCACTACGGCGATTAGGCAGCTGTCGATCGCCGAATGCGGCCGACTGTGTTCTTTATACTTTCGCGGTCGTCGCATGCAGCATGCGGCGAACGACGAAGTGTAATTGCCGCTTAAGGTAGGCGCCTACTCATTTCTCTAGCTTCTCCCTACTAATAAACTATGCTTTACAAATCGGAACAATTTATACTTTTTATTTATCGTATGGCAATTATTTAGAACCGTGAGATCTTCAAGAAGACAGTACCAGTTTTTGTTGCACTTTTAGCACCACCCAGGTGTCACGTGTAGGGTAGCGGTGGGTACTTTCCCTACGGACCTGGTGCAACGCGGGTTGCCCTTTGTCAAGTGACTGGGCAACTTGACTCTTAGAAGTTCTGAAGCCGCCCGAAGGCCTCCAACTTGGCGTAAAGACTGCTGCCATAGACAGCAGCCGGCATCAACGGCTTAACGTGCCTTCCAAAGCACGGGAGCGCTCAGTTAGTAACCACTCAAAGCGGTCACCCATCCAACTTCTGACCGCTGCCCACGTTGCTTAACCTTACGTACCGCACGCGGCACGACGTGATGGTGATATATCAAGTATGTATTCTCAGGTCGGTATATTCGACTTCAAAATGTGGCGTCTCCATACTCTCCATTACGTATCGAAAACAGAAGCCATTACTTTACAGCTCTAACCGGCATACTAGCGTATTTACCAGAGAAACAAACCAAGATACAACCCATTTTCCAACTCTGACCCAAATAAAATAAAGTTCAATTTCGCGTAAAGGTTGTTTACCCATGGGTATTATCCTCATGAAAAAGAATGACCGGAGTAAATGGTTGTATTACCTTATCCTCGTACCTAATCTCTAAGACAAAAATGACTGTATCGGGTAGTTTAGTCGTTTGTATGACTTGATTTTAAGACAGGCCGGTTTAAAATAATGATCGCATGTATTTGCAAAGACGTGTGGAGGAGGATCTGCGGTCAGCTTCAGGTCGAAGACTGGCAAGAGGCTGCGCAGGATCGGGAAAGGTGGTGCTCTCGTTTCGGAGGCCAAGATCCTCTTTGGGTCGCTGCGCCGTTAAAGTAAGTAATAGTAGTAAGTGCCAATAGAGCCAAAAACAATTTCAATAAGCTATCTGATTTTTTGTTAAACTGTAACTGAAGGACTGTACAAACTACAGGAATTATTCTGGATTTTTGTACAGTCCTCGAGTTTTAGGAACAGTCTAGGGGTTCAGAGTTCAGATGCATTTCTGAAATTATAACGAGTGGCAAAAGCAAGCAAGATATAATCAGATTTCGAATCACATTCGAAACGCTTCCGGACTGTACAAATAGTTACAAAACATTACGTGTTTCCATTACATCCTCTTTCAGGTCTCTGTCATGGGACCATTCACATATTACAAAACAAATCGCGTCCCTTGCCCACCAAATTACCATTTCATACTTCGACACGGTGTCCTGTTTTGTTACTCCATCGGAGACAGTCCCATAATTTATTACAAAATCGCAATTTTGTAATAAATTAGGTCCCTATATACCAGTTACAAGTTTTTCTCTGAAAGTTAGGCGACTTCCTGACTTGGCGGGGCGGGATCGATATGTGACATTTTCTTCTTTGACGTAAACTTACTGACGTCGCAAAGATTCTCACTTTACTAATACTGACAATATTATGTAAAGTGATCCCGCGCCAGTCAGGAAGCACTCATATAAATGTAGGGCCACAGTAGGGGCGTAGTAAAAAATGGTATCGCGTCGACTGACAGCTGACACTGAAATTTGTCACTTTTCTCATATCGTACTGCCTCCGCACCGACAAATCAGGAAGTCACCTTACGACACAATCGCAATTTATAATCTTGAGCGGAGTTGGTGACGTTTCATTATAGCCCTTAGGGAATTGAAAAGGTTATCGTAATGTTACAGAAGTTGGTTGAAGTTTGTGTTTATCGCTCAACCTGCCCGTTTGTTTGAGGGTGCTAAAACCTTTTTAGGGACTGTTTGTTTTTCCTTGATAGAGCAATGACAAAAGAGAAAAGGAGTAACGTGATATTTCGTTGAGTTTTGAGAGGCACGGAGAAATTCTACCTTTAGGTAGGTAGATAGAAATTCTACCTACCTAAACTAAAGTCGACGCTAGGTGTTTTTACACGACTGCCTAAAAAAAGGAGTGAAGAATGCATATGTATGTGTAAGATTATTTGTTTCTATCTTTTTATTTCGTTTTATTTAAATGTGGCAATCTGTTCCATATTAGCTGGGAGTTATACGATTTGTCAATTTAATTTGTGGTTGAATAAAGTTTTCATAGTCTATCGATCTAATTTGCGAAAAATCTGTAACCTTTTAAATTAGAGCATGGTTATCAAAATCAACCATGTCTCTCACTCCGTCGAAATTTGGACTTCTGCCAATAACTTTTTTGTTTTTCTCTCTGCTTTTACTATTTGTTTTATTTGTTTGTAACGAACAAATGTTTTTCTATTCTATTCTAGTACTTAAAAAACAAAAAAATTCACCATTCTAGGAAGTTCTAGAATCCCCTAACTTTATGTTTTCCCTGTGATTAACGTTCACAAAATTGTGTAAATCTTTCTGGCGGAGCACGGAATTCGCGGGCTCCAAATTTATGAGAACATCGCCTTTATTCTCCGACGAAATACGTATTCCGGTGGTATAAAAGCAATGTATTCTGAGGAAAGTTAGAAGAACTAACGGCGCTGTCCTTCCATGTCTAGGTAACAATTTGATTCGTTTTTAATCAAGCAGGAAAGCGGAATCTGGCGAGAGCCGGGATAACGTTTGGTTTTAGAGATTTTTCACTTCTCATGCTCGAAAAGTGTGTCATATTAGACTTGTAATGCGGGGCTAAAGTAGTACATTTAAGCCCTAGGGAAAATATGTATACATATTTATGATTTACAAAACATTTTAATTTGACCAATCAAAATACTTCACCTATTAAATCCACCAATCACAGAACAGTAATTTGACAGATTAAAAAATATTTGGTAAAAATATCAACCAACCAGAACACAGCTGTACTAAAATCGACCAATCAGGAAAGACGTTTTTCAGTTCTCTAAAGATTAAGCGGTGTCTATTGTCAAAGCAATTACTCCTCTTAAAAGAAAAAAAGCGCATGTTGCATCTCTTTCTTTAATATAGCAAAAGAAAGGGAGGCGAATGCGCAAAGTAAACACACATAGCGAGGCATGGTGCTGTTCTTAGAAAAAAAAACATACTGTCAAATTAGACATACGCCCGCCAAGAGTTAAATTATTCATTTAAGGTGAATAATTTGCGTTTATGTGTTTTCTCGCAATCGAAGTGAAAAGTACAGTGTATAACTCGGGCCTAAAAGCCATATTGCCACTCGAACAATTTTCCCTCACTACGTTCGGGAAAATAACCATCTCGTGGTAATATGGCTTACTTTAGACCCTTGTCAAACAATCTACTATTTCCATGCATCCAACCAGCGTGCCTCAGCGATTGGTGCAGTAGTAAAATGTTATCGTGGGCACCATGTCTCTGTGCCGACAGCGATGGTAAAATGTCTGTCTCTCTGATTTTAAAAGACAAGGAGGCCTAAATAAATAATGTATTGTATTCTAAAGAGCTACAGGATACAAAGTAACGTTTCCCACATTAGGTACCTTTTGTCGGGACAAATTTCCATTCGTTCCCGTCAAGTGTTAGTTCATTCATTCATTCTTCTGAATAACTGTTAGTCCCAATCACTTAGCTCTCATGGTTTATGCAACGATCAACGGACATCATGCCAGAGAGTCCTCCACTGGAGAGGCAAACATTTATTTTATTTTATTTTACTTAGGCAAGGTAACAAAATGTAAATTATTTTTAACCTATTTAAAAATAGCTTAATGAAAACAGAATTAAATTTACATTTCAATGACAACCAAGCACAACATGTTAAATAATAAATTACAAAACTAAACATAAATGTGAGACTAACTTTCTTAATTACATAAATTAAAATTAATGAGATCGTATGAGATCATGGTTATTATAAACTTAACTATAAGACAATTTTGTAACACTACTTTTGAATGAATTGAGGCTTAAACAAAAAATATCCACGTCCTTACAAATATTATTGTAAGATGTGCACATACGTGCGAGTGGACTATGTTGAGTGACATTGTTGGAGGCTACAGGTACTAGAAACTGATCAGGACTGCGACTTGGTTTAGGATACACCCGGAACTGTATGTTACTGACGAGATCGGAGTCTATCATATTGTTAATCTATCTATCTATACATATAATAAAGCAGAAGAGGGTCAAAAATCTGTACATTGAAGATATAAGAAAAAAAATCGATTGAGGGGTCTTAGAATCGATAACAGAACACATTTCAACGGTTTTTAGAATTCATGTCTGTTTGTCTGTTTGTCTGTCTGTTTATTTGTCTAACTATCACGTGAAAACTAGCGAATGGATTTTAATACAGCCTTCATTAATGTGTTTATTGGATCTTCGGCGAGGTTATAGGCTATAAAAATCATACAGATTGGGGATTAAAAGGGGTGAAAACAGGGGTTGAACTTTGTATGGAAAGTCCTTCAATTCGTGATTTAAAGGCTTGAAAATTGGTAAGCATCTACTTGGAAGCAAAGGAAAAAGGACCCCATTCAAATATTGTGCAATAAACAGATAGAATTTGAAAAAACGGGGGACAAAATATACTTGAGAGGCCAAAGACAAAAAAACAAAAGTCCCTCAAACCATATTAACTATTTGATATGAGAGATCTAATTATGTTGGACAGTCGGTCGCTATCAACATTCACAAACCTAGGTACATACCAGTCTTACTATGCAAGCTCGGTGTTTTTTTTTGTTTTCGATGGAGGGTACCTCTACTTACCTACGCAGAGCAGCGGGGTCTCGGTTGCATGGTAAGACTTGCGGCATGTATATGTATCCGCATGATTGAAATAATTTGAGTTGGCCGAGTTGCATCAACTTTATTTGTTTAAAAAGCCATTTTACAGTTCAAATAATAAGGTTCAAAATGTATAAATTTAAATATTATTATTTTTGTATAAAATCTTTTTTTGGGGTGCTGATTACAACAATGATATCCATTTTCAAATGCAAGATGGCGGACATTTATTTTCTTAATAATCGTTATGGGATATGATTGAGGGTCTTCGGGGTACGGGGATATCAGGAGTGGGGAAAGGGGGGGGGGGGGGGCACTGACCGTTCTCAAAGCCAGAAAATAAACGAAATCGCAGTTCGCATCGAAGTAAAGTTTGTCGAAGTTGGAAATTTGGATCAACTAACTGATCGACATACCGAAGACCGGCCGGGTCGGACTTTCCACATTTAGGGTAAGGGTATATAGGTATTTGTTAGTAAAATATAGGTATGTAACAATAAACATTAAGTATGACCAAATTCGAAATTCATAGGCCGATAGAAAACAAAAACTCAATCTCAGAAAATCACACATCTCCCAGGAACAGCCAGGGTGGGTGCGCTATCAACCTGGGCCTCTACTCCACCTTTGAATGTGAAAGAACAAACAAAGGTAGTAAGGTTCTCCAATAATTTAAAAACAAAAAAATATGTATTCAACCACCGACAACTATTTTTTTTTCTTTAAAATTTTGCGCTCGCGTTTACATCTACATTCCTTAATGCGTAAGAAGTCTTTTCCGCACCCTGCATCACAATGTTCTAAAAGTTTCACGCTCGCTTCGCTCGAGTTTTCATCTACATGACTTGATGCGTATAAAGTATTTTCCGCACATGCATCATAATGTTCGAAAATTTTCGCGCGCGCTACGCTCCCTACATTAGTTAATGCGTGTGAAAAATATTCCGCACCTTTTTTTCTTTTTTTTTCCTCACCTGTATCATAATGTTCCAAATAATTCGCGCTCGCTTCGCTCGCCTTTTTAACTACATTACTTGATGCGTATGAAGTCTTTTCCGCTCCTGCATCATAATTTTCGCAACATTTCACGCTCGCTGCGCTCGCGTTTTCATCTACATTACTTATACTTAATGCGTATGAAGTCTTTTCTGCGCCTGCATCATTATGTCCGGAAATTTTGCGCTCGCTTCGCTCGCGTTTTCATTAACATAACTTGATACGTGTAAAGTATTTTCCGCACCTACCTACATTGTAATGATCGAAAATTTTCGCGCGCGCTACGCTCTCTAGAATACTTGATGCGTATGAAGTATTTTCCGCACCTGTATCATAATGTTCGAAAGATTTCGCGCTCGCTACGCTCGCGTTCTCATTTTAATGACTTTATGCGTATGAAGTATTTTCCGCACATGTATCATATGTTCGAAACATTTCACGCTCGCTGCACTCGCGTTTCCATCTACATTACTTGATGCGTGTGAAGTATACCTATTCCGCACCTGCATCATAATGTTTGAAACATTTCGCGCTCGCTATGCTCGCGTTTTCATCTATATAACTTGATGCGTATGAAGTCTTTTCCGCACCTGCATCATAATGTTAGAAACATTTAGCGCTCGCTACGCTCGCGTTTTCAGCTACATGACTTAATGCGTATGATGTATTATCCTCACCTGTATCATAATGTTGCAAATATTTCGCGCTCGCTTCGCTCGCCTTTTTAACTACATTGCTTGATACGTATGAAGTCTTTTCCGCACCTGCATCATAATGTTTGAAACATTTCGCGCTCGCTACGCTCGCGTTTTCATCTACATGACTTAATGCGTATGAAGTATTATCCTCACCTGTATCAAAATGTTCCAAATAATTTGCGCTCGCTTCGCTCGCCTTTTTCACTACATTACTTGATGCGTATGAAGTCTTTTCCGCGCCTGCATCATAATGTTCGAAACATTTCACGCTCGCTGCGCTCGCGTTTTCATACATTACTTAATGCGTATGAAGTCTTTTCCGCACCTGCATCATTATGTCCGAAAATTTTCGCGCTCGCTTCGCTCGCGTTTTCAGTTACATAACTCGATACGTGTAAAGTATTTTCTGCACCTACATCGTAATGTTCGAAAGATTTCGCGCTCGCTGCGCTCGCGTTTTCATCTCCATAACTTAATGTGTATGAATATTTTCCGCACCTGTATCATAATGTTCCAAACATTTCGCGCTCGCTTCGCTTGCCTTTTTAACTACATTACTTGATGCATATAAAATCTTTACCGCACCTGCATCATTATGTCCGAAAATTTTCGCGCTCGCTACGCTCGCGTTTTCTTCTACATGACTTAATGCGTATGAAGTATTTTCCACACCTGTATCATAATGTTCCAAATAATTCGCGCTCGCTTCGCTCGCCTTTTTAACTACATTACTTGATGCGTATGAAGTCTTTTCCGCGCCTGCATCATAATGTTCGAAACATTTCACGCTCGCTGCGCTCGCGTTTTCATTTGCATGATTTAATGCGTATGAATATTTTCCGCACCTGTATCATAATGTTCCAAACATTTCACGCACGCTTCGCTCGCCTTTTTAACTACATTGCTTGATACGTGTGAAGTCTTTTCCGCGCCTGCATCATAATGTTTGAAATATTTCGCGCCCGCTGCGCTCGCGTTTTCATCTACATTACTTCATGCGTTTGTAGTATATTCCGCACCTGCATCATAATGTTCGAAACATAGGGACGGACATGGGACACCGCAAGGGGGTGGAAGAGAGATAACTAGGTTAGCGCCTAAAATAAAAGAATAGCAAAAACATTCTAATACGATGACCGAGTTCTACGCAGACGAAGTCGCGGGCTAAAGCTAGTAATTTTATATAGTGTAACTAATTCGTTTACGCTTCTTCTGTTTTGCAAACTATCCATTTTAAAACTATCTATTTGAACAACAACCTGACAATGCAACAGGGTAATTATTTTGCCGAATGTTCCGAACGAGCGCTAGAACATAATCAGTTGTTATGTTCTAAAATGATAGTACGTACTATCCTTTTAACGTATTTCAGAAGTTTCATACATATTCATATATCTTCAACAAGAACCAAGACCAAAACTCCTGACATTAAGAAATATAAATTACTCAGTTAATTATTGTATATTTGTAAAAGACATTAAACAATAACCCTCCCGAGCTCACGAGCGATAGACTCGTTCACTCAATAGTCAATTTTAAAAGTAGGCCATAAGATACATTTTGAAAATCCACTATGAGTTAGAAACGTTGTTGTCAAAGTTACTTCAATCGATGTTCCACGAACATTTCTAGACTCTGGAATAATTTCAGCAGGCTCCTGCTCTGAAGTCGGGTTTGGAAGGATTTTGAGCTTTGTGTTGTTGGTTTTAGGTAGCCTTTAGTTAATAATAATTGGTTTGAATATGATGTAACTCGTTTCTAGGGATTTCAGTAGAATTTGACGTGTTTAGCCAATTATTTACTGTCCTGCTTTACTGAAGTATTTATTTTGGCATCGCTGGATATCTCTTGTCTATTTTATGTTTGTTGTTACAATTCGATCAAAACATTATCATAAACTATAATGATCATTATGTAGGACTTTATAGTACTGTATGCATGTATGAAGCACTGGAAGTTTACATTCCTAACTTGGCGGGGCGGGATCGATATGTGACATTTTCTTCTTTGACTATGACGTAAACTTACTGACGTCGCAAAGATAGAAGCTTGATAGAATAATGGTCAGTATTACATTTGCGCAGTAGTAATATCATGCGCAGAAGCGGACCAGTACTGCCTTCGCATCGTCCCGCTACCGCGCATCCCGCGCCAGTCAGGAAGCACTCATTTAAATGTAAGGGCACAGTAAAAAGTATTACTGACTTGACTGACAGTTGACACTAACATTTGACAGTTTTCTCATATCGTACCGCCTCCGCACCGACAAATCAGGAAGTCGCCTAAGAGCCCGGACACATGTCCACGGTACGGCGCCGCGCCGTACTCGGCAACGTATACAAAGAACAAAGGCCGTAGACGTGCCCGGTGCCGTACCGTGGACATGTGTCTAAGCCCGAACCAGCGGACCAGTTCCTCTTGCCAATTTAGCTAAATTCGGCTCTAGGTGGTCGTGTCGGAGGTTTTTCCAGGGTCAGCCCAAGGGTGGTGCGGATGGGGCGGCCGCACCAGGCGCCGGATGTCAATGGGCGCCAAGCGCGGGATGTCAAGGGGCGCCAAACTGGCAACGTCGAAAAAATTCAAACAAAGGGCGCCCAAAGACCATCTCGCACCACCGGGATCTAGGGCTAGGGCCGGCGCTGGGTTTTCCCTGGATGTTACCCGGGCAACTCTCCGAAAGACGTCCACTGCTGGACATAGACAAGATCTGGTTTTCCCTCCGGGTTGGACGGTCAGATGGCAGTTGCTTGTAAAACTAGTGCACAGTTCTTGGGACTAGGTGCCAGGCGTGTCCGCAATATGACTACGAAACATTTTCGACCGTTCGTAAGGGAGATGGAAACTGCAGACCGCCGTTGATGAATAAAACGCGAAGGATTATCAATTATATTACACTTTATAAGACTGGTACAGGTAAACAATAACTATTTACATTTTAACATAAATACGCCTATATTTACAAAGCGAGAGAAAAATCAATAATAAAAACAAAACACTCGCGCTGATCTGGTTGGCCACGCCGCCAGCCAGCCAGTCAGCGCGCGTGGACCATCGAGGTATGGTGAGCACGTCGCCCACAGGAGATATAATTGTTATCTCCCATACTAAAAATTACATTCAAGTATACCTATCTACCTACTCGTATCGTACTACGTTGGAAAAGTTACGTGATTACCCTGCAGAAGAATACAACTGAGAAAAACGGCTAGGAGTATGATTGCAAAAATAGATATGATATTAGCAGTGCATGAAAGAGGCAAATCAGATGCAGTGCAATACAGAGATTGGAAGCAAATCGCATGAGTCGAGATCTGCATTACCAATCTGCCGTATAGGTACTGACTGCAAAAAAAGGGAGTAGGAGTTTGGAGTGTCATTTGTGGTCATTTGTAGACTAGTAAGACCTATAAATTAGGCAGGGTACCTACTAATAAGAAATATAATTTTGTTGTTTAATTTTTGTATTTAATTTTAATATAAGTAAACTAGTGGCTCTGTGAGCTGTAGACCTCGTGAGTGTTTTTTTTTATTTCCAAAACTATGTTGAGCAGGGGTCGGCAACCTTTTAGCACCCACGGGCCACATAGTAGCTAAAAAAATCTTCGCGGGCCGCAGATGATAATAATGATCACTGTCTGTTGATATCAACTCGAAACAAATTGGTACGCCGTACGCGACAGTAACGTAGTAAAAATTCGCACCCCTTTTTACGTGAAAAACGAGAAAGACGAAAAAACCGACTTTTCACAGATAAACCAGCTAGTTTCCTTACCAAACCCAGATAATTCGCATTTCAACCGCATCCTAATTTCGCGATTCATTCGATCAATGCAAGCATATAGAATAGCAGATATAGAAACTTTAAGGGGGGGACGGGTCATAAAGTCATAACACACCTAGATGAAAACGCGAGCGCGAAATTTTTCGAACACTGATGCAAATGCGGCAAATACTTCATACGCATCAAGTCATAACACATCTAGATGAAAATGCGAGCGTAGCGAGCGCGAAATTTTTCGAACATTATGATGCAGGTGCGGAAAATACTTCATACGCATACGCATCAAGTTATGTAGATGTAAACGCGAGCGCGAAATTTTTCGAACACTGATTCAAATGCGGCAAATACTTCATACGCATCAAGTCATAACAAATCTCGTTGAAAACGCGAGCGTAGCGAGCGCGAAATTTTGCGAACATTATTATGCAGGTCTGGAAAATACTTCATACGCATCAAGTCATGTAGACGCAAACGCGAGCGCAGCGAGCGCGAAATTTTTTGAACATTAAGATGCAGGTGTGGAAAATACTTCATACTGTCTAACGCAAACGCGGCGAGCGCGAAATTTTTGAAAAAAAAATTAGATAGATTTAACTGTAAAATATACTTACAAACACATATCTCGTCCTGACCAACTGTGAAAATATTCGTGGTTGGCGATACAGACGCTTTCACGATGTTAAGAATTTCAAATTTTACCTTTACAAACAATAAAGCCAGTGAGGCTCGCGGGCCGCACGGAAGGGGCTCGCGGGCCGCCTGTTGCCGACCGCTGCTGTAGAGGAGGACAAACCATAGAATTTTTTTTTAGATTACTCGACAAAAATATTCGATGTAATCAAAGAACGTGCTCACAATACTTCACGAGAATCTGTTGTGAAATGCGACCCTTAGAGGTGAACAAATCGAAATTCGGCCGCAGAAACACAAAATAATTGATAAAAAAATTGTTTTTTTAAATTTTGAAAAAGTGACTCGATAAAAAAATTCTATAGAATTACCGCACCTGCTCACAAAATTTCACGAAAATCGGTTGATAAATGCGACCTGTAGAGGAGAACAAACCAATGAATAAAATAAAAAAAAAATTAATTTACAACAATTTACTTGCCTAAAAAATTCTATGTTGTCATAAAACCTGCTCACAAAACTTCACGAGAATCGGTTGAGAAATGCGACGTGTAGAGGAAAAAACGGCCGCAGAAAAATACGAAATCATTGATACAAAGTTTGTTTTTTCGAATTTCAAAAAAGTGACTCGACAAAAAAGTTCTATATAGTTACCAAACCTGCTCGCAAAATTTCACGAAAATCGGTTGATAAATGCGACCTGTAGAGGAGATCAGCCAACGACGTAAAAAAATTTTTTTAAAAATTTACAAAAATTTACTCTACAAATAAATTATATGTAGCCATGGAACCTGCTCACAAAATTTCACGCGAATCGGTTGAGTAATGCGACCTGTAGAGGAAAAAACGGCCGCAGAAAAACACGAAATCATTGATACAATGTTTGTTTTTTTGAATTTCCAAAAAGTGACTCGACAAAAAAATTCTATGTAGTTACCGAACCTGCTCACAAAATTTCACGAAAATCGGTTGATAAATGCGACCTGTAGAGGAGGACATACAAAAATCCGGCCGGACATACGAAAGCATTTTTGTCGAAGCTAAAACAGAGACCTCGTTTTACTCGGTCAAAAATATATCACCTTGTAAACAAGTAAATTTCTGTTATATTAAAGTCTTGTATCTCCTAGCGATTACACGCATAATGACACATTCCGTCTTCGCAAAAAGACACATACGCGAAACGACACATACGCAAAACGACAGAAACGCAAAATAGCACATACACGAAAAGACACATACGCAAAATGACAGAAACGCAAAATGACATATGTAAAGTTTTTCTTGCAGTGCGTGTCTTTTTAAGGCGCATAAAAAAAACCTAACCTAACAGTGTCGGTTTTGCAGCGGAAGGTTGCGCTCGCAGCGTATATGTCTTGTCGCGTATGTGACCTTTCGCGTAATGGCGTTTCTAGTATGTGGCGTTTCGCGTATGTGGCGTTTCGCGTATGTGGCGTTTCGCGTATGTGGCGGTTCGCGTATGTGGCGTTTCGCGTATGTGGCGTTTCGCGTATGTGGCGTTTCGCGTATGTGGCGTTTCGCGTATGTGGCATTTCGCGTATGTGGCGTTTCACGAAGATATGTCATTATGCGTGTAATTGTCTCCTAGTGATTAAATTATTGAGTAGGTAATTTTGTAATTTACGATTTGTTGTGCTGTTTTACTATCCATATAGCGACATTGTGTTAAACTTTAAATTTAATACAATGTAACCAGCTAATTTCATGTTTAATTTCTACTGCATAAAGCAAAGTTACTTATGTAAATAGATATAATAGTTGTAGTTATATTATTAGCAGCGAAGGAAGTCAGATGCGATACGGAGATTGTAGGCAAATGGCGTGGGTTATAGTTAGGTTAGGCGCGATCGGCATCACCAATCTACGCTGTACTGGCAGCAAGAATGATATAAATAATTTGACGTATTTCATAGCAATGCAAACAAGGATATAATTTTCAATCAAAGTGAAAAATTTAAGGTTGAATTTGTTCCCACGACCTCTGGAATCCATCCATTGCTCTTAACCAACTGAGCTTCCGTGGGTATCCCTTATGGTGGTGAATTTTTCAATCATTACAGTTTGCTAATTAAGCCTTAGGGAGGCTCGTATCGTGAAATTATTACAACATAAAAAACGGCACTAACGTCTCAAATTGTATTGAGAATATGTCAACCGACAATATATCTATGTTTAGGTACTTAAAAAGAGTCGAAACTTTTCTGTACAGTTGAGGATGATTCACGCTAACCTACCTATACGAAAAAATTTTTGTCTTTATCATTTTCTGCGAACGGTACACAATTGATTACATCCAGTCGTCATCTCGGGACACTGTCGTTTCCAGGTGTTTCTGATTGTGAAAACGTATTTCAGCGCAGTCATCCGCAACGACTAAGACGTGTATGTGTTTCATACATCCGTACAAAGTACTATCGAACCAACTGAATCGTGACCCACCGTGGAACCTTGTCACAGAAAATGTCATAGTGACATCGTACTGCCTGACAAGCAAAATCATTATGACACTTTCTGTGACAAGGTTCCACGGTGGGTCACGATTCAGTTTGTTCGATAGTACATTGTACAAAGTGACATTTAGCATTGTATACCGTAGATGCTTAAAAAAACACGTTTTGACACAAACACTCCGTGTATGGCATTCACGGGGAGGAGGACTTTGCCCAGCAGTGGGACACCCATATAACCTCATCATCATACAAGGTGTGGCCTGCAAGAGGAGCAAATATTTAAAAGGACGCTTCCTTAGAGCACCTGCAGTAACCCCTTGTGTCCAAATATTTTACAATACCTACTATACAATACAAATATTCTTTATTGTTCACCAAAAATTTCACTTATTATTTAAATTCAGAGAAACTTCGATCTAAAGTTAGGACCCTCAAGTAATAGATCTTGACACCACGAGATCATAGCACATCCGTCAATGCAGATTCAGAGGCAGCATCAAGATATGAGTCGTCATAGTTTTAGCATTTTTGGTTTGACAGGATATTTTTTGGCTTTTTATGATTGAATTTTTTTAAATTGTGTTCATATATCAGGCTTGACGTGAAGTTGTCGCTGCTCAGAGCCTGAAGCACTGATTTGCTGTCAGAGAGTATGCGTAAGTTTGTGTCTTTGATTTGTCGCCTCTTTACGGCATTGCATGCCTCAATGATCCCCATGCATTCAGCCTGGAAGACCGTATTGTGTTCACCTAGTGGTTTTGATGTGTGTATTGTGTACATGGAAAAGCGTTCGAAACGATCTGATATTCACCGAGGTAAGCAGTTATTGTACAGCATCTAAAGTACATAATCATATGTATGAATGTATCTAAAAAAAACCAAGGCCAAGAAGATATGCAAACCAGTGTTAGATAAATAATATAAAACTTCAGCAAGTTATTTATAAAAGGTGAGCGTACCGATGAAAAATATTTACGTTCACGTGAGATAAAATTTATTAAAATAGAGCAACCTTGCTCGCCCCATATGTATCTAAAAGTACCTACAATTCGCCCAGAGTCGTGCAAAGTGGAGAAAAGCAACCAGGAAAGCAGACCCTTTATTGTGTCTGAGGAAATACATTTACGTATCCCCCTGGGCTGGGTAGACTTTTAGGTTGGGGTATAGGTATGTGGGACTCGCCGTTTCACAGGGTAAGAGAATACCCACTAAAACCTCTGCGATAACGCTAGGTTGAAGAAGTCATCGGATTAAACCGTTCAAGCGACCGAAAAAAAAAATGGTTCATCCAATAAGCACATAAAGATTCTATGTTCTATGTTGGTAATGGTACCTAACCCTTGGCAGCATTCGACGGTGTATCTTTGAATTGAATACATCACAATGTCTAAGTGATAAACTTTAAAAACAGATAGATAAATAAATAAATAAATATTTGTGGACAATCTTACACAAATCAACCTAGTCCCAAACTAAGCAAAGCTATGAAGCCATTTATTGATCGACGCAATCGTCGGGTTTATGGCGTAAAAATTAGGCTTTGGTCCCATAATTGGTTAAATTATGTTATTAACTTTGAATGTTAATCCTTCCACGTTAAAAACACTCATGAGTGCCAAGTTGGTATAAAACTACGAGTATAAAACATATCAGTTATGTATTTCATTTTTGAGCACAGCACAGAATAATTTATCTAATATGGGATACATCTAATTGCACATCGAAAAATACTGACTGCGTCTGTCAGAAACAGGCTTAGTCGACTTCCTGACTTGGCGGGGCGGGATCGATATGTGACATTTTCTTCTTTGACGTAAACTTACTGACGTCGCAAAGATTCCCACTTGACGGAATACTGTCAGTATTATATTTGCGCACTAGTAATATCATGCGCAGAAGCGGAGCAGTACTGTCTTCGCATCACCCCGCTTCCGCGCATCCCGCGCCAGTCAGGAAGCACTCATTTAAATGTAGGGGCGCAGTAAAAAGTAGTACCGAGTTGACTGACAGTAGACACTGACATTTGATAGTTTTCTCATATCGTACCGCCTCCGCACTGACAAATCAGGAAGTCGCCTTACAGTAATCGTCTTTATCGCACGTGTTAGTTCCATTTACTTAACCAATTCCAATTATAAGTTTTTTCGAAACAAAACACAAACGAAGGGGTTTGCGTTTATAGTCTCAATTTGTATGGCAAAAAATAGTTACCACTAAAGGCCACCCAGCTGCTCGCGTTGCTATAGCAATTGAGACTAAACGCATACGCGTTCGTTTTTGTTTTGCAAAAACTTATACTTGTACTAGCCAATAGGCTTTAGAAATAACAGGAAAACAGTCTAAAATAAACACTCCACAGAACAATGTGTTCTAATTCTGTAATCAGCTTGTTCTACGTGACTGTTTAACAATGCGCCGACTTAGCTGTGGATTTCGACTACTTTGTCATAATCTGCTTCGGTTTCCTTAATGGCATAAATCTTAATGGCTGACGCTGCGATCCCAGGCAATTTAGGTGAAACTTTTCATACTTTTTTTATATATATATTTTTTTTAATTTATTTAGGTAAACAAACAGTTACTACAAAGGGTATACTTATCTTATCTTGTTATATATGTTTACAATATGTGTAACCCACACCGTTTACCACATATTAGAAAATATAATTTTAAATATCATTCGGAGATATTCACCGTTAGTCTTAAGGACTTTCGGTATCTACAATAATAACATAAAAAGTGACAGAAACTATTTATGTGTAAGTACAATTAACTAATTAATCTATTATATATCAACAATGTAAGATGTATCAGTTCTTGCGAGTTAATACATTTATAATTAGTTTTTTATAAACACTTATACTATTAACAAACAAATCTACTTGACAGAATCGTTTATTATAAGTATCGACGATTCTGCGCAGAGGCGCGCGCTCACCGGCGTGTGTCCGACAGCGGCCGGTCACGAACAGCTGGTGCGGGCGCGCCTCTCACTGTCTAGTGTAGTTGGGGACTTTATAACTAAGTTTATTGTTAAGGTCTATGCAGTCATACTTATTATTACACAGGCCATATAATAACGTTGCTTCAAGGAGGGAGCGCCTAGAATTAAGTTCTAACATGGAATATTTGCTTAACAGTTGCGAATAAGATAATCTCTCGCGATAACATCGATAGTGCATGGTCTTCAGAAACTTCTTTTGGACAGACTCTATGGCGTCTGAGTATTTATTGTAATAAGGATTCCAAATTGAAACTGAATGTTCTAGTTGTGAGCGAATTAGTGATTTAAACAAGTGCAAATATGTGGTGGGACGACGAAATTCGGTGCTTGAACGCATCACAAAACCGTACATCTTATATGCTTTATTAATTATGGAGTTCACATGTTGGTCAAGGTGCAATTTTGAGTCAATTGTCATTCCTAAATCTCTAATTGATTGGGCTATATCAAGTATAGTGTTACACAAGGAATATGAGTGGTTTGAAATTAATCTTTTCTTTGTGAATTTTATGAGTTTACATTTATGTATGTTTAATTCTAGTTTATTGACCAAACAGTAGTCTGAGAAGCGATCTAGATCCTGCTGAAAATGCTCACGATCGTTATTGTTACTTACAGTATGATATATTTTTAAATCATCTGCGTAAAGTAAGATATTACAAAATTTAAAGCAGGAACCGATATCGTTGATAAATATCGTAAATAACAAGGGACCCAAAATTGAACCTTGTGGGACTCCAGAACTGATTGTCGTAGCATATGACTCACATCCATTAACAGTTACTTTTTGCGTACGATTTGTGATGTAAGATTTGAACCAGCGCCACAAGTTTCCTCGTATTCCATTATAGGCAATTTTTTCCAGTAATAGCTGGTGATCCACTCTGTCAAAAGCCTTACGAAAATCAGTGTAAACACTATCTACCTGTTCATTTCTATCTAAATTTTCAAATAAGTATGTAGTATAGACAAGTAGATTAGTGGCAAATAAACCGAAGACCAGCTTGATGCCTTTGCTACGGAACCCTAAAAACTGTCAGGACTGTTATCGCTCTGCGCCTCCAACTCGCACTATCCAACGCATGGCGCCGATCAAATGATTACACACGTAAAAAGGTTGCCATAAATGATATCAGGGCCGTTTCAGATAGCTCAACCCTATGACGTTGGTGCTTTTTAGTTTATATACGTCAATCCTACGTCAGAGTCACTCAGCCACTGTATCCAAGGGCCTGACATGCTTTAATAGAGAAAGATAGCGTTATTGCGATTCATATGAGGAAATAGAAAAGAGTGCCAGGTTTTGTCTTTATCATCGACGAGCATTTTTTCATGGTCGGGTTATAGGCACAGGCACACTTCCATATAGCGGGTATTACACTGTCCTGAAGCGGCCTACACACAGCCCTAACATCAGAGGCAATAAATCGTATATAATTATTAATTATCGTGTACGATTTAGCTACACACGAGGCGATGTAGGGAGCAATCTAGGGTGCTCCCCACCACTCTCCCGATATCGCCTCTGATTTTAGGGCTGTGAGTAGGCCGCTTTAATCCTGAATAGGGGAGGGGAGTTAAAGCATCTCGCTCTAACATATGTATATGTACTTATCGCTCTAAACGTTCTGAATTCAGGACAGTGTAATAGAGTCATAGCCTGAGAAAGATACGTTTTTTTTGGAAAAAAATCTCTAACAGGCTAATTTTTTTTATACGGTTCTTTTAAGTGATTTTAAGAATCAATATTTTTAAAATTTGCGAATCTACCACCGGAAGTTGGATAAAAAAAATGGTGCCCAAAAACTGTTGATTTTTCACAGCAAATATGGTATAAGTAGTTTTATTGAGAATGCTTCTATCTTTAGGTCTATTTTGATGCTTACGATCCGAATCGAAACATATATGCAACGGGAAATAAGAGAAATTTAATCAAACAGGTATTTTCAGTTTTTCTGAAACTTATTAAAAAGAAAATTATATATAAGCTTTTTATAGCAACACATGAAAAACAAGGACTGTTTCTCAGAATTATCATTGAAAATGAAACTATTTAAATATTTGGTAAATAGTTTTTTACAAATCGCGTATTTAACATTAGTAGAAAAAATATATCAGTTCCAATTTTTCCGTGGACTTTTAATTTAAGCCCTGAGAATGTCAATGGAATAAGAATGAACCCCATATGTTATTTGTTTTCGTTGATTTGCTTAATTACAGCACACACGTGCAATCTGATTTGGACTTTATTGCCGTACTATCAGGGATTATTTTAGAACGCACAACGAGATGGAAGTAGCCATGTCGAAACAAGCGCGCGGTGCGTGCGGCCGGCCCCCGACGCCTCGCTCCGATGTCTGTTTATTATTATTACTTACTATGACTTTGATATGAATAACGAATGCATTGATGACGGTGCCTAAATACAAATACAAAGTCCGTGATTGCAATTTTACCGTGGGCTTTAAAGCTCAGAATATCAACGGAATATGAATCAAGCGAATATTATTTATATTCGTTAATGTACAGCATACGTTTGCAATCGGATTTGGACTTTATTGACTTATTGTTAAGGATTATCTGAGATGAGAATGTAGGGATTGAGTAGGCAGGTTAAAACTTAAAACACGCGTGCTTGAGGCCGCCGCTCGGCCCAGTGCGACATTTTATTATTATTTACCTACTCATTCATTACCTTTAAAATGATATTGAGTTTGAGTAACTATGTAAAATTTGTTTGCGGCGTAGGAAATTTTGTTTATTTGCGTAGTATATGATGTTTACGTATAATCTTCTTCTTCTAAATATATAAAAGAAGAAACCGACTGACTGATTGATTGACTGACTGACATATCAACGCTCAGCCCAAACCGCTGGTTCTAGAGATTCCAAATTTGGCACGTAGGTTCCTTATAAGGTCTAGGGGTGCAATAACGAAGGATTTTTCAAAATTCATCCCCTAAGGGGGTAAAATGGGGCTCCAAAGTTTGTATGGAGAAACAAGATTAGTTTGATTATTTTATTCGAAACTTCACAGGGGTACTCCTAACAATAAATGAGTGAAGACGTATTTCAGGTTTTTTGAAAATTCAACCCCTAAAAGAGGGAAATGGGGTGTCAAAGTCTGAAAATCGACAGTGGGTATTATTTCTATGGTTTATCGGGTCGCTGATTACGAAAACAACAATGATTTTAAAATCCAACGTGGCGGACGTGAAATACCAATTTCCCCAGTCGGGGTGAAATGGGGTTGAAATGTCTATATATCAATATGGGTGTCGTTTTCATGGTTTTTTTGGAACGTTAATTACGAAAATGGCATCGATTTTAAGATTTAATATTGTGGACATGAACATTTCTAAATATGTTAAAGAAGAAACTGACTGACTACCACAGACTGACGGATCAACGCACAACCCAAACCGCTGGTTCTAGATTATATTCCAAATTTGGCAAGTAGGTTCCTTATAAGGTCTAGGGGCGCACTATGAAAATATTTTTCAAAATTAACACCCGAAGGGGTGAAACGATGTAAAAATTTGTATGGGAAAACAAGATTAGTTAATGAGTAAACAAGTTTTTCAGGTTTTTGAGAATTCAACCCTTAAAAGGAGGAAATGTGGTCACAAAGTCTGAAAATAATACCCATATTGATTTTCAGACTTTGAGACCACGTTTCCTTCTTTTAAGGGAGACAGATATGTACTTTTATTCAAGAGTAGTAATTATAATCTCTTAGTAGTAGTAAGTCGATGGCGGCATAAAAACTCGTATACCGAAACCTCCAGAACGTAACAAATAGTTTTCCGACCCGCACCTAAATCGGTTCAGCAAAACGCGTGATAATCGCGGACAAATACATACCTCTGGTTGGGTCAAATTCAAACTGAAATCATCTTTTTTTGTCGGCTGTTTAAAGTTACGTTTAGTACGCGGGCGAAGCCGCGGGAAAAAGCTAGTGTGGTATATATCTTTAATAGTACGGTACGACTTTCACACTTTTTCACCCGATTTCCTCCTTTTAGGGGTTGAATTTTCAAAAAACCGGGAACACGTGTTTACTTATTTATTGTTAGGAGTACTCCAGTGAAGTTTCTAATAAAATAGTCTGACTAATCTTGTTTCCCCATACAAACTTTGGACCCCCATTTCACCCCTTAGAGGATGAATTTTGAAAAATCCTGCCTTAGTGTACCCCTAGCTAGACCTTATAAGGAACCTACGTGCCAAATTTGGAATCTCTAGAACCAGCGATTTGGGCTGTGCGTTGATATGTCAGTCAGTCAGTCATTTAGATAAAGAATGTTCATTTCTACAATATTAAATCTTAAAATCGATACCGTTTTCGTAATTGACGTCCGAAAAAAAAACATAAAACTACACCCATATTGATATTTAGTTATTTCAATTTCAACCCCATTTCACCCCGACAGGGGAGATGGTATTTCATGTCCGCGACGTTGGATTTTAAAATCATTGTAGTTTTCGTAATTAGCGACCCGATAAACCACAGAAACAATACCCATTGTCGATTTTCACACTTTGTCACCCCATTTCCCCCTTTTAGGGGTTGACTTTTCAAAAAACTGGAGACACGTGTTTACTTATTTTGTTAGGAGTACTCCTGTGAAGTTTTGAATAAAATAGTCTGACTAATCTTGTTTCCCCATACAAACTTTGGACCCCCATTTTATCCCCTTAGGGGACGAATTTTGAAAATTCCTTCCTTAGTGCACCCCTAGACCATATAAGGAATCTCTAGAACCAGCGGTTTGGGCTGTGCGTTGATATGTACTGACAGAAATGACTGCAGAAACGAACAAACCAGTTTTGTCTATTTAAAAAAAATTGATCCCCATACAATATTTAACCCCTATTTTCAACCCTTTGGGAGACGAAAATTTTTAAAACACCTAGTTAACTTTCCTTGTTACGGTCACCCGCCTGTAGCCCTTATTATCTCTGGTTGGTGACTTTTGCCGTGATATGAGCTTTATAAAACATGCGTGTGCCGCGTATCTATTCTATACTACTTATATAAAATAATTATCACGATGTAATATTTTAAAAAACGAATACATTTGTCATCCTATTTACTTGTTGGTTGAATCAAGACATACTTATTTACGCAACACCGAGCCGTATATGTAATTCAAGATCGCGAAGGGCTTCGACCTGTGCGGCGTGCGAAGTAACGAATACCTACTTCTAAGCGTCCCTATAAGGCATAATTTAGCGTGGCATCATCTTTCTAAGAATTTATGTCGATACGTATACATGTTCTACTTTTTACGTATATGTATACCTAATTTATTTCTTCAACTGTACTGTTAATAAAGTGTGTGCAAAGTACGAGTCACGAATATATGGTCTCAATATACCTACCGTGGTCCGGCCGACAGCGTAGTTGTTCAGTACCTACCTACACCTACGAATGCACCGGATGAGCGGACTTTTATTATAGGCGTGTAGGTTAGGTTGTACACAAAGTCCGTGATTTCTTAATCGATAAATTATATCTATTTGAAAATCATTTTGGCGGTTTTGAGTCGTTTTAGATGTCAGATTATATACAAAATTTAAAGTTATTAAATGACTTAGTTTTAACTTTTAATTCATACTTCATAGCTACTATTGAACCTAATAATAAGTTGTTTAAATTACACTATTTACACATACCTAATAGAACATTAAGCTTAGGGCCGCACCGAAGCCGCCGATAAAAGTAAAGTACCTACACACACACTTGCTTGTCACCCACCCGCGCGCCTCTCGCTGTGCTGCACACCTCCGCTCACCCCGCGTATTCCCCTCTCGCGCCTACTATTAATGAAGATGCATTTGAAATCACTTAATAGGTATTTATAGGGTTCATTAGCATTACACCTTCTTCAATGTGGCCTTCATGAAAAGTCAACGTAGTGAGTTTGGCTTATATATTAATTTCACAAGACTTTTTCAAAGAAAATAAAGCTCCAGATATTTTGGGTAGCTTCAGTATAAAAAGGGTTAATACATATAAGAAAGATATATATAAACCATAACTGTAATGTTAGCTTATATACCATAGCCGTAATTGAATTTTATATATTTCTGTATTAAAAATTATTATATTACGAGGTTGCCTTAACAAAAATCGGTTGATTTTTCATGTATCACAAAGAATATAAATATATATAGTATGTCATAAAGTAAGTAAATGCTTATACCATTTTCGCCCGATTTTTAAGGATTTTTTATAGATTATTTTTTAATATTTTCTACAGTCACGTTGGTGGACTACGTGTTTTATTAAAGAATACCTAATCTAATTGCTTTAACAAATTTTTTGGTGCAAAAAAAGTAGCTGTTATGAATTAATGTTCAAAATTCATACAGCGCAACCGTACCGCTCTTAGGCTATCAGTATCAAAGTAGCTTGGCAAATGAAGATGTCAAAAGTTCTTATTCCTTTGTAATAAAGACTTTTGACGCCTTCATATGTGTTGGACATGCAAACCGGACAAATTACGTATCTAGTACAAATTTTATTTGATTGAATATTCTTTCTCATACCCCCGGTCGGTCGGTAGACTATCTATAGCTATCTAGCGTGAATCATCCTTTAAGCTTTAATGTTTTTGTTCTCTTTAAGTTACTGTCTGGTGTAATAAAACTACTACCTAAATATTTCAGGAAGCCTCCGTGTATGCGACACACATTTATATCCGACTATCGCGGCCGACATATTCAACTCGAGTCACCAATAAAACGTAAGAGGCCAGGCTAAGAGCAGTTCACGAATCAATTTTATTCGCCCTCGCAGCGTTTTAAACCGATTTTTTATTGCGATTTTACGATTGTAGTATTATCGGTCGTCAAAATTTTCCGCTGCCATGTTTTCCGCGTGTTACCTTATCAGTCTTAGGCGACTTCCTGACTTGGCGGGGCGGGATCGACATGTGACATTTTCTTCTTTGACGTAAACTTACTGACGTCGCAAAGATTCCCACTTGACGGAATACTGTCAGTATTACTTTTGCGCACTAGTAATATTATGCGCAGAAGCGAAGCAGTACTGCCTTCGCATCGTCCCGCTTCCGCGCATCCCGCGCCAGTCAGGAAGCACTCATTTCAATGTAGGGGCGCAGTAAAAAGTAGTACTGAGTTGACTGACAGTTGACACTGATATTTGACAGTTTTCTCATATCGTACCGCCTCCGCACCGACAAATCAGGAAGTCGCCTTAGTTACTACTGTTACTAGTACTAGCAGCATAAAATAGGTGACAGACGGGCGAGTTTTAAAACCGTGATATTAAAAGTCCATGGAGTTTACTCGGCTGGGCATCGAAACAGACGTGCGAGTTCAAAGCTCGCGAACTTTAAACTCGTGGCTCGATGTCGATGATACACGTGAAAACTTGCTCACTCAACACATTTGAAAATCACTTATATTTATAACGTTACGGTCTTTGTGAACCAAAATAAACTGTTTTCAAAACAAACACAAACAAACATGAAATGCCACAAGCTATCCGCACTTTCCGCACCCACAGACTGCACGAATGTCGCGGCTCGCAGCAGTGACAGACAGGTGGGCTACGAGCAAAAATTAAACCTGTTGGATCACCGGTAGTACACATTGGGCCAACGTATTGCGCCAGAAGTTGGGCCAAAACGCTAACGTGTGAACGAAGCGCGCCAAGATCCTTTGATATGTGCACGAAAACCGACACCTTAGGGTTGCGAGCCAGCGTTGGCTCCAACGACCAACACACAGCCAAGCGAGTCTCTATACGTTGGTCCAACAGGCTGGCCCAATACCTTGGCCTTGGCCCAATGTTATTAGATTATTTTTTTAGGTCGCCGAACTGTCAACATCAAATTTTCATCAGCTGATACGAATTAATTTATTTTGTTAGTTTATTTGTAGTTATATCTATTATTTATCATATTAAATAAGTGTGACAGTGCCAAAGAACAATAAATAGTGTTCGTGCGAAATACTACTGAGCTACATCGAGTTTAATTTGAACTAGAAGCACTACTCAACCTCAACGGACAACGATTTGAATCCGGACTTAAACCAGGGGAGTAAATAGTTTCTTTTTTTACTATTACACACTCACAAAGCTCACTAAATTCGTGAGCATCGTCCACAACATTACATTGGCACAGCGCCAGTTCTCTTTGCTTGACGATCAGTGGAAGCAGAGTTGAAACCAGCTGCTCTCGCCGCATACACTACTTCATACTTGTACACTGCGCACATCATTTTATACATTTGTGTCCCCGAGTATTCACCTTGAAACACTTCTTTTTGACGTAAATCACTCAGTTTGTCTTGTATCTTTCAGTGTTTGTGGAGCTACCGAGCAAAATGAATAGCGCCGCTAACATGACATCCCGCAAGATCACTGCACGCCAACGCGACATGCAACTGAAGGCGACCCTGAAGGAACTGCAAGACTCCAAGGCCTTAGTCGAGCAGTTGCTACAGGAAAGAGAAGACGGTGAAGTGGAATTGCAGAAGATACTCAGGAAGAACTCGGCAATGAAAAATGAACTTGCCGAATATGAAATAAAACTGACTGAAGCTGAAGACCTAGTGGATTACTTGGAGAAACAAGTGAACTCCTTCACACAATGTGCCTCAACCCATGAAGTAGCGCTGAAACAGATTGAGACCCTGAAATTAGAACTTGGCGCCGCCGATGAAGAGCTGGCATTATTCAGAAAAGAGCGGGAACGCTATGATGCAAGAATTCTGCAGAACTTGTACCAAGAGCTGGTAGGCAGTGAACCAAATGACTCTAATAAACTAGTATTCTTTGATAGTAGTAGAAAGTTAAAAAAGTATATTAGGATAAACAGGTATATTCGGCGTACACAAAAGCTTATTAATAGCAAAGCATGCATTAAAAATTATTCCAAATTAAAGTTAGAGTTATCTGTGATGAAAAATAGGGTCAAAGAATGTAACTTGGAATTAGAAAGCAAGGACTTACAGTCTAAGAAAATGCATGATGAATTAAATAGGTTAAAAGACAAGCTTGAAGCTACCACATTATTGTATGCATCGACACAAAAAGAGTGCAAGGAGCATGTCCAGGCATTCACAAAGTTGTTGGAGGAATGCAAAGAAAATGAAGAGCGCTTTAACTCTCTTATAAATAGTAATTTTTGTAATTGTGGCCATATTCCACCAACAGCTGTCGTGCAACAGGACATGGCCCTTGGCACCCCGGCTACTGTAACGCCTGTCATTAAAGAACAGCCCCTCAGGTTAACATGTACCAATAAAACTATTATTTATTCGGATCAGATTGGATCAGGGCTGGGTTCCATGCTTAGTAAAAAATTAAATCAAAATGTAATAAATTACTGTTATCACAATTCAAGTATCGACCAAATATGTGAGTCAATGTTAAAAGGGCATTGTGATGACAGTACTAACTTAGTAGTTTTATTAGGAAATAGTGTTAGTATTGACAAGTCTGCAATAGATAGGTTAATGTTAACATTAAATATTATTGAAAAATCTGGCATTGGTAAAATTATATTATGTGCGTTGCCATACTCACAGAGTATGACATATCAGTATAACAATAAAATAGCTTATTTAAATTCCTTAATGTACCATGCCACTTGCTTCGATAACAAATATCATTTCTTTGATACAAATAAATTCATAAAGCGCTTCTCGCTGACATCAGAGAAAATATATTTGCCAAAGAAATATTTAATGACTTTGGTGGACCTGCTAGCGTTTAATTTAGAACCAAACCAATTTAATAGCTCACCTAGCAGACTCCACTATGTTGATAGCGCCATAAATAGCATGCCTTTAAACTAAATTGTAAGACAGCGGAAAAGCCATTGAATATTAATATTTTCCATCAAAATATTCAGGGTTTTTCCAGCAAAGAACTACAAATAGGTTTATTTTTAGATAATAGTGACATTCAAGTTTTGTGTATTACTGAACATTGGCTTAGACAAGAACAGATGATATTTGACTTTGTAAATTTTAAATTAGTGAGTTTCTATGCCAGAAAATCTGCCATTCATGGCGGTTCTCTCATAATTGTAAAAAGCTCTTTTAAATGCAAAGAACGGAAGGATATAGTAAAGTTATCAATTGAGAGGATTGTAGAAATTGCTTGTACAGAACTAGAAAGCTATATAATCATATGTGTATACAGGCCTCCTGCATCTGACTTCTGCACATTTGAATCCACTATGGAAAATGTGTTGAGGTTAGTAACTAAGAGCCAAAAAAATGTTATAGTTTGTGGTGATTTCAATGTTAATTTACTTGAAGCATCTAATAATACTGTCAAGTTGTTAAGTTTATTTAAATCTTTTAATTTGATAAATTTGTTCCTTGAGCCTACCCGGGTAGGTGCTACTAGTGCGACCTGTTTAGATAATATTTTTTGTAACTGTGAATGTTTGGATAAGAAAATTTTAAATCGTTTTAACTCTGACCACAGTGGTCAAATGGCATCTTTCTCTATGATTAATCAAGAAGAACAACCCCAAACTATAACATACCGACCCATAACTAGTTCTCGTTTGGAATTATTTAAAAATGAAATTAACCATAATATTTGTATGTTATCACTTTCACAAAGTAATTCGAATAGCATGTATAAAGATTTATTCGGCTTAATTATTAATTGCTTCAATGAAAATTTTTCAGTAAAAACTATTTCTGGGTCAAAAAATAAAAATAATAAGATAAAATTTAGTGATTGGGCTACCGTAGGTATACATAGAAGTAGACATAGGCTTTATGAACTTTATGGTGAGAGGGAGGTGAACAAGAACAGTGATTTCCTGGACTATGTCAAGAGTTACTCAAACATCTTCAAGAGAGTGTGTTTTGCTGCTAAAGCAAATTATATTAGTTCTAAACTTAAAGTATCTGACAACAAGGTGAAAACTGTTTGGAATATTATAAATAGAGAATCTGGTAAATTTAAAACTCGCGATTATCAAGTCAACATTCTCACGGAAGACCAACATCAGGTCATGTCAAATAACGATGTTGCCTTGGCATTCGAGAACTATTTTTCAAATATAGCAAGTAGTACTACAAAATGTCTGCAGTCATCTAAAACCCAAGCTAAAGCTTTGCTTTGTGCTAACATTAGTAAATGTGATGTAACGTTTAATTTTAGTCAAGTAGATTCAATCAAGGTTGTTAAAACATTTAAATCGCTCAATTTAAAGAAAACCGAGGATTTATGGGGAACATCAGTAAAAGTTATTAATCATATCATAGATGTCATTGCGCCCAATTAGCTTTGATTTACAATAACTGCATATCAGAGGGTATTTTTCCTGATCTTATGAAGTTTAGTAAAGTCATACCTCTATTTAAATCGGGTGATTTAAACGACCTAACCAACTTCCGTCCCATATCGATACTACCTGTATTAAGTAAGGTTTTTGAAAAATTAATGTTAAACGATATGCTAATGCACTTTAATAGAAATAAACTGCTTACAAGTAAACAGTTCGGTTTCACGAGAGGGCGCTCCACGACTGACGCTGCATCTGTGCTTATTAAACATATTTACGATATTTGGGAGAATTCCTGTGATGCGATAGGTATTTTTTGTGACCTTTCTAAAGCTTTCGATTGCGTGGATCATGGGACGCTCGTTTTGAAACTTAAACATTATGGTTTGTCTGCTAATGCGTTAAGTCTTATGTCTTCATATCTCAGCAATAGAACTCAAGCAGTTGTTGTAAATGGAACCCAGTCTAGTGGGGCAATAGTAACGTTAGGAGTGCCTCAGGGCTCTATCTTAGGTCCATTTTTATTTTTGGTTTATATAAATGACTTGCCGTCTATAGTAAGTAATTTTTGTGATATAGTTTTATTCGCGGATGATACATCTTTAATCTTTAAGGTTGACCGAAAATCAGTTGACTATAGTAGAGTTAATGGCACACTGGACAAAGTACTTGACTGGTTTACCGTTAACAATCTGTTACTTAATGCTAAGAAAACTAAATGTGTCAGATTTTCTTTGCCTAATGTTAGACCGGTGGAAACTAGTATACTCTTAAATAACGAGTGCTTAGAAATAGTAGATAAAGCAATATTCTTAGGTATAACATTAGACAAAAATCTACAATGGAGTCCCCACATAGCCGTTATGGCGCGTAAATTAAGTTCAGCCGCATATGCTATCAGAAAAATCAGGCAACTTACCAATGTAGAAACAGCTCGCCTAGTTTATCATAGCTATTTTCATAGTGTTATGTCGTATGGTATCTTGGTTTGGGGTAAAGCAGCTGACATACAGACAATTTTTGTGTTACAAAAAAGAGCCATTCGCTCCATATATAACCTAGGCTCACGTGAATCTTTAAGAGAACTCTTTAAAGAAATCAACATTTTAACTGTAGCGTCCCAGTACATCTATGAGAATATTGTTTATGTCCTTAAGAACATAGACTCCTTCTGTAAAAATTCTGATATACATAATTTTAATACTAGAAATAAAAATAAAATTGCCACTAAAAAATTTCGTGTCCGTAAAGTATACAAATCTTTTGTAGGTCAATGTGTCCGTTTTTATAATAAGTTACCTGATGAAGTTTTGAATTTACCTTTTCCAGCTCTTAAAAAGTACTTGAAAAAATCATTGATGTCGAAGGCTTATTACAAGGTTGAGGACTATCTAACAGACAGAAAAGCATGGCCCAAACCAGATACTTAAATAGAGTAAAGATTTATATATTGTGTATTTTTTAATTTTATCTAGTTGACGCAGTTCTTGCAAGAAAACATATCAAAAGATTTATAACTAAATTTATAGTCTAAAGGATTCAATTTTTTTTTTCCTAAATAGAATTTGACAATGCTAAGGTATACAGTTTCGAAATGTTTTCTTGCAGAATTACACACTGTACATAACTGGTTTTTTTTCCTCATTTTATTCTTTGTTTTTGTGTTGCTTTATATAGATACTTAGATTTCTTGATCTTAAGTAGGTTAAGTATTATCATTTATCATTGTAATAAGCTTATTTTTGTGAGAAAATGGCTGACTGTCGAGTTTCTTTCGGCGTTTCTTCTCGGCAGTGGCCTCTGTGAAACGCTAGTAGGGTTTGACTTGTAAAAGTGCCATTGCGGCCTACTTACAGAATAAAGTTCATTTTATTCATTTTTATTTTTTTATGTTTACTGCGGCCTTTAGGCTGCTACACGTGCGAGTAAGGTCGACGAGTCATAAAACCAGCACGCACTTACTCGCCCGTCTGTCACCTACTAAACAGTTAGTAATAGTCTGACTAATTGTATTGACACGTTTATTGTACAGGGTACCGAAACCTGAGTCCCTAATAGTATAGAACTGGCCTGCCGCGCCGTACCATTTACATGAGATGGTTCAAGCGTGGTGGGCGGCGCAAGCGGAGTGACGTCAAAGGGTAGTAGAAGAGACAAATCCCTAACACCCGCTAAGCCGACCATTTGACATCCCTAGCTAATCATGTTCGCTAATGAGAAGGTGATAAATAGTCAGGTCGGCAACGCGCCTCTCGCCATCAAACGTAGTAGTTGTTTTTAAATTGTAGCTTTGTAAACAAAAACAAATGATAGCGATCCTGAACATCAGCGATTAACATGGTTTTAAAGTTACAGACCATGTATTTTCCGGGTGTAAAACTCGATATTTCAATTAAAAATCTTGCTCGTAAAGATCGTGAGCTTTCTCAATTATGTTCCTTTAAAGCTTAAGCTTTGAAGCTTTTGTTGAGCAAATGAGAATTAAAGTAAATGCGGTGTTTCTCGCATAAAAGGTTTCTTTGATAAATATGTGTTAAGTGCGAAGGGATCTAAATTGGTCCCTTCTGCTGTCAACACATCCTCAAATTTTATAAAGGGCCGACGCGCATGTGATGTGACTCCTTTGAATTTACGAGCGACTATAGGCTGCGGTGTCCGCTTACAATCAGGTAGACGGTAAGCTTGTTTGCCACCGTCGTTCTATAAAAATTATAATACACTATGATTAAGCTCGGTGTATACAAATGGTTACCTATAAAATATACAAAGCTCTAGCTCTAGGCTGTCAGGCCATCACGCCCGTTCTGACTGGGCCTTAATCCGACTTCAAAAAATAAAAAAAAAGAAGAAAGCAAATAAAAGAAACATTTATTCGTGACAGACACAAGACAACTGTCAATTACAAACAAGACGTTACAAACGGCATTTGGTCATGAAATGGTCACAACTCAGCGTTATGGTGTTAGGGCCAGCGCTGGACCCTATTTCACCAACTTGACAAGTGTCACCTGACAATGACAGCTCGATTTACATTGCCGGGCGGGTAAGTATCGATGCTATCCAACGACCATCTTTGGGATTTTGATCGTCGCCGCGTTGGTGAGCACACGTGGCCGGGGCGACGACGAGCAGAATCCATTTACCGTACAAAACCTTATCTACTGTCATGGCGTCGTTACCGAACAACGACATTGAACACGTGACATTGGCGAAATCATCATAAATTTGATGGAAGCCATTTTTTTTAAAGAATTGAATTGAAATTGAAACGACCATCTTTATGTGATTGTGACGACTCAGAAGTGTACTTGGAATTGTCATTGTCAGATGACAATTGTCGAGTTGGTGAAATAGTCGCCTGGTCTTCCGTTGTGACGATTTGGTGAAATCACGGTGCAGTGAAATGTGTTCTGTCTAACCCTTTCAGGAATACAGGGGTGATGTGATGAACTTACCTGTTTCGGAGGCTTAAAATCCTTCTCCTTATACGCCGAATACGACGTATACCATATAGTATGCACAGGAGCCTCGGTAGGTATTCCTAATGACGTCATCTCGTTCGCATCTCTGTCTCGAATATCACTTCACTTTTATCACTTCACTAATTGGGATCTTGAATACAATCAAAATAAATAAGTCTCACACTACCAAAATAAACTCGTGAAAATACTAGGAAAATATTACGCTACAACCTATTTTTACTAGGTATAATTAAAGACTTAACGTTTAACATTTTCACCGCCATTGACTTGATATATGTGGCGGTGAAATTTATTTAAAGGGATGATTTTTATGGTTCAAAATGCTGGAGTTGACCGAAGAGAGGGCGACTTCCTCGCACAATACTATATTAGCATTGTTGCGATACAGCGAGGGTACCTCAAGGGCCTGTTGTAGTTTTAATATTATTTTAGTTATTATCATCAATTGTTGATAGTTTTAGAAAAGACATCAAGCTGGTTGGATGTTGCCAATTTTAACGTTCGTCAACGTTGCCAATTATGCAAAGAATTAACCCCGTCATTGACGGAGTTATAATGAGTAATAAGAGGACGCAAAAGAAAAATCTCTTTTCTACCGAGACAATTTAATGAAATCGTGTTTTGGGCTCAAGGACTTATAGGAAATATCTTCAAGTATTACTAAAAGAAAAATCAATTATTTTTTGTAGATTTCGAATAATAAACTAGAAAATTCCGAATGGATTTTGCGGGTTTCTCCTTAACATATAATACTCGTATTAGCAAGTCATCTTACGTTATATTTCGATTTATTGTGTGTACTAATTGACAGAGTCCACAGGCGGAGCTATAATACCTATAGGTACCTACGTAAATTATATCGTTGTCATTCAAAATAAAATTCGTCGGCCGAAAATCCGTGTTTTTTTCTGAAATCCGTGAAATATATCAACGCTTGTCGACCATAGGAAGAAAAGTCGCAACGTCACTTAGGTATTCAATTTCCTTAAATTTTAGTCACATTAGTTATATAATTTTCATGCCTACTTTGTATTGTTGCAATAAATACTAAATTTCCCTAGAAACTTCATACTAATTTTGTGACTTTTTAAAAAACGTTGTTTTGACGATTAGTCAACATCCCAATTTGATTTTTTACTCGTCCAAATTTACGAAACTATTGAATATATGATGAACTTAACTTTTAAGTAAAGGAATATTGTCATGCGAGAATGTCACAAGGCTGATATCTAGGATTAAGCTATTTACATTGTATACTTTACACTAAATTTATATTAAATATCGTAGAACCCCACTTGCGGAAGGCAAAGAAGTAAGTTTTTACTTACTCTGAAAATTCAACAGAAAACGCAAATTAGACGCAAAATCAAAGATACTGCGTTCAACAATTACAAAATAGGAACACTTTAAAAGTCTTAACGCGCAGACGTAACAGTTTACACTGGCTACCGTTAACAAAACGCATCTAACAGGTAGCGCGATGATATAACATTGTCAGGAGGTAGGATTATTATTTATTACTATTTAGTACAGTCAGCCAAGAAGGGATCTAATCTAACACTTATCGACTTCGGTTGGAGGAATGTTAAACGTCCCGGCCTGTGTGTCAAGTTGTTATGCAATCCTCCCCAGATTTTAATGGACATAAGGTAAACGTCCCTGTGCTCGACGCTGACCCAAAACATGGCACTGTCAATCTTATGTCATAATGCAGAGCTGATAGAGCTAATAGGTGTGATCTATTGGGTACTAAGACATAACACCACAATACGTTCATACATAGCCACGAAATGGCCTCAAATCAGCATAGTGCTAATGCTAAAAATAAAAAACAAAATAAATAAATAAATTCATCTCTCTATTTAAAAATCTTAAAAATACCTATTATACTTAAATAGGTTGAAATTTGATTTTTAACAAGTATGTTCGTAAGTTTGTTTATTTATAACGTAAAAATATATTTTTACTGTTGATTAATACTGTATCAACACTGTAGGCTAGTGTAGACTGGAGCCCGCAGCTGTAGTTAGTGAACTTGACCACTTAACGCGCAAATTAACTTTGAAGTGGTTGGTTGTCGGACCGAGTCAAGTCACATACCTAAAGCATGACATAAAAAAGAATAGGGAATAGGAACTGACAACTTTTGAAACATCAATAACGCTCGGTTGGTTTAAATTTTGTAGGAACTAGGAAAATAAATGACTAATAACGTTACAATGCGTCGATTTTTCATCTTTATGTATTTAATTATCTTTCAAATAGCATAAACGTTGCAATTTAACGTTGACCGTGTATTTTTGTAAGTTTTGTATATTGTTAACGAAACATTGCGAAAATTACATAAGTAGGTACGTATTCAATTGAGAAACAGCTACTGAACGCAAAGCCGTTAATGGATGCTAGACCTCTAAGATTTGGAAATAATTAATTTACTTTAGATTGTGTTAAAGGTTAAACCCCAGGATCAGAGAAAGGTCAAAGGGCATGGCGAATAAATAAAGGTTTGAAAGAATATCTCTCTGCTATTTTGAGGTTATTTTTGTACGATTTGTTACAATGAGGTAAAAGTGGTTTTGATTACGTGTAAAATAAAAATAGCATGACGAAGTCGCACCAAGGATAATAAAAATCGAAGTTACGGTTTGATCGTGTTGGATACCTTATTGGTAATAGTTAATCTATAGTCATTAATTAAAATCGAAAGCACTGAGGTATGTACCTTACAGTGGCGGCGCGTCAAAAATATTCTTAGGGAAGCCGGAAGTAATTTGCCTTTCTTATTCTTCATGAGCCGCAGTTAAAGAACTGGATTAACTAAAAATTAGGCAAGCCGGTGGGAATCGAGTTGTATGGACGCTCCGCCACTGGTACCTTAATTATTAGATAGTTAAAGTAAGTTGTGTAATAGATTTTCAACTCTAATGGCTGGTTCAGTTTACTGATCCGGGAACGTTTAAAAGTAACTGACAAACCGACAGTTTTAAACGATCGAGCTAACTTACCCTGTGCGCTGTGCGAAACACGAAACATGAGCTCCTTCGTATTTAAATCAGTTTTTTTTGTACAAACAAAAACAGTAAACGGTTCCTAATTTAATTTTTCACTTCTCATGCTCGAAAAGTGTGTCATATTAGACTTGTGAAGCGGGGCTAAAGTAGTACATTTAAGCCCTAGGGAAAATATGTATACATATTTTTGATTTACAAAACATTTCAATTTGACCAATCAAAATACTTCACCGATTAAATCCACCAATCACAGAAAAGTAATTTGACAGATTAAAACATATTTGGTAAAAATATCAACCAACCAGAACACAGCTGTACTAAAATCGACCAATCAGGAAATACGTTTTTCAGATTAAGCGGTGTCTATGGTCAAAGCAATTACTCCTCTTAAAAGAAAAAAAAAGCGCATGATGCATCTCTTTCTTTGATATAGCAAAAGAAAGGGAGGCGAATACGCCAAGCAAACACGCATAGCGAGGCATATGGTGCTGGCCTTAGAAAAAAAAACATGCTGTCAAATTAGACATACACCCGCCAAGAGTTAAATTATTCATTTAAGATGGATAATTTGTGTTTATGTGTTTTCTCGCAATCGAAGTGAAAAGTAGAGTGTATAACTCGGGTCTTAAAAGCCATATTACCACTCGAACAATTTTCCCTCTCTACGTTCGGGAAAATACCCATCTCGTGGTAATATGGCTTACTTTAGACCCTTGTCAAACAATCTACTATAACATGTCACAATTAATAGATATAATTAATAATCATAATCGTAGCGTATGAGTGTAAAATCCGTGACCTCTGCATACCCCTTCGAGAAATAAAGGTGAGGATAAAAGGCGTGATGAGTAAATTTGTTTGTTTATGAATGTTTGTGTATGTTTTGGCATGCCCCTTCTATCCCTACGGGACTTGGACCCTTCCAAAGTCAAGCTAATTATAATCTATACATATAATAAAGCAGAAGAGGGTCAAAAATCTGTACATTGAAGATATAAGAAAAAAAATCGATTGAGGGGTCTTAGAATCGATAACAGAACACATTTCAACGGTTTTTAGAATTCATGTCTGTTTGTCTGTTTGTCTGTCTGTTTATTTGTCTAACTATCACGTGAAAACTAGCGAATGGATTTTAATACAGCCTTCATTAATGTGTTTATTGGATCTTCGGCGAGGTTATAGGCTATAAAAATCATACAGATTGGGGATTAAAAGGGGTGAAAACAGGGGTTGAACTTTGTATGGAAAGTCCTTCAATTCGTGATTTAAAGGCTTGAAAATTGGTAAGCATCTACTTGGAAGCAAAGGAAAAAGGACCCCATTCAAATATTGTGCAATAAACAGATAGAATTTGAAAAAACGGGGGACAAAATATACTTGAGAGGCCAAAGACAAAAAAACAAAAGTCCCTCAAACCATATTAACTATTTGATATGAGAGATCTAATTATGTTGGACAGTCGGTCGCTATCAACATTCACAAACCTAGGTACATACCAGTCTTACTATGCAAGCTCGGTGTTTTTTTTTGTTTTCGATGGAGGGTACCTCTACTTACCTACGCAGAGCAGCGGGGTCTCGGTTGCATGGTAAGACTTGCGGCATGTATATGTATCCGCATGATTGAAATAATTTGAGTTGGCCGAGTTGCATCAACTTTATTTGTTTAAAAAGCCATTTTACAGTTCAAATAATAAGGTTCAAAATGTATAAATTTAAATATTATTATTTTTGTATAAAATCTTTTTTTGGGGTGCTGATTACAACAATGATATCCATTTTCAAATGCAAGATGGCGGACATTTATTTTCTTAATAATCGTTATGGGATATGATTGAGGGTCTTCGGGGTACGGGGATATCAGGAGTGGGGAAAGGGGGGGGGGGGGGGGGGGCACTGACCGTTCTCAAAGCCAGAAAATAAACGAAATCGCAGTTCGCATCGAAGTAAAGTTTGTCGAAGTTGGAAATTTGGATCAACTAACTGATCGACATACCGAAGACCGGCCGGGTCGGACTTTCCACATTTAGGGTAAGGGTATATAGGTATTTGTTAGTAAAATATAGGTATGTAACAATAAACATTAAGTATGACCAAATTCGAAATTCATAGGCCGATAGAAAACAAAAACTCAATCTCAGAAAATCACACATCTCCCAGGAACAGCCAGGGTGGGTGCGCTATCAACCTGGGCCTCTACTCCACCTTTGAATGTGAAAGAACAAACAAAGGTAGTAAGGTTCTCCAATAATTTAAAAACAAAAAAATATGTATTCAACCACCGACAACTATTTTTTTTTCTTTAAAATTTTGCGCTCGCGTTTACATCTACATTCCTTAATGCGTAAGAAGTCTTTTCCGCACCCTGCATCACAATGTTCTAAAAGTTTCACCCTCGCTTCGCTCGAGTTTTCATCTACATGACTTGATGCGTATAAAGTATTTTCCGCACATGCATCATAATGTTCGAAAATTTTCGCGCGCGCTACGCTCCCTACATTAGTTAATGCGTGTGAAAAATATTCCGCACCTTTTTTTCTTTTTTTTTCCTCACCTGTATCATAATGTTCCAAATAATTCGCGCTCGCTTCGCTCGCCTTTTTAACTACATTACTTGATGCGTATGAAGTCTTTTCCGCTCCTGCATCATAATTTTCGCAACATTTCACGCTCGCTGCGCTCGCGTTTTCATCTACATTACTTATACTTAATGCGTATGAAGTCTTTTCTGCGCCTGCATCATTATGTCCGGAAATTTTGCGCTCGCTTCGCTCGCGTTTTCATTAACATAACTTGATACGTGTAAAGTATTTTCCGCACCTACCTACATTGTAATGATCGAAAATTTTCGCGCGCGCTACGCTCTCTAGAATACTTGATGCGTATGAAGTATTTTCCGCACCTGTATCATAATGTTCGAAAGATTTCGCGCTCGCTACGCTCGCGTTCTCATTTTAATGACTTTATGCGTATGAAGTATTTTCCGCACATGTATCATATGTTCGAAACATTTCACGCTCGCTGCACTCGCGTTTCCATCTACATTACTTGATGCGTGTGAAGTATACCTATTCCGCACCTGCATCATAATGTTTGAAACATTTCGCGCTCGCTATGCTCGCGTTTTCATCTATATAACTTGATGCGTATGAAGTCTTTTCCGCACCTGCATCATAATGTTAGAAACATTTAGCGCTCGCTACGCTCGCGTTTTCAGCTACATGACTTAATGCGTATGATGTATTATCCTCACCTGTATCATAATGTTGCAAATATTTCGCGCTCGCTTCGCTCGCCTTTTTAACTACATTGCTTGATACGTATGAAGTCTTTTCCGCACCTGCATCATAATGTTTGAAACATTTCGCGCTCGCTACGCTCGCGTTTTCATCTACATGACTTAATGCGTATGAAGTATTATCCTCACCTGTATCAAAATGTTCCAAATAATTTGCGCTCGCTTCGCTCGCCTTTTTCACTACATTACTTGATGCGTATGAAGTCTTTTCCGCGCCTGCATCATAATGTTCGAAACATTTCACGCTCGCTGCGCTCGCGTTTTCATACATTACTTAATGCGTATGAAGTCTTTTCCGCACCTGCATCATTATGTCCGAAAATTTTCGCGCTCGCTTCGCTCGCGTTTTCAGTTACATAACTCGATACGTGTAAAGTATTTTCTGCACCTACATCGTAATGTTCGAAAGATTTCGCGCTCGCTGCGCTCGCGTTTTCATCTCCATAACTTAATGTGAATGAATATTTTCCGCACCTGTATCATAATGTTCCAAACATTTCGCGCTCGCTTCGCTTGCCTTTTTAACTACATTACTTGATGCATATAAAATCTTTACCGCACCTGCATCATTATGTCCGAAAATTTTCGCGCTCGCTACGCTCGCGTTTTCTTCTACATGACTTAATGCGTATGAAGTATTTTCCACACCTGTATCATAATGTTCCAAATAATTCGCGCTCGCTTCGCTCGCCTTTTTAACTACATTACTTGATGCGTATGAAGTCTTTTCTGCGCCTGCATCATAATGTTCGAAACATTTCACGCTCGCTGCGCTCGCGTTTTCATTTGCATGATTTAATGCGTATGAATATTTTCCGCACCTGTATCATAATGTTCCAAACATTTCACGCACGCTTCGCTCGCCTTTTTAACTACATTGCTTGATACGTGTGAAGTCTTTTCCGCGCCTGCATCATAATGTTTGAAATATTTCGCGCCCGCTGCGCTCGCGTTTTCATCTACATTACTTCATGCGTTTGTAGTATATTCCGCACCTGCATCATAATGTTCGAAACATAGGGACGGACATGGGACACCGCAAGGGGGTGGAAGAGAGATAACTAGGTTAGCGCCTAAAATAAAAGAATAGCAAAAACATTCTAATACGATGACCGAGTTCTACGCAGACGAAGTCGCGGGCTAAAGCTAGTTAGATAAATAATCCCTTTAGTTAAAATAACAGCGCCGCCCACTTGGTCGACCCAGGTATCGCTGGGAAGACAGTGTGGAGGCGGATCTGCTGCAGCTTCAGGTCGAAGACTGGCAGGAAGCTGCGCAGGATCGGGAAAAGTGGCGTGCTCTCGTTTCGGAGGCCAAGATCCTCTTTGGGTCGCTGCGCCATTAAAGTAAGTAAGTTAAAATAACAGCCTCCTAACAAGGTTGTTTCGCCGCGCGTTATCAGGAGCAAATAAGGGGAGCAATCAAACGATGTTTAATCAGACGACGTTTAGACGTAGGACACATGTTTGTGCACGGCTTACGGCGATGACGGCTGTGGAATAGATATATACCGGACGGTTACTGTGCGGCGCGCGGCGGAAGACGGCAGACGGCGAAGGCTAGCGTACAGGGAACTGGAGGACCTGGAGGTACCTAAAGTACCTTTGATTTTAACACATTCATGCAATAGGAGCTGAATTTCAAGTAAGCTAAACACAAAAATAAAAATGAGTCCTTTTCACCCATCTGGACAAAATCCGCCATTACTATTTTTGAAGTGAAAACTTCTTTTGTGATGGGGATTTTTTTTTTAACTCGCGACAGATTCGTAAAGAGGTCTCAATATAGTGGACGGAAGTACCTACGCCTTGGACGCTCCACGATCAGCTAAGTTGACCCCTCCTAATATCGTAAGCGTAAGACGGATACGTGACCTATTTTAATATAAATAAGTATTAAGTAGTAAGTTTAATGTAGGTACAAATAAGCGATTTTATCCTCCTCTCTTTCTACCGCGCGGCGAAAATGTATGCCTACGCTGCGCCTGCTGTTTCGTTTAGGCGGCGCAGGGCGCTTGCGCGAATGTGCGTGTGTGTTTGGTTTTCACTTCTGCCGGCACTCCCAGAGTGCAACCCGTTGTTTTTTTACAGTGTTGCCAGCTGTCAATTTTCCCGGGTTCGAATCCCGGCCGGGGCATTTATTTGTGTGATGAGCACGAATATTTGTTCTTGGATCTTGGATGTTTTCTATGTATTTAAGTATTTATTTATCTATATAAGTATGTATATCGTCGCTTAGTACCCATAGTACAAGCTTTGCTTAGTTTGGGAATAGAGCAGTCATAAGAGCAGGTGATAAATACCGCCATTTACATTGGTAGGTTGTCTCTCAACGTCCGCGACGTTAAGTAAATATCGCTGCTTATATGTTATAGTCAGAGAGCCGTTTGCAAAATCGTTGGTATGCATAAGATGTCCAACAGATATAAATTTATAATTATTTATTTACGTGTGGCGATAGCGGTATTAAACCTCAGAGGGGCTAAGATGATCGCTTATATGTCGAACATATAACATCCGTCCCTTTCCCTTACTGTCAAGTATGTAAGTGCGAGAGGGACGAATGCGATATGTCCGATATGTGCGATGTTGTAGCTGCTAGTGTTTAATAAATAATAATAAATAATAAATAAATAAATATAAGCAATCAACTTAACCCCTCTGTAATTGTTAGCCGCTGATCGCACTGGCCGGTGGTCCTGACACGACAGTTTTCATTTGTTATGTTGATGTCTTGAAATTGTAATGTAATTATCTTATTTTTAAAGTGAATCTTCATAGTTTTCATTCATCTCGGCCATAAGAAGTTTCCCACAACTGGTGACCCCGACGTGAAAATTATCTGACTGCGGTTTTAATTGCATTTAATATTAAATTTAATATAAAATCCTACCTTTTCAGATATTATGCCATAACTACTTACTGTTTTTTTTTCAATCGTACAGATCTTCGTTCTATCGTCATACGAATATCTTCACAAAGTTATCTACAAACAAGGTTAAGGTTTAATTAATTCGTAAATGAAGTCTCAAAACGCGGTCGACGACTGCATATAAGTATGTTGGTTTTTTACAACTCTCTCATGGTCTATAAATAAACACCGCATCAGTAGAACAAAAGAGCCTCAAGTTACAACGCAATCTGCAATTTTAAACTCTATACAGAAGATCTAAATTATAAAATGCCACGTACCCGTTAGCTAACGTTAAAGTACAATTTCAACTGAAGCTTGTGGTGAAAAATGAGCTGTGACGTTATAAAATTCAATTTAGAAAAGGTTTCCGAGCCGGTAGTTTACAACACATGGCTAGACTATAAAGTCGGACGAATATTGATCTTTCAACCAAGGAAGATTTTTTTTCAAGAATCCATTGGCGTAATATTAGGCTTTAAAGTGATATTTTTTGTAATGGTCAAGTGTCGTCGTCCCCCCCCCCTCTTCCAGCTAAACTGTGGCTACAAGGCATGTGAAAAAAATCATGGTAGTAGTCCATATAATGAATTTAAAAAGAAAACTTTCACAACTAAGTAGACATTACTAGTTATCGAGTAATTTTAATGTTGTCAAAAACATAGTAAATATAAGTTCGCAATTTTTTTAGTCCACAAAATGTAACGGGTGGACAACTACGGAACCCTACATTGTGCGTGGCCCGACACGCACTTGGCCGGTTTTTCTCTACTCGCTTCCCGTCGCAGTTGCAGTACTTGCAGTTCTGCTAGCCCCGCTGTTCCGATCGGGCCCGATCGCTCCGCTCGTCCACAGACGCAGCCTTATTCGTTCTAAGTAGCACGTGTAGCGTCGTGTGTCCGTGCGTCGGTCGCAGTCGCAACTTGACCTGTTGCTAACGCCCGCGCCGCGGCCACGAAATATGCGATAAAATAAAGCCGCCGGAGCCGGGTCATACTAAACTGCGCCCGCGGCGGGCAGTTTAGTATGACCCGCTCCGTGCACCCGCGTAAGCTAGCGTCGGCCCTTAAGCTCAAGCCACACAGAGAGCGGGCGGGCGGTGGTGGCGCGGGCGCGGGCGGCGGCGGCGCGGGCGCGGGCGGCGGCGGCGCGGGCGCGGGCGGCAGCGGCGCGGGCGCGGGCGGCAGCGGCCTTTGTCGGCAGCCGCCACCGCCAAAGGCGGCTCCCGCGCCGCTGCCGCCCGCGCCCGCGCCGCCGCCGCCCGCGCCCGCGCCGCCGCCGCCCGCGCCCGCGCCGCCACCGCCCGCCCGCTCTCTGTGTGGCTTAAGCTTTAGACATTGTTTCGAAGTACCTACGTCTCAGGCGCAGCCTGACCTGCGCCCGTAGCACATGTTGCGCTCGAGAGTATCTCGACTTATCTCGAGCTACGCGTCTTTTTCTGATTGGCGCTGTTAGAAAGTGGCGGATAGCTTGAGATACGCCGACATACTTTGGAGCGCAACACGTGCTGGGCCTACGGGGGGGCTAAAGCGGGTATTACACTGTCCTGAATCAGGGTTCCTAACTAGTGGAGGGTAGTTGAAGCATCTCGCTCTAACGTATAGGTCGGAACCCTTCTAAGTGTCCTGAATTCAGGACAGTGTAATACCCGCTTTAGCTAAGATGATCGCATATGTCGATATGTCGGACATATAGCATTCGTCTCTTACTGTCAAGTATGTATGTATGGAAATGCGAGAGGGACATAAGTATTTTTAGTTTTTGGGCCAAACCGGAAAAAAGGACTTGATCCGAATTTTCGCCAATGAGTTTACCCGCTATAGTTTACCTCTCAGAATAATCTCTTTTATTTTATTTATTTTTATAAACACAATTTCCTTAACATTTTTTGCAATAAATCCTGTAAGATTAAATAAAATCAATGTATTTACATTCCGTGTAATTATTATTATGATTTAATGTTCGATAACTTGAAATCTCGGTATGAATTTTAACTGATTTCTTCGGTGTTTAACCGATTTCGTCCATTCTCTCTGTCTTTATGGCCACAGTATAATTATTGTGTGATCACTTTTATATTTAATGCCGTACAGAGATACTGTGATAGGTTCAAATTATCTGATATCCTATGTTTTCTCATACCCAGATTAGAAATACTATCAGATGCCACTGCCTGTCATATGAATAATGGAGTCAAGTTACCGTCAACTAGATTTGCCTTATTAAAAGCTTTTAAGTACCTATTTAGTTTCTGCATTCAAAACTTGCAAATTAAGTTTGACACATTTCCCAACAAGTGTCCTAGTGAACCGAAATTTTATTTTTTATAAATACCACGAAGGTGGCAAACAAGCGTGCGGTCCACCTGGTAAGCTGACACCGCAGCCTATAGACTCTCGCAACTCCAAAGGAGTCACGTGCCCGTTGCGACCCTTTATAAAATTTTAGGATTCACTGTGTTAACAGGTACCGTCAACTGGGGTCGATAGGGACGGTTTTGAACTTTGAATGAGATTTTCACGGAATATTTCCATGAGAGCTAACAATGTTAAGGTTTTAAATCTTTATTCTTGTGTTTGAGAATCTACTCGTATTTGTAATAATTATGTTCGGTGACAATGTAATTTATTATGGCACCACCGACTTGATTATTATATTATGATGGAAACAAAAGGTGGCTATAGTATTATGCCACACTACACAACTTACACAAGATAAACTCGTCGTGTTTGGGCTCATTGGTACCTCGCAGTGAAGTGATGCGATGATAATGCAAAACGTACAGTCGGCAAATATATATTAGCTTGTACCAAATTAGCATTTTTATTACAGAAACTTGATTTCTTAACAAGCTATCCATGAGTCCTATTCACTTCAATAATTTACTAAAAATAAAAAGTTCTATTAGTAGATATATACGAGTATGTATGATGCAACAAAATGTCTGATACCCTTTGATGTCTCTCCTCTGCGCCGCGCGCCGCGCTCGTACCGTTTGACTTAGGTAGGGTATACGCGTATACGGGATCTTTAAGTATTTGATTATTTTTATACTGCCATTCGAACCAGTTTTTAGAGAAGATAAAATGTCCGTAGTACCTATTGGACCAACCACAATTAGAATTATTTTAATTTTGGACGATACAATTTATTATGGCATTTTGATGGTTTACTATCCAAAAAGTGACACTAAGTATGTTATAATTTTTAACATGTGTCAAATAGGACATATTTAGATACAGATGTATTGCAATAGTACATTACTTACCAAGGGCGATAAAACAAAGAATGTCTCAGATCGCAGGTATTTTACGCCCGAGCCGAAGGCAAGGGCGATAAATATGCGATCTGAGGCTTTCTTTATTATCGCCCGTGGTAAGTACAAAATTTTATGTCACCCCCTGGCCAGGAAGTGGGTTTTTTCGCGCGCGGAGCGTGCGATAATGGCCACTTTATGGCCAGGTGTGACATAAAATGATTTATGTCACACCTGGCCATAAAGCGGCAATTACCGCACGCTCCGCGCGCGGGAAATCCCACTTCCTGGCCAGGGGGTGACATAAAATTTTGTACTTAACACGGGCGGTAATAAAGAAAGCCTCAGATCACATATTTATCGCCCTTGCCTTCGGCTCGGGCGTCAAATACCTTCGATCTGAGACATTCTTTGTTTTACCGCCCTTGTTAAGTAATGTACTATTTCCTTCGTACTTTATCGGAAAAGTTCGTATTTATCGTGCTCTCTCAATTAGCTTCAGTACCCATCTTACAGCCGTCGCGTAGGAGTAACTTTGACACTTTGACATTTTTCACTTTGACATTTGACACTAAACAATAAAGTTCCATAATAATGGATATGAAAACGTCACTCATTTAATACAATCATTGATTGACAGTTCGGGTGCCATCGTATTCCGATTGAGATCCGAGTTTTCCCGAAAGAAAATCATTTTGCAATACAGTTATTTACTTACCTATATACTGATGTGTTTGTAGATTTTTGTAATTACAAATTACCCTAAGCGAAAAATTCGTAGCTCGTATCTGTACGAGCTCGGAATCAATATATTTTCCACGATGATACATACTTTACACGCATTTCACAACATATTGCTACAGTAATAAAAAACCTTTCAGTTTACAAAAACCAATATTTATGGGAGTCGATAAAAATAGAGCACTATCAGGCAGTGAATGGGCAGGCAGGGCTGCGGATAAAATACTGATATTTTACTTTGTGAAAATAAAAGTTACATTACGTGTTACTTTTATCTCAGGAGCGCGGGTTGGCCATTGTTGTAGTTGTGACACATACGAACACATAGACAATGCGAACTCATAGCTGACGCACACATAGACAAAGTGCATGTACAGCTCAACACACAGCTAATGACGCGTTTAGGAAAGTAGTACTAAACTAACTAGGCCACTTAACTAGGAAAAGCCTACGTAAGAACATCTTTTGTTAACTGAAAAATTACATTTAGGTCAACTCTGACATACCTGGACTCCAATAAAGACTAAAAATTGGGACCTAACAATAATTTTCGTAATTTGACAGTTTCGACGGAGCGCCGCTGAGCGGAACTCCTATCCTCAGTCTCTCTGACTGAGGATAGGAGAGACTCAGGGCGGTTTTTGGCCTTCGGGCATCTGAATATTCTGAAGCTAACCCAACAAACCTAATAACCTACTCAACCAGAAATTTATGTACTAAATAGAATCAGACGAAGTTGCATATATTATACGATCGCTCAAACCATCAAAGACGTTTATTTTGGTGTTATTTTCTACTCATCAGGTTACCTAAGATTGAAATAAAATGAGTTTTAAGATAGAAAATAGAGGTATGTTTGCCATTTTTTTCTATCGAACAAAGACTTGCAAATTGTGTAACGGACATCCGACGACAATAGATAAAGGTCTCAAATTAAATATAACATCGTATTTTTTTACATTATTAATATGTACTTTTTCGAAATAAAACCGTGTATAATTGGGATATTTTACTATAACCCCGCCTTAAGCAGTTGATCCCGCCAAACCTTGGGATTAGGTAGCGGACCCCAGGCATCCTTCAGGATGCAACTGTACTGGGATAACGTTAGGAGGATGATGATGGAATCTCAAAAATCTGGCTGTATAAAAACTTATCTAAATTATTAGTATTTTGTTAACGCGGAGCCGCGCGTTTATGTAGTAATAAAAACCGGTTACAACCCCGGGGTGCACAGCACTTGGCGTAATGACCTACCGCTTTCTATCGCTGCACAAAGAACTGAAATCGAGTCAATGGGCGATGGAACCCGAATGACAAAAGGCACTTTATTGAATGGATCTACTATTGTCTATTGTACAGTTGTAAAAAAATACTACGGGTACGATGAGAGAAGCGAAGTTAACGAAGTTAGTAACTTCAAGTTACACATTATAACGTAGGGAACGAGGGACGATATTTCATGTTATTCACTGTCCATATTCACTGCATCATCATCCTCCTAGCGTTATCCCAGTACAGTTGCATCCTGAAGGATGCCTGGGGTCCACTACCTAATCCCAAGATTTGGCGTAGGCACTAGTTTTTACGGAAGCGACTGCCATCTGACCTTCCAACCCCGAGGGGAAACTAGACCTTATTGGGATTAGGCTTTGTCAAGTGAGTGGGCAACTTGACTGTTAGAAGTTCTCAAGCCGCCCGAAGGCCTCCAACTTGGCTTAACGACTGCTGCCATAGACAGCAACCGGGATCAACGGCTTAACGTGCCTTCCAAAGCACGGGAGCGCTCAGTTAGTAACCACTCAAAGCGGTCACCCATCCAAGTCCTGACCGCTGCCCACGTTGCTTAACTTTGCATAACGCTTGCGTCACGCAGGCGCCGCTGGGCCACGAGCGCTCTGTACATATTCACTGCCATTTTGTAAAAAAAAATACTGACTCTTGAGTTTGTTTCGGGATTCCTTCTCGTTCTCGACAGTGCTCTTCTTTTTCAGGAACGCCAATGAATTTTACTGATAAAAGTAAAATTTCAGGGTATTCCATTGATTTAGTATTTACTTCATGTCACTATAATTTTGAGCATGAAAGTTGATTCGATTTTCGTTCTCGCGATTTGCTGAGGTTACATGATTTGATATTTTGTCCAAAGGCTTTATTATTTATTATCCACCCATAACATTGAAAGTGTCGAGTATTGGATCAGTGTCCAGAACTGGTACGTTTACCTTATTTAAGCTTCAGAATATATTATACATATATACTTACCTTATGTATATGTGGTAGAGCCTGCGACACACGCTGAATAAACGTCCGTTTTTGCACATACACTGTGGACACGCTAGAAGTCGAGCCTCGCACTATTGACATATTTGTCACTGATCCATGACATTTGACACTCATGGCACTACACTGGACACCTTTACACTAACTTTACTTAAACCATACAAAATGTTTTCCTACAAACTTCATACCAACCATTGTGTTCAATAAACAATTTTAATGCCCCACCTCCCCTCGCGTCTTCGGGCGCTTTCTTAAGGCTTGGTCACACCGCGTTGCGCGACGTCCGCGCGACGCGACCGCAGCGCGCCGGAACGTATGCTAACAGGTTAGCGACGTCACACTGGCTGCGCGACGCGAGCGGGACGGTTTCATACATTATGGCGCGCAGCGCGGCGTCCCGCTCGCGTCGCGCACGCGGTGTGACCAAGCCTTTAATGACATATGACCGATAGTTGACCTATTGCTCGCATTCTAATAGGCGGTATGTCGCTCCTGGCTGTGCCCTCACCTAAATACCAGCACGCGTGTGAATCAGTGTTTGTGTGCCGGCGACATGAACCCTGGACTTCGCAATCAAGGTAATCCTTTGTGTTAAATCCCATTTTAAACACATTGTTTTCGACGTTTCATACTTAATACTCCTGATTTTTTGGTTAGTAACTCCATACACAAAAAAATACCTAAGATACAGTAATGGGCACGACGTATCTGTACGTATATATAGAGTACTTTTACCTCACGAGCTCGGGTGAGCCAATGTTGTGTGTTGAGCTATACATGCACATTGCCTATGTGTGCTTCAGCGCAAGAGCTATGAGTTCACGTTGTCCATGTGTTCGTATGTGTCACAACTACAATAATAGCCAACCTGCACTCGTGAGATAAATATACTATAAATATAAGTCCCACAGATCACTTCTGCTACCTGTAATGAGTTAGGCGAGTTCCTGACTTGGCGGGGCGGGATCGATATCGATATGTGACATTTTCTTCTTTGACGTAAACTTACTGACCTCGCAAAGATTCTCACTTGACATAATACTGTCAGTATTACGTTTGCGCAGTAGTAATATAATATCATGCGCAGAAGCGGAGCAGTACCGTTTTCGCATCGTCCCGCTACCGCGCATCCCGCGCCAGTCAGGAAGCACTCATTTAAATGTAGGGGCGCAGTAAAAAAAATGGTACTGAGTCGACTGACAGCTGACACTGACATTTGACACTTTTCTCATATCGTACTGCCTCCGCACCGACAAATCAGGAAGTCGCCTTAAGTAGAGGCCCATTTTTGGTACATTAAAGTTAACACAACGCGTAACATTACTTAGTAACACGATAACAGTTTATAGAAAAGGTAGTCTCCGATTTTAATGATATATCTCGATTGGCGCTGTTATTCCCAAGGCGAGTAACACTGAACTGACTGTCACTATGTCACCAATTCACACCTATGTCGTACTACAGTGTAAACAGTGTTATTTTGTGTTGCATAGTGATAATTAATAGTGAGCGATATTCAAAAACCTCGGTTTTCGAACGATACAGGACCGTAGAGTAGAGAGTTATGGTCCTAGCATTTTCCCGGCGAGCCCTAAGCTTAAGCAGACAGCAACTGCACGTTCCACCGCACAAGAAATTGAACCGTAATCGTAAGACAAAAAGTCCCAATTTAGAGTGAGCGTCGTGCCGTTGCGGCATCTTTCTGCTCATTTCAAATTGAGCTTTTTACGAATACCATGGTATGTGGTCATCGTCGCCAATGGACGCTCATTGCCGCCCATAAGTAATCTTTTAACGGATATTTTTAAAGTCCCATGCTGTAGCCTATTGAGAATACCTCGGCAGCAAGCTCATCCCACAAACAACCCTAAGTGTTCTCGGACCCCCCAACAAGGTCCGACTTTCTTACAAAGGTTTACTTACACTTAGAGGGGTTTCCTCACAAATTTCGTAGGTACAAGTTTTTTTAAATCCATGGTTTGAGTCATTTAAAATTTGCGATTGATACAAAATAGGGCATGCCTGACCGGCTTGGTCTGATGCCGTCAGATACCTACACCTCATTTACTCTTAATGATTCCTAGAAATACATTCAAGCACAAAAACATCTAATGTCAAAAACAGCGACTATGTCAACATACTTAGGATTTCCCCGCATCATCATTCCTTCTATAAAGTAAATTAAGCAAATTTGCCTTAGCTACAACCTACTTGTGATCCGACATGCTAAACGTCGTTTTGGGCATACCTTGAGTTATCACGTACCTAATACGCGGCCTTGGGGTATCGCTAGACAAACATGCGCAATTTAATTCACGAGGTCTTGTTCATAAACTGCCTGTTGACTAAGGGACGATTTTACAATCACCAGAAAAAAATCCGTCGGTTAAAATTATGACTGTCTTTTTCTGAAGTCAAATGAAAGAAAAAGAGAGAGCTAACATTTATCTGACAGATACTTTGGATTGAAAAATCGACTCTTAGGAATCTTATGGATAAACAGCTATTTTTCTGAAGCTAGTTGCCATGTTATATTCGCTACTTCTCTACCAAATGTAGCTTTTGTAACAACAAAACCCCTACATTTAGTAACAACTTAAATCCCTTTTTTATCTTGGTTATCGGGACATTAATCACAAATAAAAGTCTAGACTGCTTAGGAAACATTAAAAATATTGGATTATATCATTATAAGTTATAAATAATACTATTATGCTGATGACTTTAAAATAGAGTGCAGAGCAAACAGCAAGCTGATAAAATTCAATTTACCTATTTGTATTGGTTGTAAGTTGAATGTTAGTAAATCGTAACACTTTCAACGTCGCTGTCAAAAATGTACACAATACACAATAATTAAACGGCAACAATCATAGAAAAATAGAAATAACGATTTTCAATGGGAAATACTCATTTAAAACGATCACTTCAAAATATAAACACACGAATCAAATCACAAACGAAATCGCATGCCGGTTATGGTAATCACACACAATCGACCACAATCTGTACATCATTCCTTCACGGTACATGCTGGGTTTGTACTTTGACACATATGCTCTCATTCCATTGTATATTCTGCTTTAATATTAATCATAATAGAGTTACTTTTGAATACACACTGTCTAAAAATCGTATGTTTGTAAGAAAAACTCTATTCCATTAGTGTTAAAGTTGAATATTCAATATATATGTTAGCGTCAAACTCAAAGTGATCGTAATATGTCGTAATGTATTGATTTATTGTAAGTACAGAAAATTACTCTCATTGGCATTGGGCTGGAAATGTCTTAATGGACGATGAAAGGAAATGACATCATTTAAAGACAATCGTGAGAATTAACCATGAAAATAAATTTATTGGTGTTTATTTCCTGAGTGAGAGTATTGAGACTGCAGTTTTTATTATTATTATTAACTTTTAAACTTCCATATTTTAATTTCTAGAAGTAGTATATAAGTTTAATTATTCCATGCACAATTAAATTATTACACTTCTCTATACAGTCTATTCAGTATTCATCCTTACGTGTACTACCATTAGGGTGTCCCTTATTTTACGATTTAGAAATTAATATTGCATACCCCTTATATCGGTTTCTTTTATCCCAAAACAAGCTGAAAATAAATATCAGGTCATTCCTGTAACTGTAACCCGTGCCGACACTCATGCGATTCCCCCATACAATGTATGAAAATGACCATTATTTTTTTCCTTTTTTTTTGTTTTTTTTTATATCAACTTTGTATAACACTGCCATATATAAACATTATTTAACAAAAAAATCTCGATGCATACAGAAAACCACTGAAAAATTATCAAATTACTGTCTGACCAAATTTCTCCATAGTAATTTGTATGGGAATTTCAGTTGCAAGTCGGCACGGGTTCCCATTACAGGAATGTCCAAAAATTTTTTTTTGGAGTGTTTGGGGTAGCATCATTATTTTTAGGGGGTATGCGATATGAATTTCTGAAAATCGTAAAATAAGGGACACCCTAACTACCATGTAAATAAACTGTCATGAAGACGGTAATCATTACCAGACTTTTCCTAGGACTTTGTGAGCTTTTTTAAATAGGTATACCTACAACCACAGAACATTAAGTGCCTACAACAACATTTTAAGTGATGATTATTGTGTAATCCTTCAGAAAAGGGTGATAATGATTATTGTCATCAAGAAGGGCTTGTACATGATAGGGCACGTAATTATGACTACACTAAATAACATTATTATAATTAAAACGTATTCTCGCGTAATAGATTTTAACCGATCTATGAAACAAGTGAAGGTATAAAGAAAGGCACAAAAAAGTTCCACTTCGATGCAATGAATAATTGACAGATGAGGATGATGGATGGTAATGATAACACGAACGCAATGACGTTGACAACGGCCATGACCATGACGTGACAGTCACGAGCTACTGACTTTCTTTTTGTCATCGAGAGCCATCGACATGGACAGCATCGCCAGGCCAACCTTTCTGAGGCCACTTTGCACACCCTGTTGAAATAAATAATAAAATAAACAACATATAATATTATAATAAAACAATTAAGTACAACATACTAAATATAACCGTGTTACGAGTAAAATAAAACAATGTGAATCCGTCAGCCCTTTTCCTAGTCTTAGGTAAAAGAAAAAAAAATGGCTTTTGAAGAAGTGTTGCAGTACAGCACTATACGAATATTTTTAGTTTTATTTTAATACATTTTTATTTGCCGTTATTAAATATTCTAAAATAAATGTGTTAGATAGGATAGAGATCCCGTTTACTTTATAATATATTGTACGTAAATATAATGTCCTCTATTTCTATGACAAATGTGTGATATTTAGAGCAACTAAGGCTATATAGCGCACGTCAGCAAACGGCGGTCTTAGAGGTTGGAGGACATATTACTCTCCATTTGTTACCGTGGGATGGCAATGAAAACTTGAACATTTACTTCATAGCTTCATACGACATATAATATCGTAATATCAAAAGTATCACATTTTACCAATAAAAAACGTAGTGTGTATTCGCGACATTTGATATCATAACTCATAGCAATCTATATAGACACCTCGCTTGTTTGTTCACCAACAATAAATTAGATGTGATGGGAGTTAGGCGACCTCCTGATTTGTCGGTGCGGAGGCAGTACGGTATGAGAAAAGGGAACAAATAAAATGATCACCTAAATAACTTTTGATATCATCAAATTTTCAAACCCTAAAATAAGGTTGAACACTCAAAAAAATTTATCGATCAGCAATTCCGAGTCACCAAAAAAATTCTACCTATTTTTGCAGCACTTGCACCTATTTTACTTATTGCGTTCCTATAAATTTATAATCGCATCAAAAAAATTGTCAAGTACCACCAAAAACACTAAACTACCACCTAATCTCATGCACCTTTTTTCATTAGAATTACATCCAAATATTATACACATCGCATGCTACATTTTAATAAACAGTTACAAATTAATTGTTTTTAGCACTATAAATATTTCAGTTATTTCCAAAATGTTATAAATTAGAAAGTAAAATTTAAAATTAATTTAAAAAGCAACGCGCAATGTGGCTGTGTGAAATAATAACACGTATACTGCTATCTCACTCAATCAAATACAAAGAATTGTCTGAAGCATAAAACCTATTGATATGTCGTTAGAGTGAAAGGTACCTATTGCTGTTTCATTCTAACTACCTATTGCTGATGGTTTACAAACTGCAAGAAGTTTTTTTTTTTTTTTTAATGCGTTGACGTGAGCGCGTTTGATTGAAACCTTTTATTTGAAAATGAGTTTTGTTGATTTATTAAATTGTTAGTTTGTTATGAAAATGGATAAAGGTCCTCAAATGAGTTTACTTTATTAATATAGATAGACTTTCATGGAAAAATTAAAGGAAGTTAATAGGTAGAAATAGGTATAGGTAGGTTTAGGTTATGTTAGTTTTGCATCGGCCCGAAGGGCCAAAACAACTCAAAATAGGAGCTCCGCGCCAGCGGAGATCCGTCAATACTGTTCCAATCTCCACTAGTTTGAAATTAAAATAGCTATTTTTATTTCAAACTTCAACTTCTTAAAATCATTTAGCGCTGTCTTGCTCGCACGCGGTGCGAGGTGCGAGCGAGACGGACCGTATGGAAAACCGCATCAGTGTGCTAGCAATGAGGTTAGACTAGATTGGAACTGCTTTGCACGTCGGACATTAAAAAACAATTGCCGCGTGAAATTTGGTGATCATGTAGTATTTCTGGGTATTGAAAGAATTATTTGGGTGTAAATAATTTTAATAGGATTACGAGCCCTGTAATATTTGGATGTAAATTATATGAAATTTGGTGTTTGAAATTAGGTGATCATTAAGTATTTTTGGGTAGTGACTAATTTATTTGGTAACAATTTAATTTATTAGGTTATCGACATGTTACTTCTTTGAGTTGCACTTTATATTTAAAAGGAGTTGAAAATTTGGTGCGAATCTAGTATTTTTGGTAATCAATGTAATTTTTTAGAGCATCATTCGGCAACTAATTTGGTGGTTCGTTAAATGCTACCCATGAGAAAAGTGTCAAATGTCAGTGTCAGCTGTCAGTCGACGCGGTACCATTTTTTACTACGCCCCTACATTTAAAACTGGCGCGGGATGCGCGGTAGCGAGACGATGCGAAGGCGGTACTGCTACGCTTCTGCGCATGATATTACTACTGCGCAAACGTAATACTGACAGTATTATGTCAAGTGAGAATCTTTGCGACGTCAGTAAGTTTACGTCAAAGAAGAAAATGTCACATATCGATCCCGCCCCGCCAAGTCAGGAAGTCGCCTTAGGATAGCAATTATTGAGGCGTTTAGCTTACCGACTCGTCCCTTTGGGTCGAGTCAATACAAGGAATAGTAGAGGAAGAAAGAAAATAATGAGAATAGATAGAAATTTCACAGAAAAAAAGGCAGAGAAGCACACAGAGCATTATTGAAATTATTGATCAGGGGGCCAATTTTTGAGTGTCGAACGCTCGACTTTTGAAATCATCATAGATATTTGACAGATGTCGAGTGAAAAGTCGAGCATTAGACATTCAAAAATCAGCCCATAAGTGGGGCCTATACCACAAAACTTTACAAGCGTACAAATTGACAAAATTGACAGCTTTTTCTATGGTAAATTGTGCAATTTTGTCAAAATTTAGACTTGTAAAGGTTAGTGGTATAGCGTCCTAGAAATTCATACGAATATTAGACGCGTTTCTATCCCTACTTCAAAATGTCAGAAACTAGATACAACAGCCAAGGGTCCCTTTCTGTCAATTAAGTCAAATCGAATTAAATAGCTGCCTGCGGTTCATTTCAGACATTAAGAGACCTTGCGGGTAAATTACTTTACGTATGGCATTGCCATATGCTCTTATTCCATGGGATGTAGAGCGCAAACTCAGAGTATCCCAGTGTTTAAACCACCCGCGTGGTCGTCTCGGTGATTTCCCCCGGATTTTCCCCAGGCCACTCTCCTGTAAAGCCACAGTCAGTTAAAAAAAACTGTCGCTACAATAGGTATCGCCTTGCTACAGGGTACACCAGCCATAATGGCAGCTTAAGTTTCAAAGGCGCGCTATCATCGGCCACCCACACAGTGTTTACAGTATCACTATGCCGCACAGAAACAATCGCATGCGCACCCAAACAGACAAACACTCTCTCATTCTTGCATATGCCAAAAACGGTATGTAAGATCGAGTCAGAGATATTAGCCGTCGAATGTGAGGACGGAAGGTTGCTAATTAACGGGGCTCCAGTTACGAGTACCTACTCGTACACTAATTAGGAGTGAATGAAAACAATTGAAGAATCATAACATAGGTAGGTAGGTTTCGTCTGGACTTATTGTATAGTCTTCTTCTTCTTTGACCATTTTCCCATTTAAGAAACTGTACGGAGCGTTGTCGCCCCTTTATTGAATTGAGGATCCGTTGTGATTTAATTTATTTATTAAGGATTACCAATACATCAAGCATGCTTTTATATCTAGTCTACATTAGGGGCTCATGGTTATCTAATTATACATAACCACAACTTACTCCAATACATTTTTACCTATCACATGCAGTTGACTCTGTACATACAAAATTGATGACTAAAATATAATAATAAAAAAATTAAACATGACTAAAAAGAATGAGTAAAATTTAATAAACTTATTTTCTAAACAATTAACGATTCGCCCAGGGTTAACCGTAGTGGTTAATGTGAATAGCATCACTTCACTGATGACTGATAAAGATAAAGTTGGCTACCACGTCAGCGCCGTCGGTCGGCCGTCAGCCGCCGTCAGTCATGTCGATCAATCTCAATCTAACACTTTACAGAGTGATAAAATAATCGTTACGTTAATATATCTAAATCTAAAGTGCTGCAGTATCCACCGTGCTTGCGAGAGTTGCGAGACTGTGACAAAACAGGCAAGGCGGTTTTATCGCAATTTTTTACAGATAACCTTAGGTTTTTTTCCAAGCCTATACGGTGTCCCACTGCTGGGCAAAGGCCTCCTCCCTTGACTTCCACTCGTCCCGGCTTTGGGCTGTTTCGGGCCAGTCGTATAGAAATATTAGAAATGTGTCCAGGTCATCCCGCCATCTCCGCCTCGGCCTGCCACGTCGTCGCCGAGCATCTTGCGGCATCCATTCCGTTGCTAATTAGCAACCTTAATTATAAATTAGCAACCTTAGGATAGCTGTAAAAAATGAACAAGCAGTGCAGGATCTGAACTGAGACTATTTCTTGAAGCGGCTCGAATTTTTCTTCGCCTTTAATTGACTTGTTATCTTTTTACGAATTAATGTTTTGAATTAAATTAATCACAGTACAGGACTGTACAGCTTTCAGTGACAAGGACTCCCCTATAATTTTGTTCATATTCTACGACTCCCGAATGGAGTTCATCACTTAAAAAATATTATTTATGTGTTTCCCGCTCACGCACAGCACAATAATACCCCGAATTTTTGGGAGGCTTGCGCCGAGCCGAAGTACCGGGGTACCGAAGTTTCAACGAGTACCACCACCACATAGCCAACACGTAGGTATTAGAGAAGAAACCATCGACACGAGAAGAAGAAGGTATTAGAGGTCCTTTTGACAGTTTAATGAAATGCAAGGGGTACACCGTTCGGCTGTTGTCCCTGTCCGTGTTATTGTCATTACTATACTAGTTGGCCATCGCTGGCATGCGACGATGGTCTTGGATTTTGGCCTAGCATTGAAAGTGTTAAATGGTTGTACTGCCGCTCGCGGTCGCGGCGTGAGCATATTGAACGGGGTAAGTAGGGCAGGATCGCCGCAACAGGTGCTTACGCGCGCCTTTTCAGGTCACCCCGGGCCGGCCATAGGACAACTATAAGCGCTGGAAACTGTTACTAGTTCTAAATGCAGAAAAGGTAAGCGCTTCAATGTTTGAACCTTATACAATAGGTACAAATACTCTTTCACTGAGCGAAAGAAATACTAATTATTAGTAAGTTTTAGTGAATTCCAAGACAAGGAGATTATATACTAACGGTTACAAAACAGTTAAGTTGTTACAAGGGTACATTTTTTGGTATTTGTAAATAACTACTATTATCAAAAACTGGTTTGTAACCGTTAGTATATAATCTCTTTGTCCTGGGATTCACTAAAACTTACTAATAATTAGTATTTTTTTTCGCTCAGTGTTATTGCACACTTCTTCTTTATAGTTCCTTATAGATCTTATAACCTTCTTCTTCTTTTAAAAATGGCTTTCCATCAAATTTATGATGATTTCGTCAATTAATACTTGTTCAGCGAGTTCGTTTAGTGACGTTGTTCGGTAACGACGCCATGACAGTAGGCAACAAAGACAGTGTACGGTGTAGTGGATTCAGTAGCTCTAGTATAAGTTTTTTCGAAACATTAACTAATTCGAACGCGTTTGCGTTTTGTCTCAAAATGTATGAAAACGATCTCACCGAGTTTGAAATACGCGCGTTCCTCGGTTAGCAACAAATGTTATACTCGCTGTTTTAGTTTCCACTAGTGACCACCAGAGGCGCTGTTCACGTTTTCATACCACTTTCATACATTTTGAGACAAAACGCAAACGCGTTCGAATTAGTTAATGTTTCGAAAAAACTTATACTAGAGCTACAGCTCGTCGTCGCTCCGGTCACGGGATTCGTCGTAATTGGCGCGCGCGCGACTACGCGATGTCCGCGATGATCGCGCGATCGCGCGACTTTAACTTAGAATATTTACTAGTAAAAGTCGCGAATTCGCGCGATAATCGCGTAGTCGCGTTTGTTTTAGGACGATCCCTTTAAGGCACCTATTCGAGTTCAATATATTCGCGAATTTCACTTGCGTGATCGCGCGATCATCGCGTTGTATTAGGACGATCCCCACGTGTGTTCACCAACGCGGCGACGAGCTCCTCTTATAACCTTATAGTTGAATGAAACCTATTTCTCCAGTGCTCACCTCTATTCTACCCAACACAGTACAATACAATACGTTACAATACGGTTATTGCACACCTTAATTAAAACCAGTCCTCTCCCAGCGAAAAAAACAAAACATTAAACATTCTTTTGTTATCCGGCCGGGGATACCAGTCACCGGTAGCGGAAGGGTTAAGAATTGGGAACATTAATTATAGTAACAACAGGCGGTCTTGTCGCTTTAAAGCGATCTCTTCCAGACAAATATATGGTTTATTATGAATGTGTGTACCTGCACCGGATATCGGTCAGGAGAAAAAATTATGCCGTGCCCTACAAACATTCATTATAACAATACACTCCTTTATTATTGATGCCATAATAGTAGTTTATCTACACACATATCATAAATCCTCTAATATGCGTACGGAAACCGTAAAAAATGACTCTCATTTCAACATTCAATGAATTTATGGCAATTTTCTTATCTGTGGCTAAGGTAAGGCTACAGCAGTAATATAATTTTAATTTTAATCTCATATATGATGTTAAAATATTAAACGTCAAACAAAACTGTCAAAATTTAAATGTCAAAGTTGACATGTCCCTATTCTAGTATCACTGAAAATTCAAATTTTTTGCCTTTTGTTGTGTATTGTCACGAATAAATAATTCTGATTCTGATTCCGATATTCAGTCGATGCGAAAAGTCAGCACGATGTTTTTTTAGTATATATCGCACGAAATTTGTAAACATAACTACTATTATGCAACTGGTACATAATGAGAGCCATTAAAACACGAATGTGTTTTATGAACCGAGCCGAAGGCGAGTTTCATAATAAGGTCACACGAGTGTTTTAATGCCTAATTATGTACAGTTGCATACACTACTTTATCTACATCCATGTATTAAATCCTCTTTCACGTGTTTCGTGTGGGCACGTCTCGCCGGCGTGCGCCATGTTTGCCTCGACAGGCCGGCCCGCGCGCCGCCGCCAGCCCGCAGCTGTGTCCTTAAGTTGTACGTGATCTCATAAGACTATTGTATTTGGTGATCTTATAGGGGATGTGCGCAACAGCCGCACAGTATATTATAAAACGGGGTCTTATCTACGGTTTTTGAACTTATTAAAGAGGATTTACTATATGGGTGTGGTGTAGATAATGGTACATTACTTAAGACCACGTTATTCGAAATCATAGTATTTTTCATTCAATTTTAAACCATTAAATACTCACTTTATTGATGGGATATTTAGATATGTTATAGTTTAAGAGTCGGCCTAGTGTATTTTAAGGCTGAAAATACGATATTTGAAACTTAGCTCGATGATCTCACATCGCAAAAACAGGTAAATTTTGATCTTATTGTGAGTCGTATATAAAATATATCCAACTCAGACTCGAGTAAAATATATCAATAGATAGGAAACGATGTGAAGAAGAGCATTTTACGGCTAATTTTTTTTTTAATGTTTTTATATTTAACAAAACTCAAAAATATCAGAAAAGCAAACTGCGCGCTTCATTTTAGTAGACAGATGGCCGTTGGGCCTCGAGCTGGACGGACGTCTGTGGCACTTTTTGCAGTTTGACATTTATAAAAATCGCATATTTAATACCAGTAACTAGATGATATTAACATTTCCAGGGTAAATTACTGGTGAGTCATATCGACGAATAAACATTTAAAATAGTTTTCCTGGTACTTTTACAATTCGAGATAGTGGAAAACATAAAATGTGGCTAATAAAGCTTATCATTATATCATTTTTTTCCTTTTTAAACCCTCTCTTATTACAAAAGGTTTCATTGAGTATTTTTAGAATGTGGATTTTTTTTCCATTATACGGGTCACACTCCTTCATATAGCATATTGTAATATTTTATGTCTATGTGTGAGTATATTCATAGCGCCTGACACATAGTTTGACATCTGACATTAGCAAATTAAATTCAAGCTTGGTATTTCAAATACAATATTTTAAATTATTAAATATATTGAGCTTCGTATTGTAACAAAATAAATATGCCCAAACGGACCGTAATCCTGCCAAAGTTTTGACGCTATTCGACTTCAATTTGCTCTGCAGTTCAATGTAAAGCAGAATGACATCAGTATTACGATGAAAGTGATATTATTGCATTGTGTAATTATTCCAATATATCAACGTAAACGATAAAAAAAGAATAATACAAATTTAAATGAAAAGATGCCTCGGATAATATCTGAAATAGAAAGGGCCCAAAGCTCTGAGGAATTCTGGCCGCTTACGGCTAGTATGTGGGGGAGGATATCTGGTGACGGCGTCGCGGTCTCAGATCTATGATCAGCGACTTCGGTGAACTTCACTTCATAGCCACATCATGCGCAAATGTTTACGTGAATTTACTGGACGAAGTGATGCTGCAAATTGTTCTACTGACTTTCCTGACTTTATTCAAGATAATTGCCCCATACAGCACGGGTCACTTGGGAATGGTTTACTCTACAGCTACATCCAGGCATAAATGTAATGATGTAATGCCATCGCCTGAAATTCGAACCCGATTGAGAATCTTTGGGGTTTAATGGTTCAACAGTGGGATCATCACCATGAAAGAACCAAAGAAGCAATTCAAGCAATAGATACTGCAATGAAATATGGGAGGAAATGCGGGGAACTGACATAATTATCAACGTCTTCTCAGCTTATTGAGAGACAGGACAGGCTACAAACTGTTGTAGACGCACTGTGGTTGCACGCATTATAATCCCTCAGTCTTATGTTTTATGTTTATAATAAATTATATAATAAATCTTGAATTTTATTTAAGGCGCAGGGTAGGGCAAGGCCTTCCCCATACAAACTTTGTGCAGGTTTTATTCGTCGGTTTTGGCACTAACAAATATAATATATTTTTTGGTTGTAAATATTAGATAAGCGAAGATCGTGATGTGAAAATTTTCAAATATTTCAAAAAAAATCAAAATTAAAAAATTAAATAAAAAAAATAATAAAATAAAATTTACATCACGAAATAGCTATGAGAAAAATAAGCATACTGACCAAAAATCATAATTTTAATGCAAACACAAACGAAGTAAATCCTGCACAAAGTTTGTATGGAGAGAGCTTGCCCTACCCCTCCTCTTAAGATGGATTTATGAACCGTACTGTCTTCTCGAAGATCTCACGGTTCGAAATAAAGGCCATACGATAAATAAAGAATAAATATCTGGGCGACCAAGCTTTGCTCGGCGTTTTCCCGGGCATGAGACCTAGCTAGATCGATTGTTCGTCCCCGAAAACCCCCACATACCAAATTTCGTCAAAATCGTTAGAGCCGTTTCCGAGATCCCCGAAATAAATATATAAATAAATAAATAAATATACAAGAATTGCTCGTTTAAAGATATAAGAATATCTGGGCGACCGAGCTTCGCTCGGCGTTTTCCTAGGCATGAGACCTACCTAGATCGATTGCTCGTCCCCGAAAACCCCCACATACCAAATTTCATCAAAATCGTTAGAGCCGTTTCCGAGATCCCCGAAATAAATATATAAATAAACATATAAATAAATAAATATACAAGAATTGCTCGTTTAAAGATATAAGATAAAGAACTAATAAATAAAGTTGTAAGCTTTTATTAGCAGGGCAAAATATTTATGTTGAATCTTTTTCTAAATAAAATAAAAAAAGTACAAAATATTTATTTACCAAAATAACGCTCAATAATTATTTATACTCTAAAAATTACAAAAAAAAACACTTGCTCTTGCCTGAGATTCGAACCTGTGACCTGTGCTTTAGAGAGCAAGCGATTACTAATTACACCACAATGTACTTGGCTTAGTGGTTGAAATTAAGCTACTTATTTGTGGCTTTCAACTTTGACTTTTTGTGTCGAGTCGTGATAAAATTTAGCCCTTATTTAGTTAAGTGAAATCTGTCAAAACTGCGCAACAGAGACAGAGATATGCAATGACAAGTCTACACTCTTTTGCGTGAATGTCATAACAATCTGTTCTAAATTTAAATGGTTGACAACCTAATTATCACGTGCGCCACTCTGGCTTATTCTGGTAAATTGACAAAGAAGGTCTGTCACATATTCAAATTCTAAGTTACAGCAATCATTAAAAAAAACGAGGTCAGTGACCTGTCACAGTAAAGTGAGATAGTGTGTGTAAAATGTAATTGTGTTTGTTACTGGGGAGAATTACGATAATGTTGCGCCGCCTAGCGGATTTTTTGTGTCGCGTTTGTAGTTTCGCTGCAATAAGAAAGCCTTAACAAGGGCGGTAAAACAAAGAATGTCTCAGATCGCAGGTATTTGACGCCCGAGCCGAAGGCAAGGGCGATAAATATGTGATCTGAGGCTTTCTTTATTACCGCCCGTGTTAGTACAAAATTTTATGTCACACCCTGGCCAGGAAGTGGGATTTCCCGCGCGCGGAGCGGGCAGTAATTTCCGCTTTATGGCCAGGTGTGACATAATAGTACATTACTTACCAAGGGCGATAAAACAAAGAATGTCTCAGATCGCAGGTATTTTACGCCCGAGCCGAAGGCAAGGGCGATAAATATGTGATCTGAGGCTTTCTTTATTATCGCCCGTGGTAAGCACAAAATTTTATGTCACCCCCTGGCCAGGAAGTGGGTTTTTTCGCGCGCGGAGCGTGCGATAATGGCCACTTTATGGCTAGGTGTGACATAAAGAATATTACTTTACTAGTTACTATACACCACCACGAGTCCGGAAAAAAAAACGGTCGGTTGTCCGATGAGGTGTACAAACAAAACCTACTATGAGTCATCTAATGCAACAGTATTAAAACAATTATATTCAATTACACCAATCCATTTTCGTAAATAAATTATTGAATAAAGCATAGAATATTCTAACAGGCGGCCGCTCAAATTACAAGCCCTTATTTGTTTGTATTTTTTGTGTTTTTTTTGTGTACAATAAAGTTATTACATACATACATACATACATACAAGCGAATAAAGAGTACTGTAAGTACTGTAGAGGTTATTACGGTATGAGGCTGGCCATGTAGCCCATGTAGGCGAGAATCATAACTTCATAACGTAATCAAATTTTAATATTTAAATATATTCTAGAATGCCTGTCATTCTGGGAAAAAAGTGGTTTTCCAGTGACTCTACGAGTACCACGACTCTACTTGGACTCTGCCAAAGACTACAATTATACATACTGGACTCTACCTCAGGACTCGATAGAAGTCACATCTGCTGTCAACTATTTAAGATATTGTGATTGTATTTCAGTCTTTTGATAAAATAAAAATAATAGATTTTATTTGTGTGAAATATAATAGATTCGTATGTGCTTATAGTATTTCTTTACAGCTAAAATCTCCTCCTAGATCCCTCTACGCTAAGCCCTCTATATACCTAGCACCTATGAATCTAATTAAGTATAAATAAAAAAAAAATGCCAATAGTCAATTGACAATATTTCATAATTTCCAAAAGTCTTAATTTGAAAACCATTTCGGTAAAAACGTGTGAAGTACACAAAAAACATTTTTTTAGATTTTTTTCTCCGTTAATTTTGGAAAAAATCGGAAATTACTGTAAACAGAAAGTTGACGTCATCTTCCTCGCTGTATTCAGGGAGACCTTAGTACAGAGTACAGACAATCGCTGCTCTGGAGTGGCTCTGGATTCTTGTTGGGAAGATGACGTCATATTTTACTTACGCCCTTTTGGAATGACCTACTTTTCAACGTGTTTTTTTTTGTATGAAATAATGAGTTAAATTGAAAAAGAAAAAATACGGGTAGCTTAAATTTTTACCTATTTTCTAACTAGTTCATAAAATAAAGTAGTTAAAAATATGAAATGTTGTCAATTAATGTGTTAAATAAAAATTAATAGCTTACAAACACATAACAATTTTCAATTCTATTTCTATGTTAAGAACACGAATAACATTTTAGAATATTCTCCTACCGTTTTGCGACAAGCAATATGGCTGCGTAAGCAAAGTGGTATCTTGTGTCGGAAATCTGATCATGATCATCTAAATTTAACTCGAAGACATCCAACTATAAATAGATTTAAAACAATTGCGAATGTACCTTGACGATTGCTCAACGCCATAACGTGGCATCTGACAACCGGTCGTTGACACTTGAATGGTTTCGTTCATTTCATTCATTCATTCAAATATGGAGGTTTTTTGCCATGTTTCATTGAGTCTATTTATTTATCTCTTAAGAGTCTCGCAATAAATAATATAATTGTTTATGTTGATTGTATTAATTAGCCGTGAGTGGAATATTAGTAAAGGGATTATCTTGCGACCTATTATTATTCCGGTAAGTCTTAATTCAATGGTTATACTGCTACTGGTTCAATACATGTACTGTTTACCGTCACGTTTTGACTGTTTACTGTAAATAAACACTATCGTTACTATGTTGCGTTACAAATACATCGGTTAGAAGCGATAACACGTGCGCATTATATATGACGTTTACTGAGATGATTTAAAACCAATATAGAGAAACATGTCGTCCAATGATTTAACAAGGAAGCACTTTAAAATGTGTACCTATATTTTATAGATACGTTCGTTCTTATTTATACGACGTTCATAACCTTAATGATTAATGGAATATGCACATTCTATAATTGCGCCAGTTCCGTTATACTTTAGTTTGTTTTCGTTGAGCAAAGATAACCTTAAAAATCAAAACATATACACTCCTAATTCTTCTGAAACGGATGTATGGGCAAGGTCGTTAATCACTCCAAAACATTCACACTTGTGAAGTTTACGTTCTGAAATAAATTCAGAATTCGATTCTTACCGTTTTCACTTCGCTGGAGCTCGACTTGGCCGTCGACATCGCCTTTATCATCCTGCTGGAGTTATCCAGAAAACATTTTTGGATACTCATTGCTCCTTTTTTTAAACACAACACTGTACACAAAAAAATTACATCATTAACACTGCAAACTGTAGCACTGCACGTCACAACTACGGGCACATTTGAGACGCCATTTAGACACAATAACAATCACATTTCACAAGAAACTGAGTGCGCGGCGTGTTAGGTTATATCCATTGATTTGACGTAAGAAAGTTTTGTAGGTGAGTTGGAGCGAGACACGCGCACACGGAATGATGGCCGAGCTCGACTGCGGCAGGCCGTCAGCCGGCGGCGCTCGCAGCGCCCCTGTCGCGAACAAAGGAAGGTCGCGTAGACCACTCCACTAACCACACCTATGGATATGGTCATAACTCTTCATTCACCCCTGCAACGCTGTGACCTCTTTAACGGGTCCTTTATCTTTATCTGAACAGGTTCCTTCATCCGATAAGATAACTTTGCCATTTGTGTACCTAGAAGCCAAATTAAGATGTTAGGTCGAAAGCCGAACGTAAATACATCAGACTGCCCTTGAGTTACATTACATTTTTTTTGTCCTTTTTAGTAAAAATAGGATTGCTCTTGACCAGCATCTAGCCAGGGTCCGAAGATAATATCGACGGTTAAGCGAATCGCTCGTCTGAAAGTTAAGTTCAATCATAATTATGCAAATCAAAGTGCAAGAATTTGTAGATCGTAGGTAATTCCTGAAATTAAATTTCATAAACACACTGTTAGTTTCATTTATATGCTACCAAGCAGAGTTCTTAATTTCATATTAGAGAGTACTACTATAAAATATAAATATTTTCATGTCAGCAGCCGATATGGAGTTAAACGCTCATTCTCATAGTTTGTCGAACGTGTGCGACAAAGGCACTTAAACTCCAATTAAATGGCCTCATAAAAGCAGCATGTGTTCTATTAATTGTTCGAATGGTCCTGCTAACGCTAAAGCAAAACGAGTTGTTGGAACGGGTGTAACCATCATTTGAATTCCTAGCTACAAGAGGTTACTAGGAATTCAAATAATGGTTACACCCGATAGCTGTCCTTTTTTGGTTCATTGACAATACAATACAAATATTCTTTATTGTTCACCAAATAAAGTACACTAAAGGTAACAAATTGCACTCAGAAACTGGTAGCCAACAGGCGGCCTTATCAAGCGATCTCTTCCAGACAACCTTTGGGTATTGGTAACGATGCAAGAAAATTTTAACTTGAGTAGGTGAAACAGAAAAATAGAGTATAAATTATAACCTATAATACTAATTATGACTATTGCACTAATGACACTAATGTGTTAAGTGAACTTACATTAGAATAAGGAATATAACCTGAATATGTATGAACCTAATAACGCCCTTGCAATTTTTCTGGAATCCCAAGCGTTCGTAGACTACGGTGGCTGCTTACCACCAGACACGGCGTAAGATTTTATGCCACATTTTTTGAAGAATCCCATTCCATAACTTTTTTTGAATAATCTCATTTCATAAACAAAATCATTTAAAATTTAAATACAGAGACTTCACTCGGCTCTTCATAAAATGTAAATGACCCCTTATATATACCCTTGAAGAAGATCAACTCGGTAAAAGACAATAGAGAAAATTATTCAAAACAGTATAAACAGACATCCAAACAAATGCTAATCATTCAAAATATTACGCGAATTGTGAATGTACAAATTAATAAGTGTGGCATTCTTGATTACTCCGATTCATTACAATTCACGAATTTCGATTCGGCCCTCCTTTGGTAATAAAATCACCGTTTTAATTTCGTTTTAGTCTTACTTCAGAGTTAACGAATTAAATCGGAATGCTGCAAAACGAAATTAAATTTAGTACGTTTTACTGCTGATACTGTATTGTTCACGATGGTAAAACTTGGAATGACTTTCAGGAACTTTGTTACGCATAATCTTGAAAATTTCCTTCCAGTGCATTCCGAAACGCGTTGTACAAACATGTCTTCATGACTCACTTTATTTATACTGTACGTTGTGAAGAAAACTAATTAGCATAACCGTCGAGATAACGTTAATACGAGTAAGTGACATTAACATGACATGATAACGATAATCCATATACCTATAATAAAAGTCCACTTTCGGACCCTACAGAAAGCAACGTTATCAGCTAGTGGTATGAGTATGAGCTTCGTTTTTACCATGAAGGTGAAGATAGCAAAGAAGCATATGGCCAATAAGTATGTAGGCTGAGGTCCTACAGAAAGCAACGTTATCAGCTAGTGGTATGAGTATGAGCTTCGTTCTTACCGTGAAGGTGAAGATAGTAAAGAAGCATATGGCCAATATGTAGGCTGAGGCTCTACAGAAAGCAACGTTATCAGCTAGTGGTATGAGTATGAGCTTCGTTTTTACCGTGAAGGTGAAGATAGTAAAGAAGCATATTATTATTATTATTTAATCTTTATTGCACAAAAGAAAACCTTATCGTACAAAAGGCAGACTTAATGCCATATCGCATTCTCTACCAGTCAACCTTAAGGCGAAGCAGAAAAATTGTTGGCGGTGCAACTAACAACTAAAAGAAATTCAATATAAACTACATTTACATACTCCTTTTTTCATACTTATACGTAATAATTACATAAAGACATAATCATATATAAATACAAATAGACACATATTAAATATACATAATATATAAAAAATAGAGATAGTTAAAGAGAGATTGCCTGAAGAGCGAAATTGACGGGAACGAGAAGCATCATAAAAATGAAAAAGGGACTTGAGATATTCAGGATCAGGAAGGAGACTGTGGATCATTAAGAATGGAAAATAAAGTGCAAAGCATGCAGAATATGTGGGCTGAGCATATGGCCAACACGTAGGCTAAGCTGGTAAGCAGACATCGTATTAGCCTAAGCGATTTTGGGAACCATTATTGATTTAGGATTAGCTGTGTTGACATCTAGAGATAAATGCCGGTCCCTCCCTCTCAACGAAGCGTATCCTTGGGAGGTTTTTATTTTGCCGAGATTTCTGTTCAACTTCGTAGAATCGTAGAGTGTACCTTTGCAGAGCTACGAGTATCTCGGTCTGTAAAATAAGAAGAAAGCAATTAATCGGACATAAATTACTCAGATATTTTCTGCAAACTTAGTTTCTATGTGTAGTCTGATCTTGACGAGCAATTTCAGCAAAATGATGAGGCATTGCTGGAACTTTTACGGTCGTTGAATATAGTCTAGACTCAAGACATATGTAAAACCAATGATATAAACGTGTTTTTTTCTTTAATGTCAATTTGTTTGATCTTGGTCGTATCGTTTTAAATTCTTTTGGGTACCTTACTACCTATACCTACCCGAGCAAAACCAGTATAAGTATAAGAAGAGTACGCAATTAAGCGTAACTTTTCCAACTTGCATTAGGTTAGGACAGGACGTAATCAACTGTCATTTGTTAGAAGATAATAAAGCGGTGCCCGCGTGTTAGAAAAATTACATCATCGACCTGCTAATTTTTCAGGTTTAATTATAGGTTTCTTGTTTTATTCTAACCTCCCTCCTTCTCCTCTCCTCCAGACCTAATTTCATTAAAAAAATCCAGGAACGGAATGAGATCTTGAGACACGTTTCATCTAGGAAAACAGATTTTATGTGACGCCTCGAGAAAATGGTTTACCTGCCTTCACAGGATGTATAAATTGAAGATAGTGCCGTAATGCACTTTTAATGTTTTCAAACTATCTCGACTCGACGTAAACGACATTGAATTTCTTTTTGCAATCATCTTTTCTTTCCTCTTCCATGTTCAAGGTCAGACCAGAAGGAATAAAATGCCAAATAATATCAGTATTTAAGCTTTCTGATAAACATAACATAATTCGCGTACAAAGATGGCATCAAGGTTCAAATTCAGAAATAAACTTAAGTTCACGTAATTTAAATTTAAAGGAAAATGTGGATATTTTCCTTTTATACATATATTAACTAGTACAATAACATGTACCCGCCACATAATTACCTACTAATTATCGTAGATGGTTGAAGTCTATCTAGTCAACCCACTAGGACAAACTGACCTACATACGCATAACCTTTGACTATTCGTAAATTCTGAATCATATAATTTCTGCACACTCGCACAAAAGTTTATTGTCTTCTGTCTTTGACTTTACCTTTACAGCCACCAACATCTTATTTTATTTAGGTGCTATAAAATTAACCGTCTGCATCCTGGACTGTCTGACGCTAGCTGGCTGTATAACCTGGAATGGCGAAATCCTCTTACCTAAATCGGTTCGGTGCCTTTTGAGATTAGCACGGTCATGCAAGATGCTTCCTTGTAGTGTATACTGTAATAAGCGATAACGATACTCACTGCCCTGAGTATCTAAACGGTATATGTTATAAAAACCTCCATGCGGTTAACGACGTTTATAGTCTGACATGTAGTCTACGTGCGCCTTTCAAACAACGTTGGCATACTTAAACATGAAGGGTTATTAAACAACTATGTTAAACTTGCCGTAGACACAATACCTAGTTAATCAATAGCGATATTTTTAATTTAAATAGCATTAGTGTTTAACTTTTGTTATTAGAGAGATTACGATGCCATATTGTAGGTATCTATTAGATCATTCAGCTCAAATCAGTAAAGGGTTAGCAACTAGGCGAAGCGAAGGCGAATCCTCTGGAGTTGCAAGAGTCCATAGGCTACGGTGTCTACTCAACTGGTTTGCTACTATCGTGGTAAAAAATTCAGCGGCTTATTAGCATATAATATTTATTCCATAAATAATGATTTAGTACATTAAACGTCATGCATGTCATATCAGCCATCTAATGCCGCCTCTGAAAAACCACTCCACCATTTGTGAGCTGCACAAGACATCTGTAGTTCGCTACAAGAGCTAGGTGAATTAGTTCGGCGTACCTTAGCTAGGTGGCGCTGTAATAACTATTGTGGACACGTGAACATTGCGTGATTGTTTTGGTCCCATGCCGTATCGTTTTATCGTTTCACGATGATTACAAACAGTGTTCATATAACTGTGGTAACGGGATATCGCAACTGGTGAGAGAATAACTCATATTTTCGATTTGTACCTTATTAAGTAGCTAATATATTGTAAGCGTATTTACTCCAGTTGTTGGAAAAGTAACGTTAAAACTGTTTTATGTAAAGTTATCTCACAAACCTGATGTTACCAATACCTACGATACGAGTTATCAATAAGACTGGTAAGACGTCTGAGATTTACTTCAGAACTTAGAGGATAAATATACTAAAGAGTCGAAATACGTGTGCCACCATGAGGGACGGCAACAAAGCAAGATGGCTACCGTGGGGTGACCATATCGCTAAAATAACCCCATTGCTTCTGTTTATTTCGTATAATGCGATTCATTATAGGCACTGTTTTATAATAAAGAATGTAATACTATTATACTATTCTGTGATAAAGATAAAAAAAAATATGATTCTCTCGATAGCGTTATTGGAATGGGACAGACAGACAGCAGGAAGCGACTTTGTTTTATACTATGTAGTGATGATACCTACTACCTAGTGAAATATTTTTTTCACAATATTTACTTCTACATAATGTTAAATAATAGATAATACAATTCACCCAAGTCTAGAAGTATAAGTATTTTATATCATCACAATTAACATTTTCATATAATCCTAAATTACCCGATAATCAGGTTATTTTAAATCATATTAGCTGGTATCCCTAAATTGATGAATGGCGGCAAGATGGCGGCTCTGTTGGGCGCAACTAGTGTCAAATCTGACATTGCGCCCAACAAAAAAAGCGGCACGGTGACAAAGACAGCAAATAATCTATATATCTCAGTCGTACTTACCGAGATTTGTATATGGCCGTCTCGCTTGATCGCGAGCAAGTGGTTTGCGTGTCCTGTCTGGGAAGTCTGTGCTTCAGAATGATTTTGCATTTCGCCATCTTATAGAAACTGTTTGCCATTGAAAAATAATTTATTTTATTATTGTTCATACATTAACATTGGCAAAAATTGGGTACAAGTACGAAAATTTAAAGTAAAATACAATTAAAAATTGTTATGAATACATTTATTTCATTCAATTCATTCGTTCTTTGATAATGTCAACTAATAATCATTTCAAAATGTCCTTTACCTGTTCTTCGTGATTAACAATGCCCAATAAAAATATTTAAGTAGGATGTTACTATAAAATTAATCAAATTAACTAAGCATTGTGTGAACTGTGAAATATGTAGTTCGTCGGCATTTTTTATATTTTGGACAAACAAAATTGCACACGCAAAATATTATCATGTAATTTGAGTTAAATTATTTGAAATTGATTGTATTTTATCTCTATGTAGGTATACAAAATTTTGGATTGTTGGTTGTTTTTTGAACAGGATTTTTAAAATAAATAAATATTAGGGATGTTCTTCAGTATTTTTTTTTAATACTTTTTCAGCCAGCCATGGCGCCCGGCCAGCCCAACCCCGCCAAGATGCTCCTGCGCAACGAAATCTCGTCACGCATCGCCGCTCTTTCGGCTGAAGAGAAGAAACGACAGTCCAGGGTCATCTACGAAAAGGTAACCCGTTCATAAGATCTTTTGATATTAATTAAATTACAGTGTCATCCACGATTTATATTTTTTTAGAATTGCGATATGCAGACCTACTATTATTTTAATATTTATTCATGTACATATATTGTTTTGATTGAAAAAATTACACCTCGCCTAGTTTCTTACGCCAGTTCTTCTCGGGGCAGAGGTAAGGATAAAGTTTCTATGAAATATGTCTTGCAAAACAAGGAAATGTAAGTTGTACATTCTGAAACAAATTTTCTTTTTTTTAATTGTTGCTAAATTTAGATTATTGGAGGAAAATGTTGAGAAAGTCCCAGAAGTTTTTTCTTTACTCGATAAATAAGGGGGTGCCGGCACTGCCGGCATATTCAATAGGCTAATTAGAAGAATAATCTGAGCTAGGTATAATTATTGAAAAATAAACTATGGTATCATTTTTGCAATGTTTTAGATACCTTATTGAAATTACCAAATAAAGATGAATGTATTATTTTTCACAAAATAATAAGCTTTACAATAATAAACCTAAAAATAATATCAACTTCAAGAAAACTACATATGAAATTTTACCACGCTTGCTTACGCTCGTATGGTGTAGTTTTAAGATTCCATAATAGATGGCGCTGTCGTCGAGTTAGAACACGCTATCGTTTGTTCAACGTAGTTTCATGGGGTGACTCGCGTTCGGATGGCGAGTCAACTTTGCGCAGAGGCAATATCGTAACCAATGAGGTTAATCCGAGGTGCGATTATTGCTAGTTGAAAACTTTACCAATACCCCGCCGTGTGGACGTGAAATACCGTCCGCTATGGCAATTTTTGAATGGCCGATAAGGCCTCAAATATCTAGAAACAAGCAGGTCGGAACAAACCGACTGCGATTTCGTAATCGTGTGTATAAATTATAAAATTTACATATTTTTTTTCTTTCTGTTACCTACTTATTAGGTTACTGATACTTAGTTAGTAGCTTTTGCCCGCGACTTCATTCACGTAAACTCAATCCCTATTTTATACCTCCCAGGGACGATTTTCGGGATAAACATCCTATATGTCAATCTCTCGTACCGCTTGCGGTATCTAAGGTTAAGCAACGTGGGCAGCGGTCAGGACTTGGATGGGTGACCGCTTTGAGTGGTTACTAACTGAGCGCTCCCGTGCTTTGGAAGGCACGTTAAGCCGTTGATCCCGGTTGCTGTCTATGGCAGCAGTCGTTAAGCCAAGTTGGAGGCCTTCGGGCGGTTTGAGAACTTCTAACAGTCAAGTTGCCCACTCACTTGACAAAGCCTAATCCCAATAAGGTCTAGTTTCCCCTCGGGGTTGGAAGGTCAGATGGCAGTCGCTTCCGTAAAAACTAGTGCCTACGCCAAATCTTGGGATTAGGTAGCGGACCCCAGGCATCCTTCAGGATGCAACTGTACTGGGATAACGCTAGGAGGATGATGATGTCAATCCAGGTTACTTGTTGTAAGTATACCAAGTTTCATCATACATAGTCCGTTTATTGAGTACCTAACAAACATCTAAACTTTCGCATAAATTTAAGTATAATATGAAGTAGGATCTAAACAACAGTATGGGATTCTTCACGAAAGGAGTGCTTAGGGTCAGTCGACGTCGAAGATATGTTTACATATTTCGCGTTATTACAATGGCATACGGTGCAAAAGTGTAAAGATATTTTTGACGTCGACTATAGCTATACATGTCACACCCGTGGAGTTGCGTAGCTCCATAGGATGCTTACTATCAGGCGAGCCTAAGCCGTGGAATTTAAAAAAAGTGTATAATAGTAGATTGTTTGACAAGGGTCTAAAGTAAGCCATGTTACCACGAGATAGTAAAATTGTTCGAGTGGTAATATGGCTTTTAGGCCCGAGTTATACACTCTACTTTTCACTTCGATTGCGAGAAAACACATAAACACAAATTATCCACCTTAAATGAATAATTTAACTCTTGGCGGGCGTATGTCTAATTTGACAGCATGTTTTTTTAAGAACAGCACCATGCCTCGCTATGCGTAGTTCGCTTTGCGCATTCGCCTCCCTTTCTTTTGCTATATTAAAGAAAGAGATGCAACATGCGCTTTTTTTTCTTTTAAGAGGCGTAATTGCTTGACCATAGACACCGCTTAATCTTTAGAGACCTGAAAAACGTCTTTCCTGATTGGTCGATTTTAGTACAGCTGTGTTCTGGTTGGTAGATATTTTTACCAAATATTTTTTAATCTGTCCAATTACTGTTCTGTGATTGGTGGATTTAATAGGTGAAGTATTTTGATTGGTCAAATTAAAATGTTTTGTAAATCATAAATATGTATACATATTTTCCCTAGGGCTTAAATGTACTACTTTAGCCCCGCTTCACAAGTCTAATATGACACACTTTTCGAGCATGAGAAGTGAAAAATGTATTTTTATGTTACACCTGGGCATTAAGTGGTAATTACTGCACGCTCCGCGCGCGGAAAAGCACACTTCCTGGCCAGGGGTCGACATAAAAATTTGTACTTACCACGGGCGGTAATAAAGAAAGCCTCAGATCGCATATTTATCGCCCTTGCCTATGGCTCGGGCGTCAAATACCTGCGATCTGAGACATTCTTTTTTACCGCCCTTGGTAAGTAATGTACTATTTCCATGTGCAGGTAATCAACCACCCCTGGTATAAGTCGTCGACACGCATCGCGCTATACATGAGCACTGACCAAGAGGTGGACACCGCGCCATTATTACAGCATGTCAAGTCCAAAGGTTGGTAACAACTGAGTTCAAATTATAGTTGAATTTAGCACACATGAATTTTGTGCAAGTATTAAAATAAAATTAGTATCAGTCTACCAACTGCCCGAAGATCATACTTCAAAAAACGTACTGAAGTCATGCACAGGCAAGCCAGACTTCAATATATGAATCTGTTGTATATACCTCGTGCTCGTAAGGCGATGTATGGCAAAAATGCGTTCAACATGTGTATAAAACTATTTAACATCTTACCTGACGACATAAAGTTACTGTGGGGCAATAGTTTTAAACACAGGTTGACCACTTGGCTTCTGGACAAATGCTTTTATAGTGTGAATAGTTATTTAAATCAAAGTTGACGTAGAAACTGTAATCTTGACTCCACTGGTATTTTGACATTAATTTTGACATTTATTTTATAATTACTATTTTATGATTATATAATTACTATTTGATTATTGTTTACATTGCTTATTTATTATTATTGAAATATTGTACCGTAACGTAACGTAGCACGAAATGTTTGCATGCCTGCATGCAGGCTGGATACATGGAACTTATAATTTTAATATATAACACCTGTACCTACTGTATTCCTGCAAATAAACGATTTCATTGATTGAAGGTCCTTATCAGTTACATCATCAGTAAATAAACGCTCATCCATTTTGGGCAGGGGTCGGCAACCTTTTAACAGCCAAGACATATGTAGGTACAAGCTAACAATATTGTCACGGGTCGCACGTGTCAACCTTGTATGGTAACTACCTTTTGTCTGATAGTCACTTACTCTATCAGACAAATGGTACCACATTTTCGGTGGCCATTGTCAATTAGGAGGGCGTCTGTTGCCGACCACTGATTTAGGTCGTATTCTGTGTGAATATGAAACATGTATCTAAACGTTCTTTTCGTTAATATCTATTACAGTATTTACAAGACTATTGGGGCCTGGTATCATGGATTTTACATAAGAAATATCGTTTCAAACAACACTCATACCACTAAATTAGCTGGCCGCGTGTAATCAACATAATAACCCTATTTAGTGCTAAAGCTATGATATACGAGTGCTTACTATCTACCTTTTAACCTGTAGCTATGGTTTAAGTTTTTTCGAAACATTAACTAATTCGAACGCGTTTGCGTTTTGTCTCAAAATGTATGAAAGTGGTATGAAAACGTGAACAGCGCCTCTGGTGGTCACTAGTGGAAACTAAAACAGCGAGTATAACATTTGTTGCTAACCGATGAACGCGCGTATTTCAAACTCGGTGAGAGCGTTTTCATACATTTTGAGACAAAACGCAAACGCGTTCGAATTAGTTAATGTTTCGAAAAAACTTATACTAGAGCTACTGACTATAAAGTGTAAATAAAGCGATAGGGGTACACGGTTGGAGACTAGCCTGGAGAAAATTCAGAGGGAACCTCCGACACGACCCCGCCGGCGGTTTACATCTTTTCTCTTAACTTCTGAACGTTCCAGGGTCAGCTTTCGTGCCACAGTACGCCGGGGGTCACATGAAGATGCTCCGAGTGGAGGCGGGAGACGAGGCCAGCATGGACGTCACTAAACACGGCATCGCACAGCATGCTAAGGACGCGGCAAGAGCTGACGCTTTGGAATCTGGTAATTATTACGGCTGATGAAGTAGACACCAAAGACTACAATATATATACTAAAGTAGTAGAGAGAGCTAAACTAGGTTTCACCTTTAAATTGAATAATATTATCGGTTCGCTTGCCCAGCCTTGTTCTTGAACTGTTTTTTAACTATATGACATTAAATGTATATAAATATAAGTTAATTTAATTAATAATGTATGTTCGGAACCAACCTGTTGTTATGATAAATCGCGGAGTGTGTGTCGCGAAATGTGAAGGGTCCTTTACCTAGTTGTCATTTTGACATTGGTTTTGGAGGTTAATTACGGTGTGCTTTTTCGAGACTGGCACATAAAACTTGGTTGGGTTTTTGGATCGCCGAAAATGGCGGATTTGGTGTAATATAGTAGAATTGCGATTAATGGTGAATTTGTCCTCAAGTTGAGTGGATTGGTATCCTTAAGTGTTAGCTCCGCGCGCGACGCGAGAATTGGTGAGCTGAAGACATTGTATGGTGTATAGTGAATTGGTGGGGTGCCCAGCCACCGCATGGCCGCGAGAGCCGCTAGGCAGGACTAATCTTCTTTACAGGCTAGCAAGCGAGGGCCCTCCGAGACGCTAGCCTGCGCAGTCGGAGGAAGAAGACGCCAGGAACCGTGAGTGTTGAACAATTCGTGTAAAAGACGATCTGCGTATCGCAGACGGAGTCCGAACCCTAGACCGACCTGGGGTACGGAACAAAATTTGGTAGCAGAGCGTGGTTCAATTCATTTCTGTGTTGTTTATTTGGTAATAATTATTTGTAGTTGACATTATACTTTGGAAATTTCATATATTAGTAGGGATCCTTGCAAGTGACAGACACTTTTTGTTGCAAGGAAACAGTTATTTAGTATTTAAGTGAAAACAATACTTGCTTGGGTAATTAACTTTATCTATGACAAGTATTTAGCATTAGTTGTTGAGTAAGTGTATATGTCAACTGCAGTAAATAGGATATTGGCTGGAAAGGCCTATATTATAGATTAGATACAGTATTTTGTGGATTTGCATTTGGAGGTATTCTTGTAATTGGTAACAACATTAATTATATAGAAATAAAACAATTATGACATCAGGTCTAAGAGCAGCGATCCAGGCGGAGCTAAGATGGTTCACGTCTGGAGCGGCTTTGGTCGACAGGCCCGACAGGGAAGACGCTTTGCTGTCAAGAGGGGATCAGGTGGCCGAACGCCTCAATAAGGTGCAAGCTCGTTACGAAGCCTACCTGGCTGCAATTGACTCGGTTGCACCTGACCAAGCATCGAGAGTGATCGAGGAGGTGACAAGGGTCGAGGCCGATGTCGACCAGTGTCATTCGTTGGCAGACCAAATAAATCAAAAGGCTGCAGAGCTGCGGCGGGCTAGGACCAGCGGGGTCCAGGGGGCAGCGAAGCCTATCACCAGCTCTCCGGAGTTTGCGGCAAGACTACCGGCTATCCAGATCCCGGCTTTTGACGGAGATTTGGATCATTGGACCAGTTTTATAGATTTATTTGATAGTCTGGTGCATGCTCGTACGGACTTGGCACCTGCATTGAAATTGGCCCAGCTATTCGCGGCACTCGTCGGGGAACCGCGCGAGTTGGTCGGGCATTTGTCGGTGACCGACGAGAATTATGAAACGGCGCGCACGCTATTGAAAAGCCGATACCAAAATGTGCGGCGGCTAGCTGACGCCTTTATGGAAAAAATATGGAATATTCCCAGGGTAGGGCAGGCATCGGATATCCGATTGAAAATGTTGAATCCTGTCCTGACCGCGACTAAGGGGCTTGGAAAACAGGGACTGCCTGTGGACCAGTGGTCCTACATGTTGGTGAGCTTCCTGCTGAAACGGTTGCCGGAGGATGTTCGAGCTCGATTTGAAATTGGTTATGGTGGGGACAGCTCCCAGCATCTCCCGGCCTTCGGCGAGTTGGTAGAGTTCCTGGAGGCGGAGTGTCGACGAGCGGACACCTCGGGCGCACCCCCCCCTCCGAGACCATCTGGGGCCTCCCGGGCCCAGGTGGGATTTGGTTCTCCGAGGGGAAACGGGGGTAAGTCGGGATCACGGCCAGCGGGACCCCGACAGTATAATGTCACCACTGCGGACCCTGACCCGTGCATATATTGTAGGAGCCCGGGCCATCGAGTGCCCGTGTGTCCGAAGTTCCTGGCCCAGCGGGTAGAGGGACGCCGCAGCATTGCAAAACAAAGGCAGTGGTGCTTTGTGTGTTTGGGCGCACATTTTGTGAGGGATTGTGTTCACACCCAACCGTGCAGATCCTGTGGTGGAAAGCACCACCACATTTTATGCATGAACCGGAGTGGGGGTTCGAGACCCCCCCCTGCACGCTCTCCCCCTGCACGGATTCAGGCTCAGGGGGACCAGGGGCATGTGCCCTCTGGGGAGCTCGGTGATGGTAGGCGGGGTGCCCTCACCCCCCCGAGCTCCCAGAGGTATGCAACGGTTGCACGCGCACCCGCACCCCTAAGGGGGGATTCTACGGGTGGGTGCCCGCTTTCAACTTCGCACAGGTCGCCGCCCAGGTCGGCGCCACGGATGTCACCGCCGTTGGCTGAGCGACCCCGCCTGGATTCGCGACCTCCCGTGTTCGGACGCGGGACGTACCAGGTGCCGCAGTGTGCGCGCCCTGGACGACGGACATATCGGCCGGAGTGGGATCCGCTCCAACGCCACGAGCGGCCCTATAACGCGGAGCAGGAGGCTTCACTGTATTCCTGCTAGGGATACGCCGCCCACACACCAAACCCCGCCAACCTCTCAGACACCGTGATATTGCCCACGGCCTCAGTTTGCGTTTGGGGTCCTGGCGGAGGATCAGCCTGTGTGCGGGCTCTTCTTGACACGGGCGCACAGGGCTGCATGGTATCCTGCAGGTTGGTGCGACAGGTGGGCTTGGTTGTGGAACCCCACCCGGGAGATGTGCGTGGGGTAGGCAATGTGGTAGTGTCAAACCTGATAGGACAGGTTACTTTCACGTTTGGGCAGAGTCCCACTTCTCCGGCGAGGATCACGGCTCCTGCATTGGTGTTGGAGGAAGTGGTTGGGAGACTCCCCCAAGTGAGGCTGCCGCCGGAGGTGCGGGATTTGACAGCTGGCTTAAAGCTAGCGGATGCTGATTTTGACACCCCTGGTCCGGTTGACGTTCTGCTGGGTGCGGACGTCCTAGGGAGAATATTGTTGAACAGAAAACGGACATTACAGCCTGGTGGACTCGTGACCCTGGACACACTGTTCGGCCATGCTGTACTTGGGTTGATGTTAGCGGCTCCACCGCCTCCTACTGAGGAGGGCTGTCTGGTTGGAACTGCTCTGTCCGAAGCAGTGCAGCGGTTCTGGGAGATTGAGGAACCGCCTACCGCGTCACGTATGAGCCCCGAGCAAGAGGAGTGCGAATTGTTTTACCAGAATAATACTGGTCGGCTCCGCTCAGGTCGGTTCATAACTCGGCTTCCTCTATTGGCCCATCGACCACCACTTGGAGCTTCTCGCGGATTGGCGGAGAAGCGTTTGATTTCGATGGAGCGCCGGATGAGAAGAGATCCGCTCTTCCGGCAGAAGTATGTGGACTTCATGAGGGAGTACGAAGACTTGGGACATATGTCAGTGTCTCGCACAGACTGGAGTGGGGTTGAGCACTACGTGCTCCCACATCACGCGATCTTGAAATCCCCCGAGTCCAAAATTCGTGTTGTTTTTGATGGCTCCGCGCCCACTACCACGGGTGTGTCCCTGAATCAATGCCTGCATGCAGGACCAAAGCTGCACAGGGAGATAACGGATATCCTGACCAATTTCAGAAAACACCAGATCGTGTTCGTTACCGACATCCGGATGATGTTTCGGCAGACTGTGATACACCCTGATGATCGTCGGTATCAGCTGATCCTGTGGCGGGAGAGCCCCGCTGATCCGATGTTGGTGTATGAGTTGAACACAAATACGTACGGCCTTAAAAGCAGCCCGTACATTTCCATTCGGACTTTGTTGGAATTGGCGGCTCGAGAGCGATTGAGGTTTCCTCGAGCGGCCGCCATTTTGGAGAAGGACCTGTTTGTTGATGACGTGTGCACCGGGGCAAATAGTGTTGAAGAGGCTTTGGTCCTACGGGACGAGCTTATTGAGCTCATGCGGACTGGTGGCTATGAGCTGCGAAAATGGATGTCCAATTCACCGGCACTCTTGGCTGGCCTCCCTGAGGAGCACCAGCAGGATCCGCACCTCTTCGAAAATCCGGATAACCCGCACATGTTATCAGTCCTTGGGGTACAGTATCGACCCGTCCCAGATTTGTTTACCTATCGGGTAGAGTTGGCCATCCCGAAGGTCTGGACGAAGCGGCTTGTCCTGTCCACGGTAGCCCGAACTTACGATCCGAACGGATGGATCGCGCCGGTCATCTTCATGGCCAAGGCGTTTATACAACGCCTGTGGATTGTGCCCTCTATGTCGTGGGATGACCCGCTTGCCGGAGACTTGTTGCGCGATTGGGAAGCCTTCTTCTCCACGCTCCCGGCGATCAATCAGGTTGAACTGCCGCGGAAGATGCTGCCTGCAGGAAAGTACCGAGCCACACTCCACGGCTTTTGTGATGCCTCCGAGCGAGGATATGCAGCTGCTGTCTATCTGAGGACAGCCAGCTCCGCCGGAGAGGTAAACTTGCCCTTGGTAATGGCCAAAAGCAAGGTAGCTCCACTTCGGACGCGTTTAACCATTCCGAAGCTGGAATTAGCGGGAGCAGCGCTACTAATGCGCCTGCTGAACCATGTGGCCTCTACCTTGAAGGATACGGTGAACCTCGAGGAGAGTGCGTACGCATGGACGGACAGCCAAATTGTTTTGTGTTGGCTGAGATCGTCAGTCCACACTCTGGAGGTCTTTGTAGCCAACCGTGTCTCGCAGATCCAGAACTCTGAGACTGCCTTGCTTTGGAGACACGTGCCCGGTGAATTGAACCCGGCGGACGTGGCGTCCAGGGGTTGTCGGGTGCCTGAGCTAGTCGCTCACCCCCTTTGGTGGAGGCCGGACTGGCTGCTAGAGCCGGAGACACACTGGCCTGCCAGTTGTGTGATTGGGACCCCATCTTCGGGCTTGAAGGTCCATGTTGTCGAGTCTGCTCCAATGATGGACAATACTTGGTTGCTAGAACGGTATAGCTCTCTCGACAAACTTATTGGCGTGACTGCCTGGGTCAAGCGATTTATCCACAATTGTCGCCGCCCTGACCACCGGTCACACGGGAGTGTTCTCGCTCCTGAAGAGCGCAAGTCAGCTCTCCATCACTGGATTCGGGTTGTGCAGGAAGAACACCTGGGGGATGTATTTGTATCCTTACGGAAGGGACACCCCAAGTTGGGGAAGGCGGTAGCTCGCCTCAACCCGTTCATTGACGAGTCGGGATTGCTCCGGGTTGGAGGACTGCTTCGCAATGCCAATTTATCTTATTCGGCACGTCACCCCATATTGCTGCCTAAGAAGGGGCATTTGGTGGAATTGTTGGTGACTGATCGCCATCTTAAGAACACTCACGCGAGTTGCAATGCTCTCCTGGCTATTTTGCAGCGGGAGTTTTGGATAGTGAACAACCGACGGGTTGTACGGAGCATCGTGTTCCGGTGCTTGCCTTGCTATAGACTCAAGGCAGCCACGATGCAGCCTCAGATGGGTGATTTGCCCCCTGACCGGGTCACCGAGGCTAGGCCCTTTTCTCGGGTTGGGACCGACTTTGCGGGCCCTTTCTTGGTGAAAACATCGCAACTTCGAAATGCGAAGACTGTAAAAGCGTATTTGTGTGTTTTCGTTTGTCTGTCGACCAAGGCTGCTCATCTTGAACTTGTTGGTGATCTTTCGACGGAGGCCTTTATTGCGGCTTTGGATAGATTTGTATCCCGGAGGGGACTCCCGTCTCTGATCCGCTCGGATTGTGGAACCAATTATAAGGGTGCCGACCGGTATTTGCAAGATGTGGTGAAATTTTTGTTAGAAAATCAAGTTGACATTGGTACGGACCTCTCCCGTCGGGGAATCACCTGGACGTTTGATCCGCCCGGTTGCCCCCACTGGGGTGGTATTTGGGAAGCCTGTGTGAAGCAAGCGAAGGCTCACTTGTATAGAGTAGTAGGTCAAACTATTTTGAGTTTTGAGGAGCTTGCGACGTTATTTTGTAGGATTGAGGCGGTCCTCAATTCCCGTCCGTTGTGTCCGCTCAGCTCCGACCCAAATGACCTGGAATTATTGACTCCAGGCCATTTCTTGGTTGGTCGGCCACTTGTAGCCTTGCCTGAGCACTCCCTAAGGGAAGTAAAGTCATATCGTCTGTCGCGCTATCAGATGCTGCAACAAATGGCCCAGAATTTCTGGGCCAGATGGTCATTGGAATACTTGCATGTATTGCAGCAGCGCTTCAAGTGGACTGACAGAACCAGTTCTCCCAAGGTTGGAGACCACGTATTAGTTAAGGATGCTAACCTACCGCCACTGCGTTGGCGCCGGGGGCGCATTGTTAACTTGTTTCCCGGTAAGGACGGGACCCCTCGATTCGCCGAGGTCATGGTGGGAGACTCGGTTCTCAAGCGAGCGGTAGCAACTTTGTCGCGACTTCCCCTAGTATAGCGGACCGGCTTAGAGGCCTGTCCGAGGCGGGTGATTGTTCGGAACCAACCTGTTGTTATGATAAATCGCGGAGTGTGTGTCGCGAAATGTGAAGGGTCCTTTACCTAGTTGTCATTTTGACATTGGTTTTGGAGGTTAATTACGGTGTGCTTTTTCGAGACTGGCACATAAAACTTGGTTGGGTTTTTGGATCGCCGAAAATGGCGGATTTGGTGTAATATAGTAGAATTGCGATTAATGGTGAATTTGTCCTCAAGTTGAGTGGATTGGTATCCTTAAGTGTTAGCTCCGCGCGCGACGCGAGAATTGGTGAGCTGAAGACATTGTATGGTGTATAGTGAATTGGTGGGGTGCCCAGCCACCGCATGGCCGCGAGAGCCGCTAGGCAGGACTAATCTTCTTTACAGGCTAGCAAGCGAGGGCCCTCCGAGACGCTAGCCTGCGCAGTCGGAGGAAGAAGACGCCAGGAACCGTGAGTGTTGAACAATTCGTGTAAAAGACGATCTGCGTATCGCAGACGGAGTCCGAACCCTAGACCGACCTGGGGTACGGAACAATGTAAACAAATGACATGTAAAATGCAATATTTTATTAATAAATAATTGAATTGAATTGAATTGAGTAGACACCGCATTAGACACTTGCGATTCCAAAAGAATCACAAAGACTTAAGGATGCTGACAGTTGACAGCTATATACTTTGGTACAGGGTGTAATCGTTAAGTGTAGCTTCAACCGAATCAGAGTTGTCAGTGGAATCGAGCTACTGAGAGTTTTGTCGCTGGTTTACTAAACCTAGCCTAGCTGAGAAGAGTCCAGCAAGAAACTCAGCAAGGCCCGACCTGGATCGAACTGACTCCACCCGGGTACTTATGCGGCGTTACCGGGACGAATAGGGACTATATGGGTTATATGTGTCCATGTTTCTAATTCGCACAGTTCGAGTAAGACACGTATCGCTCGCGCGAGGTACGACTTGGCAGCAAATTATGCAACCAATACTGTTTAATTTCAGGTGGACTCGACCTCATCATAGCACCAGGCTTAGCATTCAGTAAGACCGGCAGCCGGCTAGGGCACGGAGGCGGCTACTATGACCGCTACCTCGCTCGAGTGAGAAGTAATCCCGACGCTCCTAAGGTACGTCCAACCAATATCGTCATCACAAGGGGACGCTCGACCTTATCATAGCGCCACGTTTAGCATTCAACAAGACAGCTACTATACCTCGCTCGAGTGAGAAGTAACCCCGACGCTCCTAAGGTACGTCCAACCAAAATCGTCATCACAAGGGGACGCTCGACCTCATCATAGCGCCAGGTTTAGCATTCAGCAAGACCGCTACTATGACCGCTACCTCGCTCGAGTGAGAAGTAACCCCGCCGCTCCTAAGGTACGTCCAACCAATATCGTCATCACAAGGGGACGCTTGACCTCATCATAGCGCCAGGCTTAGCATTCGGCAAGACCGCTACTATGACAGCTACCTCGCTCGAGTGAGAAGTAACCCCGCCGCTCCTAAGGTACGTCCAACCAATATCGTCATCGCAAGGGGACGCTTGACCTCATCATAGCGCCAGGTTTAGCATTCAGCAAGACCGCTACTATGACCGCTACCTCGCTCGAGTGAGAAGTAACCCCGCCGCTCCTAAGGTACATCCAACCAATATCGTCATCACAAGGGGACGCTTGACCTCATCATAGCGCCAGGCTTAGCATTCGGCAAGACCGCTACTATGACCGCTACCTCGCTCGAGTGAGAAGTAACCCCGCCGCTCCTAAGGTACATCCAACCAATATCGTCATCACAAGGGGACGCTCGACCTCATCATAGCGCCAGGTTTAGCATTCAGCAAGACCGCTACTATGACCGCTACCTCGCTCGAGTGAGAAGTAACCCCGCCGCTCCTAAGGTACATCCAACCAATATCGTCATCACAAGGGGACGCTTGACCTCATCATAGCGCCAGGCTTAGCATTCGGCAAGACCGCTACTATGACCGCTACCTCGCTCGAGTGAGAAGTAACCCCGCCGCTCCTAAGGTACATCCAACCAATATCGTCATCACAAGGGGACGCTCGACCTCATCATAGCGCCAGGTTTAGCATTCAGCAAGACCGCTACTATGACCGCTACCTCGCTCGAGTGAGAAGTAACCCCGCCGCTCCTAAGGTACGTCCAACCAATATCGTCATCACAAGGGGACGCTTGACCTCATCATAGCGCCAGGCTTAGCATTCGGCAAGACCGCTACTATGACCGCTACCTCGCTCGAGTGAGAAGTAACCCCGCCGCTCCTAAGGTACGTCCAACCAATATCGTCATCACAAGGGGACGCTCGACCTTATCATAGTGCCACGTTTAGCATTCAGCAAGACAGCTACTATGACCGCTACCTCGCTCGAGTGAGAAGTAACCCCGTCGCTCCTAAGGTACGTCCAACCAATATAGTCATCACAAGGGGACGCTCGACCTCATCACAGCGCCAGACTTAGCATTCAGCAAGACCGCTACTATGACCGCTACCTACCTGGCTCGAGTGAGAAGTAACCCCGCCGCTCCTAAGGTACGTCCAACCAATATCTTCATCACAAGGGGAGGCTTGACCTCATCATAGCGCAAGGCTTAGCATTCAGCAAGACCGCTACTGTAACCGCTATCTCGCTCGAGTGAGAAGTAACCCCGGCGCTCCTAAGGTACGTCCAACCAATATCGTCATCACAAGGGGACGCTCGATCTTATCATAACGCCAGGCTTAGGATTCAGTAAGACCGGAAGCCGGCTAGGGAACGGCGGCAGCTACTATGACCGCTAGATCGCTCGACTGAGAAGTAACCCTGGGCACGCTCCTAAGGTACCCTTTTTTCCTAAGGTACTTTAATAGGGATGTTGACACCAAATAAGAAAATCAATGAATCCGAATTTTCTCGAAAAAGGATCAAATTCTCAACCAAATAGCGAAAACAGTAATTCAAAAGAATAAATAATTACATAAATATAAGTCTTCAAAGTTTTAGGAGGGGGCATTTTCTGTCCCTGTTCCGCAAAACGCACCTCTGTATTGAACGATCGTCATTTACTATATGGCGCTCGAGGTCAGTGACGTCACTGATCTGTAGCGCTTTCTCTCTCGAACTAAAGGCATTCTAACGATTGTAGTTTCGTTATTTTTTGACATATTTGAATAGGATTTTCACTATTTGGCATAGTTTTATGTATTCTTTCGTATGGAGAAATAATAAATTTTGAGTCAACATCCCTATTGTTGAGCCATTTGGAGTTCACTTTATACTGGAAACGCCTAGTATAAAGTGTGCTCTAAATGGTTCAACAGAAGTTTATATTATATGCATAAACTCGGTGACCGTACGTATAACCAATATCACAGAATAGTATAATAGTATTACATACAGAACGGCAAACAATTGTGTACCGACAGCGCACGCACACATACTTACCCACATCGCTTACTTTCCTTCCCGTGTCACCCCCGTGCCAATATATTTGTTAAACGTACGGTTCGGTTTACTCGATCATTTTAAATGTTGACCGAACATTATAAACGTTGACGACCACTTTATCCGAGTTGCTAGTGACGCTGCCTATGAAGCTAGTGGCCCCGGGTTCGAATCCCGGTCAGGAAATTTGTTTCATGAGTACGAATTCCCGAGTCTTGGATGATGTCGTTGAATTTCTGTCGTGTCTCCACCACCCAAAGGTTGTCTGGAAGAGATCGCTTTTTAGCGATAAGACCGCCTGTTGTCTACCATCAACATGTTTAGTTTTAAGCCCAACTTCTATGTAATTTTTGGTGAACAATAAAGAATATTTGTATTGTATTGTATTGATGTCTATCTAAATATCGCGTTAGACCCGTTAAAACCAAACCTTTTAAGTATGATTTCTATCTATTTATTAAGTATCTATTTATCTGTATAAGTACCTGGGCGTTTTCCAAAAAAAATATTTGGTTAAAATATCGCTGTCTCCTGACTTAGAAGTACTTTTTCTCCATTAAATATTGCATTAAACGGTAATCTTTGTATGAAAACATTGTAAAGCAACTTATTTTCTGCAACTTAATAGTAAAAAAACACCTTAAATCCTATTTAAAAGCATAATTTTGGTAAAAAAACCGTAGAAAAGTAGTGATTTTTTGGCTGTCTCACGTCTACCTTGCAAACTTTAGAGCGAAATATTTATATACCTGTCTCCTTCTAGCCCCGGGTATGGCTGTTGTGTGAAAAGATCATATAATCCAAAATGTATTTTAAACCTTATTTTGTAGAGCCTAAAGTAAAAAAATCGTTAAAATCGCAATTTATTGTTGTCCTTCAAAATTGACGAGGCGGAAAGTTCCGCCACGCTACGGCGTTTTTACCAAGATGCGAACATTAAACTACCAATAACCGCTGCGTTTTTACAAAATGGCAACGTTAACATCCTAAAAATACTAGTTGTTTACCTTTTGAAATTAGTTTCGCGCGAAAAATGCTTCGAGATGGTAGTGCGTCACGGTGCATCAAAAAATTTCTTCCACTACGAACGGAATATTTCTAAAGGTAAGAGATCACTTTTTTACTATAGGTTTGTCAATTATGATATATTGATAGCTCTAGTTTCTTACGTAAGCATTAGAATCGGATAATTGCAAGTGATTTTACTAATATTTCGTTTCAAATTCAATCCGGCATGCCTCCGTCACGTCCGCCACGTTACGTGATGTACTAGGGAAACAAAAATCGTGACGTATGGAACGAAAATTCGTGGTTTACATGGCGCGGCGGCTGGTCTGACACACATTAAATTATCGCAGTTGTTGAGATATATATATAGTTAAAACTAGCAGCTAAAAATAATAAGTACCTATGTTAAAAAATCAGGTTGTCATGTAATTATTTTATAAAGAATTAATTTTATTTAATACATAATTTTATTGTTCGTATAGTTTAGTAGGTATCTTACTAGAATTGTACTAGTCTACTCGGCCTCCGTTCTAGGGCATTCCGACTTTGTGCGGTCATTTTATTTGCTATTAACTACTAGATACTTGTTAGGTTAGGTTACCGCACTCCATGTCTGAGGTGTTCATTTACTACAACAATACATTTTTATGGGTTTATAAGAGGGGCTCCAATACAGCTAATAGGGGGGCGCGAAAAAAAAATGTCGCCGACCCCATCAAGTGGGGTATCGTTGAGTAGAGCTCGTTGAGTGCATAAGTACAGTATTTTTTTGTTTTTTGAAATATTGAAAAATAAAGGAATGAGAAGCCACCTATAAATTATCATATAATTTTACTTTCCCCCTTTTAAATCTCATTAAATATTAATCCTAGCGAAAAAGTGTATACAACCTTTTTTGTAGATGATTTTATGTAGATTATTTATGCCTAAGAACGTTTTTTGCTATGGGCCACCGTTTATGAGTTTTTTTTACGAAAAACCGAAAAATGGGACTTTCAACGACCCGCCCTCCCTACCCCCCCAGGGGCTGGCGGATGGCTACCGGGCTAAATTAGCTTAGATTTACATATATTACATCCGTGCCAAGTTAATTCATCCGATACCATACATTGGGTGACAGACACTACTTCCCGTACTTTAGTAGCATTTAATAGAAGTCTATTCCGGGCGCATGTAAACCTTTCACGTAGTTCCTAAACGTGACAATTGTTTCACTAACGTCACTTTGTCCTACTTTGGCTGTGCTAGATTTTGTAAGAATTTATATTAATTATTAAGGATAATGTCCAGTATTTAGATCTCATTTGTTAAAGTAATATGTGCCAATTGTGATAAATATAACTTTTGCCAGTTTTTTACCATAGTTTCCATGCTAAGACAAAAGCTAAGCTGTGATGAAACCCAAACGTAGCGTAAAGGAAAGATTTTTGTTAAAAAACTTTATTGTTTTAGAAGACATTGCAAATGTGTTTGGTTTTTATAAGATTGTTATTGTGTTAGATTCCATTTAATAAATATAAGTTTGCAAATTACACCCTGAAGTTTATTTAAAACGTACCTAAAGTTTGTAGCGTAATGGAACGTCACATTGGTAGTGATCAGGTTTAAATTCATTTATTGACGATATTTAACAATATATTGCAACAAAGTAATATTTTTCTTGAAATATAATAAAAGAAGAACCAAATAAAACCATTTTTATCAAAAAATATTTTTTTATTTGGGGGTGGAATTCCACTACGTGACAGAACTTTATTTGGAAAACGCCCACCTACAACTACATATATGATCGTCTAAAGCGCGCGCGCTCACACAGTGAAGTTCAATGTCAATGTCACTATGTGAGCGCGACGCCAATATAATTGCGCGGGAGTGACAGAGACAAGTAATAATGAGTCAATGTACGAAATTCTTTCTATTCATCGCGCGCGCTTTTGTCCACAGAACAAGCTTAGCTTAATTTGGCATTGGGATTAGTCGCATTGTGTAAGATTGTCAACAAATATTTATTTTATTTAATGACGACATGATTGTGATGCAACGACTATAATTATCTGATTTTTTTTTCAGATCGTGGCTTTAGCTTTCAACTGTCAAGTCGTAAACGAAGTTCCTGTCGATGAAAACGACCAGAAAGTGGATGAAGTCATTGCGGCAGATTAATCGCTCATTTTACAAATACTCCTTATTATTATTAACCTTTCAATAAGTATCCCTATACCATTCATATACGTAAGCGATTATTTTATACCACTTTTATTTTAATTCAATTTTATACTTGTAATCCTTTTTGTAGAACGAATTATCCTTCTCTTTGTTCCTTCTAAACAAAAGCACTGTCTTTCATTATTAAGCGTAACCACTAATTGATACTGTAAAGTAAACGCTAACTCTTTCAGCCAAAAGACGGCTTTACGTACAAGGAAAGAAGGTTCACATTTAAAAAATACGACTTATCAGTGTTGACCTTTTGTATTTAAAACGGCAGTAGTGTCCGTAGAGCAGCCTTTTCATTTCGAAGCATTTATGGCACGTGGCTAAACAATGGCATTGTTGGACCGATGGGTCCTTAAGATAAGACCCTACAAAAAGGATTACAAGTATACTAGAGCGTTTTCACGAAATGTATTGTTGAAAAAATATATATTATCGTAACATCTAATTCTGACTCCACTCATCATCCTTCTAATTCCACTGGGACACGATTTCCACACATTTTATTTTGTGTTGCCTGTGTCACATGTTGGAAAATTTAAAAAAGGTGAAATTTTAAAACTTCATTGTTAGTTTGTTTATATTCGATTTTATGAGAAAAACATATTTTTGATATATACTATACAACATACAATATTGTTGCTTGGATGGAAATCCATTCATGCTTTAATATTAATTTTAAATGGCCTGAAATATTAAAATATTTTTGAATCATTTTAATATATGAATTTGTATTATCGTTTAGCTATAATAAAGTAAATAAAACAAATGCGCATTAACATTTTATTGAATACAAAACCATAAAGTACGCACAAGATGTGCGAAAATATACCATAATACAAGGTACGAAGATCACAATTTAGATAACTAAATAAACAATACTATTTGAGATTATAGGTGCTACTTTGTCGTTTTCATCCGTTAAGATATTTACATAGTATGACATTTAAAACGTGACATTAAAGCGACATGGTACAAAGGTGTTAGGTAAGCCACTTGTGAGGGCGACTGTACCTTTGCCTTTTAAATTCTAAACATAAACTGTCTTAAATAGAATTAACAAAGACGAATATAATCTACATCAAAACAAACATTTTTTGAGAAAAAAAAAACTCTGTGAGTATTGCATGATTTCATTTGCATAAGTATATGAAAAAGTAAGCTGAAATATTCACCTCAGCCACTAAATCGCTATCACTAAATCACTATTTTCAAATAAATTGGTAGAAATACGTGGTAAATTTATATGAGACTTAACAGTATAAACTTAGGCTAAAATTATATACAGAATTTACTAAATAAATGGGATCATGACCCAAACATCACACATATGCTTTGTTGATACGCCAATATTACCAATAAAATTGCGTCACAATATTGCTAAAATCTTTATCCGTCTTTACGTTAATTCATATTTTCATTCATGGCAAAAGAAACTACGTATAGGCAGAGACTAGGAATTATACATATAGACTGCCAATGCCTATACATTGTGGCGTAATTTTAAAATAATGGGCCTGCTGTGGCTAGTTTCACTATGGGATTTACCATTTAATTCGTATGCCACTAAGACCTCTGCTTAAAACATAGCGCCATCTATGAACACAACGAAGAAGCTCCCAACAGATGGCGCTATGTGTTAAGCAGAGGTCTTAGTGGCATACGAATTAAATGGTAAAGTGATCTCTCCATAGTGAAACTAGCTACAGCAGGCCCATTATTTTAAAATTACGCCACAATGTATAGGCATTGGCAGTCTATATAATTCCTAGTCTCTGGTATAGGTGATAAAAAAATATGGTAGAGGTACAGTCAGCAACAAAAGTAGATTGACATATGAAGATGTCAAAAGTTCTTATTCCTTTGTAATAAAGACTGTTGACGCCTTCATATGTGTCACTACTTTTGATGCTGACTGTACAGCACATCTAGGTTTTTTTCGGGACATAAACGCAACCAACGCGCTTGCTTCTCATTGCTCAATAATTATATTGAATGACAACGCGAACAGCGCCTCTGGTGGCCTCTAGTGGTAACTAGTTTTTGGCATACAAATTGACACTAAACGCAAATGCGTTCGTTTGCGTTTTGTTTCGAAAATAATATACTAGAGGTACCGTTTAATACCTACACGTAAAGTCCATTTTTTGCATAATAAACCGAAGCACCTAACTAGCCCAAATATCTAAAAATAATGAAAAAAAGGGACAATAACATTGCTCCACTGTTACTACTTACACCTCTTTACTTGGCAGTGTATTGGTGATTAATGCACTTATATAGATTATTTTTGCATTTTAAACTATAGCTTTAAATAAAAAAAGCTTTTATCTACACACATATCATAAATCCTCTAATATGCGTTCGGAAACCGTAGAAAATGACTCTCATTTCAACATTCAATGAATTTATGGCAATTTTCTTATCTGTGGCTAAGGCTACAGCAGTAATAAAATATTTCATTTTAATCTCATATATGATGTTAAAATATTACGTCAAACAAAACTGTCAAAATTTAAATGTCAAAGTTGACATGTCCCTATTCTAGTATCACTGAAAATTCAAATTCAGTCGATGCGAAATGTCAGCTCGATGTTTTTTTAGTATATATCGCACGAAATTTGAGCTAGAACGACACGATAACATCAGAATAAGGACTCTTTACTTTTTAAAATAACATTCAGGTATCTGTTGCCAGTTCTGATTTCGATATTTCCGCAACCGTGCAAAAAAGGTTGTATTAACACAATTATTGTATTTATTTACTACGGTTTCTGAACCCATCTTAGAGTAATTATAATATGTGTGTAGATCAAGTAATGTATGCAACTGTACATAATTAGGCATTAAAACACTCGTGTGACCTTATTATGAAACGAGCCGAAGGCGAACTCGTGTTTTAATGCCCCTCATTATGTACCAGTTGCATAAACTACTATTATAATTGTAATAGGTATTATTTGATAGTACGAAACTACATTATATTGTACAAGGCTATTTTTTCTTATTGAATTACTAACTATTTTCACAATAGGTACAATACCTACATACTTATGTCTGCCATACTATCGACTATTTAAAATAGGTAGGTAATATAATCATTATTACCTACTGTAATTTAAAATTCTAATGGTAAATTATAACGTTTTTATGGCACCTGTTAAAAAAGGTGGATTACTGAAGGAGTTGGGTATGCACCTATGTATCTAATTTGGTGCATATTAAGGTCACTGGGAATAAAAATATCAACCACTTTTAATTGTCATCTAAATATTCGTACATATAATTGCAATGCTTGGAAAAAATTCGTACATAATATACTCATTAGTTACACTAAGCACTACAATCTACTTTGATTTCGTACAAATGGTTTGAGTTTATTTTATATTTCACATGTAAAAAATATATTGTATTCCAATATCAAATGATATATTTAATAAACTAATTACTTACAAGTGTAACTTTCCATTACTATGTGTAGAAATATTTCCTGAAATAATAAAATAACAGTAATTATGGGGTCACTAAAAAAGAGTAATATGAACGACTTTTTAATAAATATTGTCAATTTCGCGATGATAAAGTGCTTAAAATCTAATAGGTGAAATTATAACAATCATTATTTATACAGTTAATTCATCATCATCATCATCATATCATCCGCAAGACGTCCACTGCTGGACATAGGCAAATAGTTAATTAAACATTAATAATTACCGGCGCGGTAATCACGTAACGTTTTCGACCGTTAGTACGATAGATTTAAATGTCAAATCCCATACTAAAACTGGCATTAAATATGTACCAACGGTAGTACATATCGTTACGTGATTACCCCGCTGTTCCAATTACTAAAACTTAAATTGTAGTTAAATTCGATTGTGCATTAAAAATCGACATTTGTGACGTGGTTACAAAGAGTCATAGGACTATATTTATAATTTACATACATTTTGCTCGCGACTTCGTCTGCGAAAAACTTTTTCATCGCAATAGGAGTCATCGCTCTTGCATACAAACTTCCGCCCCCTTTAGGTATCCTTCCCGGAATAAAAAGTATCCTGTGTCCTTCCCCGGGATTCAAACTATCTCCATAGCAAATTTCATCTAAATCGGTTCAGCGGTTTAACGTGAGGAGGTGACAAACAGACAGACAGACACACTTTCGGATTATAATATCAGTATGGATATAAGTAACACTAGGTACTTAGATATAGAAAGTTCCCATCATAATTATTTGTAACTAGTACTGCGTAGATACTGAGTCCATTTTTGTTTCATTGTCATGTAGAGCTATTTTCGTACAAACTGGATAAAATTAGTGAAATAAGGTATCAACAGTTCCTCATATTTTTCAAAGCAAAGTATTTACTCGTAGATCATGTTTGTCATGTCAAAACAACGCCTGGGCGGGGGCCGATTTTTGAGTGTCGAACGCTCGAATTTTCACTCGAAATCTGTCAAAACATCATAGTTTTTTAAGGGTAGCATTTAACGAACCACCAAATAAGTTGCCGAATGATGCTCTAAAAAATTACATTGATTACCAATAATACTAGATTCGCGCCAAATTTTCAACTCCTTTTAAATATAAAGTGCAACTGAAGGAAGTAACATGTCGATAACCTATTAAATTAAATTGTTACCAAATAAATTAGTCACTACCCAAAAATACTTAATGATCACCTAATTTCAAACACCAAATTTCATATAATTTACATCCAAATATTACAGGGCTCGTAATCCCATTAAAATTATTTACACCCAAATAATTCTTTCGATACCCAGAAATACTACATGATCACCAAATTTCACGCGGCAATTGTTTTTTAACGCCCGTCGCGCAAAGCAGTTCCAATCTAGTCTAACCTCATTGCTAGTACACTGATGCGGTTTTCCATACGGTCCGTCTCGCTCGCACGTCGCACTGCGTGCGAGCAAGACAGCGCTAAATGATTTTATTTTATAGAAGCTTCAAATTTCTGTAACTTTAATGAGACACGTACATACCATAATTTAATTTAATATATTTTCAACAGTGCTTTCCTTACTGGTCGCATACAGCTATTTGTTCTCAGATGTTTTTGCCTCTACTCTATTCGCTGATAATCGTCAATTTGCCTAGGTAGTAGTATTTTTCTATGACATCTATTTTTATTTCAAACTAGTTGACATTGGAACAGTATTGACGGATCTCCGCTGGCGCGGAGCTCCTATTTTGAGTTCTTTTGGCCCTTCGGGCCGATGCAAAACTAACATAACCTAAACCTACCTATACCTATTTCTACCTATTAACTTTCTTTAATTTTTCCATGAAAGTCTATCTAAATTAATAAAGTAAACTCATTTGAGGACCTTTATCCATTTTCATAACAAACTAACAATTTAATAAATCAACATAACTCATATTCAAATAAAAGATTTCAATCAAACGCGCTCACGTCAACCCATTAAAAAATTAATAATAAAACTTCTTGCAGGTTTGTAAACCATCAGCAATAGGTAGTTAGAATGAAACAGCAATAGGTACCTTTCACTCTAACGACATATCAATAGGTTTTATGCTCCAGACAATTCTTTGTACTTGATTGAGTGAGATAGCAGTATACGTGTTATTATTTCACACAGCCACATTGCGCGTTGCTTTCTAAATTAATTTAGAATTTTACTTTCTAATTTATAACATTTTGGAAATGACTAAAATATTTATAGTGCTAAAAACTATTAATTTGTAACTGTTTACTAAAATGTAGCATGCGATGTGTATAATATTTGGATGTAATTCTAATGAAAAAAGGTGCATGAGATTAGGTGGTAGTTTAGTGTTTTTGGTGGTACTTGACAATTTTTTTGATGCGATTATAAATTTATAGGAACGCAATAAGTAAAATAGTGCAAGTGCTGCAAAAATAGGTAGAATTTTTTTGGTGACTCGGAATTGCTGATCGATAAATTTTTTTGAGTGTTCAACCTTATTTTAGGGTTCGATAATTTGATGATATCAAAAGTTATTTAGGTGATCATTTTATTTGTTCCCGTTTTTTAATAGATCTCGAGTGAAAAGTCGAGCGTTCGACACTTAAAAATCGGCCCCCTGTCACACATAAAATCCCTGATTTACGATTATGAGTAGAAGAGCAGATTTCGTTTTGTTACTCAACGGGAAAAATGTGGGTTAGGACACTAACAAACATGTTTTATATTTAAATCTAAAGAGAAGAAATCACATAATAATTAGGCCCTATATCATTTAACATCACAATAGCAGTCTAGTTCTGGCTGTCGACTATACAAAGCGACTGCTCTGCAAGGACCTGAAAAGGGAGAAACACACATTCAATGCTTCCAGACTTTAGGTTCATATGTCGTCGCAATACGGCTCTTGTAATTACTTCGACTAATCCACGTGAGAACGTGACTTAAAGACGAGTCAGGAGGCCGACTTTTCACTCGACATCTGTCAAAACATCATAGTATACATAGTATATTGAGAGATCTCGAGTGAAAAGTCGAGTGTTCGACACTCAAAAATCGGCCCCCTGGTCTCGCGAAAACAGTAGTTGCAGCAGTCGCAGTAACCAACATCATAAGAGCTAGGACACAGCGCGGCACCGGCAGCATCGGCACGGCACTAGGCACATCAGCTTTGGCCCTTTTTTTTGTACGGGGGGAAAATCCTTTATGGATACCCCCGCACCACGGGGGCAGTGCGCAGGTTATGTCGGACTTGCACCGACTAAAAACCCCCCGATTGTCCTCCTCAACCCATTTCGGACGGCTCTGGGCTCTCCCATGAAACTCTCCAGTGCCGCCCTAGAGTCCATCTATGTCTATGTCCCGCCATGTTTTTATGGACGATCGCAGCCCCCAACTACGACCGTCTTCGGCCCCGAGGACCCTCTTTTAGTCGCTTTCTACGGCAGGCAGAGGATACCGTAGCCGTATTCTTATGCCCGGGCTACAGGGCGCATCAGCTTTGGCCCTAACAACAAGGCTTCACAAGATGACTACATGGGCTGTACTTCATGATGTCTTTGAGATATCTATATACATACCTACGCTACCGCAACACAACACCAAACACCCTCTGTCCTCTTGACAGCAGTAGCTCCACTGCCCCCACGGCCACCAATAACATCAGAAGAGCTAGGATGGCTAACACGGCGCGACAGCGGCGGCGCCGGCGTTCGCCCCGGGCCAGGCTTTTGGACAACGCTTTCCCGCGCGCGCTGTCTAGTGTAAAGAGGGCGCTGGCAGCCTGAAATTCAGAAAAAACAATGTTTAGATGCGTAATATGTATGACATTTGAAAAACTCTATTTAGTTTTGAAATTGAGGATGTCTACGCGGGACGGTCTAGCGTGAATCATCCGTTACGCTTCGTCATTTCGGTAAAGAAGAAAGGGATTTTAAGATGTTTTAGCTAAAGTTTATTACAAGGCTCGACCCAAAACGGATTCAGGAAAAATATAGTTATATTTTGGATCCATTAGCGATGTCTAAAAACGCGCGGTTATTGGTAAGGTAACCTCATCGTTAGCCGTATTAAGTCAAAGGAAAAAATGGTCAGTTGTAACCTCCTACAACCTCCATACAAAAAAAGTAAAGCCAAGTTCAATTAAACAGTGTCAGTGAAAGCACTGACACGATTCAATTCCTTTTCAGAACAGCAGTAATATAATGAATTCCACTGGTAATATTGCCGATTTAAAGCCGTATTCTGATTTGTGCCCAAAGGATCATGGTTGTCATTGAATTTCGACCAATCGTAAGCAAGTCTGAGACTGTTAAAATACCGCCACACCTTAAAACCTACTTCAATTAATAACAGCAATCAAATTACTTAATTTATATCCAATCAAACCTTACTTAGTCAAAGTGGTGATAAATAAAGAAGGGCTACCGACTGACGAAACTATTATAGCTTTTAATTAAAATCGACGTAGCTGCATGCTGTAAAATAACCATTGACATAGTTGTAAGAGCTAATGTCTGTCACACAGTGACAATCAGTTCAGACAACAATAAAATACTATACTTAAATATACAAATTATCATACCGCAGTTGATTAAGAAAATTCTACATGAAAATAATATGTTTTATGGCAAAACGGATTTATGATTATATCAAAGACCGGTCAAAACATCACAGCGCTCAAATTGTGCAGATGAACGGTCTTTTTATTCTTGTCGATAGCGCACGTATCGGACTTATTATTATGTTATTGTTGCCTAATTTTGGTGAATTAAATAGACTATCAGTTTCTAATTAGAACAGAAAGAGAATTATCTTGCGCAAATCCCGCGCGGTTCCAGTACCTTAAGGCGACTTCCTGACTTGGCGGGGCGGGATCGATATGTGACATTTTCTTCTTTGACGTAAACTTACTGACGTCGCAAAGATTCCCACTTGATATAATACTGTCAGCATTACGTTTGCGCAGTAGTAATATCATGCGCAGAAGCGAAGCAGTACCGTCTTCGCATCGTCCCGCTACCGCGCATCCCGCGCCAGTCAGGAAGCACTCATTTAAATGTAGGGGCGTAGTAAAAAATGGTATCGCGTCGACTGACAGCTGACACTGACATTTGACACTTTTCTCATATCGTACTGCCTCCGCACCGACAAATCAGGAAGTCGCCTTATCTTTATTTACATTGGCAATGAACTTGCATGCAAGTTTCTTTACATTGTGGGGCTGTGGGCTATCGACGTAAGATGAATACGATCAAACCCTGCAATGTATTGAAAAGTCACTGAAAATTACACGCTAGTCTAAACCGGGCATTAAATCGAGCTTTCTTACGCCGAGCGGGCATGCAGCTTGGGCAAAAATGTGGCAAAATGCTTTGATGGGCCATTTTACGGAAAGTTGTACATGTACACTCGACTTTTTTTAATTTGGACAAAATCGGGTTTTTTCTACTCAGAATCGAAAGCACTTTCGAATGATATAGGGGGAAAAAAGTATCCCAATTTTTTTTTATTCCATTCCGTTACCGTTTTCATGCCAAGCTTGTAATGCTTGTATGGTGGTAACGGAATGGAAAAACTGGAAATTGTATGAAACATTTGGGACACTGTTTTTCTCCTATTAGGTTCGAAAGTGCTTTCGATTCTGAGTAGAAAAAACCCGATTTTATCGTAATTAAAAAGAAAGTCGAGTGTACAACTTTCCGTAAAATGGCCCTGATGATATGTCTGTCCGTATGTCCTCCTACAGGTCGCATTTCTCAACCGGTTCTCGAGAAATTTTGTGAGGAGGATCGATACCTAATTACATGGAATTTTTATGTATAAAAAGTTTTACTCGCAGTGTCTACAAATCACAGAGCCAGTAAGTACAATATAATTCACAACAGTGTGTATCACAGTACCGCGAAACTTAAAACCATCCCATAAACTTATCGGTTTTTGAATCATTATGAAACGGTGGCATAAAAACATTCGGTTTCGGTGTCACTTCTCATTCAATTAATTGTTATGAAACAATCACTTACTACGGCACAATTTATGATTAAAAATAATACGTGATAAGATAAGGAATGTCATGTCATAATTTAATTTAATTGAATAAAGTTGGATTGAAAATAAACTGGTTTCGGGTGTCACGTTAAGTTCTGAATATTTAATCAATTTCGACGTCAAATGTACCCACGTAATAACGGTCGCGTGCTTTATTTTGGGACACGTCTCGTATTTTTTTTTCTATACATACTATATGATGGGACATTTAACCTTAAGTATTATAATTATTAAAAACTGAGCTGGCTCATAACTCTGCCAAACGATAGGCATAATATAACCATCCAGCTGGGGAATGTAGCGAGCCTTGTGGGAAGCTTGCAACATGGGACAGATCTGAGGGATTTTATTATTAGTTTAATTTAGTTTTTTTTGAGCTTTTTATAAATATATTTGTATTTTATTAACAACTAAATAAACAAAACAATAATAAACAAACAATAAAAATTTAGTTATACGTTATTTAGTTGTACGTTAACGTTATATTTTATTTATTTTATGTCACACCTGGCCATAAAGTGGCCATTAAACCCTCTTCCTGGCCCGGGGGTGACATAAAATATTGTACTTACCACGGGCGATAATAAAGAAAGCCTCAGATCACATATTTATCGCCCTTGCCTTCGGCTCGGGCGTAAAATACCTGCGATCTGAGTGAGACATTCTTTGTTTTATCGCCCTTGGTAAGTAATGTACTATTATTTTATTGCTGTTATATGGGTAATCAATACCAAACTGGAATAAACTGGATATCCTGTCCCGACGAGAAGTAAGTTTTATTTTTCAGTACACACTACTTTTCCTTCGCATCGGTGATATGATAATTATGATGCGATTTTAAATAAATAAATTTGAATATCATGAATGATATGGCAAAACACAGTCTAGTGCTGCACTTCAAGTTCGCGTGCTTCACACGAATCATTAACTTAGTTCACAAGCCTGACTTAAACGGTCTTAAACTTAGTCGTAAAACTCGTAAAGTATATTATCTTATTTTATAACAATAGTTATTTACAACAATGCTAGGTATATCGGTCAAGAGCATGGGAAAACCGCGAGTAATTTAAATGTACAGCCTGCCTATAAAACGGCATCTGTACTGTTATCATCGTAGATGCCATTTTAATCTACATATTCTCATTCAAATTACGATTAATAACGCCGGCATATTTACCAGTACATATTGTACATTTGTGTTTGTGAGTTTCCAATATGTCGGCACTGTTGCAAGCGCCATTATGCCGTATTAAGGCGCCTGTAGAGGCAAGCACTCTCCATACAAACTTTGTACAAGTTTTTCTTTGCTTGTGTTTGCATTACACTTTTGATTTTTGGTCAGTACGCTTATTTTTCTGTTAGCCAAAACCTCAAGCAAAAAAAAATTAAATGTTTTGAATTTTTTGTATTTTTTAATTATTATTTATTGAATTTTTTGATTCTTTTTCTTGAAATTCTTCGTATATCCAGCATTAACAAGCAAAAAAAAATTCTGTGCCAAAACCGACGAATAAAACTTGCACAGAATTTGTATGGAGAAGGCCTTGCCTCTACAGGCGCTTTAAAGAGCACTCACGAGCGGACAAAAACAATGAACCTCGGAAATCAGCAATCGCTGAACACCTTCTGGAGGCAGGAACAAATCATTGGATTAATTTGCATTACCCTCAGATTCTCTCGATAGAACGCCATTACATGCGATGAAAAATTGCACGTGCATACATTTTTGTCGCTTTGGTAACGTCTATATATTTATGACTTTGACTGTACTTAGCTCTGCTCTGGACCCACTTGTGAATTCATGGTTCCATAACGTCATTAAGTTACCGAATATGGTGGTACAAACGACTCGCCGTAGATCCTTGTGAATCATTTGTGAATAATCTTACTAAAATCCTTATTTATACATTTGTGCTGCACTTAGATTATAATATGCCACATACGGACGTAGCGAAACTAAAAGAGTTCCTTGTTTAATACGGAACCCTAAAAAGGGCTTTTTCTATGCAGAGTGCTCGCTTTACACTCGAAGAATCTGCTCTTACTAACTAGTCTAACTAACTGGTCTCTTCTCTTCCTAACTTTAGTAACTGAGATTAGGCAGGTAGGTGTACCTAATACTTATTACACCTATACCTGCCTAAGGGCCGCAAGAATACGTTACTGTTAGATTCTATACGTTGCCGTATACCACCAAGTTTCATCATAATCCGTTTTTGCGTGATTGAAATAACAAACAACAAGGCCAACAAATTTCTGTCGCCATACAGCGTGGCAACGCAGCCAGCGTACTTGGCACTTGTGGACCAGGTCTGAGCCGGACGTAGCATGTATATAGATATTATTTTTAATTATGTAATTTAGTTTTATAATTAGATTTTAGTTTCTATGTTACCTTACCTCTATTATTATAACAACAAGTAGGATAATATATTTTATAATTATTTTTAGAAAATACTTCCCAAAATGTTTATCAACTCCTCTAAAACGTATGCATCAAAGAAAATCGCGGCAATGTTGTCTACAATATTCTACCATTGTTAACGCACTTAGATAAACTCTATTCAAATGATTACCTACTTGATTAGCAAAGGTCATACCCATAAATGCAGTACAATATGATTGTGTGAATTAGTATGGATGAGATCCTAATAAGGACTGATGATATCGAGGCTTCAAGGCGTTTGGGATGACCTAGATGCTTTCACATATTGGAAATATCATATTGACCCCTCAGGAATACTAGTTTATGCAACTGCTACATAATGAGAGATTTTCTGCCTAATTATGTAGGTACCTACAGTTGCATACACTACTTTTTCTACTTCCATATCCATATCCATCCAAGAGGATTTAATAATCCTCTTTCATATGTTTCGTGTGGTTTGGTTGAGCTCGTGTGCGTCATGTTTGACGAGACAGCCCGGCCCGCTGTGCTGTAATGGGCGGAGAGGGCCATAACGGTACAACTTATGATGCTGTAATGGCCATCTCCGTCCCGGGCCGGCAAGCGCGCGCGCCTACTCCTCTTACCTACACTATTAGAGCACATTAAAGAGGACTTGTCACCAGAACCAGGACAAGTTGACAACCATAATGATATAATAGGTATCATATCTTAGGCCAAACTGTTTCCAGAGTTTAAAAAAATGCATAAATATAATTACCGTTATGCAATAATCAATGTTATTTTTTTTGCAATCTTCATGCAAATACGGAGTATCAAATTAAAGACGATACGTTTCACTTTGGTTTGGTTTAATTAATTTATGCATTGATTCTTGCAGCAAAACAATTTGGTATCAAGACTATTAACATTGGATTACTTACTTTATGTGACGTGAACATGTGTAGGTATATCTACGGCAGAACACCTTTCCTTTCCATTTTTCCTTTAAATGCGTTATTAAACTAGGTATTTAGATATTTTTGCAGGATATTAATTAAGGCGAGAGAATAAACCATGAATCCTACTTAGTCTTATAAATGAGAATAGTTGTTCGGACGTTTGTTACTCAATCACGCAAAAACGGCTGAACGGGTCATGATGAAACTTTGGTATGTACAACGAGTGTAGCCAGGATTAACATTACGATACTTTTTAGCCCGGAAATCATTCCTCGAAGGGATGAAAATAGGGAGTGGAAATTTAAGTACGCGGACGAAGTCGCGGGCAAACGCTAGTTTCAATAGAAATATCCAAGTAGTACCGTTCCGGCCCGTTTTCTAATACAGGACGCGCGACGGCTGTCGATTTCTGGTACAGTCAAGGGCATAAATATGTATACACTTTTGGACCTTATTTCAATGGAATAAGGTGAAAAAGTGTATACATATTGGTGCCCTTGACTGTACTAGAAAACGGGCCGGCGGCCCGGACACGGAACGGTCTAGCGTGAATCATCCTTTACAGTACAAACACATTATTAAAACCATTATTGAGAAGATTCGCAACTGTGCAATGACTTTTGCAGTTGCCATACAAAGCTATTAGTCCCAGGCTAGACTGAGACGTGCCTAGGTACTCCGTGTCCGTAATCACGTAGACAATATTGATTGCTTTGGATTGCAACATTCATTATGAATTATGATATGATGGGTATATAGTCAGCTGCGCGGCGCTGTACTACAGCCGACCAGAGGGTCTTTTTTTTTTGACGCAGAGGAAATGCATTTACGCATCCTCCCGAGCCCAGGGAAGGCCCATGGTGGGGGGCATGTGGTACTCGCCCTTCCACAGGGGAAGGGAATACCAATACCCACTAAAACCTTTGCGGCGTTGACCCTCGCTGCCGTTTAATGGGGGGCATCGTGGGGCGACCAGAGGGCCTACCGCGAACCGAAAAATCTGCCTCTCTGTCGCACTTGCATACCTATTGGAGCAACAGAGAGGGAGATACTTCGTTTTCGGTTCCCGGTAGGCCCTCTGGCTCGCAGCATACGCAGAGCCCGAGCCTATTGTCGCAGCAATTAAATATACCTTTGACTTGTTTTTAGGGTTCCGTACCCAAAGGGTAAAACGGGACCGTATTCCTAAGACTCCGCTGTCCGTCTGTCACCAAGCTGTATCTCATGAACCGTGATAGTTAGACAGTTGAATTTTTCACAGATGATGTATTTCTGTTGCCGCTATAACAACAAATACTAAAAAAACAGAGTAAAATAAATATTTAAGGGGGCTCCCATACAACAACCACGTTTTTTGCCATTTTTATAGGTAATGCTACGGAACCCTTCGTGCGCGAGTCCGACTCGCACTGGGCCGGTTTTTTTGTGTATATTTGTTTTAGTGTATTTTTTGTACCTAACTTTTTTTGCGACAGTATGTATTTTGTACTTATTTATTTTATTTTATACTGAGTTGCCATACAGCTGCAAAAGTTACTTGAAATACCTACTCAGTTACTATAACTTACGGAATTTTCACCATTATTGCATTGAAATTAAATACTTTATACACCAATATTTGGAGGAGGGCGATGGGTCTTCTCATTTTGTTCCAATGTACGGTTTATTCTGACACTGCATGACCCGTCACTAAGTGGATATTTTTTATTTATTATTCAAATTATTGTAATTTTTTAGAAACAAAAACTTGACCTCAGTGAAACAGCCGACACGACCACAAAATGCTACACTGAGAAATTTAGAAACTTTGAAACGCATTCTGCCCAGACGAGGAAACAATAGGGACTGATTTTCAGATATTATATAATTCTTGACTATATGGTTGTGGTACTGACAATAGCCGAAACATAATTGCTTAAAATTTTCTCGATAGAAAATAAATCCAAAGTTGAGTCTATATTTTCCTTTTTTTACTCAGCCTACTAAAACAACGCATTATTAAAAGACACGATTAAGTTAATATGATGGTATTTTACCTCATCTAGGTACTGACAAGAGGAAATTTAATAAATCTGCACACAGTCAGATTTTTATCGAGATTTGTCTAAAAAAGCCATTCCTGGAGAGTTTTGCATCCCGTTTTGTCGTGAACGAAAAACATACGCGCGTCTCTTTCAATCAATATATCGCCTTAAATTAAACACTAAAATGCTCTAAAAATTTGCGCTCCACTGAGATTGGTTGAGCGGCTTCAACCGAATATGATGTACCACTTGCTCATCCGACAGCATGTACCATGTAATCCCTACGTAGGCCACACTGAAAGTTTTTAGAAAAACAAAAACTAAGCTAACTAGCAAGTTATTTATTGTAATTTTGTTTCATGGACTATTGTACGATTACATCAATATATCACTGAATTCGATGGAGCCTCCGAGAAAAACGATTTGCCCACTCGTTCTTATAGCTCGGTTCTACGGCGTTTTTGAGCTTCGGCCAAATTATGAGGTGCCCAACGAGTTCAGAGTATCCTAACAGCTAAATATTCATGAACGATTTTCTGCACTTGACTCATACTGATGCCTAAGGTTGCCTGCATCTGTTGATAGGTCACTCTCTTATCAGTCTCTATCATGAGCCGCCCAGCACTGATGCTTTTTTTTCAGTAATCGCCATAAAGTGACGTCCCTCACGAAGATCATCAGTGTCATTGATGCGATGACATTTGAACCCGTTAAACTAGTTGTAAATAGTCTTAAAAAGGATGTAGCTTCATCATCGAGGGCCCATCGAAAAGTCTTTCCTAACTATATTGTTGATTTCATTGCAATAGCAGGCAAATATCGACCAAAATTTCTCAATTTCACTTTAAATTCATCTTAACGTGAAACAAAAAAATTTCAATTTGACGCCAAATTATATAAACAAACGACAGACGAATGTAATATACTCCATAATGTTGCCAAAGAGTTCCACTTCAAAACGACATTTTTAGTTTTTTAATGTATTGTTTCTATGTAACCATTTCTAAAAACTTTCAGTGTGGCCTACGTATTACAATAGTAATCAATTACATCCAGATCACTTCCACTTTTCACTCGGATGGCATTGCGCAACAATCACGTGTCAGTGTCAAGTGTCACTATTGTGCGGATAGGAAGTTATGTGTACAGTTGGTCTCAAAATCATACGTAATAAATAATAATAATACCTAAGCTTGGTGTCTACATATATTTGGAATCGTTCGCTACGTTCTATACGGACTAGGACCAAAACGCGTGTTCTTCACTAAATAAATAAACTAAATAAATATTTGTGGACAATCTTAACACAAATCAACCTAGTCCCAAACTAAGCAAAGGTTGTACTATGGGTACTAAACGACGATATACATACTTACATAGATAAATAAATACTTAAATACATAGAAAACATCCAAGACCCAAGAACAAATATTCGTGCTCATCGCACAAATAAATGCCCCGGCCGGGATTCGAACCCGGGACCTCCAGCTTCGTAGGCAGCATCACTGCCGACTAAGCTAAAGCGGTCGTCAAAATAAAACAAGATTTTCACTAAATAAAACGTATTCTTCATTAGATAAAATTGTCCTACACTAAATAAATGCTATTATGTTTCTGTTTGCAGAGAGTATGATTAAATAAATAAATATTAGAGGACATTACCCATAATAGATTGTATATGTATGCACTTTATTGTACACAATAACAAGTTAAAACACGTACATGTTACAAAACATTGAAGTACAAAAGCACCTTAAAGGATTGTACCTTAGATTTTAGTACCTGGGGGCCGATTTTTGAGTCTCGAACGCTCGACTTTTCATTCGGGATCTGTCAATGATGTCTTGACAGATGTAGAGTGAAAAGTCGAGCATTCGACACTCAAAAATCGGCCCTCAGTTCTTGTTTAATAAATATCTCAATTTCCTTAGAGGGCCTTAGGTGCGATTCTATTTAAAAAATAAAATAAGTGCTCAGCTCTTGTTGATCATTAGTTTCTACATGTGAAAATTACGGAAAAGTCATCATCGAAAATACTATCCGGATACGGAATACATTGAGACTGGGTCAGTTGTACCAACATACAAACACAGGCCGGTCATCGTCAAATATGGCGCCGGCAGCTGTCATCCCATAGAAACTTGTCAAACTTTCCATACAATCAGATTTGACGAACACCGCTTACGATTACAGACGGTTTGGTGCAACCCAGCCTAAGAAAATGGGGTAAAAGCGTACATATATTTTTGTAGCTTTATTTATGCCTTTGACTGGACTAAAAATACATATACACTTGTATTGCCAGCACTTACAAGCAAACTACAGGTCTATATGTTACCGACTGTACTTAGAAATGAGATATAAAGCGTTACTTGACTAGAGGAAATCAGCTCGGCCGTTGAACTATACTGACGAGCAAAAATAACGGGTACACTTTGTATGGAAGTTCCATAAGATAACCCTTCGTGCGCGAGTCCGACTTGCATTTGGCCGGTTTTTTTTTAACCTGAATGTGACTTACAGCCCGAGGCGCAATAGAGCGATAGGAGTGCACGGTTGAAGAGTAGCCTGGAGAAAATCCAGGGGACACCTCCAACACGACCACGCGGGCGTCTTAAACACTGGAATACTCTAAGAGTTTGCGCTCCAGTGAGATTCGTTGAGCACTCTGAGGGCTACTGGGAGTTTTGTCACTGGTTTTATTAAAGCCCGAAACACACTGACAGCGGTAGCGGGGCGGGGCGTCGCGGTGCGGAGGCGGTACCGGTTGTAATATTCGAACTAATAAGAAAGGGTCCGCACAGAAAACCGGCCGGGAAAAAAGCGTTCTGTGTGGACCCTTTCATATTGGTTCGAACATTACAACCGGTACCGCCTCCGAACCGCGCCGCCACCGCTGTCAGTGCTTTTGCAGCTTAAGGTATTCGCGAATTCTGGAATGATAACATTCTGCTAGCACGCTATTAATTACAGTTGCAAAATGTGCGGCCGCGACCGGGCGACGCCGTGTCAAGAACTTGTGTTGCAACGTCCACTCTAGTGTAGGGCTGCCACTTGTGACTTACCGTAAAATGGGGTAAGTAGGGATTGCGAGGACAGTTGGGTTATGAATGGGGAGACTAGGGATGGCAGAGGGGTGAACTGGTTTTTATAGGCTACTGCTACGTAACATATATATTCTAATTACAAATCATGCTATTATAATATGCATAATCCCAAAGTGTCGATCCTACAATTTCCCAAACTCGCCTTAGTATGAAATCCCACCTCACCCCAACCTACCTGAACTACGGGGTGAGGTGGGATATCCAACTTTTTGTATTTACCGTTAAAGTTATGAACACAAAATCATAAAAAAATCTAAAATACAAACATCCGGAACACTTTTTTTGTAAACAAATCAATGCGCCAGATACAAAAATAAACTTTCATCCGGGTTTGAACTTCGGTTTTGTGCCAACTCACCCCATTTTACGGTACCCAGGTTACGTCTCCTGAGTAACTCTTTAAAACTGTTATTATATAGGGTTTTAATTTCCCAAACATGAGTTTAAGCGATGATTATGAAGTTATAAACCCGTTTTGAAGCATGCCATCTCTTCAGCAAGCTACGGCAGGGGCGACTCACTCGCGTGACGTCATCGCGCCGCTCAAAGTTCACCCTTAGGCTGACTTTCAATGCGATAGAAAGTGATGTAGCGAGTGATGCGCGTGCGATTGAAGGAGATGGCCACGCGTAGGCACGTTTGGCTTGCCTCGCGGGGATTTGTTAACAGCGAGGCTTCTGTACGTACACGTAGTAATATAAAAAAAAATACTTATTCTGTGGCTACGGGTCCATATTATAACATTATTTCTAAGAAACTTGGCTATGTAGGCTCCTCACACTGACGAGACAGAAAAGGTAACAACCACGAAAAGTTGATCGACCCACTTCCCCGATTAACGACCAAAAATAATAGTAAACTCAAGCGCCGACCCAGAATTTGGTTTAAGGGAGGGGCAATGTTAATATGGGGGAGGGGGGTATATGCGCCGGTCATATCGTCAATATAATCATCATTGTCACGTATGTTGCTTAGTTACAGAAAAAGTACAGAAATAACAAGGCTGTCAATGTCGAATGTAAAAATTTTCATCTCCTAATAAAATACTGTTGGGTGATATTATGGCGACCGTGACAGGAATACTAGTGGATTACCAATGGTACGATGACCATAACACTCGATTCCCAAAGGGTTCCCTAGAGGTCTTGAAGAAGGTAAGTTAAATTGCCTAATAATTTGTTTAACACCATGCCACTGGTATCGGCGTTATTATTAACACGCCCAAGCATATGAGTGGACGAGATTACATTTTTTTTCACCAAGCTACCGATAACATGTGAATAAGGTTACTTTTCCTTTACAAATACATGCATTCTTTTTTATTGTTTTAAGTTGTGTTCTGTGCAGCATTTATTGAGCTCATGTTGCCCTATACCATTTTTTCATGACTTTATTTTACTAAACGGTTAAAACTCACGTATTAATTGTCACTTCGGGCGACATGTTTCGAACTCTTCGGGAGTTCCCGCACTCATCCTGATGAAAAACTCCCGAAGAGTTCGAAACATGTCGCCCGAAGTGACAATTAATACGTGAGTTTCAACCGTTTAGTAAAATAAAGTTATAACATGTCTCACGAAAGTTTAAATTCAAGCATTTTACATGCATTATAATTTAATAATTTTCGGCAACTACATTATTAGTTATTTGTATGTTCCGTCTGGCGAAATTAGATTACAGACATTGAAGTAATACGGTTCAAACTATGAGACGTTTATCCTTGCGTTTAGCACGATCAAAGTGTCAACCCTATCTTAATCCCTAAAACAGTAAGCTAAGTTCCGAGGACGAGCCGAGGCATTTCCATACTGGATTCGCAATAATTAGGTATAATTAAACGATAACCAATTCCATTAGGAATTCAGATATTAGGCATAAAACCAAGCATAATAAGCCGAATTTGGCTCTTGGTACTTACCCCTGTGCGGGTAAAGAATAGTAGATTGTGTCACAAGGGAGCAAAATGACATATTTACGGCGTGGGCGTAACTTGAATCCTGAACGAAGAGAAGGATTATATAATAGAATCCTGAGCGTAGCGAGGGATTCTAAAATAGAATCCTGAGCGTAGTGAGGGATTCAAGAATTAACGCCCAAGGTGGAAATAATTTTGCTTCCATGTGACACATACTGCTTTTCACATCACCTATTGAGGATAATGAAAGATCTGAAATAACAATGGTTGTGCATTTATTTTATCAAAATCGATACTAATAACTTATTACTCGTTACAGAAAAGTGCCACTTTGATCCCTCCTAGCAGGGAAGAAAAAGCCCTTATCCGAATAGGTGATGTGAAAAGTATTTTTCACTTCTCATGCTCGAAAAGTGTGTCATATTAGACTTGTGAAGCGGGGCTAAAGTAGTAGATTTAAGCCCTAGGGAAAATATGTATACATATTTATGATTTACAAAACATTTTAATTTGACTAATCAAAATACTTCACCTATTAAATCCACCAATCACAGGACAGTAATTTGACAGATTAAAAATTATTTGGTAAAAATATCAACCAACCAGAACACAGCTGTACTAAAATCGACCAATCAGGAAAGACGGTTTTCAGTTGTCTAAAGATTAAGCGGTGTTTATGGTCAAAGCAATTACTCCTCTTAAAAAAAAAAGCGCATGTTGCTTCTCTTTCTTTAATATAGCAAAAGAAAGGGAGGCGAATACGCAAAGCGAACACGCATAGCGAGGCATGGTGCTGGCCTTAGAAAAAAAACAAGCTGTCAAATTAGACATACGCCCGCCAAGAGTTAAATTATTCATTTAAGGTGGATAATTTGTGTTTATGTGTTTTCTCACAATCGAAGTGAAAAGTAGAGTGTATAACTCGGGCCTAAAAGCCATATTACCACTCGAACAATTTTCCCACACTTCGTTCGGGAAAATAACCATCTCGTGGTAATATGGCTTACTTTAGACCCTTGTCAAACAATCTACTATTATTTTATTAGCGTTCCGTAACCCGAAAGGGCCAAAACGGAACCCTAATGCTGTCACTCACGCGTCCCTCTGCGTCGTCTGTCTCACGTCTGTTTTTTAACTTCCCAATCTTCCCATTGACTTTTGAACTTTAAATTTGGTGATAATATTTATTAATACGTATATTTTAGCAATAAATACTAATATAATTGATAAATCAGGTTTTTCTTTGAAATGTTCCAACTTAATTTTGCGGTTCGTTCGGAACCCTAGATGCGCGAAGTTCGACTTACCCGATTTTAGCCGCACTTACACAATTTTTGTATACAACGACAGTGGCCAACAACCGTACGGTCCACCTGATGGTACGTGGACACCGCAGCCTATAAACGCCCACAAATTCAAATCAGTCACGTGCGTGCGTCAATGTATTCTTAGCTTTTCCTATTGTTCAAAACCTTAAATATAATAAATTAGATTTTTTCCGAATCAGGAACTTAAATATTTATTCATAAAAGTATACATAAGTTAGGTAAATTTACAACTAAAATAAAAAATAATCCTAAATAAAACTAAACTAAAATCTAAATCTAAATAAGTCTAAAAAATATCTAAAAAATTGGGCGCCCGCGGCATGGTGCCGAGCTGCCGAGGATGCTGCGGCAGCATGCAGCATCAATTAGTTAAAAATGTGTATGTGTGTGTGTGTGTGTGTGTATTATCTTTTTTGCGTCTTGTAACTTGAAAAATGCTAAGCGCACCATCTGTCAGTGTATGGATAAATAAAACGCGTTTTAATTTTATTTATTTTATACTTTACACCCCCCGCCGTCGATATAGGCAATCGCTCTAGGAGGAAAGAGCGCGCGCTATGCGGCGGGCTTGAGCGAGCGGGACGCCATGTTTTGAATTCTAGCTGTCAAATATTGTTTTGTAGGACGGAACCTTCAGTACCTGAGTACTGTTAATTATTCTGTGGTTCAACGGAGAAAGACATATTTTCATCTCATTTCCCCGCAATTATGTGAATAACACTACTGTTCAAGTGATACATAGGTACTGCAGGTAAGTACAGTTATCAACTGGTCTGCGTGTGCGCGTCTCGGACTAGTTTTTCCAACATTCGTCATGGGAAAGTGAATTAATGTGTGTACTGTTATGTAACGATTACTGTTAACATAATATGTGCAAATATTACTCGTAGGTACATAATATACTTATATACGTACGCGTATTGTAATTAATATTGTTGTGAACAAGTCCTACAATTTAATGCATACAGAATTCTTAAAAATCCTTTTAGCATTTCCCAAATTACTAAGCCGAGAAATACACGCTAATAGCTTATCACTACTTCTAAAACAAATACTTTCCTTTTTTTTCATAAAAGCACAATACAATTTACATTAGAACAGTTCTACAAAAATGAAATTCTAAAACCAAGCTTAAACTAAACTGAATCCTTAAAACTAGCCTAATCGAAAAACCTACCCCGAGTCACACCCGGCGCAAAGGTACTCATCACATCAAGCTGGCGGCATTGCTCCGTTGAATGTTGATCCGCTTTTGTACCAGGAATGACCCGGAACGAGCTTCCATGCCACTCTCCCTTAAACAGCGCACCACTTCCGCAAAAAAGGTTAAAACAAATCCAACAAATCTTAACATACTCACTGCCCAGTGCCCACCCACCTTTTAATGTATTGTCCGTTATGGATACCGCCCTACCCATGCTGTTATATCGTGGTTATATCGGACTTGCACCGGCTACAAACCCCCCGATTGTCCTCCTGAACCCATTTCAGTCGGCTCTGGGATGTCCCTTGGAACGCGTCAGTGCCGCCCTAGATTCCTATGTCGGTCCCGCCATGTTTTATGGACGATCGCAGCTCCCAACTATGACTGTTTACGATCCCGACGACCCCCTTTTAGTGTCTTCTACGACAGGCAGAGGATACCGTAGCCATATTCTGTATCCAGACCAGGAACCAGCCTAGCCATCGCTCTGCTGGTAGAGGCGGCTGATATCACGCGTTTCTCCGTATGTAGAAAAATGAATGAGGAATGCCGAGGTCCGATGCCGCACGAAAGTACGTGGCATCGGAGATGTCACTACCAAACTCAATTGGAGTTGGGCAGGGCAACTTGCTAGGCAGAGTGATGGCAGGTGGACCAAAAGAGAGTCCGACTGGCGGCCACTTCGTGATAAAAGGAGCGTCACTCATCAGACGTCGACCAGCTCGATGGGTCGATGATCTTTTAGCAAGATCGCGGGTCACTCTTGGATAAGACTGGCTCAAGACCGGGACGAGTGGCGTACTCGAATAGAGGCCTGAGCTCAGTAGTGGATGATTACAGGCTAAAAATGATGATGATGAGAGAAAATCGTAGCGCTACGAAAAGTTCGGTAGCGCACGTTTTAAACAAAACAACATAATGAATACCTGCGTAAAGCACGAACATTAGTTGTGATGTAAACATTAGTGGAGTTCGGCCTTGTTGAGGATCCGCTCTCTGTCGATTGTAGTAATTTACTGTAATGTAGCCTATTCTGTATTTCGTAATATCTATCACACGACATCAAGTAATGCTACTTGGGTCACAGTGCACTGATAGAAAACAATAAACTACCTAGTTGGCAGCTTTAGCACTGTGTCCCTCGTGAGTTTATTTCCAAAACCGGAATCGACATAAAAATCTTTGATAATTGTCAAACCTGCTCACAAAATTTCACGACAATAAAAAGAGACCTGTAGAGGAGAAGAGCGAGACATACGAAACGTTTCTGCCAAAGGTCAAACGAAAAAGGTTTGATCGTTCGAGGTATAATTTACGTGTGCCAGAAGACATTAAACTATTTTTTGAAAACCGTTAGGCATCAGTGATTATTACCCACAATATCGCTGTGTCAATATTATCGTGGTATTCAAAATTGTATGGATTTTGCTTGATTATTCACGAACACACGGTGAATACGTATTGTGATATGAGTGTATTGCATGACAATAACACCGTGTAACTGATGCCCAAGATATAATCGATCCAAGATTACAGATAGCCACGCCTGTTTCTCTTGCCGTTTCGGTTAAACTCGGTTCTGGCACATCTCCGTGGTATCCAGGTAGATACCTCATCGCGCTTGGAACGAAAGAGCTCGCGCTATGCGGCGAGTGCATGAAAAGGGGATGACATGATTAGCTGGGCCAATTTTTTTGGCGTTGTAGTTTTTTTAGAATTGCATGAAAATTGGTAGGTTGGAAGAGCTCCTGATTCTGAACATTGCAAGATTTCCTACAGTGTCCCACAATTTTTTTCCATAGAGTGACAAAACGTATGGGATTTTCGTAACTCAGTAGACAAAATGTATGGGGGGGAAAAATTTTTTCGGCGCCATATTGTAATTTTGTGTTTACTTGGACAGAATCAGGAGCTCTTCCAACCTACCAATTTTCATGCAATTCTAACGAAAAAAATTGGCCCAGCTGTTAAAATCAGTTTCGTTTCTGTACGCAAACAGATTATTAATTAGTCTGTGTGATATGTAGCACTCTTAGCACTTAAATAAATATTTTGCTTACTGTTTTGTACTAGTACGCTGTGTGCATTGTGTACATTTTCCGATAGAAGCTGAAATTTATTGCGACTGTCGATTGTCGGCGATTATTGCCAGCGAGCATCCGTCGCCTTGACACTATTATGCATTTGACATATTGACAGGATGGACAGTCTAACAATCACATGATAATTAATAGTGCATACTTATGCACAGAAGGGTTTCGATTGAACAAAACCGACGTTTGAGACCAAGAATATTCCTAATCATGCTATCCTGCTCTACCGTATAGCACGTTCTCTGTTCTGTTGCCTACAATTTTATAATTGAGGTAGTCTTGTTTTGAGCGCAAACGCCGTCACCTTGCGTTTACACAACCAAGTTGAACGATGCTGTCACTGTCCGGCGGTGTCAGCCGTGTTCGGGTGAATTAACACCGGAACAGGCCTGACAACATTCATGGACCGAAGTAATCGATGGGCTTCAATAACAATGCAAATTAATACTATTTATAAACTTAAAATGCGAAAGTGCTATCAATACGCCGCAGAACCAATTTAGAAGAAATTCGATATAAAGCTAGTTTGATTATAAAGATACATTCCAGCACTTTATTGCTGACGACGTCTAGGGCAGAAACTAATACCAATATAAAGGATGCTGAAATTCAAAAATAACCTGAAAATTAATACTTCGCGGACTTTATCACGAATATCACAACATACACGTGACTCTTTTGAAGTTGCGAGCGTCTATAGGCTGCGGCGTCCGCTTATTATCAGGTGGAACGTACGCTTGTTTGTCACCGTCGTCGTATAAAAAAATACACAATTTGCATGTTAAAAATTCAACCATTTACCTCCGATACTAGTATTCTTTGATCTGTGCCTACGATGACACAAGAAGATAACCAGATAATCGATTCGTAACTGTTACAGCATCGCTTATTGTGTTATTCAACATTGTACCACTGATATGAGTGGTATTATGCTAAGCATTCAGTATGATGCGATGTTACGCGAATTTTGTAACACCGGTGCGATGATGCGGGACTACATAATGGTTCAGAATGTGGACTAATTAGATAGTTATCTTCGGTCTTACGTTTAAATAATTACACATAGGTAGGTACCTAAATAAAATTAGTAAAATTGGAGATTTACATAATGTTATGTAGGAATGTTCTCTATTGTTTTTAGCGCTGTATGATTGCACTAATGTAACACAAAAAGCCGTGTAGATATGCCGCAAAAAACGTAGGTATATTTCGACACTCGCAAGGGAATCATTTTGTTACCCTTTCCGTTGAACTGTGCGATTATTTCATTTTATAAACTGCTTAGTACAAAGTCTGATAAACATTTGTAATAAAATCATAAAAAATATACTTAGTCTTTATTTAAAGTAACATTGAAACTGCGAGACTTGTTTTTTGAAATGTTTATAAAATGTACCTACGTTCAAACTTCTACGGAACCCTCAGTGGGCGAGTCCGACTCTCACTCGTCCGGTTGGGGCTTGAAACCGTTGTACTCTGTCACTTTAACGTCATGTTTAGGCGACTTCCTGACTTGGCGGGGCGGGATCGATATGTGACATTTTCTTCTTTGACGTTAACTTACTGACGTCGCAAAAATTCGCACTTGACGGAATACTGTCAGTAATACATTTGCGCAGTAGTAATATTATGCGTAGAAGCGGACCAGTACATTGCCGTCGCATCGTCCCGCTTCCGCGCATCCCGCGCCAGTCAGGAAGCACTCATTTAAAATTTAAATGTAGGGGCGCAGTAAAAAGTAGTACTGAGCTGACTGACAGTTGACACTGACATTTGACAGTTTTCTCATATCGTTCCGCCTCCGCACCGACAAATCAGGAAGTCGCCTAAACTGTCATACTAAACTTAAAACTTGTTAAAGCGACATAGTACCGAAGTGTCCAGATTATTTTTATTTATCGTATGGCATTTATTTCGAACCGTGAGATCTTCATCCACGGAGTCCAGATAGGTACTTATGAGGCCGACTGTAACTTGGAATACTTTACTCACGATTTTTAATGCTACATGGCAGCATGGCATTTCATACTCAAATTATGCTAATAATATCAGTTGAATGATAATATTAATTGGTCAATAAAATAGTGAATTTAAATACCACAGGCACACAGAGTCCTTATAATTATGTAGGTAGTCGTTAAGATTATTGAATAAGATGATTACCGCTGGCGGTATGCAGAATAACTAAAAGGTAATAGGTATAAGGAACTAGTATTTATCTGCGACTTCGTTCGCAAAGTTGAAAGTTCTAGTAGTTAAGTAATGCAACTGCTGTCTAACTATCACGGTTCATGAGATACAGCCTGGGGCCTGTACCACAATTCTTTACAAGCGTACAATTCGACAAATTTGTGAACTTTTTCTATGGAAAATTGTACAATTTTGTCAAATTGTAGACTTGTAAAGTTATGTGGTATAGGGGCCTGGTGTCAGACGGACGGACGGAAAGCGGAGTCTTAGTAATAGGGTACCCCTTCGGTACGGAACCCTAAAAACATAACACCGGGAATTTTAAGAAACGTCGGGCAAAGCAACCTTCGAGGTACTTACTATTTGGATATTTGGAAAATCCTTTCAATCATTAAAATAAAATAAAATGTGTTTCGACCTAAACGACGAAATGTCAGATAAGCACCAGCGAATTTTAACGGCATTCCAACTAAAATGATTGAATCTGTACATTTCCGAGTTCATATAACCTGGACCTCTTTAAGGCCCGAGTGATTAGGCATTTTCTGGGTGAGCTCGCTTCACCGTCGGCCTCATCTTTGCCCTCTGGCTAGAAGCCATCCCATTAAAAAAATAAAAAAATAACGTAGGTATATGAATATGACTAAGGGCATTAGTATTGTCGCGTCGTCTCAGGAAACGATTACCAGACCGTGGCCCTAATGCTGAGCTACGAAACCGGCAATTTATTGCGTACAAATAATTAAAATAATCATAGATAATGGCACAAAGGTTGAGCGGTGCCCTTTACGGCCCTCCGAGCCAAGAGCCCAGTCAAAATTGGTCAAGAACAAGTTGAATCACGAGTGAAGGGTTCCAGCAAAGCATTGATGCGATTTTTTTATGTTACGTAGCTATGTTACAAAGAGACTTTAGGTACAGTAAAACAAAGATCTATCATATGATCGCAGGTATTTTGTCACTCGAGCCAGGTAACTGCAACAAATATGCTATGTGAAGCTTTCTTTATTACCGCCTGTGGTAAGGACAAAATGTATTTTTTTTTAAATCATTTATTTCAGGCATCTGTGACCCATAATACAAATACCTTAAAGACTAACATACATAATTATATCATTATATTTCCTAAAACTAAATACCTAGTAGTAGTATCACGTTGGGACGACGACGCGAGACGCTTAGGCGACTTCCTGATTTGTCGGTGCGGAGGCAGTACGATATGAGAAAAGTGTCAAATGTCAGTGTCAGCTGTCAGTCGACGCGATACCTACCATTTTTTACTACGCCCCTACATGTAAATGAGTGCTTCCTGACTGGCGCGGGATGCGCGGTAGCGGGCCGATGCGAAGGCGATACTGCTGCGCTTCTGTGCATGATATTACTACTGCGCAAACGTAATACTGACAGTATTATGTCAAGTGAGAATCTTTGCGACGTCAGTAAGTTTACGTCAGAGAAGAAAATGTCACATATCGATCCCGCCCCGCCAAGTCAGGAAGTCGCCTTACTCTGGGTGTCGAATAACTGGCCGCGAAACCCCTAATGCCCGTAATGTCTACCCCTGACTAAGTGGGATTTTGCTTTGCTTTATGACGGCGTGACATAAAACCTCAGGCAAGAAACGATGTAACCTAAATTAATGAATTGAAATCATATACGAAAATTATCATACATTTTAGGGAGAGACATGTTTTGTGGGTAGCGACACTAGCGACTCCTGAAATGTTAAATTGGAAACTTTAATTTATACTTTCGTGAGTCATGTTATAAACTATATAATTATATACCTAAAACGGATTCGTCGCGAACGCGCTCAACCTGAAGAACTCCCGAATAGTTCGAAACATAGGTATATGTCGCCCGGAGTGACAATTAATTCGTGAGTTTGAACTGTTATAATGGAAACCCTCACAGTTTCGTTAGGTTGGTCGATCTCTCTGGTTTTCTAGCCTTTCAGTAGATATTTTTCTTTCTCGTTCTCTCAATCCTGAGGATCGAAAACCACATGCTGCCCTCAACCTACTTCTAATATCTATTAACAACCTAAATCAGATGATCTTGTACGGTACGGTATACGGTACTCAAAACAAAACACAGGACCGCTGCAGGGTATATATAAATTGTGTGAAGAAACCACAGCTTTGTAGGTGTAGATTGCTTTAAAATGGGAGGAGCTTGTTACGTTTATGATAGAAATGATCGATGAGGCTCGATTTTAAAGGTGTAGAATGGAGTTATAGATGTCATTGAACTTGTAAGATCTAAAAAATACCGATAATTATCTTTCATGTCTTACAAAACATTAGGTATAAATATACGTACAAAATTAAAGATATGTACATACAATTTAAAATATAGAAGATGGTCGTAACAATCCTAATCTAAATTAAAACACCTACAATTTAAATTAAAAGTGCAAGGCATATATCTTTCATAAAATATAGACCTTCCAACCTAGAGGGAACACCAGACCTCACCAGCTGTGTGTGTTTCCCTTCACCAAAAACCCCTGTTAAATACCCCGAATTTTTTACGTCGAGTGTAATTGCATATCTCCGGAGACCCTTTAGAAATGACATCATTTCCTGAAAAGCACGAAGCGGACATCTATTCTCGTCTACCCGTTCCTGGGATCCCAGGGCAGATAACAAAAAAATGGCATTGTATATTTTTTTCGCCGGGAGAGGACGGCTTTGGACTGTTAAGTATCAAATGATATTTCGTTGATAAATTTTGAAAAACCCTGTGGCACGACCTGGGATTCGAACCCGGGACCTTGATTGGAAGTCGCGCCACTCTCAGCTACACCGCCTTTCTTTCTTTCTTCCGCCGCCTTCTTGTTATACCAATCACGTCTATCCGTCGTCATTGACCGAGTTGGCTGCGATTCGGAAACGTTGTGTATTCTTGCGTCGTAGCATCAGCATCACATCGTCAGCTTAACAACCGTTGTGTATTCCTGTATCGTAACATCATGTCAGCAATTGCCTGTTCAACATGGTTCAACGGTCTACTTTAATGTTTTATGGTTTATTTATTTATTATGGCATTTATTTCGAACCGCGAGATCTTCGATAAGACATGGTATAGCTTACCAATATTTACTCTTTAGGTAGGTTTTCTAAGGACGCGCGACAGCCGTCGATTTCTTGTGTACAGTTTCATCCTCCTAGCGTTATTAAAAAAATATGACAACATGGCCTCGAAAAAAAAAAAAAAAAAAAAAAAAATGAAATGGAAAAATGAAAAATGAAATGAAATGAATGATTCTTGAAATGTATTTTAATTTTAATTGAATGTTTAGTTTTTTTTTTCTTAGAAAATATTTATGTTTAATTTTAAGTTTGTGGCAATAAAACATTTTTTTTTTTTATTTATTTTTTTTTTTTGAAAAAACTTTTTTTCGACTGAGTTACGAAAATCCCATACGTTTTGTCACTCAATGGAAAAAAATGTGGGACAGTGTAGGAAATCGTGCACATATTGTTCAGAATCAGGAGCTCTTCCAACCTACCAATTTTCATGCAATTCTGAGAAATAAATAAAAACTACAACGCCAAAAAAATTGGCCCAAAAATGGATACGTTTTTGGACCTTATTTCAATGGAATAAGGTGAAAAAGTGTATACATATTGGTGCCCTTGACTGTACTAGAAAATGGGCCGGTCCGAACAAGGAACCGTCTAGCGTGAATCATATATCCTTTATCCTTCATTTGTAAAAGGGAAGCTGTTTGTTGCTCTGCGTTGATTGCTGCTGCGTTGAGCTAAGGGTATCGTCCGGAACAGAAGCAATGATGCCCTTTATAAAGATGACCCTAACCCTAAACTAATAACGAATTATCGACGGCCTCATCTGCCAATCGATCATGACCCTTTTAATTACGGGCACAAAGCCCTTATGCACGAACTAACTTAGTTTCCCGTAACGCCATTGCAATAGAGACTATATCTGCTTGACAGCTTTATTTTTATTTTCGTTTCTAAGGTTTGACAGCTAATGAAGTACAGCAAATTATAATGACTTGACTATTGATGCTCTAAATATTGCTGTCAAATTCTGATGGACATCCATGGTTAGTCCATCCTTTTACTCTACTAGTTTTGTTATGTAGAAGGTAACTGCATATTATAGCAAATTCTCAATCCATTCTAATCAATTCATGCATTCAATGAATTATATTCTTCACCTCTATGTATTGCCATTGTAAAAAGGGTTTCTCCTTTTTCCCAAATAAAATAGAGATTCTGCTATTCTGTAGTGTAGACTATACTTTATAGTTTTAGTATCGGATGGATAGTGCCTAGAGGTTCGGCGGACGCGACACCAGATGTCGCTATACGACAGCCATGGAGCTCTCAGGTATAGGTAGAATAAGGTACATACCTAAATGTTCCCGCCCGCCCGTGTGGTCCCAGTACTCGACACGGACCCAATACATGGCAATTTCAATCTTGTGTAATAATGACAGAGTTGATTATTATCTATTTAACATCATTGTGTCGAGCATTGTGCAGACTTCTGGCCGAAGGGTGTCGTGTTTCCGCGGTTACGGGGCAACCTACCGATTCCAACACCAGTTTTTTATTATTATTAATAATGGGATGCTCTTGGCCAGCATCTAGCCAGGGGGCAAGGATGAGGCCAACGGTGAAGCGAGCTCACCCAGAAAATACCTATTCACTCTTGTCTTAATTCCAAACCTTAGCAGTGAGCATTATAAAAGACGACAACAAGTGCGTGTCGGGCCACGCGCAAGGTAGGGTTCCGTAGTAGTCCACCCGCTACATTACATAGACTAAAAGTTCGAAAACTTATATTTACTATGTTTTTGAATGAATTAACAACATTATCTAAGGTATCAATGGAAATTGTACGAAAGTTTGCTTTTGCAAAGTACATTTCTTTCTTTTAAATTCATCATACCATGATTTTTTTCACATGCCTAGTAGCCACCGTTTAGCTGGGGGGGGGGGGACACTTATAGCAAAAATTATCACTTCAAAGCTTAATATCACGCTAACCAATTCTTTAATCAAAAAATGCTTTTAGAAACCTTATAATATTTTATACCAACGATACCCCACACGATGGGGTTTGGGAGAAAAAAAATTGCACCACCACTTCACATGTAGGGGAGGTACCCTAAAAAAAATTTTTTTTTAAAGATTTTATTCTACCGTTTTGTCGGCGTTATTGATACTCATGCCAAATTACAGCTTTCTAGCACTAACGGTTACTGAGAAAAACGGGGGTCGGACGGACGGACGGACGGACGGACGGACGGACATGGCGAAACTATAAGGGTTCCTTGTTTACTACGGAACCCTAAAAAGCGCTTTGAAGACGCAACGGAGCCACGCCGTTTAGACGCCTTTTTTTAGATTTTTAGTTTTAAGTAGGTATATAATTGTACGAGTACATACATATAGATGTAAGTATGTTAGCTATAATATAAGGTATTTATCTATGGGCCCTTGTCTGAAATAAATGAATACTTAAATTGGGACTTTTACCTTGTATCCAAAAATAAGCCAAGGAATAATTAAGGTTACATAGATCATCAAATTTTCCGCTTTATCTTAATTTCTTAATGCATATCTTCAGTAATCTTCTACTTCATGGATAATTACCGACAATATTCAATCTCATCAGTAGATGTTATCTCCTAATATTAAGAACAAAGAACGTCAGTAATTTGTTCCGCAGCGTGCCGCCAGGATGTGAACTGCTGATGTAGAAGATAAAACATCATTTTATTGCTTTCGTCCTTGCGAATAATGTGCAATATAGTTTTGCCGTCATTGTAGTGGAGTGGTAAGGCGCGTATCAACCTGAGGGGCTAAAGCGGCAATTACACTTCGTCGTTCGTCGCATGCGGCGACCGCAAAAGTGTAAAGAAAGCTGCCAAGTCGCCGTAGTAGGCGGACAGACACTGTCAAGACAACGTTCGTTGGCCTAAGTAGTTTAAAATGAATTCGGCGACCGCATTAGTGAACGACGAAGTATAATTGCCGCTTAAGATGATCGCTTATATGTCGGACATAAAGCATTCTTCCCTCTCGCACTTATATACTTGACAGTAAGGGACGAATGCTATATGTCCGACATGTACGCGATCATCTTAGCCCCTCTGGAGGTAGCGGGTTGGAACTCCGACTTGTACCACTACGATGATATACTATTAGGATTCGCCAACGAGACTTAAGATTTTTTTTTATTTGCCAAGTAAAAAAATTAAGGGGTCACGCATTTTTTTTTAACTACGGCGGTGGCAATTGGCAAGCCAGTATATGGCCTGTTTGATAGTAAGCAGACAACGTAGCTTAAGGCGCTACACTGAGAAACGCTGTCCTGCCCAGACTAGCAAACACTAGGGGCAGATTTTCAGATATATGATTCTCGACTGTATTATTGTGGTACTGACAATAGCGAAACATGATTGCTTAAAATTTTCTCGATAGAAAATAAATCCAAAGTCGTGTCTATATTTTCCATTTTTTCCTCAGCCTACTAAAACAACGCATTATTAAAAGACACGATTAAGTTGATGTGATAGTATTTTACCTCATCTAGGTACTGACAAGAGGAAATTTAATAAAGCTGCACACAGTCAGATATTTAACGAGATTTGTCTAAAAAGCCATTCTCGGAGAGGGTTGCATCCCGTTTTGTCGTGAGCGAAAAACAAAGGGTGTCTCTGTCAAATCGATATATCGCCTTAATAAGTACACCCGTACAGTCGGCATTAAAAGTAGCTTGGCATATGAAAACGTCAAAAGCCTTTATTACAAGGGAATAGGAACTTTTGACATCTTCATATGTCAAGCTACTTTTGATGCTAACTGTACCAGACTCACATGCGAGATTTAACTACATTACGCGGTTTGAACTGAGTGATTGAACTGGTTATACGTTTGTGGCCCGCAGTGTAATGAAACTCGCATGGTAACTCCGGAAGAGTTAGCGCGTTGCCAACTCTATATCCTGCACATGGCTGGAAAGGCGCTTGTGATTCTTCTGGAATCGCAGGCGTCCATAGATTGCGGTGTGGCTTACCATTGGGCAGGCCGTTTACCGCCTAAAATAAAATCGTGCCAGAATTTCGGATATAAACGCTCATTCTTTCGCAACATTCCCACAGGTGTTTAATTGCCTCGCCAAGGGCTCTAAGGGCCGATTACCGGCTTCAGTCGAAATTGGCCATCAATCTAGAATGGGCGGAGCATCGGCACGGAGTTAGATTACGTTGCACAATAAAGATTATATGTAATGTGATAATTGACCTTTACATAATTTTATTTTAATTGTTATGTGCACAAAAATGTGGATGAATTATACAATTACACATATCTTTTAATCTTAAAAAAATTAAATCCCTCAAAAAACATTGCCATGTAAAATATTGCCACGACGCGACCATATATGGCTCTCACTATCAAAAAGTTATCTCATGTAGAGTTAAGCTTCTAACTCTACCTACACGCCCTAACTCTACAAGCCCTAACTTCATTAAATCTACACCTCAGTCAAAATATGGGGCTTGGCTGTTTGCAGAAAAGTAATGTATAGAAAAATAAGTGAATATATTTTTTACCCAACGCCGCCGATGTGACCAGACACTTATTTTGACTAAGGTGTAGAGTTTATGAAATTAGGGCTTGTAGAGTTAGGCGACTTCCTGACTTGGCGGGGCGGGATCGATATGTGTCATTTTCTTCTTTGACGTAAACTTACTGACGTCGCAAAAATTCCCTCTTGACGGAATACTGGCTGTATTACATTAGCGCAGTAATAATATCATGCGCAGAAGCGGAGCAGTACCGCCTTCGCATCGTCCCGCTTCCGCGCATCCCGCGCCAGTCAGGAAGCACTCATTTAAATGTAGGGGCGCAGTAAAAAGTAGTACTGAGTCGACTGACAGTTGACACTGACATTAGACAGTTTTCTCATATCGTACCGCCTCCGCACCGACAAATTAGGAAGTCGCCTAAGGTGTAGAGCTTATGAAGTTAGGGCTTGTAGAGTTAGGGCGTGTAGGTAGAGATATAGAAGCTTGATTCTACATAAGACTTGACAAGTTTTTGACAGTATATAATATGGTCGTGGTATGGCGTCTTGCCAACATTTTATATGGAAATGTTTTTTGACGGATGTGAGTTTCTGTGTATAGCGATTTGCATCTGTCTGTCGTCTGTCGACGATTCCGAACACTGGCCATCAATCCTCCCATACTCTGGACCATAATCTGGTCCTTCAATTATCTGATCCATCAATTATCTTATTTATAATTTGACGTTTCTTATAAAATACATACTGCACTTCATGGACTTTATTAGTTTACGTCAAAACGATGACATGTAAGCTTTGGATATCTATAGGGAGCTGTTGAAAAAAGACTGTCAAATAATTAATTATTATTTTGTACAGCGTATTCTTAAACGTTTTAACAACTCTATATTATATATTTTGACGACGACTGACAAATGTCACATAGGTACCTAGTGAGTGAAAACGCTCTACAAGGCCGAAATTAGCCGAGTCTCTTTCCAAAAGTCGATGTGCAATATTTTTCGCCGGGTACTGTACACAATTTTAACAGCAAAGCTTATTTTTACTGTTTCTTGCCAAATACCTGTCTTTTATCTGTCAAGTTTGCAACAATAGATATCCGGCGCCTTAACCGCCGTCCTGTCGTTAATACCGATCAGAACGGATGCATTTAATGGACAAAGTAGTGAATGTAACCAGTAATTGTAGACTAGCAAGTATTTGGACATGTCACATGACTCACTTTCCTGTCTTAACAAATATTTCATTAAAGGTGTTACTGAAATCAGTTTAGCTATAAAGTTACAAGTATTACCTACTTACTACTAGTAATTTTAGAACTCAGATTATTGAGTATACTGTATAAGTGCGTTCTCTGTTTTAAATAAAGGTGGCGAATATGGCGCATGACTATCTTGGAGCTAACAGCTAAGAATAGTTAGTGGAAATCTTTGTGCTCGTTATCATAATTTGATTTCAGAAAACCAATGATTCCTAGTTCGATAATGTATTTTTTCTCCTCGTAGCTTTTTTCACTTCAGTCTTTTCATGAAGAAATAAAGGCAAACTTAACCTACATACCTATTACCTACGTACGACTTAATTCGCTCCCAATTTAATGATAGGATATGTAAATCCCAAATTCGTACGTCAACCACGATAGCACCGCACCGGGCAAAATTTTGATATACTCGTAGATTTGAATTTGAAATCTTCGTTAGTTTCATTAGAGAACGAATTCGGTACTCCAACTTTAATTAGTACTTGTAAAAGTAAGCATCAGGAAAATCTGACCCTGTACACAAACTTCTATGACTTATAAAGATGGTCACTATGGTCAGGTTTCTGTAGCTAACTATAATGGGAGCTTATGTGGTTGGTGCACGCGTAAAATAGATTCAAATTCAATACGTTTAGTAAAACAGGCCCAGTGAACGTCCAAAGTCACATGTGGTTCAGTTTCATCACATGCACGGACACCTACATTTCTTGATTATATCTTAACTTCAATAACAATTACATAATACCTTTGTAAGCTATCTCAGTGCGTTTGAACCTCATTACGAACTTCGTCTTTATATGATGTATGTTACTATGATACTTTCTTAATTGCTTTTGTGTGTCAGTTGCCCTACTTTGGATGAGGCTGTTTTCTTTATTTTTTCGACGATTTTATAAGAATAAGTGACATTGATTAGTGTTAGGGCTTGTAGAGTTTGGGACTTAGGTCTGTCTACAAAAGATCGAATCTGATATTCTTTGCGTCTTGCAGATCTTGGCGACCTACTTTACATGACATGGACATTTTTAGGTCCAACATGTTTATTTTTGAGAGTTATACTATGCAATGGCACCTGTACTTAGACCAAACTGTCCTGGGAGTGGGAATACCATGCATTGTCATGGTCTTCTGCGGTCCAACCATCCATGGTCTTCTGCAAGCCAGCATGATATGCCAGCGTGATTTAATGAAATCACTAACACTAGCTATAAGATAATTTATTATTAATTAATTAATTGATTACTAACAACTATTGTATTGTCATATGATATGAGTCTTTGTGATACTCGAAATAAATGAATAATAAATATTAACATAGTCCTCATCGATTTGGATGACGACGACCCTAGCAAATCATAGATTTGCACTATAGTTATAAGCCAGCATGTTGCATAAAAGGACAGTAAAGACTAAAGACATTCCCGTAGTTCTAGTTGCGATGATCCTCGTTTCGGTAAATTGACTGCCCGAAACATCCCGAAATCCTAAAACAGTTGAGGCCACTCACCAGTAACGACATCTCCGTAGTCTTCGGCATCATGGTGACGTCTCCAGGCCGCACCCCGGGCCCGCAGTACGGCAGCAGAGGCCCTCGGTTGGGGATCCTCGGGGGCTCATGGTGCAGCCTCACCCGGGCTACTGGGATTCCTCCGGTAGCCTCTACTATGTCGCCAACGTCTTTCTCCCTGCCACATCCCGGAATCACAAAATATTTAAGGCCACTCACCAGTAACGACATCTCCGTAGTCTTCGGCATCATGGTGACGTCTCCAGGCCGCACCCCTGGCCCGCAGTACGGCAGCGAAGGCCCTCGGTTGGGGATCCTCGGGGGCTCATGCAGCGCTAGCAGCGCCGCGTGCAGCCTCGCCCGGGCTGCTGTGATGCCCCCGGCGCCTTTCACGGCGGCCTCTACTACGTCGCCGACGTCTTTCTCCCATCTATAGGATAAGTATTAAGATTTTAATCCATTAGTCCTCAATGTAAAGTCTCAACATTCACAACACAATCACTATATATTTATGCATGTAATACTTGCTCACAAATCAGATCAATATAGTCAGAATCAAACTCCTCTACATTGACTGCAGTAATAATAGGCCAAAATTTCCAAGGTAACGGAAGAATAATTGATGGATGTTAATAGGCTTAGAAATGCTTCTAATGATATCTCAGTCTGAGGCCCTTTGGCACTTCACTATCCAAGACCCTAGCTACTTATTCGAAATATTTATTTTCCTTCAGCCTTCTAAACCACACGTGGTCTGAGTTTCGTCGTACTTCGATCTTTTAGCTCCTTACCCTTAGCCCTTTACATTTTTGGAGACTGCAGGTACAGTGGTCAGCGTTCGCGGTGTGGTGTAAGTGACTATGCACTTTGGACTAAGTCACGAATGCTCTGAAGCCCTTTGGCACTCTACTATCAAAGAGCCTATAGCTACTGCTAGCTACTTCTCAGATTTTTACTTTACCTGCATCCTCCTAAACATGCCCTGATGTCCTCTTTCAGACTGCGCGACAGCGTACACCCGGGGCTGTCTGAGTCTGACGTGCTCAGAGGTCCTTCGTGATTCGGTCTTTTAGCTCCTTCCTAGCCCACTACTTTTTGTGTAGACTGTAGATACAGTGTCCAGCGTTCGCTATGCACTTTGGGCTGAGCTGAGCCATAAATGCTGGGTACTTTTCGGATTTTTACTTTACCTGCATCCTCCTAAACACGCCCTGGTGTCCTCTTTCAGACTGCGCGACAGCGTACACCCGGGGCTGTCTGAGTCTGACGTGCTTTGAGATCCTTCGTGCTTCGGTCATTTAGCTCCTTCCTAGCCCACTACTTTTTGTGTAGACTGTAGATACAGTGTCCAGCGTTCGCTATGCACTTTGGACTGAGCTGAGACACAAATGCTGAGTACTTTTTGCATTTTTACTTTACCTGCATCCTCCTAAACACGCCCTGATGTCCTCCTTCAGACTGCGCGACAGCGTGCACCCGGGGCTGTCTGAGTCTGACGTGCTCTGAGATCTTTCGTGCTTCGAGTCGGGCAGTTCCGTCTCGGTCTTTGGTAATGATGGCGACACCCGCCCGTGGCTGCCGCCGCCGCTGCCGTAGCCTGCGAAACAGGAAGACACTTCGAAAATTGAGGAATCATGAACACTACTAAGCAGAACATACGTGAACATGACTCATCGGTCATTGTTCTCGCAGTACATATAAATAAGAAAGACTGTGAAGTTATCAGTGCGTGAATGAATAATACAACAAAATTATAGAAAATCCGGCAGTTTTTGTTGCCTATGGATTGTTTGAATAAAGGACGATTCACGCTAGACCGTTCCGTGTCCGGGCCGGCCCGTTTTCTAGTACAAGAAATCGACGGCCGTCGCGCGTCCTGTATTAGAAAACGGGCCGGCCCGGACACGGAACGGTCTACTGTGAATCATGCATACTTTGCAGACAGCAAAACCTTAGCGCTTGAAAACATTTAAAAATTTTGGCTCCAGACAGGAATCGAACCTGCGGCTTTCTAGCATAGGTACGCGGCAGCTCTAGCCTCTGAGCTACCGAAGCAACCACGCTCGGCCCCCAAAACCGTTTCTTCATACAAAGCCTAAGAGAGGCGTATAACGACATGTAGAAGCCTCAAGCGTCGCGTCTTAAATTACGTTGAGAAATCGTCAGTAACGATGCGCCATCCCATTTTCTTTTGTATTAAAGAGTTATCCTTAGACCAACTCGCTCGGAGGCTTTACTGAGTTCATCGAGCATTGTACTTAAATCCTCCATGGTTTCAGCCAAGACTACTATGTCATCAGCAAACCGAAGATGAGTGATATACTCGCCGTTTATGTTGATGCCTAGCCTTCTCCAGTCCAGATTCTTGAAAACATCCTCCAGTGCAGCGGAGAACAGTTTAGGAGAAATAACATCTCCTTGCCTGACTCCCCGCTGCAGCGGAACAGGTTTCGAGTTCCGGTCCTGGAGTCGGACTGACATAGTGGCGTTTTCGTACAAACACTTCAGTACTTCGATATAGCGGTAGTCTACTTGGCACCGCTGTAGAGATTGTAGTACCGCCCAGGTTTCGATCGAATCGAAGGCTTTCTCATAGTCCACAAACGCTAAACAGAGGGGCAGGTTGTACTCTTCAGTCTTCTGTATAACCTGTCGGAGCGTGTGGATGTGGTCTATGGTACTAAAGCCTCTTCGGAAACCGGCTTGTTCAGGAGGCTGGAAGTCATCTAGCCTGCGTGCGAGACGGTTCGTAATGACTCTTGAAAACAGCTTGTAGACATGACTCAAAAGCGTGATGGGTCGATAGTTCTTCAGAAGAGTGGTGTCACCCTTCTTAAAGAACAGCACCACCACGCCTGTGTTCCATGCCTTTGGCGTTCTCCCTTCCAGTAAGACGGAGTCGAACAACTTCTGAAGGGCCGTAAGGACCGGTTTTCCACCCGCCTTCAGGAGTTCGGCTGTAATTCCGTCTTCACCGGGTGCCCTGTTGTTTTTGAGCTGTTTAAGAGCCATTCTAATCTCGTACAGGCTGATGTCCGGGATGTCGTCGGTATAGTGCCGGGTTAGTCTAGCTCTAGGATCTTCCACTAGACCAACTTCGGGTCTGCTAGTTGACGTGTAGAGCTGTCCATAGAAGCGCTCTATCTCGCTCAGAAGCTCAGGTCTGGATGAGACTGTTCTACCATCCTCAGTTTTTAACTTGGCGAGCTGGCTCTGCCCAATAGACAGATCTCTTGCGAAAACTTTTGAGCCCTTATTCCGCTCGATGGCCTCTTCAATACGTTTTGTATTGAATTGGCGCAGATCACGGGTCAGGGATTTGGAGATCTGTCTATTAAGCTGCCGATATAAGTAAGTAAGTTGGTCTAAGGATGAACATGGATAAGACGAAGATCATGTCAAATGCCCATGTAGCACCAACTCCCGTTACAATCGGACGCTTTACGCTCGAAGTTGTAGACGATTATGTATACAGACTGTCCAGCTAGGTAGGTCCAACTTTGAGAAAGAGGTCAATCGTCGAATCCGACTCGGCTGGGCAGCGTTCGGGAAGCTACGGCATATCTTTTCGTCCAATATTCCGCAGTGTCTCAAGACGAGAGTCTTTGACCAGTGTGTGTTGCCAGTGATGACATATGGTACGGAAACGTGGTCGCTCACCATGGGCCTCATAAGAAGGCTCAAAGTCACTCAGAGGGCAATGGAGAGGGCTATGCTGGGAGTTTCTCTGCGTGATCGCATCAGAAATGAGGCCATGCGTAGCAGAACCAAAGTAACCGATATAGCCTTTCGAATCGCTAAACTTAAGTGGCAGTGGGCGGGGCACATTGCACGTAGAACCGATGGCCGTTGGGGCCGAAAGGTTCTCGAGTGGCGACCACGGACCGGAAGGCGCAGCGTGGGTAGACCCCCCACAAGGTGGACTGATGACCTGGTAAAGGTCGCGGGAGTCCGCTGGATGCGGGTGGCGCAAGACCGGTCATTGTGGCACTCTTTGGGGGAGGCCTATGTCCAGCAGTGGACGTCTTTCGGCTGATATGATGATGATGATGATGAAAGAGTTATGCTGCTAGTCGCAAACTACCAAGGAAAGCTGTGCCCGTACATTTTTGTGTAGACATTAGTATTTGCCTTTAGTTTTAAGTCTAGTCAATCTAGTCATAAATAAATAAAAATAGTATGTACAATTTAGCGCACGTCAATTATTAATTAGTTAATAACTATTCATGTATACTGAACATGTTAGACAAGGCATGCTCTATGTTATTTAGCATCATTGTAGCTATACAAAAATGTTAAATGTATGAGTGTGTTAATAAATTATTCTCATTCTGATTCTGATTGGTAGACAGGCTTATAATCTGCCAAACAAAAGCATTACAGATGCGGAATAAGATAGTTTAATGTAATTACCTGAAGAGGTGGAGGGTACGCGGCGGGGAGCGCAGGGAGCAGCCAGGTCCCCCGCCTCCTCTCCGCCCTCCTCCAGCGAGTCCACGATTATCACTACCTCTTGCTCCTCCTCCTCCGTATACAACGGGTTAGATCTGCAACACATTTTCGTATCAAACTCATGAACTTTCAGGACATCAGGGCCCATCTTAAAAGGCTAGTTGGAATCATGAGCGAAGCGAGGGACTCAAAAGTACGAGATGCAAATAACTTTGCTCTCGTGTACCATGCAAATTTTCACCTCAGCACTGAGATCATAAGTATTAAACTTGAATAATATCGGAAGCATTGTTTTTTTTTATATTAGGTACACTCCTGTTTAATCAGTGTAACTATATAGTTCATTCTTCAATTTGGTTTGAATATTAAAATTAACAGATTTTAGGCACCTTATTGATTTTATTCAAAAATGATCTTGCTCTATAAGTACAAACGCCAACACAGTTATCTGACCATTCGTGACCCTTATTGTAATGTACATAAAGTGTACGAATGGTCAGTTAATTTTGTTGGCGATGTTACCTACAGTGCGGTGAGACCTTTTAATTGGACAATTTTAGGTTAACACTTGTACAATTGCGAGTAGGTATCGCAATGGGATCGCTTAACATATTTCTCACGAGTAGGTTTTTTTTTAGTAATAATTTAATTTAATGTTAACCCTTTAACTCCCATGGTCAGACAATGACAGTGTAAATGACACCTTTTCAATTTAATAACAGAGTATAAAATTGCGTGTACTCGTACTACTACTACTTTACTACTTTTTGATGTTCGGCAACTGAAGAGTTAAAATACTTTAACGGAGAGAAAACAGATATAATAATGGGCACATCTACTAAAAAATGACTCGAGGACGCACTGCCCACACTTCAAACTTCAATACAAAAATGCCAACTATTATCTTCAAGCATAATAATATCATTAACAAAGGAAACTCACTGACGCGTCTTCTTGCATTTCCCTAAACTTTATAAATATTTAGTTAAGGTTCATTTTGGCATGAAAGCTGTGTTTTTAATGTGGTTTACATAAGGTCAACGACTTGACAGTGACTTAGTCATTTTGCATGCATTGTGCGTGAGTGAGATTATGTAAGGGATAATAAAGCTTATATGGACATCGGATCGCCATGCACATCAAAGATAATTAGGTACCATTTTGGACCCTATTTTAACAAGCATAAGGCCTGCATATTGTGGCTTGTATATGTTCATATGATGCAATGTTTATTTTAGTAAGTACAAAAGTTATGTTTTCCTGTGTCACTTGCATAGGCGACTTCCTGATTCGTCGGTGCGGAGGCAGTACGATATGAGAAAAGTGTCAAATGCCAGTGTCAGCTGTCAGTCGACTCGGTACCATTTTTTACTACGCCCCTATATTTAAATGAGTGCTTCCTGACTGGCGCGGGATGCGCGGTAGCGGGACGATGCGAAGGCGGTACTGCTCCGCTTCTGCGCATGATATTACTACTTACTACGTACAGCATTATGTCAAGTGAGAATCTTTGTGACGTCAATAAGTTTACGTCAAAGAAGAAAATGTCTCACATATCGATCCCGCCCCGCCAAGTCAGGAAGTCACCTTACGTAGGTAAATACAAATATTTTAAAAAGTCCGTATTTATATAGGTTTTGTTTGCTTTCACTCTACCTGCCTCAACAGAAGGAGGATGAGGATTTTCAACTACACCCATTTTAGGAAAGTATCTAGAATATATTTCAAATTACGGATTTAGGGCTGGTAGCAACAGCAACACTAGCAACAACTAACGATTACGGACGGATCAACGTTAAAAATGGCGCTATATAGTAGCTGTCATCCCGTATAAACTAGTCAAACCTTCCATACAAGCAGATTTTAACGAGCATCGCTTACGATTATATACGGTTTGGTGTAACGGGTGTAACCCACCCCTACTTGCACGTTTTTCCATCTTCCTGGACTCTCGTTCATGTACCCAGATGAAATCGAACATCGAGCGCTCAGCCGTCACTGTCACATTTCGAAAGGGATTATAACAGGATTTCTATTTATTTAAAAATATTGCCTCAAATTATCGAAATTCGGAACTGTCAAAATTACTATTTTAGTTATGAGTGATTTTTCTCCTTTTTATGTTTCATAGTGTCACATAGTAGAAAAACAAGTAAAGTTGGAAAAATAAATCAAATTGGAGGTTAATTTGGGAAGTAATTGTATCAAGCGAAGTGTTATGAACGTGTATCGAAAGCTGTGTTATTAAAGATAATATAATCAAGAATAATTTCCTCAACGATTCTGAGAAAAATGGGATAATTCTTGGGGTATTTTCGCATACCTGGCTCATGGAACCGCCTTAAGAGCCCACATATGCAAATTTGCCAATGTTTATCGGCATAGATCTCAAGATCTATAGTGATTAAATATCTGTTCTTTCAGTATATTAATCTTGAACCATTTTCCTCCAGTCCGCTAAAAGTGAAAACACGATATGCAAAAAAATTTATCGATCCTTTTATTTTTCAAACATAACACTTCTTTTCGATGTTTTTGGTTGGATCTTGAAAACCCTCTCATCTTTAACAATGATTTTTGGTTTAATAGTTGTAAAATGATAAGTTTTCAAACCTGAGAAAAAGATTATCCTTATAAATGTACACGTTTAGAAATAAACATCAATATTTACGAAAAGTACGCGCTGAGCTTCCGTAGAGAGCGGGATGGTTAATTGCAAACTTACGCGTGTTAAAGCGGGACATTTGCAATAGAAGTACGCCCTCTTAAGCGTACCACACACTGGAGTGGCCTGCGGTGACGGCCGCGGTGGCGGCCAGTTGACAGTATGACAATTAATCATGGCCGCTAGAGTCTGAATTATTGTTAGGAGTGTCATAGTTATCTGACCCCCGACGCAGGCCGCTCCAGTGTGTGATACGCTTTATTTGTAATCGTTCATCAAACCATTTTTTTAATGGAATTGCTCCTGGCCAGCTAGCATTTTATTTAAATGGCTGCTAATATTCGTTTGTGTCTCTGTCACTTTGACATTTATGCTTGTAAGAAAAGGAAAAAACACATTTTAGTTACCAGAGGGGATTTTGCTCGTCGTCGCATTGGTGAACACACGTGCTCTTCGCGACGACGGGCTGAATTCACTACCGTACAAAACTAGTTGCCTACTGTCATGGCGTCGTTACCGAACAACGTCTTTGAACAAGTATTGATTGGCGAAATCATCATAAATTTGATGGAAAGCCATTTTTAAAGAGTGAAGTGTGAAATGAAGTTACCAGAGGTTTGTTAAGTTTTATGATTATGGGGGGTTAGTTTTCTTTTTTTTAGGTGCTGGAGCGATCCTCTATTAACTAGCAGATTACGCTCGGGACCCGCCAGGGGGACACAGAAAAGGAAATGCAAAGAGAGAGAATTGCCTGGTCCCTTAAGGATACGGGGCTCTTACATTTCAGGCTGGTCCAGGTGCTTACCGGGCACGGATGCTTCGGTAAGTACCTGCACCGGATTGGACGGGAGGAGTTTCTCAACTGTCACGAGTGTGGAGCCGAGGTGGACTCGCTGCGTCACACTCTCGAGGAGTGTCCTGCCTGGGAACCCTATCGAGCGGGACTGAGGGACGAGGTGGGGGCTCATCTATCGCTGGCGAACATAGTAGGCGCAATGCTCGACAGCGATAGACAATGGAAAGTCGTGGTCTCTTTCTGTGAAGAGGTAATTTCGCTGAAGGAGACTGCGGAGCGGCTGCGGGAAAACGATCCATTCTGCCTCACACCCGCTCCGTAGGCGCAGAGGAGGAGGCAGGCGCCGGCGGTATGCGCACCTGCTGCCGCCAACATAGGGCATCTCCTCGCCTTACGGGGAACAAAAAAATAGGAGCTAGGGGCACCCAGGTGAGTGCCCAGCATCAATTGCGGCCTGCAAATTAAAATTTGCGGGCCACCCGCCGGTGCGTCGCAGTAGAATGTTACTTGTGATCCTGCGGCGCCCCACTGAAGGCGTAGCCGGTACTCGTTGGGTTTTTAGACGGTAGTACGGTCCATCCTGATAGTCCGTCATACCCACCCAGGTCTTTCACTGGGTAGGATACGTAATAGTACATTACTTACCAAGGGCGATAAAACAAAGAATGTCTCAGATCGCAGGTATTTTACGCCCGAGCCGAAGGCAAGGGCGATAAATATGCGATCTGAGGCTTTCTTTATTATCGCCCGTGGTAAGTACAAAATTTTATGTCACCCCCTGGCCAGGAAGTGGGTTTTTTCGCGCGCGGAGCGTGCGATAATGGCCACTTTATGGCCAGGTGTGACATAAAAGTATTTTCCCAACGTTAAAAAAATGGTCCCTTAATTTTGATGATTAAATTGTTTGTATGACAGAGTGGGTTAATACCTGAGCAGCGGCGGCGGGGTGTCGTCCAGCGCTCTGAGGGGGTGAGGGGGCGCGGGCGGCGCGGGAGGGGCGCGCCAGTCGCACGCGCACCGCCCCGCCTCGCCGCACTCGCGTCGCCCTCCACCCTGCGAGCAAAGAGAAGTCGCGTGAGCACAGAATAAGTAATAGTACAAGTACAGAAGCTTCACTTTCTAACAAAAACGGCGTTTAGGCATAAAAAACATGCCTAATCTGTGCATCTCTGTCTATCGTATAACTTGTATTCATTCACACGCGGCACGTGTAGTACTAGGGCTATCGACTCGTCGCTCGTCGCTTTCTAGTCTGCGGCGGCAGCGATAACGTGCATATAGACGCGTTCGCGCGGCGGCGGGCGGCCCTCGACTGACGGCCGGCCCCGGGCCGAGCGAGCGGTAGGCATTTAAAGCGACGCGCGCCGCCCACTGCAAGTCCCTTGGCGTGAGTATGAGTATAGGAAGTATAGGAACAGAATAAGTCATAGTACACAGTAGTCATAGTAAGTCACAGGTTTCAACAACTTGACATTTGTCACCTTACAATGACAATTCGCTTTAAATTGCCGGGCCAGTAAGTATCGATGCTATCCAACGACCATCTTTACGTGACGACTCAGAAGTGTACTTGGAATTGTCATTGTCAGATGACAATTGTCAAGTTTGTGAAATAGGGACCAGGAATATATGACCAACAGCCACGTTGCGGAATATCATTAGAGCTAATTTCTTACACTGGCAATAAATTTAATGACAATTTGTCAGGCCGTCAGTGTCACTGTTGCCGTTTATTTGAATATTAGTAATCTGTTGAATATTTAATAATAAATGAGAAAGAATCATAGTCAAGAGCGGAATAATGTATATAATAAACTGCTGAGCAAAAAAGCTCTGGAAATTTTATTAAACTATTTAGCTAGAAAGGAAAATAAATCAGAATGTTATAATAGTCAGTTGCCACATAAATCAAAATTGACAGACAGACAACAAAGTGATCTTATAAGGGTTCCGTTTTTTTCCTTTTAGGTGACTTCCTGATTTGTCGGTGCGGAGGCAGTACGATATGAGAAAAGTGTCAAATGTCAGTGTCAGCTGTCAGTCGACTCGGTACCATTTTTTACTGCGCTCCTACATTTAAATGAGTGCTTCCTGACTTGCGCGGGATGCGCGGTAGCGGGACGATGCGAAGGCGATACTGCTTCGCTTCTGCGCATGATATTACTACTGCGCAAACGTAATACTGACAGTATTATGTCAAGCGAGAATCTTTGCGACGTCAGTAAGTTTACGTCAAAGAAGAAAATATCACATATCGATCCCGCCCCGCCAAGTCAGTAAGTAGCCTAAGGTAACGTAACCCTAAAAAGGAAAACAAAAAATACTATTAAAACTACTTTATAATAAATTAATAATGCTTAATAGATATTTACATCAAATAAGGAAGCATACATACTAGAAGCATAAAGGAATTAACATAAAATATCACGGATTATTGAACTCTGCTGAAGGTCTGTGCAAAAATAAAACTAAGGATGTAAAAAGTCACTATTAAATTAAGGCGACTTACTGACTTGGCGGGGCGGGATCGATATGTGTCATTTTCTTCTTTGACGTACATTTACTGACGTCGCAAAGATTCCCACTTGACAGAATACTGTCAGTATTACATTTGCGCAGTAGTAATATTATGCGCAGAAGCAGACCCAGTACTGCCTTCGCATCGTCCCGCTTCCGCACATCCCGCGCCAGTCAGGAAGCACTCATTTAAATGTAGGGACGCAGTAAAAAGTAGTACTGAGTTGACTGACAGTTGACACTGACATTTGATAGTTTTCTCATATCGTACCGCCTCCGCACCGACAAATCAGGAAGTCGCCTAAGGCGCAATTTGTCCAATCCCAATCGCTGATAAGTTTTTTTTTTTCATTTTCTCAGCGTTTTTTCATCTCCCACTGCTGAGCATGATCCTTTGGATCTCACTTCTTTATAAGGTTCCGTAGTAAACAAGGAACCCCTATAGTTTATTCGGCTTAAGCGGGTATTACTCTGCGCCAGGGTTACACTGTCCTGAATTCAGAACGTTCAGAGCGGTACGTACCTATATGTACCGTTAGAGCGGGATGCTTCAACTCCCCTCCCCTAGTCAGGATTCTGAATTCAGGACAGTGTAATGCCCGCTTTAGCTCAGTAACCGCGTGCGTACTAGAAAGCTCTAATTTGGAATGAGTATACATATCAATGACGCCGACAAAACGGTAAAAAATCAGATGTTTAAATTGTAAATAAATTGAATTGAATTGAAATGTCTGTTACTTATACTTGCTTATATATTTTTTACTCGGCTGTAAATGCCGCTAGTTTTGATGTGTTAGTATATCTAGTTTTTTAATTAACAAATTGAATATCGATGTAGGTCCAGATTAATTTGTTATAAAGTAATTTGAATAATATCAATTACCGTAGCGAAACGTATTTTCCCACGTTAAGCAACTTGTTTTTTTTTTCTTTAAAAATTTGAAATACAAAAAAATCTGTTTGTAGACTTTGTAGTATGTCAAACACATAATAGTTGGTCTATCTTTTGGTTATTTACCGACTGATCTACATTCAATTTCTAATAGACGAAAATGTTCAGAGTTACCTATATTTTTTGAGTATGTGTAAAAAAAATATTACTCATAATTAGTTATTGCAAAATAAATTATCAAACCATTACTTTTTTGCAGTCTAAAAAGAAGATCTACAATTAGACAAGCATATTTGGAATTGTAAACAATAACGTAATCCATTAAATGTTTCGCTTATTACCCACTTTAAACAGGGTTCTAAATAAGGCAATGTAAATTGACCATCTTGATCTGCCCCACAATACGTTACATATGAAGATGAACTCAAGTTCGGATGCGTGACTTGAGAGCGGTGTAGGTAAAGTGAACAAACCTTTGCCACAGAAAATTTAATCTTATGACAAAAGTCGAGATTTTAATAACAAAAAATACGTAATATGCCACTGTTGCCAATTAATAATCAAAGCAAATTAACATAATTAACTTAAGATATTTTAACTTATAGAATGGATTTTTCTTCGCTAGTAAATAATAAATAATAAAATTGTTTATTTGGATAACTTAAAATTAGTTTGACGATAGTGGTTGAGGCCTGCTAGTAGGTTTTCATGCACCTGTATCAGGAGGTCTCGCTCTTCCATTAATAAATAATTCTTTTATCTACACACATATCATAAATCCTCTAATATGCGTTCGGAAACCGTAGAAAATGACTCTCATTTCAACATTCAATGAATTTATGGCAATTTTCTTATCTGTGGCTAAGGCTACAGCAGTAATAAAATATTTCATTTTAATCTCATATATGATGTTAAAATATTATGTCAAACAAAACTGTCAATATTTAAATGTCAAAGTTGACATGTCCCTATTCTAGTATCACTGCAAATTCAAATTCAGTCGATGCGAAATGTCAGCTCGATGTTTTTTTAGTATATATCGCACGAAATTTGAGCTAGAACGACATGATCACATCAGAATAAGGACTCTTTACTTTTTAAAATAACATTCAGGTATCGGTTGCCAGTTCTGATTTCGATATTTCCGTAACCGTGCAAAAAAGGTTGTATTAACACAATTATTGTATTTATTTACTACGGTTTCTGAACCCATCTTAGAGTAATTATAATATGTGTGTAGATAAAGTAATGTATGCAACTGTACATAATTAGGCATTAAAACACTCGTGTGACCTTATTATGAAACTCGCCTTCGGCTCGTTTCATAAAACACACTCGTGTTTTAATGCCCCTCATTATGTACCAGTTGCATAAACTACTATTTAGTAACTTAGACTATTTAACTAACTAGTATATTGAAAAACGTCGTATGAAACCATTAAGGCATGACTATCACACTCTCAGCGCTCTTATGGAGTAGTTATGCCTCTACTGTAATGTTCTACCTAACTCGCTTATATCACAACGTAGGTACTATTATTACACATCTAGCCTAAGGCAGATATTTGTAAATAAAACAAATCGTTAAATCGTGTCGCAATGCTCAAACATGCCCACAATTCACCTAATAAAGAAATAAAATTAAATGATAGTTACTCTTATAGTTTTGGCAATCAGTCCACTATTGCGATTGCGTATGATTTGTCGATTGTTTTCAATGTCATTTACGCGTCCATCCGTCCTTACATCTGTCCGTCAGTCAAGTTTACAATCAAACGGTTGGAGCTACAGTCTTCAAATTTTTACAGTACCTATAAGTGTTTTGTTAGCCCAAAGCCATACAAACAGTCAAAACTTATTTTTAAATGTTTTTGAGGGGGGCTCCCATACAGCTAAAGGGGGGCACGAAAATATGTATAAAAAATATTGGAAAACGAATAAAATTAAAACCACTAAAGTCAGCTTTTTTACAAAATTTTGTTCACTGGAATTATTAAACTTCCTTCTGATTCAATTTTGTTGATAAAGTTCACTAAGTATTACGTATATTTTACCAACAAATACTAACATATTGGTAAATCGGATTTTTTTTTAGAAATTTCCTTAGTTTTCCTATAAAAACCAACTTAATTTTGCGGTTGCTTCGGAACCCTAAATGTGTGAAGTCTGACTCGCATTTGGACGGTTTTTTTATCCTGACTGTGGCTTTATAGGCCTGGGCTGGCCCAATGAAGCGACAGGAGTGGCTAACATTCATTTTTGTCAATTGCAATGCTTGGTCAACATTAGTAGAACACAGTACTACACATTAAAGGGTATTTCAAGTGGAAATTGCAGTGTTGCGCAGTTGAAGAAAGCCCTGGGGAAAATCCAGGGGAACCTCCGATCCGACATGACCACGCGAGCGGTCCGTCATTGCGGTCGTGGGTTGTTACTATTGGGAATGCCGATGCCATAAATTTGCTGTCCCTATCTAAAATAAGATGAATCTACCGCCACCGCATAAAACATGGCTGTTTTCTACGATAGCATCGTGTTCATTTAAATAACGATCCGACTTTAATGTTCATTTCTTTGTTGTTCCGCCAATCAGCGCAGTATGCGTGAACGCAGATCTCTGGAGGTACGTCTCAGGTATATCTAAACAAACGTATTGGGTAGATATCAAATCCTAATTCCACTTCAACTTTCCTGTTTTTGTTTATTTTTATTTTTGCTTTCTTATTTGTTAGTTGTTTTGTCCCGAATAAATATTTCTTATTCTTATTCTTATTCTTAATTTCTAATTCTCAACTTACTATGGCAATGGCTACCCAGAACCTTCCAAAGGAATTCAGAGTACCCCCGCTGAACTGCATCATCCGGTTCGTGGAGAGATTGGAGAACAGCTTGGAGTAGGTATAAAGGAGGGGGCAATTGCACAAAAGATCCCATTGGGTCGAAGTGCAGCCGCAAGGGCCCTCATCTAGATAAGATAAGATAATTCTCAATCAAAACATTCTGCGATCCAACCACAATGCGTAGGTACTTGTTACTTTAATAAATATAAGTCAGTACACCTTGACGCTATAGACTGGGACCAAATTTTCTTACTGCAGGACGTAAACGACATGGTTAGACGATTTAATGAGCTTTTACTAGGACTGTTTGACATACATGCACCAGAGAGGACAATTGTTGTGAGGGAGGCACCAAAGCCGTGGCTGACCTGTAATGTTAAGCTTATGATGCATCTCAGGAACGCAGCCCATGCTAAATTTAAGCAGACGGGGAAAGCTGCACATAAGCAATATTACATGGACCTGAAGCATCTTGTCATCGAAGCCATTTACAACGAGAAGCGTGCCTTCTTCCAACACGAGATTAACAATGTAACCGACTCAAAGACCCTTTGGACTAACTTAAAGCGGACAGTTATTCCAGATTCTCGGACACAAACGGAACTTCCGCATCACTTTGACGACGCTGACTTAATAAACAGACATTTTCTGAATATACCAGGCAAACAAGACGTAACAATATCAGACATGACCTTGTATGAGTTTGACAGGCACTGTAATAGTACTTTCACCATTGTACCTACGACTGTTACAGCTGTCACCAAAATATTGACATCAATTAAGACAACTGCTACGGGACTCGACATGATTGCGATAGACATGCTACTTATGACGCTACCGAGGACTGCTGACCTACTGACTCACATTATTAACAAGAGTATACAGACTATGACTTTCCCCGACGACTGGAAACTCGCTCAAGTGACCCCATTACCAAAAAAGCCCAATCCAGTTAACCTCTCCGAACTCCGTCCTATAAGTATCCTTCCCTGCGCATCGAAGGTAATAGAAAGGGTGATCTGCGATCAGCTCTCGGAATACCTGGAGAAAAATAGCATCCTACCTGAACTACAATCGGGTTTTCGCAAGGGTCGATCGACAGTTACTGCGTTACTCGATGTAGTTGACAATATCTTACAGGCTCGGGATGTCGGAGAGAGTACCATACTCGTCCTCTTAGATTTTTCCAGGGCTTTCGACTGCATTAGCGTCCCCTTGTTATTATCGAAGATGTCATATTACGGATTTGATGTTGCTGCCGTGAAGTGGTTTCAAAGTTATCTCTCCGGCCGTACGCAGACGGTTGCGTTGCGTAGGATGGATGGTGTTATTTTGCGGTCTGCTCTTTGTCCTGTGTTGAGAGGTGTACCGCAGGGTTCAATATTAGGCCCCCTGCTTTTCATATTGTATAGTGCTGACATCATTCACAATATACGGGGCAGCAAATACCATGTTTACGCTGACGACCTCCAGCTTTACGTCTCCAGCTTACCATCGGAAGTGTCTGCTGCGGTCAAAACTCTAAACGAGGACCTTGATCGTATTTCTGCTTGGTCGGAAAAGAACAGCCTTGTTCTTAATCCGGACAAGTCGAAATATATAGTGTTTGGTTCAGAGCATCAAATCCGTAATACTGTCAATAACCTCGACGCTTTCACTGCCAGGAATGTTGCCATCATGGGCAAGCCAATAGAGAGGGTGGTAGAAGCAAACAACCTTGGCCTCCTCATGGATGGCAAGCTGCGCTTCGAAAACCACATACTTAAAGTTGTGAGTAACTGCTTCTACCGCCTTAAAGTTCTTTACAATATTCGCGATTACTTAAGTGTGGATTTGCGTATCAACCTTTGTGAATCGCTGATATTGTCTAGATTAAACTATTGTGATATTGTGTATGGTGGCTGCATTACTGGGCGTACAAAAAAGCTTATACAACGAGTGCAAAACGCATGCACTCGTTTCTGCTTCCGAGTTCCTCCCCGTTCCCACATCACTCCCTACTTGAACGCCGCTGGTCTGCTGAACATGCCTGCACGCAGACGCCTGCACCTCGCCACTCTTCTTTTTGGAATAGTACAGTCTGGGGTCCCGGAATATTTGCTGAGTAGACTTGTATGGCCCAAGAGTGTGCGCAGGTGTAAGGCAATGATTCTGATGCCTAAGCATCGGACCGCGGCGTTTCGAGGTAGTTTCAGATTTGCGGCGTCCAAGTGCTGGAATGATCTCCCTCCACCTATCCAAGGAGCTTCTAGCAGGTATACCTTTAAGCGCAAGCTTAAGGGCTATTTGTTGACGCTCCAAAGATCCCATCCCTAACCCATCCAGCACCTAAAATATCCCAACTACCTATGTCTCTTTTCTCTTTTATATATTGTTAATGTCTGTCTACATTATTGTACTGTAGCTGTTTTTTTATTATTACTTTTTATTCATTTTAGCCTGAGGTTGAGTTAATAATTTGTAAATTGTTCATGTCTCATACTACTTTGCCCTGTTTTGCCTTTTTTTAATGATATTTATCTCTTTGTATTGTATATTATGTTGTATTGCGTTCCGTGGGTCACGTACGGTGCTGTCTGAAAACCAGCGCTGCAGGTGTTTAACACCTCAGCATAATGCTGAGACAGCAACCGATTTGCTGCCGCGAAGACACACATTATTTTATATGTTCTGAGTTTTGTACGTCTATTATTTTTTGTATCTGTGTGTCTTTTGTGCAGCAAATAAATGTTTCTTCTTCTTCTTCTTCTTCTACAAAATATACCTAGCTACCGATAACAGACACTGAATTAGTAAAATTGATGCTACATTAGGCGCTGGAGTTTGTGGAAAAAAAAGAAAGAAAGAAAGACACATTTATTCATAGCCGCGAAGACACACAATATTACAAACAAGACAAAGAAGAGATATAGTAAGTATTGAGCTTACTATGGGGCTAGTTCGATTTGTATAAGATTAATGCCAGGATCACACGTACCGAGTAAAACGGCGAGACAGTAAAATTAGTCGGAAGTTTTACTCGGCCGAGTAAAACTTCCATACTAATTTTACTGTCTCGCCCGTTTTGCTCGGTACGTGTGACCAAGGCATTATTTATACCTACACAAAAGCACACGTGTGTACGCACAGTCGCCGCGGTAGTGATACGGACACTGGCTGAGCATTATCACAATATATAGAAATACAAACAGTATGCAAGCTTCATTCATCTTTCGAATTTACGCACCCGCGTGACGTGACTGTTAAGGGCTCAGGGTTGCCAAAAAAAATAGGAGTTATTACCCGTTAATATAATATAATTTCAGTTTTCTTACATTTTTAATTTGACCACCACTTTTTTCAAAACTGACATCAGTAGCTCTAGTATAAGTTTTTTCGAAACATTCACTAATTCGAACGCGTTTTGTCTCAAAATGTATGAAAACGCTCTCACTGAGTTTGAAATACGCGCGTTCATCGGTTAGCAACAAATGTTATACTCGCTGTTTTAGTTTCCACGGTGACCACCAGAGGCGCTGTTCACGTTTTCATACCACTTTCATACATTTTGAGGCAAAACGCAAACGCGTTCGAATTAGTTAATGTTTCGAAAAAACTTATACTAGAGCTACAGATTCGTCCAAGTGGCCTGTCGGACACTCAGATATCGACTGTGAACTTAATCGGGTCGTATTAAATACAAAAAGACCTCCCGGGCTTTCAGATACCAATTCATTACAAAACTAAAGATATTTAAAAAAAGTCTGAAATTAATTTTAACATATGTAACCTTTCTCGAACTCCTCTCTCGCTCGACATGTACTATCGTATCGTGTTGTATCGTTAAGGCGATATATCGATTGAAAGAGACACCCTTTGTTTTTCGCTCACGACAAAACGGGATGCAACCCTCTCCGAGAATGGCTTTTTAGACAAATCTCGTTAAATATCTGACTGTGTGCAGGTTTATTAAATTTCCTCTTGACAGAGTTTAGAAGAGGTAAAATACCATCGTATAACTTAATCGTGTCTTTTAATAATGCGTTGCTTTAGTAGGCTGAGTAAAAAAGGAAAAATATAGACTCAACTTTTGATTTTTTTTCTATTGAGATAATTTTAAGCAATCATGTTTCGGCTATTGTCAGTACTACAATAATATAGTCGAGAATCACATATCTGAAAATCAGCCCCTACTGTTTGCTAGTCTGGGCAGGACAGCGTTTCAAAGTCTCCAAATTTCTCACGCCTTCCCGTTTATTATATTTTAATATGTCTGAGACTCACAGGAGTTTTCTATTTAAAATGTAAGTATACTTGTACAATGTTCTATGCTATATCTCTGTGCTGTGGTAGGCACGCCAATCAGCAGTCCAAGAGCCGTGAAAATCGTTGCATATCGCTCACTTCCTCATGTTGGTACAGTTTCTAAAAAAACACGAAAAGTTTGCTTTTAAATTCACACTTGAAAAGAATACTAAAAAAAAAAAAATAACAAATAACAAATATCTACCATTAAGTTTGTTTTCCTTGTAACTATGTACTTGATTTGTGCAATAAAGTGTTTACTACTACTACTACTACTAATACTACTATAGTGTGTGTCATCCACGAAGGCGTGCCCCTCCATAGTCCAATGCGTAATAGTATCAGATTCGCTGTGGAGAGGCGCGTCGTTTTCGATGACAATGCAATATTATGGTACCATCGACATGATCTGATCATGGAGACAGAAGGTGCAATAGCAACTCCTAAGCTACACATTACGCAAGATATACTCTTCGTGTTTGGGCTGAATGGGGCCGTCTATACGAGTAGTTGATGGCTGTGAATAAAAAGTACAGTCGGCAATAAAACCAACAATGAAATTTTTGACGGAAACTTATTTCGGTTAAAGTCAAAAATCAAAAAGAATCCGTGTCCTCGACTACTTGACGAGAATGACACCTTAGAAGCGACAAATTCCTTACTAAGTTACAGTTAGTTCGACGCCACACGCCACACGCGAGATTGTCGCGCGAGCGGCGAAGCGCGTCGCCCTCGCCCCACTTGCCTAACACGCGGTGTTAAGTAACGTATTAAGACATAATTTAATGTTAGCGATCAGATGACTTTGGACGCATGAGATTTTACTTCATGCTGAGAATTATTCTTTAGAATCCGTAAATACCTACTTGCAATTTAAACCCATGTCAACAAAAAGCGGATACGTCAACGAGAATTTCGACAGGGCAACAGTAGGATATTGTCTTGCGATAAGGCTAGTCGCAATTACAATATAAAAATGTATTAGTGACAAATGAAAATCATTATAATCATTTGTAAATACACAGTTTGTACAGTTGTGCGGATTTGCCGCGCAACCTCATAATTTTTTGTCTGGACCCACAGAAAACCAGCGTCGGGACACCTTTTGTGACCCGACATATACTGAGCTCCATTTTCGCAACTATTTTTAGTTTTAAGTAATTTTATTGCAATTGTAATTCCCAGCATGTTGTCGAAATAAAGTTTTTTTATTATATTCTTCTATAAATAACGACGACAATATAAATAACAACATGAAATGACTTAAAACTATCTACATATAAAAACTAAAAAAAAACACTCCCACTAAAAGATCTGCCTGTGGCATGGACCCCAAAACGCTGGCGGCGTTTCCTCTGATAGGCTAATCTAATCTAACTGGAGAAGTAAGTACCTCCGCCTTATATAATACATAATTTACAGGGCAAGTCGTGGTGTTATTATGCCTGCGGTCTTCTCAAAGGTTTAGGTACTTTCCCATTTAGGGTACTCCTAAGTGAGACGCGGAGCGTTACGGGTTATAATGATAAGACGAGACTCGAGGAAATACTGATTTAATAATGATTCAATACACTGTTTTTATACTAAAAGTTTGGTATGCAAAATAGAACATATGGTAATTTATTTAATACTATTTTCTTGGAATCAATATCAAGGTCTCTTGCATTCCTTAGTACTGGGAAAAGGTACAAAGGTTAATATTAGTTAAGTTTCCATCAGATGTGTATCAGCTGTGATCAGCTGAGTTATTAGGGTGTGACATACACCACAGCTTCCCCGTTTTTTTGAGACAAAAAATAGTAAAATTCATAACTACTATTTTTTGACTTCAGTAAACTTAACTAACTTATGTCTATGGTTTACATGGTTTCTTAAAGTAACTTAAGTCTATGGTATTCATGGTTTCTTAATTTATCTTAATGCTACTTATAATGTTTACATTTCTTGTTCCTTATATGGTAGGTGGTATATGCGATCAGATGGGTTGTCATAATCGTTTTAGCATCGTAATGTAAATTTTAAAGTAAACATTGTTTTTTTTTTAGTTAATACACTTATTTATACTATAAGATTATACATTTATAAAAAAAAATAAAACTACATAGGTAGCATTAAGATAAATTAAGAAACCATGAATACCATAGACTACTATTTTCTTGGAATCAATATCAAGGTCTCTTGCATTCCTTAGTACTGGGAAAAGGTACAAAGGTTAATATTAGTTAAGTTTCCATCAGATGTGTATCAGCTGTGATCAGCTGAGTTATTAGGGTGTGACATACACCACATAAGTCCTTAGTATGAACGAGTCGAGACGGCTACTCACTTAAGCTTAAGCCACACAGAGAGCGGGCGCGCGGTGGCGGCGCGGGCGCGGGCGGCGGCGGCGCGGGCGCGGGCGGCGGCGGCGCGGGCGCGGGCGGCGGCGGCGCGGGAGCTGCTTTTGGCGGTGGCGGCTGCCGCCAAAGGCCGCTGCCGCCCGCGCCCGCGCCGCCGCCGCCCGCGCCCGCGCCGCCGCCGCCCGCGCCCGCGCCGCCGCCGCCCGCGCCCGCGCCGCAACCGCGCGCCCGCTCTCTGTGTGGCTTGAGCTTTACTCACTAGATGCTCACTAGCGAACTGTAACAGGACGGTCAGCGGCGGTCTTAGGGGGTGGCGAACAGGGCAATCGCCCGGGGCTTCGCTCTTGCAGGGGCTTCGCGCAACAACCCAAGCAAATTTAAAAAAATATAGATTCACGAAGGACAAAGATCCTTGCAAAAGCGGGTATTACACTGTCCTGAATCAGGCGTCCTAACTAGTGGAGGGGAGTTGAAGCATCTCGCTCTAACGTATAGGTCCGAACCCTTTTAAGTGTCCTGAATTCAGGACAGTGTAATACCCGCAAAAGACCTGCCGCCCGGAGCCTCGCAATGGGTAAGGCCGCCGCTGAAAACGGTTACAGTAACCAGTATATACGTTGTTCGCGAACCGTTCGCGAACAGCTCTCAAAGTGCTGATGAATGTGTCACAGTTACGTACACACTTGAAGCTACAGTAGGTATCCGTTTGGTTACGGTTAGGCGACTTCCTGACTTGGCGGGGCGGGATCGATATATTACATTTTCCTCTTTGACGTAAACTTACTGACGTCGCAAAGATTCCAACTTGACGGAATACTGTCAGTATTACATTTGCGCAGTAGTAATATTATGCGCAGAAGCGGACCAGTACTGCCTGCGCATCGTCCCGCTTCCGCGTCACGCGTCAGTCAGGAAGCACTCATTTAAATGTAAGGGCACAGTAAAAAGTGGTACTGAGTTCACTGACAGTTGACACTGACATTTGACAGTTTTCTCATAGCGTACCGCCTCCGCACCGACAAATCAGGAAGTCGCCTTACAGTTCGCTAATGACCCGGCTTTTTCAAACTAATTATGCCGCCGCCTCTACGCCGGCTTTTCGGAACCATTCAAATTATATGCTTTCTATTAGTCTTATGTCATGATGACAAAGGTGATTAGAATGTGTCATTTATTGGGAACTAACGTGTCGAGCACAGGTGCGTTTACTTGATTATCCTCTCTCAGAACACTAACAAGTTGTTGTCATTGCGTCAGAATCAAAATAAATTCAAGTCCAAATATTTGCTTTTAGTACTCTATTAATTGACAAAGAAAAAATGGTTTAAAATTTGATCGAATCCCACGCTCGAGTGCACGAGCTAATATTGACTGAATAAAAATCTGTTTGCTCGTCTGATTGTGCGGAAACGTGCTAACATTTGTTAGGATAATTAACCGACTGACGCCGAAAGGAGGATAAAGTCATAAACAGAGATAAGGTTCACGTCATTTCTAAATCTTAATTAACTAATATAATTAACCGACTGACGCAGAAAGGAGGGTAAAGTCATAAACAGAGATAAGGTTCGCGTCATTTCTAAATCCTAATAACTAATTTTAGGATATACCTAATCTAACCCAATTATAAATCTATGTAAAAAAATTAACCTACCTACAGTACGACCTGCTTGAAGTTTATTTTACACATACGGTTTATAGATAGACAGACAGTCACAATAGGAACTCTATTACATTAGTGTTCAAGTAGAATATCCAATGAAAAAACGAGCTTATGTCAAAGGTACTGTAATTTACCGGTACATGCACGTGCATACAAATTTCTATGCAAGGGGGTACCTTTTCTCTGCAGCTGACTACTTAATTACAATAAATTTAAAGTAACAAATTTCTCGTAATAAATGTGTATTTGTTGCCTCACGTGTTATAAAAAAATCCTAAATTAATGTTATACCCGGAAATCTCATTATTTTCTCACCGCAGACTTCAAAGGGCTACAACATACTTCAATGCTTACAAATCTAGGCCACGGACAATTGAAGCCATAAAAGTTATAAAACTATTAAAAGATGGTTCTTTCGTGCTAATCATAAATTACAGAGAGTTAGTTATTAATCATTTATAAAATAAATGATCACAAAGATTTTGTTTATTATACCTACACCTTCAGTAACTAAAAGGAGTAAGGAAACTCGTTAATGAGAAGGGTTCTTAAATTATGATATTCAAAAAATTCAATTGTCGCTACGAGCCTCCCTAATAAGGCTTAATAGATGAGTGTTAAGATTGAAAAATTCACCATTACAAGGGCTACCACGGTGGCTCAATTGGTAGAGCAATGGACGGATTCCAGAGGTCGTGGATTCAAATCCCACCTGTGGTGTTGAATTTTTCAATTTTCACTTTCATTAAAAAAAAATAGATTTTCGCTAGCGGACGCATCCGCTTAACAAAGATATTAAAATATAAGTATTCATTCTTTTCATAATTCGGCTCTTGCAAATGTAGATAAAGGATTGAAGAACCAATTGTTTGTGCCATAAATATATCTATAGTTTTGACGGAGGAATATCAACTCAAAACTCGTCATAAATTAAACAAAACATTAAAACATAAATCGACGAATAGCGCCTAGAGCCCCTTAAGGCGATATATCGATTGAAAGAGACACCCTTTGTTTTTCGCTCACGACAAAACGGGATGCAACCCTCTCCGAGAATGGCTTTTTAGACAAATCTCGTTAAATATCTGACTGTGTGCAGGTTTATAATGTTTATATGTTGTGTAAATCGTCGTTTAGGTCCAACAAAAAAAGACATGCTTAGTTTGGACATTTGCTGCATCTACAATTTAATCAATCTTATCTTTGGCATCAAAAGTTTACGCTATTTTTATCGACACATCTTAAGGCCATCTTGCAACACGCATTCTTCAACATGTTACGATTAACAATCGATTAAAATCACTATCGATTAGGATAGTCGATCAATCGATTGATGATTTATGATTGGATTAGTGCAAATATAAGGTCGAGAGATCTGTTCGTAGTAAGATATATAAAGTAATAATACTGTGATGGTGTGAGATACTTTATGGGGTCAGGTCAATTTGTTATTTAGTGCGTCTGAAGAATGGACAGTTGGCATGGATAGTGAATATTCATTATAGCCCAAACCCGCGTGTATATTTATTCTAGATTATGAGCCTAAAAACGAACTAATAAGAGCCCCGTTACGAGCAAATGTGTTGAAAACGTATAAATACTGCTTACAGTTTACAAGCATTATTTTTCTTATTATCAATTAAGATATTAAATAATAGTATTTCGTACATAACGGAAAAAGAAAGTGAACTTTATTAGCCTAAAATAAATAAATAAATATTTGTGGACAATCTTACACAGATCAACCTAGTCCCAAACTAAGCAAAGCTTGTACTATGGGTACTAATCGACGATATACATACTTATATAGATAAATAAATACTTAAATACATAGAAAACATCCAAGACCCAAGAACAAATATTCGTGCTCATCACACAAATAAATGCCCCGGCCGGGATTCGAACCCGGGACCTCCAGCTTCGAAGGCAGGGTCACTACCAACTAAGCTAAAGCGGTCGTCAAATAATTACAATACCTAACAAAAATCTTATCCCGTAAAACTAATAATTGCAAATAGGTATTACCTAGTTATTTTGGCCAATATTACTCAAGTCACGAGTTAATCAAACCCCAACCATCATTTCGGAATCATTTGATCGGAACAATATCATTTGGATTGGATAACTCAATTAAAATCATCGGGCTCGAGTAATTAACCGCTTGCGCAATGCATGCAGTCACGACAGGGCCTCGGTTCATCTTCTTTAAGTCGGTTACTCACTAGCGAGCTGTAACTGTAACCGAACGGTTACAGACTAACATTACACACACATTGTTTATAATATTAATTACTTTTTAACGTAAAGGTATGATTCCGTTGCTGATTGTATACAGCAACAGCACGTTCCGCCGCACTCCAAATTGAACCGTAATCATAAGACTAAAAATCCCAATTTAGAGTGAGCGGCGTGTGCTGTTCCGAAACTTCTCCGCTCATTTCAAATTGAGCTTTTTACGCATACTTTTACGGTTCAATTTGGAGTGCGGGAACGTGCTATTGCTGTATGCAGTCGGCAACGGAATCATACCTTAACTAAACTAAGCGCAGTAACTCTGTGCACGTTTTATTCCTAGGTTTTGGCACTAATATATTTTTTTGGTTGTAAATATTAGATATGCGAAGAAAGTGATGTGGAAATTTTCCAATGTTTCAAAAAAAACAATAAATTAAAAAAACATTCAATAAAAAAAAATTACATCAGGAAATAGCTATCAAAAATATAAGCATAAGTACTGACCAAAAATCATAACTTTAATGCAAACACAAACGAAGAAAATCCTGCACAGAGTTTGTATGGGTTTAAATAGTCAATGCAGGGAAATGTGTCTTAAAGATTTCATACAAACAGTACCTACCTTAGAACTACTCTAGCCCTATATTTTTTAAACCGTAAGTTTTAAAATATAGTACTTATAAAGTTCTTAAATACCGTGTTTGTCTTAAGGCGATATATCGATTGAAAGAGACACCCTTTGTTTTTCGCTCACGACAAAACGGGATGCAACCCTCTCCGAGAATGGCTTTTTAGACAAATCTCGTTAAATATCTGACTGTGTGCAGGTATATTAAATTTCCTCTTGTCAGTACCTAGATGAGGTAAAATACCATCATATTAACTTAATCGTGTCTTTTAATAATGCGTTGTTTTAGTAGGCTGAGGAAAAACAGGAAAATATAGACTCAACTTTGGATTTATTTTCTATCGAGAAAATTTTAAGCAATCATGTTTCGCTATTGTCAGTACCACAATCATATAGTCAAGAATCATATATCTGAAAATCAGCCCCTAATGTTTGCTAGTCTGGGCAGGACAGCGTTTCAAAGTCTCCAAATTTCTCAGTGTAGCGCCTTAAATCTCTAAAAGACGCATTTTGCCGCATGGACGCATTACCCCCAGTTGAACATGTATTACTTTCTCGTAAATTAATTAGGCATTGGGTAAATGGGTATAGTTACCCACGTCAAAATTTACGTACATTACTTAACAAGGGCGGTAAAACAAAGAATGTCTCAGATCGCAGGTATTTGACGCCCGAGCCGAAGGCAAGGGCGATAAATATGCGATCTGAGGCTTTCTTTATCACCGCCCGTGTTAAGTACAAAATTTTATGTCACCCCCTGGCCAGGAAGTGGGTTTTTTCGCGCGCGGAGCGTGCGATAATGGCCACTTTATGGCCAGGTGTGACATAAATTAATTATCTTAATGGATTTACGTACCTACACAGAATTTGACCAAAATTGTTAAAAAAATAAGATAAAAACTGATTCTGTTATATTTTATTCATTAAGTATGTTAAATCTCAAGCGTGAAACCAAACATCATGCATTGGCTATTGTCACTTAATTAAATCATAATATTTATAATCCAAGGTAAATACTTCGCTTAGCTGCATGGCTCGATGACTTAACTGCCCACTTCTACTGCATATATGAATTCAAATTAGCTGAATTCACTTAAGTTTGTTTGTTTTATCTGAATAACTTGGGTAGATAGGGTGACACCCCTAGTAATCGACACTTTAAGCTGACAATCACCAGTAATGGACATATCAATCCTAATTCAAAGATAATAAAAATCGGATAATCGGTTTTAAATTAATGTTTCTGTAAAAAAATAATGACTCTTATTTTCTTTTACATAAGAGTCAATGTATATCATTGGACCTTGTTCATTACTGATAATACTGATGATTTCACCCTACCCAAGTTATTCAGATGACTTGGGTATCTATTTATATTTTAATAAGTGTAGGATTTTCTTTAAATTTTAAAAAGTATCATGAATATCAAATTTATTTATTAACGTAGTGGCACCAGTAATGGACCTGGCTCCAGTAATGGACGCAAAAATCTTTCACGGTCGAAATTAAGCAACGGAAAAGTATTTAAGTCATGGCAACACTTTAATCATAAAGAATGGGCTTCTACGTATCACATTGACAAATGACATACACCTCGGTCATTTTGTTTAAAAATGGCGCGGCGGCAAAAAGTGTGCTCCGGCATTTTTCACGAAAAACCTTATTTTCTTACAGAAATAACTAAGGAACTAGGTTTACGTTTTTGATTGTAAACTTTATTTTCTCTAAACTATATTATTTTGATATGATTTCGTGAGAAGAGTTAGATATTTAACAACACTTTTTTAAAGTGTTTATTGCATTAGAATCCAATTTGAATGATTTAGAGAGGATGTACATTACTGGTTCCTATTTTTTGTTAATCTCCAATTATGGACAATTCTCCATGATTGGTTTTTCATACTGAATTCTGGTTACCCAATTATGGACACCCAATGTTGGACGGATTTATTGGCGAGGTAAATGTTTGAAAAATGCCACCCAGTTTTATTATAATAGTAGTTTATCTACACCCATATAGTAAATCCTCTTTTATAAGTTCAAATACCGTAGATAAGACCCCGCTTTATAATATACTGTGCGGCTGTTGCGTGCGTCCCCTATTAGATCACGAAATATAACACTTAAATGAGATCACGTACAAAATTAAGACACAGCTGCGGGCTGGCGGCGGAGGCGCGGGCCGGCCTGTCGACGCAAACATGGCGCACGCCGGCGAGAAGTGCCCACACGAAACACATGAAAGAGGATTTAATATATGGATGTAGATAAAGTAGTGTATGCAACTGTACATAATTAGGCATTAAAATACTCGTGTGACCTTATTATGAAACTCGCCTTCGGCTCGTTTCATAAAACACACTCGTGTTTTAATGCCCCTCATTATGTACCAGTTGCATAAACTACTATTATCTACACAAATATCATAATCCTCTAAAATGCGTTCAGATACAGTAGGCAAATGACCTTCATTTTAACATCAATGTACTTATGAAAATTTTCTTACCTGGGATGAAGGTTACCAGCAGTAATATAATATTCATTATAATTTCCTATTTAGTACTATAATGATTCTTTTTTTAATTTGGAACAGGAAAATTAAAATTCAGTCGATACGAAAGGTCAGCTCGATATAGGTTTTTTTTTGCATAAGGATTAAGGGAGAAGGATTTCAAATTTTACATTTATTTTAAATTTAAAAAAAAAAAAAAATTTTTCGAAAAATCGTCATTATACTCGATTTCGACTAATTCGGGGATGAGGATTTTAAATTTTATATTAATTTTGAATTTACAGCGAAAAAAATTATTTTGTGAAAAATCGTCATCATACTCGTTTTCGACTAATTCGGGGATAAGGATTTCAAATTTTATATTAATTTTGAATTTACAGCGAAAAAAAATTATTTTGCGAAAAATCGTCATCATACTCGTTTTCGACTAATTCGGGGATAAGGATTTCAAATTTTATATTAATTTTGAATTTACAGCGAAAAAAAATTATTTTGCGAAAAATCGTCATCATACTCGTTTTCGACTAATTCGGGGATAAGGATTTCAAATTTTATATTAATTTTGAATTTACAGCGAAAAAATTTTTTTTTCTAAAAATCGTCATTATACCTACTTGATTTCGACTAATTCGATAAGGATTTCAAATGTTATATAATACCGGCTACTATAAATATGTAACCGGTAGCACTGGTAGCAATGCAGTTTGCCTTCGGCTTCTGAATCCATCTTAGAGTACTTATAATATGTGTGTAGATAAAGTAATGTTACCTTACTTTCAAATTTTATATTAATGTTGAATTTTATATTAAGTTGAAATCCTTATCCCCGAATTATAGTCGAAATCAAGTACAATGACGATTTTCCGCAAAAAAAATTTTTTTTACTTAAAATTCAAAATAAATGTAAAATTTGAAATCCTTATCCCCGAATTAGTCGGAATCGAGTATAATGACGATATTTCGAAAAAAAAAATATTTTTTTCAACTTGAAATTCAAAATTAATATAAAATTAAAAATAACTATAAATACATTCGGTTGACTGGTAGTGAATGCCTTAAGGCATTAAGTCCGTCATTTGTACTTTTTGTATTGTGCAATAAAGTTTAAAAAAATAAATATACCTTCAAATATATAAAATTTGAAATCGAGTATAATGACGATTTTTGTAAAAAAAAATTTGACTTAAAATTCTAAATAAATGTAAAATTTGAATTCCTCATCCATAAATCCTTATCCCGAAAAAAAAATACATTATTGCCGTGGCCGGGGAAAAAAGCAATTGCAGGCTGATTATTTGTTTAAACGGACGAGCTTGCGAGTCCGTTTAATTATAATATGAACCCTGCAATTGCCATTCCGGCCGAGGCTAATATAGTATTTTTTCTTAAAAAATGGAGGAAATACGACAAAATTTGGATAAATATTTGATAATAATAAACATAACCTTAAAACGTCAAAAACATCATGCTCAACAAAAAATAAACAGCGGGATGTTTATTTTTTTTAACAGAATCGCAAGTGTATTGTTTTATCGAAAAACGCAAATTATTCAAGACTTAAAAAGACGCGCGTTTCCAACAGAAAAATACGAGCTGAATTGGCTGAATACGACCTGTGCCTCCTTTTATATGACAGTTTCTACTTTTTTTTAAAGTTTGGAATTCAACAAATAAAGGAATTTATATGTGAAATTCCAGGCGGCCTACAATGTTTTTAGAACATAAGGTGTCCATGATTGGGTGTCCATAATTGGAATTAGTCTGTCCATCATAGGATTTTCGAAGATTTTCGACTTTTTCAGATTTGGAGCAATTTTCTCGGAACTTACAAGTTTATCCAAAACTTTTGTATGTTAATTATAATTAGTGATTATTAAGCTACATTTTCTTTGAAATAACTAACATCAAACTTATAAAATAAGAGAGTTATAGCCAAAAGATGTTGACGGAGTTCTTAAGCCGTCCATAATTGGTGCCACTACGTTATACATATTGGGTGAAGAGTTTACAAATAGACAGATTTACTTGCACATTTATAATATTAGTAGGTATTGAAGTATTATTGTTTAGTACCTAGCCATTTATAGTAGCACCCAATCCTTCGATCGCGTACAGTCAGAATCAAAAGTTACCATGCATATAAAGAGGCGAAAAGCTCCCTAGTCCCTTACAATAAACACTTTTGACGTCTTCATATACGTAGTTACTTTGGATGCTGACTGTACCTTAAGTAATAGCAGGCTCATAATTGATAGGGTAAATCGCCAGTAACTGACCAGTTGACCACCCACAAATAACTGGCCACTTCGCAAAAATATACACCAAGCAACTAATTGTTGGTATTTCAGCAATTAAATAGGTACTTAAATAAAATAGAACTGGGTTTAGAGACTTGATTGGTTGCTGGGTTTAGAGGTTTGACTTCATGTATTTTATTTTGGTGAAGGCGGTCTTCACTGCACAAATTCCGTGGCTATAGTAACTGAATGACATTTTCGTAAGTGGCCAATTACTGGCGATTTACCCTATGTAACATCAGCCGTACTTTTAAGACTTACGGCTTACGGACATAAATTTCTTAGTTAAATTAATGACTATAAAAATATTTATAAAAACGTAATTATTAAGTAGACTAGACCACCAAGAGTAAAAACTATAAAATCCACCGGACTTTGAGACACCCTTTTTAGGGTTCCGTACCAAAAAGGTAAAAAAGGAACCCTATTGGTTTCACTTTGTCTGTCTGTCTGTCTGTCTGTCTGTCTGTCTGTCTGTCTGTCTGTCACATCGCTAAATATCTCAGGAACTACTTATCCTATCGATTTGAAATTTGGAATAGTTATAAACAAGGGTAACCCAGATACATAGAAGATGGTTATTTAAATTATTTTATTTTATTTTCTGTGAATAATGACAGATAAAAGGGGGTTCAAAATTTTAAAGTCTGGCAACTATGTCAAGTGGGGTATCATATGAAAGGGCTTGACTTGTACATTCTGAAACAATTTTTAGTTTTTTTTTTCGTTGGGGAAATTTCGATTTACGAGGGAAAATGTAAAAAAAAATACCATTCCCCACCCCTTATCTCCGAAGTTTACGAAGAAAAAAAATTGAAATTATTACACAACATTAATATGCATGTATATTTTACAGGAAAATTATAGCCATAGCTCTATGTAGTTTTTCTTTTTTTTAATCATCAAAAAACTCTTCTATACTAAGTTTGTAATTTAATCACCTTTGTATATATTTTTGTTTTATATTTAAATTTACAAAATTACGTTGAAAATACCTTCTTTCAAATAAAAAAACAATTATTGAAATCGGTTACTGTGATAAAGAATTATCCTTGAAAAACCAACATACGTACTAAGTTATTCAGTCGCGCAAATTAGTAACACAATGCGCCGATAGATGGTGCTGTCATGTTTTTATAAGATTCTTCCTGAATTAATGGGGTCGGGACGGGTACACAACTACATATACAAGAACTGTGTACGGAACCCTCGGTGCGCGAGTCGGACTCGCACTTGACCGGTTTTTTTTTTATTTTATAACCAGCAATAGAAACATTTGGTGACAATTTATTCAGAGTCCACTACAATCTAATTCATAAACATGCTAAGTTATGCGCTGACCCAAATATATCTCTTGTTTACTGTGTCATCAACATTAATGATGGCTGGGCCTTGAATAGAAATATTTATCATTTTTATTGAATGGGATTATGTGAAGTCTGGGAGATACGGTCGAACTAACTTACAATCTTTGTACCTACCTTTTACCATGTTTAATTTGTCGTACTAAATTTCGTGATCGTGTCCGAAACTCTATTACGCTGCGCTCAAAGACTGGCATCGCTGACGTAGGAGTTAAGAGTGTTAAGACCGCCAAGCTCAAGTGGGACTGGGCAGGCCACGTCTACCGCATGCATCCACAAAGGTGGGCCAAACTGGCCACGGAGTGGGTGCCGAACGATGGGCTACGACGACGGGCAGGCCAAGGCGGAGATGGCGGGATGACCTAGACGCATTTCACAATGATTGGCCAGAGATTACTCAAGATCGTGACGAGTGGAGATTAAGAGGGGAGGCCTTTGCGCAGCAGTGGGACACATATATAGGCTCTTAAAAAAAAACTAAATTTTCAACGGGTGGAAAACGACAAAGTATGTACTTACTAAAGTGTCCGGCTATTCATGAGTTCGCTTGTACACTCGCGAATTTTTATTGCCGATTCATTTTGAGGCGTCAAGAAATGTTGTTATTTGAATAGTTAGGCTGTGAAGTGTCAAGTACAAACTGAGCTCTTCCTGACTTGGCGGGGCGGGATCGATATATATGTGACGTAAACTTACTGACGTCGCAAAGATTCTCACTTGACATAATACTGTCAGTATTACGTTTGCGCAGTAGTAAATGTAGTAATATCATGCGCAGAAGCGGAGCAGTACCGCCTTCGCATCGTCCCGCTACCGCGCATCCCGCGCCAGTCAGGTCAGGAAGCACTCATTTAAATGTAGCGGCGCAGTAAAAATGGTACCGAGTCGACTGACAACTGACACTGACATTTGACACTTCTCCCATATCGTACTGCCTCCGCACCGACAAATCAGGAAGTCGCCTAAATGGCGCAACAATTGATGGCCGTGACATGCGACCCGCTGCGTGCTATAGGATTCACAAACCGACTTCATACCCGTATTGATATGAAAACTGTCAAAAAGTGACAAATTACATTTGACAGTTTCCACATAAATAAGGGTGAGGGGTGAGGTGACAGATGAGACGTTGTGAATAACATCACGACTGGCTCACCGAATCATTGGTTCGTTCGTTGAATGTTCAATAAAACGTTCCCAAATTCGCTTTGGAAAAATGGAGCTCTGTGGGAAACAGAAATTGTTTTAATATCTGTGTACCTGTTCAACTAATAAATATTAGGGGGACAATTAAACAAAAATCGAACTAGCATCATTTATTCTGTGCCAGCGCTGCCAGTTAACCCTTCATGTAAATTTTAATGTAGAAACTTTTTATATATATATGGTTTACAATAAATAAAAAATAATTAAAAACAAAACTTAAAACTATTCTAATCTAACAACCCACCCCGAGTCATACCTACATTCCTATCGACGCTTTTTTTAAACACAACGCCAGCAAGTGTAAAACTCAGACTTGATTATTTTTAATTTACAAAGCCAACGATAAATTATAAATACCTACAAAAAAAGATCAAGATACATTCTAACGAGCTTGTTAAACAACCAATTATGATGTAGTATTAAGCCACAATTGAGTAACAGGTTGTTTTGGCGTGATTTTACCGCTCATAACCGAATTATACGTGGTCATTTTGACGCACCGACAACAAAACAAAGAGAAAGTTTACGTGCGGACGATGCAGCAAGCAAGCAGCAAGACTGGAACTCTTCGGATGTGTGTGAGCAGAAGTGAACCAGTTTTATTGGCATTATTTACCCATAGTAGCAAAATTAATATAACTAATAAAGTTAAAAAAACTTGACGACCGCTTAAGCTTAGTTGGTAGTGACCCTGCCTACGAAGCTGGAGGTCCCGGGTTCGAATCCCGGCCGGGGCATTTATTTGTGTGATGAGCACGAATATTTTTTCCTGGGTCTTGGATGTTTTCTATGTATTTAAGTATCTATTTATCTATATACGTATGTATATCGTCGCTTAGTACCCATAGTACAAGCTTTGCTTAGTTTGGGACTAGGTTGATTTGTGTAAGATTGTCCACAAATATTTATATTTATTAAATATTTATAATGCAGAAAGTAGGTATTATTTATTATTTTGAACATTAGCTGTGATAATAGATATATCATCCTAGTCATGTTTAATATCTAAATTTATAAAGTACCGGATGACAGTTAATTTACAGGTATTATAGCTGTACCTTTTAGGTATGTTAAAAGGATGAAAAGATATTATGACAACTTTACAAGAAAATATAAGTATACATACACATACACAATAATAAGTTAAGTATACACCTTTACACAAAGCAAAAGAAAACTTTTTGTAGGAAAAAATGTCTTTCTCAGAATGGTAAAATAAAATAATTTTAATATTAATGGTGAAGCCACGCAGGACCATTTATAATTGATAGTTGCTGCCGAATGGAATAGGTAGGTAATTTGATTAATAGCAACAAAATAAATATATCGTTTTTCCAATCAAGATTCAAAATATTATAGGTCTCTGTACGAATCAGGCTGCATAAACCTGTTAACAATACAGTATTTTAATGATACCTAATCAAATTAGCAACTTTTTATAAGATTTTGAAACCGCTCGGTCGCTATGAAGTTCGTATGACATCACAATTTTCCATGGTCAAATTTCGTCCTTTTTTTATCTTATTTTTTATTTAAAATAGCTAAAATAGGTTGAAGTTTGTTGCTTTCCAAGTATTTTCGTAAGTTTTGTTTACAAGTAACGTCAAAATGGCTCTAGGATGCCCTTCCTAGATCTTAGATCCTGATTAGAGTCACGGTTCTATATTTAATGTTGTATGTATTTTATATCAATATTCTATGTTTAAGGCGCTACAACGAGAAATTTAGAAACTTTGAAACGCTATTCTGCCCAGACGAGGAAACAATAGGGATTGATTTTCAGATATATGATTGTTGACTATATGATTCTGGTACTAACAATAGCCGAAACATAATTGCTTAAAATTTTCTCAATAGAAAAGAAATCCAACATTGAGTCTATATTTTGCTTTTTTTACTCAGCCTACTAAAACAACGCATTATTAAAAGACATAATTAATATGATGGTATTTTACCTCATCTATACTCTGACAAGAGGAAATTTAATAAACCTGGACACAGTCAGATACCTATTTATCGAGATTTGTCTAAAAAAACCTTTCCCGGAGAGTGTTGCATCCCGTTTTGTCGTGAATGAAAAACATACGCGCGTCTTTTTCAATCAATATATCGCCTTAATAAATGTTTTGCTTGGTTCTCTTCGCATACAGTGGTCCCGGGCTGACGCAACGAACTTTTCACTCGGTTACGGCACATTATACAAGCGACATTGAAACCGACTGACCGCGATTCGACCCTAAAACGCAAACGGGATTTGCATGTGTGCTAATTGGTGTCAAATGGTATTTTCTCACTTGACAAAGCCTAATCCCATTAAGGTCTAGTTTCCCATCGGGGTTGGAAGGTCAGATGGCAGTCGCTTTCGTAAAAACTAGTGCCTACGCCAAATCTTGGGATTAGGTAGCGGACCCCAGGCACTACAGGCATCCTTCAGGATGCAACTGTCCAGCGGCGCCTGAGTACCGCTTGCGGTATCTAAGGTTAAGCAACGTGGGCAGCGGTCAGGACTTGGATGGGTGACCGCTTTGAGTGGTTACTAACTGAGCGCTCCTGTGCTTTGGAAGGCACGTTAAGCCGTTGATCCCGGTTGCTGTCTATGGCAGCAGGCGTTAAGCCAATTTGGAGGCCTTCGGGCGGCTTGAGAACTTCTAACAGCCAAGTTGCCCACTCACTTGACAAAGCCTAATCCCAATAAGGTCTAGTTTCCCCTCGGAGTCAGATGGCAGTTGCTTTCGTAAAAACTAGTGCCTACGCCAAATCTTGGGATTAGGTAGCGGACCCCAGGCATCCTTCAGGGTGCAACTCTACTGGGATAACGCTACGCTACGGTATCGGCTTACCAGGCCGTAAGTTCGTTTGACAAAACTTTGTTTATTGGCGAGAGTGTAAAATGGCTGCGGCTAGCCAGCATAAAGGAGGCCATGTTTCATAATCGTAAGTCGGGTAAATATTATTAGTCGTTTCGTTTGACGACTATGTGTGACTGACCATATCTTCTAGGGTTGTCAGATGGTCAGAATCCGTATTTTGTAATATTTTGTATGGTAATTTTGAACGCTGCTTATGCAAACTACATATTTCTAATTAATTTGGCTCCGAGCAGCCAGAAGAGAGAGAGAGAGAGACAGAAGGTCGCAGTCGCAGGTCCGATTCCTGCCCGGAGCCTAAATGTTTAAATTTTTCCTTTATTTAGAAATATGTATTTTGTACGGTACTCAAACTCCAGGTCTATTCTAGGTACATATGAACGTAGAAAACAAGCATAGCGTAGCCTATGGACGACTCTTTTTTGATTTGAAAGAATCAATTTTTGTATAGATAGTTGTAAAAAAATGCAGAACATGCACTGGTGCCCTGGCAACCTTACGAGTAATATGCGAGTAATATAACACTCGAAATGTCTGTCCAGTTAATAGGTAAATATCTGGGCGACCGAGCTTTGCTCGGCGTTTTCCCATGCATGAGACCTATCTAGATCGATTGCTCGCCCCCGAAAACACCCACATACCAAATTTCATCAAAATCGTTAGAGCCGTTTCCGAGATCCCCGAAATAAATAAATAAATATACAGATATAAGATGTAAGATTTCAAGCTCACATGGTCATTTTTAATTACGATTAATAACGCGATTTTTTCCATGTATATTTGTGTTTGTGTTATATAAACAATATACATGGTAAATACCCGTTATTAATCGTAATTGCAATTAATAATGCAATATCTGGGCGGCCGAGCTTTGCTCGGCGTTTTCTCGGGCATGAAACCTAGCTAGATCGATTGCTCGTCCCAAAAAACCCCCACATACCAAATTTCATCAAAATCGTTAGAGCCGTTTCCGAGATCCCCGAAATAAATAAATAAATATACAAGAATTGCTCGTTTAAAGATATAATATAATAAGATGTAAGATTTCAAGCTCACATGGTAATTTTTAATTACGATTAATAAAGCGATTTTTTCCATGTATATTTGATTTGTGTTTGTGTTACAATATACATGGTGAATATCCCGTTATTTATCGTAATTAGATTGTTTTGGTTCTACGGTGTGGCAACCCTAATTTACTTCGTGTTTACTTCGTTTGGCGCGTGCCACTTGCAATACAAAGAAAGGGTTTACATTTTTTGTTGCAAGATGTCAACTCGCCGTGAAATGTTATCTTCAAAGTCTGTTAGCAAGTTAGTTTTCTGTAACCTTGACATGGGTGAAAGTGTTAGTGGAACAACGTTTGTGTGCTATACAGGGTATTTTTACACGACTGTCCAAAAAAGGAGTGTAATGTTTTCAGCGTTCATGTATGTATGTATGTATTTATTGAGATTATTTGTTCCACCTGACATGTGTGACCCGAATAAAAAAAGACGATTTAAAATAATATTTAAGTTAAAAAACAAAGAACTTGTTTGCAGTCGGGTAATCTACTACATATTATTTACTACTTAAGCAAGCAGAGACGCCTGAGATGGCTGGGGCATGTGTGCCGGATGGAATCCTTATGTATCTATATTATGTATGTATATATTTATTTATTTGTGTAGGTCTATGTAAATATATTCTGTATGTATAGTAAATTTTCCAGTCGGTTTTTTTTTTTTTTCTTTTCTTTTAAATTTAGTTGCACCGCCTACAATCTTTCTGCTTAGCCTGGAGGTTGACTGGTAGAGAATGCCTCATGGCATTAAGTCCGCCTTTTGTACTTGAATTTATTTTGTGCAATAAAGATTAAATAAATAAATAAATAAATAAATCCTCTCGAATACCTCGTCGTATCTTGCTTGGCGCTATAGCACAGAATAAGTAATAGCGAACGCTAAAAGGAACATTGGGAGACCAATGCTACGCTTTAAAGATTGCGTTAAGCGTGATATGGCCAGGAGGGGCTTACTACCGTGACGTCATCGCGCCGCGCAAAGTACATGCGGCCGCCGGCTCACACATTGTGTGACTATTCAATGGCTGCGGACCAGCGTTACGGATCGCACGCGCACGCGCTTGTACGATCATAAAAAAAAATATTTTCGTGTAGTTTCGTGTTAAATAATAATGTCAAAACCACAGCATTATTGTATTGCAGCAGGTTGCACCAATAATAATAAGAACGTAGACGTAAGAACGGTCATTGAGTTTGGTATTCACCAACGGTTGACATAAAAGAAAACAAAAATGAAAACGTTGGTTCTAAGAAACCACTTTGTATCCCCTGGTTACATGTATGGAGTGCCCCCTCCCCCTACTTTAATATTTTTTCGTCATTTCACATCACTTTTACGTAGCGGTTCATACGAGTAGAACACACCTTCCTGCTAAATGTTTTAATTGTATTTGTAGTGCTTATAGTCTCCGAGTACATCGGCTGTCACATACCTACAGACGAAAAGACGGACGGACGGGTTTTCACCATTTTGGCTACGGAACCTTAAAAGTACTATTCGTAATTGTATTGTAAACAACACTACTAATAATAAAGTACATGTATTAAAATAGGTTCTCGCTGGTGGTAACCCTAGCGCTGAGGGCGGGGCTTCGAAAGAGCGCGTTGCGTGCGATAGAAAGAGATGGCCACGTTTAGGCACGTTTGGCATACCTAAACGGGGGATTTGTTAGCAGAGAAACTTCTGTACTTGTACTATTACTTATTCTGTGATATGGCGGGCTTTCGAATTGATAATCAGGCGTGGGAATCACTTGCCGCTGATAGAGACGGATGGCGCAAACGTGTTGTGGACGGCAGAAAGTTATGCGATGAAGCCTGGTTTGACGAATTAACTAGTAAAAGGTGCCGCAGAAAACAAATCGGAACTAGAGCTTCTGACGTCAACTTTCCCTGTAATACCTGTGGAAGATCGTGCCGTTCCCGCATTGGTCTCTACAGTCACCAACAAGTGCGTGTCGGGCCACGCGCAAGGTAGGGTTCCGTAGTCGTCCACCCGTTACATTATGTGGACTAAAAAGTTCGTAAACTTATATTTACTATGCTTTTGACAGAATTAACAACATTATCTAAGGTATCAATGGAAATTGTTCGAAAGTTTGCTTTTGCAAAGTACATTTCTGAAGTTCGACTATTACTCGTTAACTAGTAATGTCTACTTAGCTGTTATAGTTTTCCTTTTAAATTCATTGTATTGACTACTACCATGATTTTTTTCACATGCCTACGAGCCACCGTTTAGCTGGCAGGGGGCTGGGGGGACACTTGACCATAACGAAAATTATCACTTCAAAGCTTAATATCACGCTAACCGATTCTTGAACCGAAAAATACTCTTTGAAACCTTATAATATTTTTAAAAGAGCTATCCAACGATACCCCACACGATGGGGTTTGGAAGAAAAAAAAATTGCGCCACCACTTCACATGTAGGGGAGGTACCCTAAAAAAAATTTTTTTTCAAGATTTTATTCTACCGTTTTGTCGGCGTCATTGATATGTATACTCATGCCAAATTACAGCTTTCTAGTAATAACGGTTACTGAGAAAAACGGGGGTCGGACGGACGGACGGACGGACGGACGGACATGGCGAAACTATAAGGGTTCCTTGTTTACTACGGAACCCTAAAAACGATGTTCGCAACCACACAGCAATGCTTGAATCGTCTGTAATAGACGCAAAGGCCTATGATGATGAGTATTACTACTACTACAAAATATTAAATCCCTTTTTCGTCTGATTTTATTTTTCTAAAGGTTTTGAAACTAGTTGCTGTCTTTTTAGTTCACTTGAATCCAGTGCAGTCGTATTATTTTTTTTAATCGAGGTCAATGCATAGTAGGTACCTATATGAAAATTGACTGAAATACAATAGATTCATTACCAATAAACGATATTAATTATTAATGCATTTTTGTTTTTAAATATGCGCGCTGCTTAAATATTTCCATGTACAGGGTATTTTTAACCTACATTACGATACAAATGTAGATAACTTACATGGGTATAAATATCAACTTAAGTGGGTATTGCCTATAATACATTATCGGTATTAAACCGTGTAAAATACTGCTCACTTAACTCACCCAAAATTGGTGTAAACCTTAATGATTCTTTATAAAATGTAAAGCCTCGATTTGAGCGTTTTTACTTGACACTTAAAGCAGCGAAGTGTAAAAATAAAAATCAGCCAAAAGGAACATTCCACGGTAATCAAAAACTACTTAAGGCTAAATGTAGCAAATCGCCAAATCCACTTGTAACCTTCCAAAAGTCATAACAACATCCAAAACCACCCCAAATTCAGGCTGTAGGTCCGGCAATAAGGCTCTGTTTTCATTAACACGGTTGCGCGTTACTCGTTTTGGAAGGTAGTTACAAAAATTCCACTCACGACGCTCAAAAGAAAATCGCGAATAAATCTTTAAAGTCCAAAGGTTGTTGCTGCCTTTTGGTTCTATACGGCATAACCACGTGTTCTAGATACCAGTGACATGCTCTTACGCCACCAATGACCTTGAGTTTTTTTTAATACATTTTTAAACGCGTGCGCATTCTTTTACTTTTACTCGTACACTATAAAACCTCTCACGGCCGAACGAAAATCAATCTTATACCTATCACATTACGGACTCGTCGTTTTCGCACCGTAGATTGCTATCGATTTATGGGCGCCAATGTAAATGATAGTGTCGTATCGACGCGTTGAAGTCTTGACAGATACGATTTTGGGGTTAGCTGTCAGGAGTGTTGGGGTGTCAGATCAGATCAGTCACGTCTCTTCTTCAAGTAGGTATGTACCTATAAGTTTTTGGACTTATGTCCGAGGCATAAGGCTGCAAATTGTATGTCATTTTTAAAGCTGACCTAACCGATATTATTTTATTAGTCTACACGGTTGTTTATATTATTGCTTCAGTTGCTTCACTAGATTTCGTACTTACGTTCCAAGGACGTCTAATTACAGTTTCGAAATTTAAGTGACTTAGATGCTATTTTGTTTTGTATCGCAACGGTGCTAATAAAGACCCTAAGGCTGCGTTTCCACCAGAGATGTGCGAGGATGTGTTTTCATATATTTGACACCTCGCTCGGCGCGTTGCGAGGTGTCAAATCTATGAAAACGCATCCTCGCGCATCTCTGGTGGAAACGCAGCCTTATACGGTCACGGGTTAATGAAGGAGAAATTAGAGTAATGTTATTGTAAACATAATAATCAAACATTTTACATTAAGTAGGTACGTGCCTTTGTTTAACGATACTAAGCACCGAATAGGAACGAACCATAAACACGATCATAGATTTTAAAACAGAATGTGCATTTCATAACAACTGCCCACTGTTTGAACTCTCTGTTTTGGGGATTAGGTTAATTCTTGGCTTTGCTTATAATCATTTGATCGATTGTTTGATCACCATTCGAGATGCAACTCGTGATTCACAAGTATACAGTGTGTTACCGGCACGCGGGCATTTATTAGAACTGATAATAATTATGTGAACTAACTTGCAAAATTAATTTTCATAACTCCGCACCTTCAATGAACTAGGTGCAGTGCACTGCTTGAGAAAACGTCGTAGGTAGTAAACAGAACATTAAGGGCTGCTGATAGCAGCCTGCTATTTGTATTGTACTGCGTTGTCAATTTACTTTGCCGTACATTGCTGGCCATTTAAATTTTGTTAGAAATTAAGTAAAGTCCAAATTTTTATTTAATAGGAAATTAAGCGCGCGGTTAGGTTAAGAAACTATATCTACGTTTAAACACCCTACTTAATAAATACTTTTTTTTTCAATGGGTAAATATATGCGAATTCAGTAGGTACTAGATTGAAGATAAATACGTGTATAAATCTATGGTCTAATGCTACATAAAATCCAAAAACTACCAGAAGCTTAAAACTTTATTTAACTATAAGACTTTAAAATAATTCGACGTTGACCACGATACTTCAAATGAATATAAAATTAGTTATGAATAAGCTTGTAACAAAAATCATGAACATTGAAGATCAAAATTATCCAAATTCCTGTTGTCAATAATTCGGATGAAAATTGACACTCACTGACACCAATTCGACTTCCACCCCGTGGTGCCACCCAAAACGTCTTAATGGACATAACCAAAGACACCCTAAATGAGATCTCTAACCAGTGTGATATTTAAGTAACTAACCCCATAATTAAGCCCGTTTTATCAGAACCCTTCGTGATGACAATTCGTGATGTTTCCTTGCGGTTCCCATTATTATAGTTTGCGCAACGCAAACAGTACATAATTTTATAATAGGTATTTATGCGGATACCCTGTAGCTAGTCACGAAATAACCTGAGCGCCTGACAAAGACATGAGCTAAATCACTAGTTTTTCTAAATTGCGACATAAACATTATTTTGTGATCCCTCTTTCCGCTGAAACTGAATAAAATCGGGAGTTAAAGTAGGCTAGAATCTTCTGACGTTAATTTTGACTAACTGCCGCATAGTACTCCGACTCCGCTGTAGATAGTGATACGGATGTCTGCTTCTTGGAGCTTCAGCTGACCACTTTCAGGTGCCTCGATGAAATATTGCAGTACCGCTGACACCTTAGGTACCTACCTATCATCTGGGGGGGCATCAGGGTAGAATGACAACGACCCCACGATGCCCCCCATTATACAGCAGCGAGGGTCAACGCCGCAGAGGTTTTAGTGGATATTCCCTTCCCCTGTGAAAGGGCGAGTCCGGCCCTTCCCCGGGCCCGGCGGGAAGCGTAAATGCATTTCCTCTGCGTCAAAAAAAAGGTACCTATCATCTTACTAGAAGTCCAGGGACCAACTGATCGCTGGATAATTAACTGAGATGACAGGTAATTAAAAAGACTTCAAAAGAACTAAACACTCCGTCCTGTGCTGATAACTGTATGAAAATCGGTTCTGTAGCATAAGTTTTTTCGAAACAAAACACAAACGAACACGTTTTCATTTAGTCTTAATTTATATGGCAAAAAATAGTTACTATCTAAGGCCACCAGAGGCGCTGATCGCGTCGCCTTACAAAATGAGACTAAACGCAAACGCGTTCGTTTGTGTTTTTTTTTCTAAGAAACCTATACTACTGTATGGAAAAACTCTCATTTCCAGGAAAAATAATTCTGACTCATGATTACTTTACGACTTCAAGCAAAGCCTTATTAAAGTCTAATTATTAACAAAGTAAATGTCGATGACGAGACCGCATTTACGATATAACTCGTTTACTATCTAAAAACGTTTATGTTGTAAGAGTTAGGAGAAACCTTGTCGATACTGCAAATTATTTTTCAATAATTTCTTAAATAATTACTACCGTCATCATCAGCCTATATCGCTTTCGTAAAACTAGTGCCTTACGCCAAATCTTAGGATTAGGTGTTAAAGTGAACCCTGTAATCCTTCGGGAAAAACCAGGCCTTCTTTCATATATGAAACGGCGGGGTGAGTTATAACTTATGAGCCAAAATATAATTATATACAAAAATAAAGACTTAAACGTCTAGGCTCAGGGGCATCCTACAAGGAAATGGGGCAAGCGTTTGTAATCTAATTATTCCTAACTTGATATCATTATACCCCAAGAGTTTAGTATGTGCCCGATCTAAAATCCAAAATTGAAAATGTTAATAAATGCTAATCTTGCTAATACTTTCACAATGCCATAATCCCCAATGTTTATCTCAATGATCTCGGCAGCCATATTCGGGCTTCATTATGTGTTGTTGTATTACAATAATCCTTGTTTTTAACGGTTACGTCTTTGGATCAACACCTACTATCAGTCTATTGACATAATTAGGTAACCTGATAGTGATCTGAGCCTTTAATATTTATCAAATCTCTGGATATTTCAAAAGACATCTATTTTTCGAGAATATTCACAAAATTTGTGAATATTTAATATTCTCGATCGGAATGGGTGACTCACATCGACAGGTGACACCCTCCGCCCGTGAATGACACCCACACAAATTTCGCTACGGGTGCCATCCACGCCACTATAGACATTATGAAACACCATAGTAAACGTAGCATACATTCTAGACGCATCACATCCGCTCGGTCGCTCAGCTAGTTCAGGAAAAACTGCGAGAACCGTGGGATGACAAGATAACTCAGACAATGATTGTTCCTTCCGACACCAGAAGTTGGCAATCAATGTGATAATAGATGCATTATCTCATTATTAGAGTGAATGAAGTGGTAATGATAATACACTTAAGGAGGTTCTCCGTTTGACCCGTATGTTTGTATGTATAAACAAACTCATTGCAGTTGCGTAGACTACTGCCTTTAGTCAATTTTGTCATCGGCATTTTTAGGGATAAAATTGATAGTGTGAGTGTGACCCTTGTTGAAATCCTTCGCACGATTGTTTGTATAAATAAAGTGTGTGTGAAAGTGTTGAAGGTGTTATTTTCTTCTTAGACCATTTTAAACCTACTCAACAAGGTATGATTGAAAACTCTATATACCTACATGAAATGTAGTTCCAACCTTTTTTGTAAGGTAACTCATTAGCGGTTACCTGAACTAAAACAGATGAAAGGCTTTGTATAAATACAATGGCTTTTGTATCTATTGTTACTATTCATCGGCTCAGTTCAAATTGTTTCAGCTGTACCTAACCAGTACAATCGCGCACGACGGCACCCTCTGCTGGCGGTAGGCACGGTGCGCACGCGCAGGCGCCGGCCGCGCGCGCGCTCGCACTGCTCAACTCCGTGCTCGAACTCGAAGCAACGCACGTGCGACTTGTTTGCGAGCAGGTACGATTGGACGACTGAGGATTGAGTGTAAGTGTAAGGCCTAAGTGTACGCTCGGAGCAGAGCGTTCGGCGGGGCGACCAGCGGGGCGGGCGAGCGTCGAATACTATTTGTACGGCGGTGACTCAGGACACCAGTATAAGTTTCAATTGTTTGACATGCACGCCCCGCTGGACGCCCGACTCGAGCGTCCACTCAGGTTTTACACTAAGACAGTGATTGAGCGAGAGATGCCTGAAAGTACTATTTCCTATGCGTAGTGTTGACGCAAATATCTATTATATTTGTATGGTATGTTTTATGTTGTAATTTTGTGCCGCTCTGGCCTTAGCTGTAAAGGTGCAAATTGTTATGTTATGGTAAATAAATAAATAAAAGTATGTACCCTATGTCTTTCCGCGATTCTTTCGCGTTTGGCTGGACCGATTTTGATGCGGTTTTCAGAAAAGCGAAGATGGATATATACTTAAGGCGATATATCGATTGAAAGAGACACCCTTTGTTTTTCGCTCACGACAAAACGGGATGCAACCCTCTCCGAGAATGACTTTTTAGACAAATCTCGTTAAATATCAGACTGTGTGCAGGTTTATTAAATTTCCTCTTGTCAGTACCTAGATGAGGTAAAATACCATCATTTTAATTTAATCGTGTCTTTTAATAATGCGTTGTTTTAGTAGGCTGAGGAAAAAAAGGAAAATATAGACTCGACTTTGGATTTATTTTCTATCGATAAAATTTTAAGCAATCATGTTTCGCTATTGTCAGTACCACAATCATATAGTCAAGAATCATATATCTGAAAATCAGCCCCTACTGTTTGCTAGTCTGGGTAGGACAGCGTTTCAAATTCTCCAAATTTCACAGTGTAGCGCCTTAAGGGGAATGGCAATCTTAAACTGAACAAACGTACTTAAGTCTAAGAAAGTATGAAAACATTTATTCACTGCGCAAAAGACACAGATAGGAATAAACGCATAGTATATCGGACAAATAAAATAACGTGTGTCTTCGCGGCATTGAATCGGTTGCTGTCTCAGCATCATACATGCAGAGGTTTTAGACACCTGCAGCGCTGGTTTTCAGATAGCACCGTATATACGTGACCCACGGAACGCAACAAACCATGATTATATAAATATATACATTTAATTAATGAAGTTTTATCTAATATGTACATACCTATGGATGATAATTTAGCCCAAATCATGGCAATCTAGCGTGAACAAAAACGTGAATGCTTTACCCAACCTCAATTGTTCCGGATAATCGGGGGCTCCAGAACTGCGGGGACGTTGGCATTGATCTTTTTGTTAAGGCCGTGTATTACCACTTTTGAGTTTTTAAAAACCATCTAAGACATAGAATATTGTGTCTTAAAATCTAAAAAATATATATGTGTTACATAAGGATATTGTCTAGTCAAATCGCAGTCAGTTACATGACCTGATGAATTTCACTCGATAGAAAAAAATCGCGAAGTTACCCCTTTTTGGAATGTTTTTTCAATACTACGGCTATATTACTGATATTTAACATTTATTTTTTGTACCTACTCAATTAAAGATCGTAAATAGTTATAGACAAATTCGCAGGGTTTGCTTTGATAAAATGATTGGCTTAATGACTATAGCTAAATATTTACAAAACTGCGCGCAGAGCTTGCGTAGAGAGCGGGATGGTCAATTGTAAACTCACGCGTGTTTGCGTTGGGGATACCTCCCCTTAAGAGGAGGGGTAGGGCAACCTCTCTCCATACAAACTTTGTGCAGGATTTACTGCGTTTGTGTTTGCATTAAAGTTATGATTTTTGGTCAGTATGCTTATTTTTCTCATAGCTATTTCGTGATGTAATTTTTTAATTTTTTTTATTTTTTTATTTTGACTTTTTTGAAATATTTGAAAATTTTCACATCATGATCTTCGCATATCTAATATTTACAACCAAAAAAAATATTATATTTGTTAGTGCCAAAACCGACGAATAAAACCTGCGCAAAGTTTGTATGTGGAAGGCCTTGCCCTACCCTGCGCCTTAAAGTTTATAGTAGTGTGTAAAGTATATAGTTTCGGGATCCAATTATTTTTTATTAATACGCTTCTACAAAATTAAGCTGGAAAAGATCCCTCAAAGGAATAAGTTCGCCTTTGTAATTTAATCTTATGTGACATGTATATTGTTTTAACTACCTGTTTTTACACGACTGCCCAAAAAAAGAGTGTAATGTTTTCAGGTTTCATGTATGTATGTATGTATGTATGAATGTATGTATGTGAACTTTTTTTGTTCCCCCAGAACTTCTCAACGCCTTAACCGATTTAGATGTGTGAGGTACTCGTATCGTTGGAATCCTTACGTCACCCCGGGTGACATAGGATATGTGACGTTGCAATAAAAACAACAAATTTTGAGTGTTCCGTAAAAAAATAAGGGTTTCCTCACGGCAGCATTATTAGTGCCAAAAGATGCCGTCAGAATTTCCACGCCGTATACGAGTAGCATTCTGTAGGTACCTTCCTATTTGGCAAAATGTGTTGCAGTTATAATAGCACTCTTAGCAGCTGATCACGAATTTACCTAACAAAATTTGTTATGAAATTTATAGCACATTAAATTTTATCCTCAGCTCTTAGGCAATTTGTTTATACATTTTAACCTGAGTTACACTTTTGCATAAATTTTATTAGTACTTACTTACTCAACTATTTGTCGTAATTTAACGAAATATGGTAATTGAGAATCATTAAAAAGCAATAAAGAGAGCTATATAGATACTCATTTTAGAAAATATATAGCTCTCTTTATTACTTTTAAGTTATTTATTACACTGACTAGTTTATATAGGTCCCTATATATCATCTATATATTATATTATATCTGCATGAATATTATAATTTTCCTACTAGTTTAGGTACCTACTTTTAGAAGTTGGACTTAAAGAATAATAAAAACGTAAGATTACCGTATAATAATTTGTCGTTATAATGTATGTACAATACATGATGGATAATTTTCTCTACGGAACTAGAATATTAAATCATAGACGAATAAAGTCTTTATTTTTTTTCTTCAACTTCTCCATTCATTGTTACGTCGACCGCAGAAAGGTTTGAGTCATGCAAAACCTCATTGAATCCTGCGGAAGTCAGAAGTATTTTATAGTGATAAAAACTTCATACTTACTTTTCGACAGATGGTGCCTCCGATATTTTTACTTCACTAACCAAACACATCACGGAACACTTTAATAAAACACTTCGTTCTACACATAGTTATAGAATACAAACGAAAAAAGTAACACGATAACCTAGTTTTTTAAAAGTTTTATCAAGCACGTACCGTCTATCATAAAATACCCAACGATAATTACTTAACTTTTTAAATTTCGAAACGGCGCGCCGGCGAAATGGCGCGAAAACTTTATGGTGAATCAATTATTTATTCATTTTCGAACGCAACTTTGTTGATGTTTAAGTATTTGAATATTTTTTGCGTAATTTTGTGTAGTTGAATTTATAATTTGAGTGGTATTTGTGTCGTGTAGATAAAGTTAGATTTTAAAAGTGTGTCATTCGAATGCGGGCTGTCGGAGCGGGTTTGATGTTGACGTAAACTTTAACTTGACGCGTGCTCGCGACGCGGCTCTGCTATAGAAACTGAAAGTGTCTGAGACCCCTCCCCGAAGCTACTGGCGTTAGGTAATATCTTTATTACCATATTAATCCCTGATCATAACTTAGTACAACCGACGACTTCTCATTACTTTGAAAACATAAAATCATCGACGCTTGTCAAGGTTTGGCTATCAAAAACGCTATTAGGTTACGCGAGGGTTACTTATGCGCTTTTTTAGCAAATTAATGTGTGATTCGGTAAAACTACGTATGAACAATTAATTAATAACTTAGAATATATTTTGTTAAAATTAAATAAGTAATAGCTTTAATAACAGTTTTTCTCGTAATGTGAAACTCACTTTTCATTACGGTGAAAGAAAAAAAATTCGTAATAAATCCAGCATTACCCAGGTTTCTCCCTCCTAACAAATTCTTCAGATAAATAAGTAAATGAGCGGTCCCAACTCGCACTGGGCAGTCGTGAGGACAATACCACAGCTATGATAACTGGTTTGTCTGATGCTAAGCACTCCAGAGAGGAGTCACATACGCGTTGCCCCTTTATTGATTTGATACTCGTGTAGACAGCTGAAGAAAAATGTAGGCCGCCATTTTCAACAAAGCATCCTCAAGAGGTCTAGTGATCTCACCACCAGGCCCCTATTTCACTAACGTGACAATTGTCACCTGACAATGACAATTCGGTTTACATTACCGGGCCGGTAAGTACCGATGCTATCCAACGACCATCTTTACGTGACGACTCAGAAGTGTACTTGGAATTGTCATTGTCAGATGACAATTGTCAAGTTGGTGCACTAGGGGCCAGGAACACAATACCTACCTACATACCTACCTACAAAATTAATGGCGAAGCTAACAAAAAAAATCCCAAAAACCTGTTCAATATCTGCTTCCAAATTGCTCCAAAATTACCGTGTTAAGCTAAACAGCTTAACGCCTTCACAACCTATAAAACCTTCTATAGCTACAAAAGCGGTCAAAACTGAAAAGTTGCGAAATGACATGAAAGTTGCAAAATGCGGTCTGGTTTGACAATGGCCGTATTATCCAATTTGGAATCCGACGAGGATCCGAGAAAGGCAACATTCCGGCGGACTTATGCCGAGCCGGTACTGTCTAGGTATGTATTGGTTTTCAGGGTTCCGTTTAAAAATAGTACATTACTTAACAAGGGCGGTTAAACAAAGAATGTCTCAGATCGCAGGTATTTGACGCCCGAGCCGAAGGCAAGGGCGATAAATATGCGATCTGAGGCTTTCTTTATTACCGCCCGTGTTAAGTACAAAATTTTATGTCACCCCCTGGCCAGGAAGTGGGATTTCCCGCGCGCGAAGCGTGCGGTAATTGCCACTTTATGGCCAGGTGTGACATAAAAAATCTTTATTACTATTAAACACACACACAAACTTAAACCTTGGTGGGACGTAGTTAGGTATAGGTGGATCAAATGGAAACAAGTTTATGGTACCTATCAGTTGTTTATAACAATCGTTCAGCCTGTCCAGTGTCCACACCTTGGGATTTTACATAACTGCGCTATACTAAGTTTAAAAAAAATAAGTGCCTCGACTAATACGCAGAGCAAACTGGCTTGTGGGGGATGCTGGTAAGTCGGCTTGTGACTGTCGCCTTTCGTTAGGTATCTACAACACAGTGCCAGTTGCACCAACGTACGAACACAGACGGGTCATCGTCAAATATGGTGCCGGCAGCTGTCATCCCATAGAAACTTGTCAAACTTTCCATACAATCAGATTTGACGAACACCGCTTACGATTACAGACGGTTTGGTGCAAGCCAGCCTAAGAGTTGGGCGCCGTAAAAATAATTAAGGACACTGTACCACGGGGGTGACACGCGAAGGAAAGCAAGCGCTGTGGGTAAGTATGTGTGCGTGCGCTGTCGGTACACGCGTCAATTGTTTGTGCGAGTGCGTAGCGCGTGGCATGGCATGGGCGAATCGCGAGCCGTGACGGTAACCCGATCGTAACCCGGCTTGTCATCCTGGCCTGTCAGGGACGAGGTAACTGACCTCGGTGCGGGGGGTTCGTGTCCGTTCTGTACGTAATACTATTATACTATTCTGTGACTGTACCGACCTTCGCACCAGTACGCTACCAGTGAACTTGGTGTCTTCTAGAAGCTCCGGTAACCCCTGAGGACAATCTCGTTCGCCTCCTCCTGGCGAGCGACCACGCAGGGAACCACCAACAGACAACGACACTCCACACGCCATCAGTCATCAACTTCATCAGCACAAAAAGACGTTTTAAGAATGCCAAAAAGACCTATACCTACCCAGCCAGAAATACTTCGTACTGGATGTTTTTTCTGAAGTTTGATTTAGTTCACAGTTACCTAGAACTGACTCTCTATCAATTTATAATAGATTCGGAGGAAAAAGATAATAAAAGGGTCCTTCCCATTTAAAAACGCTCATCTATTTAGTCTGTATTCCAGCGGTCGGCAACAGGCGGCCCGCGCTCGACGTCTACCAGACCCTGGGATCCCAGGGATGGCTCCCCCCACTTAACATGAGTGTTTTTTTCACGTCAACTCAAATTACCGTGGGGGTCGCTGGGCACACGCTCGGTGGCGGGAAACCGGTAGACTCGAACAGCAAAATTTTTTCCTGGTTTACCAGGGACCGTCAAGTAGCGGGTGTAAAAAAATTCTGACCCCTGGTAGACGTCAGGCAGGTAGCATTATGCTGAGGCCCGACGGCCCACGAGCCTCCTTATTGACCTATGTGGTACCTACCTTTTGTCTGATAGTCACAAATTATTAACACGAGCAGCCCGCGACAATTTTGTTAGCTACTGTGTGGCCCTTGGCTGCTAAAAGGATGCCAACCCCTGCTGTATTCTATTAAAATTTACACTCATCTTGACATTTTCTCTTCGTTACTATCTTAGAAAAGTATTCTGGAAATGGAAGCAGGAAATTGTTTAAGTGATTGAAGAATTTGAAGAAACATGTTCGTCGGCTTTTTTTTTAGATTTCGTAGGTACTTTAACTCCAGTGCCGCGATAGACTACCTACAATCTTAAAATGAACGCCTCCCCAGGAACGGCCCTAGGGTAAAGCGGACGGAGAGGACTGTATACCTACCTACTGTATGCGGTCTTCCCGGTATGTGGCGGTACCGGGACGAATAGGGACTATACACTTGAACTTGTTACAGTGTATCTGTTCGGTTACGGTTACAGTTAGTTAATACTACTCGACTTGTCGTTTTATCCATGCTAATATTATAAATGCGAAAGTGTGTCTGTCTGTTACCTCTTCACGCTTAAACCACTGAACCGATTTACGTGAAATTCTGTGTAGAGATAGATTGAGTCCCGGGGAAAGACATAGGATACTTTTTATCCCGGATCTCATGCCTTAAGGTCGTGGAAGTTTGTATGAAAGAGCGATGAGTAGGTAAGGGCCTGATATAAGTCAATAGCAATGACTTCAATTCTATCGCGATAAACGAGTTCCACGCAGACGAAGTCGCGGGCTAAACCTAGTGTAGTTATCATAATTATTTCAATATAAGTCCTGTCTGCTCATCTCTCTCGCCAATAAAATAATAACAAATCAACGAGTCTGAATTTTATTCCTGCGTGCTTATATTACCTACTTCGATAGGTATTTCCGTAAAAGCAAGTGTCAGGCAATGTGGGCAGTACGTGAGACAATCATCTGTTTGGTCTGTGACTACCAAGACTACTTAATACGAAATATTTCGTGGCATGTTAATTTCTATGTTTTATTTACTCTACGATAGAGTAACTATACTGCTTTTTTCGGATTGGCGTTAAGTGCGTAAGAATTTATTGATGTTATTGTGAACTTAAATGATTTTATATCATAACAGCGTAAAAATTGGCCAAGTGCGAGTCGGACTCCGAATCATTATCTATAAAAACGGCAATAAAATCATTTCTGTTGTATGGGAGCCCCCTTAAATATTTATTTTTTGTATTTGTTGTTATAGCGGCAACAGAAATAAATCATCTGTGAAAATTTCAAATGTCTATCACGGTTCTTGAGATGCAGCCTGATGACAGAAGGACGGACGGACAGTGGAGTCTTAGTAATAGGGTCCCGTTTTACCCTTTGGGTACGGAAGCCTAAACAGCAGGCCCTTTGATTGTGAAATTGCTATTATAACCAAGTCCCAACCTGGTTTTGGTTGTCTCAAAAGACAACATAATTTTTCCACCACTCTTTGAGAGGTTTCCAATGAGCTCAACAACACGACGCGACGAAGCAACATCTTGTGTAGTTGCTATGGCTACATTCTGTCTCCGTCGTCAGATGGCCGGTATACACATTGATTAGCGTTAAGTGAGAGTTCATAGAGTTTTAATCAAACAGAGCGCAGGAATACCATCCAGTTATTTGGTTGACGATTTTAAAATTTAATTTTGGTGGATAGTTGCCTCCAGGAGACACCGACCTTAGCTTTATGGTTTTTTATTGTTTTTGTTTCATATATATATATATATATATATATATATATATATATATATATATATATTTTAATAAGTTGTTTTATTTATTCATTTATGTGTTTCGAGTAGTGATATCAATGGTGACTCAAATGTATTGTATATTGTGTGATATAAGTTCTGCATAAGTAGGTTATATGTCTTTTACCTTGCCGTGATCTGGGTTCTGGCAGAATATCAGTGCTTCACTCGTAAGAGTGAAGCGTATAACTGAGCCTGAACCCATTTGTTTTGCTGCAATGCACACATTGTGTTTATAAGTTTTTTTTTATATAATTTGATATGATACTATTGTAATTTCTTGTGTTTTCATTTTTCATTTTGTTATATTCCGTATGTGTACCTATCGTTATTCCTTGTGTTTTTTTTCTTTGTATTTTGTGTGTGTATTTGTAGCAATCAAATAAATGCTTTATCTATCTATCTATCTATCTATCATAGAACAGAAGAGTGTTCTATATTATTGAGAGTAGTATTTATATGGACTCGCACTAAACACTAATCAATGTGTATACCAAGCCTTATGCTGGCAGAGCCAGCGCTGGTCTTCCGTTGTGACCATTTGGTGAAATGGTATAGGGAGTTTGGTTTGGTATTTTTTCTTCACAACTGTGAACATGTTTGATGTTTGCTCAGCGGGGAAAGAAACAGATATATCTGATCCAACATTTTATTTGTCGCACATTTGACAAAATATACCGCCGTCTATCTTTACAGATAAATAATCTTATTTACAATCATTTCACATCTACCAACTGTTTCACAAATTGTCACCTAAGTATCTAATGTACAATTGGCGTTGGGGACAATCAAATATATGCTACATGCGTCTATTTGTGAATGTAGGAAATATCCATAACAAGTAACCGTACTGCCATTAGCGAATCTAGGAATTTGGTTGGATGGAGACAGAGAGGCACCCCTATTGAGAACTCGCCAGGCAATGCCAAGAACGGCAAGAACTCGCCTAGCGAGTGCTCAATAACTTTGTTCACATGCCGTACGACTCCCGAGGGGAGTACAGTACATTACAATACTAGTTGACCATCGCTAGCATGCGGCGATGGTCTTGGATTTCTGCCTGGTAATGAGTATTAAAGTACAGTCTGCCTCGTAAAGGTATGATTCCGCTGCCGACTGCATACAGCAACTGCACGTGCCGCCGCACTCCAAATTGAACCGTAATCATGAGACTAAAAGTCCCAATTTAGAGTGAGCGGCATGTGCTGTTGCGACACTTCTCCGCTCATTTCAAATTGAGTTTTTTAGGCATACCATTACGGTTCAATTTGGAGTGCGGTGGCACGTGCAGTTGCTGTATGCAGTCGGCAGCGGAATCATACCTTAAGTCGTAAGTAGAAATTTTGGTGCCTTGTCCCGTTGGAAATTTTGTATTACAGTTTAAGCATGACATTGAAACGACAGTGTACAACGGTGTTAAGCCTTGTGAGGCCGACTGTACTTATAGGCATGAGCTCTGTTCTGTATCATATCTCCTAGCAGTGAGGTTCCTATCATTCAAAGTTAGCGAATCATGGTTAATTTCTAACCAATTATAGAAAATAATAAACACAAATTTGCATTAGTCGAAAGAGTGTACTTTAACATTTGTAAAGCTACGTCAAAATGTTTATTCTAGTTTGGCATGTCAGAGGAATTTTAGTAATAACTATGAATAAATGAATTTAATGCCTTTTTTCTAAAACTGCATTCAATTAATGCATTAAAAAAGTTGACTATTCCTGGATTTGTGCGTAAATGGGACTATTTTAAGATTAATGATTTTGTTTGACACATATTTTCGTACTTATTTAGTAGTAATGAAATATGATTTCTGATCATAATTAGTTTAGTCGTATGAAAATTATATTAAAGGCTTGGTCACACAGTGTTACGCGACGTCCGCGCAACGTGACCGCTGCGCGCCGGAACGTATGCTAACAGGTTAGCGACGCCACACAGGCTGCGTGACGCGAGCGCGACGGGTTCATACATTTTGGCGCGCAGCGCAGCGTCGCGCAAGCGGTGTGACCAAGCCTTAAAGCTGCGTATGAGTTGATTTCATATTTTAGCTTGTAACATTAACATTATATTTATTATTACATAAACAGGTACCTCCATTATGATAAGTACGAATATGATAATAGCCTTACGCTGAGTCAGTTTTTGCCTGCGCGGTGGGTGCCAGTGTTTGTCGGTCATTCTCCAGAGAACTCCGTCAAATTATGGATGACTTCGTAAAAATTGGCGAAGTTTAGGTTGACCACAGACATAATAATTGAGAATTACCGTTCTATGACCTTATAAAACTTAGGGCCTTTTCACATTGACGATTAAAGCCAGTCTCTCATTAGGATACGCACACACGACTAGTATCTAGGCTTGTGTAGTACATGTACTAAGAACTAAAAAGACCTAGTTCCCAACACTGTAGGTACTAGAGCGAACTATTCCGTAAAGTATCTGCTCTTAGTACATGCGGATTGCGGAGCGAAACCTGAATAGAGACAACAATATCCGAATGACCGACCGACCAAAGCAACCGAACGAAACCGAACGGCTCTCGACTGGCGCGAACGCGAGCGAATGGTCATTCGATAGTTCACTCATTCAATTAAGTCAAAGGAGCACGAACGTTTCTCTCGGTGTACTAGAGTACTAAAAGAACTAAAAGACCAAACTAGTACATGTGAGAGATTGTACTAGTCCGGAGCGATCCGCTCAGTGAACGAGCGCGCACAAGCCTACTAGTATCGGAGACTAGGTCGGTGTATCTCGCATACATTTAAAGACAAGGCAGTGCCACTGCAAACGTCCAGCTCTAACACGCGTGAGTTTACAATAACCCATCCCGCTCTCTACGGAAATCTGCGCGTAGTTTTCGTGAATATTTAGTACATTTTGATTGATTTTTGGAATAATGGTACCTTTTATCAAAAATATATCCGGTTATTTTGTTAGAACAATAAAAAAGCGACCCTTTTTGTTAAAAAAAAACACATCACTGCCGTTGACAATTACGAAATAATCAGCATGAAAGTTTATTTTTACGATGATATTTTGGATTTTTTCACAAAGTTACCAAAGCATTTTTAAATATTTTATTCGGTAATTTTGTTACCTTCTTTATTTTTCAATCTACAGCAACTTTGTGTAGTGTAATAGGGATGTTGACACCAAATAAGAAAATCAATGAATCCGAATTTTCTCGAAAAAGGATCATATTCTCTATCAAATAGTGAAAAAAGTAATCCAAAAGAATAAATAATTACATAATTATAAGTCTTCAAAGTTTTAGGAGGGGGCATTTTCTGTCCCTTTTCCGCAAAACGCCCCGTTGTATTGAACGATCTTCATTTACTATGGCGCTCGAGGTCAGTGACGTCACTGACCTGTAGCGTTTTCTCTCTCTAACTAAAAACATTCCAACGGTTGTAGTTTCGTTATTTTTTGAGATATTTGAATAGGATTTTCACTTTTTGGCATAGTTATATGTATTCTTTCGTATGGAGTATTAATAAATTTTGATTCAACATCCCTATTCTACATTATTTCTTCACACTCTAACCTCAAACTTCAATATTTTCATCGACTCATGAACTGGTCTCGCCTTAAATGGAGACACATACTCTCGATAACATATATGTGGGATGCTTATGGAGACTAGTCTCCGATATAATAGTCGTGTGTACGTATCGTAATAAGACCGGGCTTTACGAACGATTTGCAAGCGACGCGAACTAATGAGATTAAGCTGTGGCTAAGTAGTGTAGTTAATCAGTAATTTTGACAACTAAATTTAACACTTGGCCATAATTTCCTTGACATTTTGACACTCGGACATTATGACATCTCAGGCATCCTGACACCTTGGCCAATACGCTCCGAAGGGTCACCCATTATATATCACACCGAGTAGCGACAAAAACTGACTCAGTAATCTGCATGCCTATAGTACTATTCCGTAATAGAAAAATAGTGAATGCTGTACAAAAATAATTTCCGTAAGTTGGACAAACGTCGTGACTTTGATACCAGACGATAACAAAATATGTTCATATTTACAGAGAAAAATATAATTATGATAAAACTAAGTATTTGACTAGAAACTATACAAAGGCTGGGAACATTTAGATCTTAGTAAATAAAATTTGACAATATTAGCTTTCGCTCTATGAAATAGTTTTCTTTTATAGTGTTTTGTGTCCATGCGATCAAACAAGTTCATACCAAGATTCGTTCATATGAATTTATCGATTAACCTTAGAAGTTCTTATTTCACTTTGATCGAGTCTCTGCGACACAATAGTAGTTTATGCAACTGGTACATAATGAGGGGCATTAAAACACGAGTGTGTTTTATGAAACGAGCCGAAGGCGAGTTTCATAATAAGGTCACACGAGTGTTTTAATGCCTAATTATGTACAGTTGCATACATTACTTTATCTACACACATATTATAATTACTCTAAGATGGGTTCAGAAACCGTAGTAAATAAATACAATAATTGTGTTAATACAACCTTTTTTGCACGGTTGCGGAAATATCAAAATCAGAACTGGCAACCGATACCTGAATGTTATTTTAAAAAGTAAAGAATAGGGACATGTCAACTTTGACATTTAAATTTTGACAGTTTTGTTTGACGTAATATTTTAACATCATATATGAGATTAAAATGAAATATTTTATTACTGCTGTAGCCTTAGCCACAGATAAGAAAATTGCCATAAATTCATTGAATGTTGAAATGAGAGTCATTTTCTACGGTTTCCGAACGCATATTAGAGGATTTATGATATGTGTGTAGATAAAAGATATATTATTGATTTCACTCGAACATTTGAGCTTTTTTTATTCAATTTACTAAGCATTTTAAAATGTCGAGTATTTAATGATATGACATGAATCTATATAATAAGTCGCATCTGTGCGTTCGTTTCTATATAACAAGCTAACATCAAAACTAACGACAATATAATACAATATAAAATTATTGATCGCCTCACTTGGTCGCTTTTCGTTCATACATTTCGCTATCTGTATCAAATTATGATTAATTTGAAGTCATAATGCACATGCCAAAATACGGCAAATTAAAGATGAAGTATAGTAGAAATTATTTAAAATGTCCGACATTTTATAAAACTTGTCATTGGACTTTGAATCTTCACGCTTGGACAGTAAAGTCGCTTTTTGAAGTATAACGAATATTTTATGGCTCTTGCTGTACTCTATTTGACATTTTTATTGGAGAACGGACCAAATAATGAGGCAATCTAGTACTATTGACAATTGCTCGAATTTATAAAGCATATTGGATATTGTGATGCTACTATTATTACACACCGACACTATTGTACTGCGAACATTCGAGAATTCATAAAATAGGACTGTATCATTATGATTATAAAGCTGATTGTGCAACTAGCACATTGGCCCTTTTTATCGACGATAAAACTGTATGGTTTGATTCATAATTAGTCTTAATTCTATAGCCTACGGTCCATTTATGAATGAAACCATAGTACAAGCGACCATTTAGTACAAGTTACGATGGCAATATCGCGGGACATTTACCGTGTTGAATCCCAGATTTCAAAAATTGTAACAGCTTTTATGTCACACCTGGCCATAAAGTGGCCATTATCGCACGCTCCACGCGCGAAAAAACCCGCTTCCTGGCCAGGGGGTGACATAAAATTTTGTACTTACCACGGGCGATAATAAAGAAAGCCTCAGATCGCATATTTATCGCCCTTGCCTTCGGCTCGGGCGTAAAATACCTGCGAT